>CM032456.1:34967663-35363677 GCA_019049505.1 Pachyrhynchus sulphureomaculatus | reverse complement strand
TTATCACTGGCATATTTGCATGCATTAGGTATTTAACATATTTTAACATAGCCAGTATGAAGTATGTACATATATAGGTACTCTTAAGTTAGTAGAATTGATAATTTGTCTACTTTGTATCATATTAAATTTTAATACGAAGAATTTTACAAATTAAGTAATTCATTTCCGGCAGATAAAATTCTAAGCATAATAACCGGTCAAATGTAAGCTGGACTTGCGCAATTAGTATTCCGTACCGTCATTACATTTACAATAAAAATTAGCTATCTAATAGCCAATAAATGAATCTAGCTCAATCTAGAACTCAGAAGTAAAAAGTTTAAGGGGTTACACCAACTTGAGATTTTCAAAAAATTTTTTTTTTGACTAGAAAAATTGTTTATACCATAACCATTTCAAAATTCAAATTATTTCCGAAGTTATAGCAACTAGAACTAGAGTTTATTGGTTCTTACCAAACAAACGAGTTCTAGTGTCTAAACTTAACTAAAGGGTGGACTTTGGATGTTGAAGCGTGGCACTGCATGTCCTCAGCATACTTTTCATAAGATGGTACGTAATTACCGAGGGCTAATCGCAAGCATGAAGACATATGTTCGTCAGTTAGTCGATTGCGATATTTTGACTTAATTATCTTCATTTCAGAAAATGCAGACTCGCACAAGTAAGTTGACCCAAACATTGCCGTCAGTTGAAGGGCGATTTGCCTTAGATTCGGATATTTATCTTCAGATATAAAACACCAGAATTTTGTATCAGATGCTGTGGCTTTGAGATGTATATCTGATATAATCTGCACTAACTCATTTTCAACAGAACATGAGTCCATGTTAAACTGACTTGCTATTTCAGTAGCTAATTCCTCAATGTTTTTACACGAAAAAGGATAACTCATAAATGATGCGATATTTGCCAATTTACTGAAATCATAAAAACGTATTTCGAATTGGCCCAAAATCTTTGATAATTCTGCCTCATAAATATCATAATTCAACTGAGGAATCCTTGGTTTCAAAGACGGAAAATTTTTCAAATCCTTTCTTTTCAGTTGATCTATCATATGCAATTTACTTTTGAATGCGTTTAATGCGGTAATTATCTCAATAATAGTTTTTCCTTTACCTTGAAGCTCCAAATTAATGGTGTTTAAATGCATTGTGATGTCTGTCAAAAATGCCAAATCAGTCAGCCATTTTCCACTATCTTCCAACTGCAATTTAAAGAGCCGTCGTTGCAAGCTACGTGCACGTATAGAATTCACAATTTTTATTGCAATGCCCCATAATCTCCTCCATGTTTAGAACTTTTCAACACAAAACTTGTTGATGTATAATGCAATGGAAGGAGAAAAATGAAGGGAAATCATCATTAGCTCGACACAATGCCACAAAACCGTTTTTTGTTTCCAGTCATTGCTGGTGCTCCATCGGTCGTAATGCATACTAGTTTACATATTGGTAGCTTGTAGTTTGTTACAAAATTGAAGAAAACGTCATATATATCTTCGCCACGGGTCTTTCCTTTCAGAGGAATCATTGTCAAAAACTCTTCCTTAGCCGAAATGTCATTGAATACCATTCGAATAAAAATACACAACTGGGCAGTGTCTGTCATATCGGTGGATTCGTCGAACCGTAAAGAAAAGTATGTACATTCCATGATATCATGTTTTAGTTTATCTGCCATGTCCTGACTCATGACTTCAACACGCCTCGTGACAGTCGGACGAGATAACTGAAGTTCTCTAATAGCAGACATAATCTCAGTTTTATTTTTAAAATATCCAAATAAAGTCTCACCCGCTTCAATAAATGCTTCCTTCACCACCAATCCATCATCAAATGGTTTCTTGTGTTTCGCCAATATATGAGATATTTTAAATGACGCGATCGTTGTACTGTTCGTTTTCTTAATTCACTCTGTGACAGAAAATCCTTTTCATAGTTTTTATGAACCGTTTTATGATGCCTCTCTAAGTTCCCACGCTTAGGTATTGCAACTGACGCACGGCAAATGAGACAAATGCACTTATCCTTTACCATACAAAAGAAAAATTCTTCCTCCCAATCGTTATTAAAATGATAAGTTTTACTTTTCTTCGCCGCACTCATTTTGGACTATTTATTAATAAACTTTGTATCGATGTATCGCCTTCAAGTTACAACTCAGACTGACTCCTATTCCTGCAGGCGCAATATTTATATCGGCGCGAACGAAGTCTCGAATGTTCCCGTCAAACACGCCGCCCGAAGTTTCTAGAAAAATCGGCGGGAATCAAAAACGCGGCTTTTCTTTGAGAAGTACCGCGCGTTTCCTTTGATAAAGCCGCCTTCTGCCGCTAGCAGGGGGTATTGCGATAAAAGAAAGTGATGTGGGGGTTTTTCTGGCCTAATTGTGGATCGAATAAATTTTAGTAGTTTATTCATTACATTTTCTTTTAGTTACACAAAATCTGTGAATAGTTCTATATCGGAATTTTTTTCTCGAGATCGACTCAAAAAGCACTCGCGATCGACTTGTCGGTCGCGATCGACCGTTTGAGCACCCCTGCACTAGTGTAATACAAATGATGCAATTATTAAATCTTTTAATTGGCCCAAGGGCGCTGCGATTTACCGTGAACTTGGATTCTCAACGAATATTTATAGCCACCAGGAGAGCCCAACAGGAAACTTACGAGGCCAGGAAATTGAAAAAGAGCTGCTCAAAAGGAGTCGGAGAACATCGCGGCAACAATGGAAGACCTCAGGAACGGTTCAGGAATCGCAGATTAAAGGTAATTTAAAAAAAAAAAAACATTTGGTTTTAAGACGCTGACGCCGTACTGTTTTTTTCTTTCGCGTTTTGTTCGAAACTACTTTTTTCAAACTGGTGTAGAAGATATCTTAAGATCTACTTAATCGATTTTTTTTAAATTTACAACACATATTCTTTATATTATTAATTTGATTGGGTGCCACGTTCATAAGTTATTAATTTTTTTAAACTCAAAATTTCGATAAAAATCAGAGTTTTTTTTTCAAATAGGTGTCATTTCTACAAAAAAAAATTGAAAAATTATTTTCCTATGTTACATCTTAGCTATCACCTTTCTAAATAAGAAAAAAATTATTTTTTATTTTTCAGACGATGCCTGACAGAGAAAATAAGAACAACATCAGCAAGGATTTTCTAAAGAGAGTCCTACTTGATGGCTCATATATCCGTCATTTTTTAATTTTCCTTATTCGTTATTATTTCAAATTATTCATAAAACTACTATGTACATGGGTACAAAAATTATTTTATATAATTAATAGCTGCGTCAAAAATTTTATACCTATTTTTCCGAGCGCCAAGGTTATGTAACTCCCTAAAACAAATATTTACTACCCAAATATTTGTTTAATTATAAACAAATAAAATAAAATTATTTTGTCTTCGGTACCTATCCGTTGGTCACTAGTCATCATGATACTACTGACTGCACCGAATACGTATTGATATTTTGTAGCTCTTAAGGCCCCTTTACACACTTGCCAAGTCTTGACAAGCGTCCACAAACACAAGCGTGTGAACGGCTTGTTTAGCTTGGCTTGCGTGAGCTTGGAGGCGCTTGTCACCGTTCCGGTCGAGTGTCGGTTTTTATAAACAGATCAAAGGACGTTTGTGACAAGCGCTTGCGACGCATTTACCCGTTGGTGCGCGTTTAGTTTCGCGTTAGTTAGTTCGTTTATGTATTTTTATCATTCACCATCTTCTTCTTCGTCGAGTTTTTGTTTTTGTTTTATTTTGCTTGTATTTCAAATAAAAGAATGATAAACCGAACGCAATAGCAGCCAAGACTTCGGTGTCCGCCATGCTTGACTGTTCGGAGCACACTGAGCATTCACAAGCATGTAAACGACTTCCAAATGCAAGTCTCATTTGTGACAAGGTTTGGGGCTTGTCGAAGCTTGCCAAGATTGGTAAGTGTGTAAACCTACCATTAGTCCTGGATGAATTTCCAACTTTCCGAACCTTCATCATTTTGTCACGTGACATAGTTATTTTTTTCCCACCAGAAAAAAGATCAAACGTATCACACTCGCTCAATGTATATTTTTTATTCGGACTATTCCAAAAAATTTTTCGTAATTTTTGGATCAGGACTCTTCGAGGTAGGGAAGAGAAACAGAGATTTTTGGTCTTTTTTTTGAAATAATATAAAAAAAGTGCAAGTAGTACATCATATATATTTTTGAACTTGTGATTTCACAAGCTTCCATTTGACACCCCATTCGGTGACCTGACAATTTTTTTTACTTCCGATTTCACCCCCAAAACTAACCCCTTAAGTCAAAATTTAACTTTCAAAACTACATAGCCCTGATTAGGCCATGAATTCCTATATTTATGCCAAATTTCAACTTTCTATGTCAACGCAGTTTCGGAGAAATCGGGTGTAACAGACAAACAGACGGACACATAAGTGATCCCATAAGTGTTCCGTACGGAACACTAACAAAATATAAATTGTGGACGCAACTAATTTAACTTATGTTACATCTAATTATAGATATGTGTGTACGAATCTAGTAACTGTTTTTAAAAAAAATCGGTTCAATTACAGTTATTTGGACCCACATAAGTATGAATGATACTGTCCTTTTGTTTGGCAATGTTCGGATTCAGCCACATCAAAAAATGATAAATAACTTAGCAAAAAAATTCGTCGACATTCAAAGAACATTAAGCAGGAAAAAAGAAATTAACAGGCGCCAACTAATTGGCCAAATTTAAAATTAATAACAGTTTAGTTTTAATGATAGAAATTTAAATGTCAAGCTTTCTCTTTTATTTGGATACAATAAATTTACACACCCTTTCAATAATAGTAATGGAGCTGGTGGTAGAAATTTTTAAATCATCTTATCGTCAGGTAGATGTTATGAATTATGAATATTCAACCACAAAAATTGATAATGTGATTTACGTTATTTCGCTGAACCCAGTTTTAAAATAAAGACTGAATATGACTTCCTTATACTTAAGAATAACTTAATCCAAGCATTACCACTCGATATTTTAAATGTTTAGTACTTTATATTAAAATATTCAACCCAAAAAAATATGGGCAGAGAAAGACCTTCTGTTAACATTGGAAATAAAAAAAAAACAGAATTTTTAGATTCCTTGACTGATCCTGAAAAGAACATACAACATGATATACCAAAAGCAAGCCCCCTCTCCCATCCTTTATCCTTCTATATGTTCGACTGTAGATAAAAACTACGTTTAAAATTTATTCAATATGCAATTAAGACATGAAAAATTCTCCGACTACTGATAATTATGTTAAAAATTTATTCCATATCTAAGTAAAAGCCAGGAAAAATTCTCTACTGAAACCATACAAAATTTATCGACCCCTTCCCCTGAAGTGAAATTGCTTATTTATCCTATATTTCAAATCCGATCCTTCATATTAATAAAAAAAAAAATTACAAGTGACTTCTTTCGCATTTAAAAAAAAAATACTCGGAGAATTGACTACGTATTATTCAAAGTCATGGTGTGTTATAAGTCAGTATAAATAATATAACTAGACAATCAGGAGGAAAAGCATGTAGAATTTGAAAACTGCTGTCGGCATATTTCTCAAGATCTGTTTTTAAAGGTCTAATAAAATTTCAAGGTTTTAGGGAGAAGGGGAGCATTATCACATGTTACTAGGCAGGTTTTCAGACGCATACGAGATGTGGCTAGAACATAATTGGACTGATTTTTTACGCCGATAATATTGGTGTCGCGCAGTTGGCAAAGGTGAGGCAATGGGCTTGAATATCCCCTCTACTTATTACGCCATTGTAACATTCACTTTTTTCTGGATTTTAAGATGAGCGTTACGACACTGATTTTCTTCCTATAATTTATATTTTATTACATTTTTATATTTATTTCAGTGATTTCAGTTTTTGAGCAGTGTAGCTTAAAACAGTGTTTTAAATTGTTGAGCAGTTTAATTTAAACCGACAGTGTGTAACGCGTGTTGCGGACTTGACTTATTTAGTTTGCATTAATTTTGCGCCAGGAAGTGAGCCATTTTAAAGACGTCACTTTGAAGAAGGGGCAAAAGATATATAAACGGTCAGATGGAATTTTTAAAGGCTTTTTCGACCATGAAGCAGTAATGGCTTTGTTCCGTCAGTAGGCCGTAGTGGTTTTCTTCTTCAGCACGCCAGTGTTTTTTTTCTCAGTGATGTAGTAGTGCAGTAACGGTTTTCTAGCTCTCAAGTTTAAGGCCTTTTTCCTTTCTTGAAATATCCTGCTCATCCTCAGGCTTTTAGGGTCAAAAAATGTTTAGCAACCCAAATGAAAGGATGGTAATGGCTGAGACAATATTTTTATGAGAATCTCACCAGGAGAGGCCAAGTAACTTATGGAAAACCCACGAGGAGAAACCAATCAGTAAGTCATAAGCATACTAGTCTAAAAATCTCACTTCGTGTCTACAAGTGCGTTTCCAACGACTACACACACAATTCGCGAAGTTAATTTCACAAACTTTTAATATCGTGTTTTATCAAACCTTTTATTAAAAACTTAATAATCCTAATTAAAAACTCTATGCCAGAGTGTACACTCTTCTAGCTTATGGGGTTTTTATTTAGTAGATGTAATGTTAGGAGTGTAGTAAAGTTAGGAATTTTTATTTTGCTAATATACCCTTTTTTATTTAAATGTGTAGCGTTTCACTAAACTCCTCTTTCTTTCAGGACGCACAGGTTGTAATATACTTAATCTTATTTTAACAACTAAATAACTCTTCAGTATTTTTTTTCATTTCTTGAGCTGAAATTAGATTCCTTTTATTCTAAAATGAATGGTGCCAAAAAAAAACATTACGACCGAAGTTTTAAACAACTATAAAGACTATTTTCAAAAGACGTACAAAAATTATCTCTTAACCATATTCTCTACCAGAAAAAAAAATGAGCTAGCTTATATCTAATTTCTTCAGTTCTTTCAATATTAATATCCACTCAATTCATTCTCAGAAATTAAGATATATATAAGGGGTAAACAACGGCTTCTAATTAATAATTAAAATATTTATTAAAAATAAAGAAAGTTGGGGTTATACAAAAAAGCGCCCTAACGTGAGGCTATAAAAACGTCCCCTGCTTCTACACGCTTTACCATTTTGATAACCGTATATTTGCTCTGCTTCCGAAAAATGCTTAGTGTCAATGTGGCGCAACGAGTTCACGTAAAATTTCTCGTTAAAGTTGGAAAGTCTGCTACAGAAATATTAAATTTGCTGCATGAAGTATATGGCGATGATTGCTTATCCCGTACTTAAGCTTTCGAGAGGGTAAAACGATTGAAAGATGACAGGGAAGACGTCACAGACGATCCTAGGGTTTGGCATCCACCAACGAAAAAAACAGACAACACTGAAGAAGTCGGTAAGATCATTACCGAAAATCGACGTATGAGTATTAGAACTGTCAGTGAGTTAACAAATATTACAAATAAATAAAGTGTTCAAAGTTAGTACCGAAAATCTGATCAAATGTGAGCTCAAATGAGCATTAGCTTTGACACCCTGAAAAACATTGAATCTGGCCCTAACTTTTTAGAAAGGGTAACTACATATGATGAATGATGGTTTTTCACGTATAACCCTGAAACTAAGCGCCAATCCATGCACTGGAAAAGCCCAAACTCACCAAGGCGCAGATGAGCAAATCAAAGCAATAATAATTGTTTTTTGAGATCCGTGGAATTGTTCACATTGATTAGCTGCTTGGAGGTCAAATTGTGAATCAAGTTTACTATAAACAGGTTTTGACCACCCTCCGTGAACGTGTGAGATGGAAAAGACTTGAAATGTGGAACAATCAGACTTGAACCAACACACAATGCTCTTTCAATGAAGGAGTTTTTGGTGAAATATGGAATCCTAGTGCTGAAGCATCCATCCTACTCACCTGACCTTGTTCCATGTGACTTTCCCAACGTGACGAGTGTGTTGAAATTAATTTGTTTTGAGTCCTATCAGAAGACGACCTGCAGCACTGCTTCCAATAAGCAGAAATTCGTATGAAGCGGTGTAGGGATCAAAAAAGAGTGTATATTGAAGGAGATTAGGATTTTAATGTCAAACTTCAAAAGAAAAAGTTTTACGAATTCAGCTTGGTTATTTTCTAGCCACACCTTATATTCCCCTGAAGTGAAATCGTTTATTTCTCCTATCATTCGAAACTGATCCTCTGCATGTTGACAATAAAACACAATCAATAAGCTAAAATGCACTGAAAATTGGTTAATTACATCGACTAGTAAGAAATCAGTCAAATTCATGTTTTTTCAGCCCTCTGGAATTTAAAACATTCCTTCATTCAACAGCACTGACAATCTCATTAAAAGTCTAGTCTAATGTACTACATAGTTTTAGCTAATAGAGAGAAAGTACATAATATTATGTTTATAACAATAAGCTATATCTTCCAAATTTGTATTTTAATAATTTATATATAATTATATCTAATCAGCTATAAAATTAATAGATATAAGTGGCAACACCGCTACGAATCCATAGCGGCATATAAAATAAAACAGCATGTGACCATTCGGCGTTCTTTGCGATGTTGCATGGAAGTAGAGTAAGGCAACTGGGTGCATAGGATAGTATTGCAACTGTATCCGCTGTTTTCCACTTGTTCTTACCGCACTCACTGAAATTTTAATTTGATGATTGATTTTGCAGGAAACGATTTTATGAATCTCCCTTTAGTCTTGGCTTCGAATGATAGAGAGTTATCGTGTCAAAGAATAAACTGACGGAGTATATTTACTGATCTAACAACCATGAAATATGAAGGACTGTAAAAAATCTCAAAAATAATACAATATCTGGTAGTTTCATTCTGGTGAGTTATTAACTTTGTGTGTAGTGCGTAGTTTTATTGTAATAAACAAAAGATTTATAAAATTTATCAAATAATACCGACATGGCGCCAATTATCTCAGCTCTTCAAATGACTATTTTACCTAATTACTTGTAGATATTCCAAGACTAATTAGTCCACTGAACCCTTTACTCTGTACAATCCTAATAAC
The DNA here is from genome assembly GCA_019049505.1 of Pachyrhynchus sulphureomaculatus. Classification (NCBI taxonomy): domain Eukaryota; kingdom Metazoa; phylum Arthropoda; class Insecta; order Coleoptera; family Curculionidae; genus Pachyrhynchus; species Pachyrhynchus sulphureomaculatus. Next base: position 35,354,587 of record CM032456.1, on the reverse strand, counting down.
AATGATTTTAATTGCACTAATTAGTCGCAGACGAAATTCTTTTAAGCGATTTTGCTGGAAATGTCTCTCATTTCTCTAATTATTTCAAAATCAGAACAAGTACCACTAAATACTAAATGATTTTCGTCCTAATTCTTGTTAATTGGGTATTTCTCCGTAATTTTAAAATGTTCATGTTCCTCTTTTCCAGAAATATAAATAACATTTTAAAAAAGGAAAATCGTTACAAATAAAAGCATAAACTTACACCTACTAAGTAGTTTAAAAACCGTCTTATCTTAACTAAGTTGGGAATGTGGAATCTTTGGCACAATGATACTACTCAGTATATATCACCACTACACCAAACACTTTATTTCTGCACTCGACGCGCGTTTCGCTAACCATGTTAGCTTCATTAGGAGCGATGATTGACAATCGAGTGCAAAAATAAAGTGTTTGGTGTAGTGGTGATATATACTGAGTACTTCTTATCTTAACTCAAACCTCCGAAAGTTATTTCCTCTCACTGTGATCATATCACTATTTCCGTATAATTAGAAATGTCTCTCATTTCTTTAATTATTTGAAAATCAGAACAAATACCACTAAATACTAAATGACTTTTGTCCTAATTCTTATCAATTGGGTATTTCTCCGTAATTTTAAAATGTTCAAGAACATTTTAAAAAAGAAAAATCGTTACAAATAAAAACATAAACTTATCCATACTAAGTGGTTTAAAAACCTTCTTATCTTAACTCAAACCTCCGAAAGTTATTTCCTTTCACTGTGATTATATCACTATTTTCGTATAATTAGAAATGTCTCTCGTTTCTCTAATTATTTGAAAATCAGAACAAGTACCACAACTGGGTATTTCTCCGTAATTTTAAAATGTTCATGTTCCTCTTTTCCAGAAATAAAAATAAAGAACATTTTAAAAAAGGGAAATCGTTACAAATAAAAGCATAAACTTATACATACTAAGTGGTTTAAAAGCCTTCTTATCTTAATTCAAACCTCCGAAAGTTATTTCCTTTTACTGTGATCATATCACTATTTTCGTATAATTAGAAAATGTCTCTCATTTCTCTAATTATTTGAAAATCAGAACAAGTAGCACTAAATACTAAATGATTTTTTGTCCTAATTCTTGGCATTTGGGTATTTCTCCGTAATTTTAAAATGTTCATGTTCCTCTTTTCCAGAAATAAAAATAAAGAACATTTTAAAAAAGGAAAATCGTTACAAATAAAAGCATAAACTTATACATACTAAGTGGTTTAAAAACCTTCTTATCTTAACTCAAACCTCCGAAAGTTATTTCCTTTCACTGTGATCATATCACTATTTCCGTATAATTACTAATTTAAAATTTAATTAGTTATTTGGCTGTTTTGTTGTGGTAATAATTCTGCTTATATTTTAAGAGTTTTTTTACTTCATTTCAAACAAGAAATCATTTAACAAAAATACTTCTATTTTTGAGAAATCCGACATTTACGCAACAAAGTAAACACGTTCCCATATTAACTGTAAAACTACTTTTTAGTTTATATGTATTGTAATTGGGGTTTTGCTCTTGTAACAAGTTCAACAACTTTTAAATGTATTTCCACATACCTGCACTGTACTATCTAATACGGCCCTTGTATGACTAACAGTACCGCTGTCACTGACAGTTTACTGCTTTATTTCGGAGCCAATCTTGGAAAATTTATACAATATTTCATATTTTCAAATTGATTCTCAATATGCGGATCAATCTTGAGTAGAGTAAATATTGAGAGTGAAGAATAATCGTGTAAGGACCCCATTAGTAGTAGTGAATGATTATGACCATCGGCCTTTTCTAATCTAATAATGAATGACCGAAGATTCGAGACCTCCAATTAGGTTAATTTAAAACTTTCATTTTCATTTGGTTATATTATTAATGTTGATTTAGATTTAGAGAATTTGTTTATTCTCAGCACGCATTAATAAAAAAAAAATTACAAGTGAATTTCTCTCGAAGAAATGACTGTTTATTATTCAAAGTCATTGTTTAAACACGTATTAGTTTCTAGTAACACGACAGTATGAATGATGTAACTAGACAGTTAGGTGGAAAACTATGCGGAAACCGAAAACTACAGTGGGTAGATTTCTCAATAGCTGTTTTTAAGGAGTTGCCGACTAGGATATACAGACAAATCTGCCGTAGCCGAGTACACGTTGACCCAGGAAGACCAAAAATAACTGTTCGACCAGACTCAAGTTCTAGCCAACGTATCGAGCTACTACCCTAGGTTATACAGAGAAGCTATTGAAATCCACAAACACAAACGTAATTTCAATAAAAAAGACGAAGGGCTTAATCTCAGCAAAACTTGGACGCCCGCATTACGACAAACAAAAACGTTAAGAAACAGGGAAATATCGCTGACGCCCGATTGGCAGAGAGTCTAAATGGCCACGCCTATTCCGGAATACACAAAACCAGACAGTGCTATGTCGTCGAACACAGTCGACAGTGAACAGTCAAGAAGAAACCTTCGATCACTGCCACATTGCCTTTGAAAATGTTGACCTTAGTGTCGCAAAAATGTCAGGAAGTTAATATATGGAAAACACGGCCTCAACTCCCGACAGAAACCCACATTAATTCAATCGGTCGTGAAAGCCTGCATTCTTCGATTTATAAAATTTCGAGATTTTAGGGAGAAGATGGCCAGGAGCCCAACAGAAGTTGGGAGTGGGGACATATTATCGCAAGTTACTAGATAAGTTTTCAGATGCATATTTCCTATACTCTAACAAGGCCCTAAACGACGATAGAGGAATACTGTCTTAATTTTTTTTTTTTCCGATTTCACCCTTCAATTCCCTTTCAGTTAAAATTTAACTTTCAAAACTACACGGCTCCGCTTGGCCATCAATTCCTATATTTGTTACTAAGTTGGGAATGTGGAATCTTTAGCACAATGATACTACTCAGTATATATCACCACTAAACCAAACACTTTATTTTTGCACTCGACGCGCGTTTCGCTAATCATGTTAGCTTCATCAGGAGCGATGATTGACTGTCAATCATCGCTCCTGATGAAGCTAACATGGTTAGCGAGACGCGCGTCGAGTGCAAAAATAAAGTGTTTGGTGTAGTGGTGATATATACTGAGTAGTCCTATATTTGTGACAAATTTAAACTTAAAAAATAGTTTCGGAGACAGACAAACGGATACCGAAGTGATCCCATAAGTATCAGGCAAAACGATGTAACGCCAATCCAATAGAGCCTATATAAAAGTCGAACAGTATGAAATTATTTACAGTTTTAGATCTATTTTTATCCTTTTCATATATACAGGGTGATATAATGATAAATGGCGGTCTTGTAAACTTGTGACAAAATTGACTTTGAAGTTTTATGGTATTTCAACATGTACGCCAACAGATGTGCTGGCATAGATAATAACGCAGACCGTCACATTGTTGCAATGCTTAACATCATGATTACTACGGTAAGTTTTATCAAAATTAAATAATTTTACCCTTTTTTATCGAAAAAATAATTTCAAGCCACAAACACAAACTGCATTTGAGGTTCGGTGTTCTCAGAACAATTATTTGCTAAAGAAAATAATATAACATATTCATATAGTTTTCCATTTAAAATCATTACATTTCCGTTTAAAAAATTGGTTAACTTTTACTATAGTTTCATTATTAATACAAAGACACAATATAAATAGATACACGATGTATTTTTTGTCGCTGCTACAATGGTGGATAAAAACTCTGATACATATTGGATCGGACACAAATAAAGCAAAAATAAAATGTTTGGTGTAGTGTTAATCATTGTTGTGTAGTGTCATTGTCAAAGACTCCAAAATTTCTACAGTTATGCCAAATTTCCACTTTATATGTCAAATAGTTTCGGAGAAAATTGGGTGTGACAGACACCGAAATGATCCAATAAGTGTGCCGCATGGAACACTAAAAATGACTAGATAACTGTAGAAAGTCAAAATGTGTGTTTATGTTAACTAATTCACTTTCAGCTTTAAAAAATCTATTACTTATATATATATATATATATATATATATATATATATATATATATATATATATATATATATATACAGTTTTCTTTAAAATTGAATAATAAAACAGAGTTTTTAAGCAAAATTTATTCTGAAACTTTTATTTACCGGGAAATTTTTATGCCATTTAAGATTTAAACAAGATATCGCTCAAATGATCGTCGCGGCTCTTTTTGCAGACACGAATCCGCCTACACCAATTTTCCATTACTCGGGCCAGCATTTCCGGCCTTACACCGGTTATGACACAATGAATGTTGGCTTCAAGTGCATCAAGAATTGCTGGTTTGTTGCTGTAAACTTGTGATTTAAGGTGGCCTCAAAGAAAATAGTCCAAAGGCGTTAAATCGCACGATCTCGGCGGCCAAGCGGTAGGGCCATTTCGTGAAATTAATAACTCACTGAACTTGGCGCACAATAAAGCCATGTTTAGGCCAGAAATATGGGGAGGTGCGCCATTCTGTGTCCATTTCGTCAAATTCTGAGAAGAAATATTCCTGCAGCACCAAGTTATAGCGCTCGTTATTCACGGTAACGGTAGCTACTTCTTCATTTTTAAAGAAATAAGGTCCAATGATGTCTCCGTGCCATCCATACTAAACTGTGATTTTTGCGGATGTAAAGGAGTCTTATAAATTACCTATGGATTGGATTCGCTCAAATAACGGCAAGATGATTTTCTCATGAAATTAGCTGTCGGCTTCCATCATCTTCAGAGCCTGGGCGAATTCCCGGCGCAAAGTTGTCGTCTGAGATAGGCCCAACTCTTGAGAATGACGCGGAATCGACACATTTTTGTTCTCATAAACACTACCTCGAACGGCAGCGATATTCTATTCACTGCGAGCGTTTCTTACACTTTGAGGCACCTTTTTGTCGTGGAGAGTAAATTCACTTTCAAACTTTTTGATTATACGCTGAATAGCATGATTATTTGGAGCAGAGTGACGATCGTGTTTTGATCGAATTTTTCTTTGCGTAACTCTTAACATGAAACGATTCATGACTGAATGGCAAACCTTTCTAAACACAACTGACATCAGATATCAAACATCTGCCAACCACCATGGCTGCTATTAACTCTAAAAGTCCCTAATGGAAAACCCTTTATTTATATATATATATATATATATATATATATATATATATATATATATATATATATATATATATATATATATACGAGGCTGGTTTGAAAAGTCCCTGCAAAGTCCGAGAGATGGCACCACCGGCGCGCGTATCAAGGTCATGTTTAGTTAGTAGCATCTCTTGAATGAACGCACACCAAGTTTCAGCCATATTGGTCTATTTTTTTTGTGTTTGGCATTCGTGTGAATCAAGGAAGTTGAGTGATTTTCAAGAAATGGACGAAAAAGAATTTCGTGTGGTGATTAAACATTACTTTATGAAAGGCAAAGCGTCTCAGGAGACTAAAGAGAGCTTGATAAACATTATGGTGACTCTGCACCTTCGATTAGAACAGTTTATAAGTGGTTTCAAAATTTTCGGACTGGCCATATGGGCACAAGTGACGCTGAACGTTCTGGACGGCCTGTGGAGGTTACGACTCCAGAAATCATTGATCAAATCCATGATATGGTGATGGATGACAGAAGAGTTAAGGTGCGTGAGATTGCTAGTGCTGTGGGCATCTCGACTGAACGGGTATATAATATTTTGCATAAACATTTGGACATGAGAAAGCTATCCGCAAGATGGGTGCCGCGATTGCTCACGCTTGACCAAAAACGGAATCGTGTGAAGTGTTGCAAGGATGGTTTGCAGCTGTTTTCAGAAGAATCCGGAGGACTTTAAGCGTCGTTTCGTCACTGTGGATGAAACATGGATACATTACTATACTCCTGAGACCAAACAACAATCTAAACAATGGGTTACCAAGGGGGAATCTGCACCAAAAAAGGCGAAGACCGTTCCTTCGGCCGGAAAGGTTATGGCGACTGTCTTTTGGGATTCGCAAGGGATAATCCTCATCGACTATCTGAAAAAGGGTAAAACTATTACAGGTGAATATTATTCATCGTTATTGGACCGTTTGAAAACCGAGCTGCAAGAAAAACGCCCGCGATTGGCCCACAAGAAAGTCCTTTTTCCATCACGACAACGCACCAGCACACACCTCAGCAGTTGTGGTCGCAAAATTAATGGAAATAGGATTCCAACTCGTTTCACATCCCCCCTATTCTCCAGACTTGGCTCCCTCGGACTACTATTTGTTTCCCAATTTGAAGAAATGGCTGGCGGGACAAAGATTTTATTCAAACGAGGAGGTGATTGCAGACACTAATGGATATTTTGCAGACTTGGACAAATCCTATTATTCGGAAGGGATCAACAAACTAGAACATCGTTGGACGAAGTGTATAAGCCTAAATGTCGAAAAATAAAAAAGGTTTACCCCAAACACATAAGTAGTTTTTATTTTTGCACGGACTTTTCAAACCAGCCTCGTATATATAAATAAAAGGTTTTCCATTAGAGATATACTCTAGATTCAGTGGGGCTGCAGGCTTTAATTATTTATGGCCTTGGGTAGTGAAACAACCTTTTTTGTTAGTCGAGCTTTCGAAATTATATTTATTTCTTCTTCAGGACATCTGGAAAGACAAAATTTTTTTCTTTTTTTATAATGTTAAGTGAAAATTTTTTGAGTACATTAAAATGATAAAAAAACAAGCAACCAAGCAATCATTAGCCCAAAGGGACATTCCCTAATATACTGTTATTAACTACATAATCTTCTAGTTAAAAAGGAAAAACACAATAAGGCCAAAAATGGCTGGCTCTGCTTCTCTCTGCTTATCTCGTAAACCAGTAAAATGACACAAAATTTTCAGGCGCGCCTTTGAAATTAAAATCTAAATTCTCAACGATTATTTCTATCTTTATTCATCACACGATTTGCCATTTAGATAATTTTTCAACTGCAAGCATGTTTTAGATCGAAGCGAATCAATATCTTCGATTTTTCTCTACTACATAAAATTTATATTAATCTATCACACTCTATCTTTACCATTTATATATTTATATATTACCATGTATATATCATTGTTGTGTAGTGCCATTGTCAAAGACTCCAAAATTCCTACACTTATGCCAAATTTTCGGAGCAAATCGGGTGCAACAGACAGACACCGAAGTGATCCTATAAGTGTTCCGCACGGAACGCTAAAAATTACTAGATTACTGTAGAAAGTCAAAACGTGTGTGCTTACGTTATCTAATTCACTTTCAGCTTTAAAAATCTCTTATCTTTTCTCTTATATATCTTTTATCCAATTAGTGCTGGACTGTATGGCAGAACTGCCCCAGTAAAAAGAAATTTTATGGTTTATTTTTACATAGATTTCATAACAGTAGTCGTAAGAAAGATAAATTTAAAATTATTCCTTAAAAAAGAATAAATGGTGAAATTTGCGAGTATCATTAGGTTAACTGCGTCGAAGACAATGAAATACAATTTAAATTCAACCTTCACTACAATTGTGGTGGATATAACATTCTAGAGATACATGATATTGCCATTACGATTTCTAAAAAAAATCATCTTAACAAACTAAACTCATTAAAACAAAAATTCTTATAACTGTATGACTAAGTGTAATTGAGCAAATGCGACTAAAATGGTATAATTAATTTGCATAAACTATTTAAAATACTCTATAATAAATTCATTAACGAGTATTAATAAATATGTGTATATTACACATTAACCTGTTTAACATGACAAAATTTATTTAGTTGCAAGTCAAATACCAAACTGGTAAATTTTAAACGCATAAGGTGGCATTTTGCGTGAAAAAAAAATGTTAAGCAAATTGCAGCCTTTGTTGAATAACTATTACTTGTTTTGCTGCAAATGGAAATACATATAATTTATTCCTGCTTCTGCCCCTTATTAGATAAGGCTTAGTTAGTCATACACAAAGTCTTGTGTTTTAATACATACTTTTTTTTACGAAAAACAGTTACTATGTCTCAAGGGAAGTATAATTCAACTGTCTTTTTCTTCTACAGTATAGGCACAGTTAGCTATTTATTACCCCTACCACCTTGGTTGTGGGAAACCAAAATCCTATGTAAAGAGAGAAATCTCGGCAGGAGAATCTTTAGGGAGATGGTGGAAATCCACCTTCAAACCGAACTCGATCAATAAAAAAACTGACATTGAGGATCTGAGTCTAATTTTCTCCAATTTATTACAAATAGGCAGTCAGAGTGAAAACTCTTACAATATATCTGACATATCTCGTTGATAATAATCCCACTAATTTTCACTAACTTTTCAACTTTAAAACGATCAAACAAAATGTCAACGTCATTCTATTTTCAACTATAAATTAACCACAACTTAACTAAGAGATAGAAACACACTGCCCGTAACAAAAAAATCCTTTATAAATTAAAATCATTTTGCGACCACAAAATTCACTGTACTCTTCCAACAAAATGAAGTAAAATTGTATTATATTTCCCAGAGATGAATATGTCGAGTTTTCTTGTGTTTTTTTCTGTTTTTTCTGATGCATAAGTGCAATAAAGTGCCCCACAAACAACAATTTTTGGACACACCACTTAGCAGTAAGTACTTTAATGTTACATATAAAATAGGGTTGTTCTTTACTTTTAATCTCAAAAATACTGATATTCTACTGTAATTGTAGCCCTGATGAAGAAAATGAAATATTTTCGAAAGCTTGGCGTAGCTAAAAAGGTGTCCAAAACTTTTTAGTTCTTTTTCCAAAGACCGCTTACCTCAAGAACACAATACTGCTATATACATATATATATATATATATATATATATATATATATATATATATATATATATATATATATATATATACTTTTGGACCCCCCTCTCGTATTTTATAATAATAAAAAAACTCCCTAAAATCTTGTTTTACTAGTTTTGATGAAAAATTATTTAATGCTTCCAAACTTTTGGACGGTAACTTTTGTGTTTTTTTTGTATCGTTAAATTCTGTTTCGTAACAGTCACCCTTATACAGAATTTCTACGTCATCTTTAAAATTTGGACAATGTTGCAACTTATGTAGCAATGTGTATGTAGTTATACAATTGGCGCAACATTTGCGTCATTGATGGGGGGTATGTCCTGTGTCCCTACCTGCCTATTGTGCTCGTGCAACAGGTCACACAAATCTAAATTTATTCATGAGACACCTTATATATGATGTAATATCCGGAGAAAAACTACACATGCAGTTATAATTTATAAAATCATTCAATGGAAAACTGGCAAACAAATTACATTTTTAACAAAGTGTCGAAAAATGACGAGACATTGAAGTAATCGATAACTGTTTAATTTTGCAGTTTCAGACCTTGAATTAAAATGATCTCCTCTAAAAAACATAAAACGTCAATTATGTATTAGGTTTATAAGTAACATCAAGTTAAAATAAATATTTAAATTGCACAGGTTATTTGTTATAGACAAAACCGAGATGTGAGAAACTAAATGACATATTTTCGTTTATATAATAAGTAAAGAGTTATTGTCTTAGTAATAATTTGGGAACTTGTCCAAGTCTATATAATATAGCTTTATGCAAACAGGAAATAATAGTAATTTAATATATTGTCTTTGAAAATCTTTATAGGATCGGGAAAGATTTACAAGCTGAATATAAATTAAATAAGGATTTAATTTAATATTGTCATTAACTTTATGACAGTTCAGATTTATGTTTTTTTTTTTTATTCTTGGTATAAACATTTTGAATTTATAATGCAGTATTTAAGAGCATCCTGTTATACTGTTGTCAAACTTGGCAATTGACGAAACGATTGGTACAGAAACTAATGGCACTCGAAATGGATTACTGGCGAAGATCGTGGAGTGTCAAGAGTGGATAGAGTTAGAAATGAAAGAATAAGAGATGTAATAAAAGTAAAAACCACGATTATTGAGGAAATACAACAGCAACTTACATGACACGGACACGTGGAAAGAATGGAAGAACACCAAATACCAAAGATGGTTCTAAAGTGGGTATCAAACGAGCAGAGAGAGATCAAAAGCGACATGGTTTGGAGGTGTTCAGAGAGCAATGCCAAAGAGAAATCTAAGACCAGGAGATTGGATAGATTCGAGAGGATGGAAACTGGGAACCGCATATGTGCTGCAGGGAATTCCCTAAAGCGCTACAGGAGCGACACGTGTGCGGAAAAAGCGATTCACGCTGTAAATTGTACTCGGTGGGAAACACAGTCCTGGGCAAATTATTTCAAAGGGATGATGTTCTCCATATAAAAGACTGCTTGAAAAGCGTTGTATGAGGAGTAACAAACTGAACCTCATACGGATGTGAAGTATTAGCGCGACGTGTATTTCTGACATGCACCGCTCTGGGAGGAATTAAGCGGGCTACATCCTTCGAACACTTTCCATGAAAATACTTGTATAAATCAAGGCCGCCGGTCAGTTCCGGGTCTCCAATCAGACGAACAGCTCTTCTCTGAATAGAATCTAACAAATACAATGTATGTTTGGAAGCAGAGCCCCAAACATCGGAGCAGTATTCCATAGTTGGTCGGATTTGAGCTTTGTAAAGAATTAACAGTTGTTGTGGAGTGTAAAGCTTTCTGGTTCGAAATAATATTCTCCACTATTGAGAAGTTCTCCTTGCTATACCTGCAACATGTTCATGCCAGGACGTATTTGCCCCCAAACTAACGCCCAACAAATTAAGTGACGATGTTAGAGGAATGGAATGCCCCACCATAACTATATGGGGTTCAGCAACCTTAACTGAAACTGAAAACTGCCACCTGGGCTTTTGTAGCGTTAAATTTCACTTGGTTACTATCATCCCAAGATAGAATTTTTTCCAGGTCCAAAATAAACATTTCAAAAACGAATTTTTGTATACGAGGCTGGTTTGAAAAGTCCGTGCAAAGTCCGAGAGATGGCACCACCGGCGCGTATCGAGGTCATGTTTAGTTAGTAGCATCTCTTGAATGAACGCACACCAAGTTTCAGCCATATTGGTCTATTTCTTTGTGTTTGGCATTCGTGTGAATCAAGGAAGTCGAGTGATTTTCAAGAAATGGACGAAAAAGAATTTCGTGTGGTGATTAAACATTACTTTATGAAAGGCAAAACGCCTCAGGAGACTAAAGAGAAGCTTGATAAACATTATGGTGACTCTGCACCTTCGATTAGAACAGTTTATAAGTGGTTTCAAATTTTCGGACTGGCCATATGGGCACAAGTGACGCTGAACGTTCTGGACGGCCTGTGGACGTTACGACTTCAGAAATCATTGATAAAATCCATGATATGGTGATGGATGACAGAAGAGTTAAGGTGCGTGAGATTGCTAGTGCTGTGGGCATCTCGACTAAACGGGTACATAATATTTTGCATAAACATTTGGACATGAGAAAGCTATCCGCAAGATGGGTGCCGCGATTGCTCACGCTTGACCAAAAACGGAATCGTGTGAAGTGTTGCAAGGATGGTTTGCAGCTGTTCCAGAAGAATCCGGAGGACTTTAAGCGTCGTTTCTTCACTGTGGATGAAACATGGATACATTACTATACTCCTGAGACCAAAGAACAATCTAAACAATGGGTTACCAAGGGGGAATCTGCACCAAAAAAGGCGAAGACCGTTCCTTCGGCCGGAAAGGTTATGGCGACTGTCTTTTGGGATTCGCAAGGGATAATCCTCATCGACTATCTGGAAAAGGGCAAAACTATTACAGGTGAATATTATTCATCGTTATTGGACCGTTTGAAAACCGAGCTGCAAGAAAAACGCTCGCGATTGGCCCACAAGAAAGTCCTTTTCCATCACGACAACGCACCAGCACACACCTCAGCAGTTGTGGTCGCAAAATTAATGGAAATAGGATTCCAACTCGTTTCACATCCCCCCTATTCTCCAGACTTGGCTCCCTCGGACTACTATTTGTTCCCCAATTTGAAGAAATGGCTGGCGAGACAAAGATTTTATTCAAACGAGGAGGTGATTGCAGACACTAATGGATATTTTGCAGACTTGGACAAATCCTATTATTCGGAAGGGATCAACAAACTAGAACATCGTTGGACGAAGTGTATAAGCCTAAAAGGAGACTATGTCGAAAAATAAAAAAGGTTTACCCCCAAACACATAAGTAGTTTTTATTTTTGCACGGACTTTTCAAATCAGCCTCGTAGTTACTTAAGGCTACTAGAGATTGTGAATTTAAGGACACGGGGAGGACAAGAGAGTATCGTCCATCAACACTTGGTCACGTGGTAAATTCGTTTATATACTTTGATACGCTTTATTTTTATTTATTTATGTTTTTAAATACAATATAAGTATTTTCAAATTCCCAAACGTGAATATTTGTGTTTTTAATCATCAAAAATACAGGAAATGTTGTGTTGTGTTAATCAGTGGTAAAATAAAAAAAAAAAAAGAAAATTTAAAAATATAGTAAATTAGTAAATTAAGAAACAACACACGGTAAACGGTTATTATATTTTTGCACAGACGAATGTTTTGTAACATTCATTTTTTTCTAGATTTTAAGAGCATGTTACGACACTGGTTTTCTTTCTACAATTTATATTTTATTACATCTCTATATTCCATTAGGCAGTGATTTCAATTTTTGAGCAGTGTAACTTAAAACAGTGATTTAAATTTGTACAGTGTAACTCAACCGTGTACAACGAGTTGCCGGCTTAATGTATTTCATTTGCATTGCATGCGTCTGATTAGTTAAAATTTGCGTCCCGGAAGTGACCCAAGAAGTGAATAGGAACGGACAAAGATATTTAAGCAGCCATTTCGAATTTTAAACGGCTTTTTCCTCCAGCATGCCGTAGTGGCTTTATCCTTCCATCATACCGTAGTGCAGTAACAGCTTTTTTTCTCAATGAGAGAATAGTGTTTCGTCAGGTCGTAGTAGGCTTAGTCTTCCATCTTGCCGTAGTGCAGTGGCCTTTTTCCGTTCTAAAAATATTCTGCTCATCCTAAGGCATTTCGGGTCAAAATGTGATTAGTTACCCAAATGAAAATAGAAGAGTAGTATCTGAGACAATATTTTGATGAGAATCTCACCAGGAGAGGCTTATGGAAAACCCACGAGGAGAAGCCAATCAACGTCTATAACGTGTGTTTCGAACGACCACTCAACACGTGAAATCTGCGAAGTTAATTTTACAAACTTTTAAATCGTGTTTTTTGAGGCCTTTTGTTTTTTTCTTACACTTAGGATCAGTAATTCATAGAACTCTAGTTTAAATGTGTACACTCTCATAACATAAGGGGTTGTTATTTAGTTAATGTAATTTTAAGACTGTAATAACTGCAAAAATTTTTATTTTGTTAATATACTTTTATCTGTGTTAATGCAGCTTTTTACTGAACTACCCGCTCTTCCTTTCAGGACGCACAGGTTGTAATATATTTAATCTTATTTTAACTACTAAATAACTCTTCAGTATTTTCTCATTTTTTGAGCTGAAATTAGATTCCTTTTATTCTAAAATGAATGGCGCCCAGTCAGTGAATGTTAGGATTAACCTCCGGGACTATTTCTCAGACCCTAACAGCATGTGTAGGGGTGTACCACAAGGATCGATACTAGGTCCATTGCTTTTCTTGTTGTATGTGAACGATTTACCGGACTATCTGCTGCGACAGCAGGATGTGAATGATGATGATGGGGATGGAATGGCTTGTCAATTTGTTGATGACACATCGGCCATTTTGTCAAGCTCTTCTATCGCCAGCCTGTCGGTGATCTGTTCTCGTATAGTGGCAGGAATGGTAGAGTGGTGTGAAAAGAATTACCTCTGTCTTAATGGAAATAAAACGGGCCTTATATTATTTAAAAAAATAAAATACCCACACAATCATTATATGTGCTACATGAACTAAAGTCAATACCCAATATAGAAACGATAAAATTTTTGGGGGTTAATATTGACTCAAGTATTTGTTGGGAAATACATGTAGTGAAACTTCGTTCTAAGCTCAATAGTGCGTGTGCTTTTATTAGAAGACTTAGATATATTGTATCATCAAATAGCATACAACTTTTCTATTTTGCTTATGTTCAATCCCAATTAAACTATGGGATTTCTTTCTGGGGATCTTCAAGATTTGCTAGGGATATCTCTAGGGCACAAAAGAGAATTGTGATATGCATGCGTCCTTTACATCCTCTAACGTCGGTTCAACCATACCTTATTGAAATGGGGTTACTTACGGTCCCAGGTCTCTACTTCATGGCTTTGGTCACCTTTGTTAAGAAGAATCCATCATTTTTCTTGACAAATAGGGATGAATATGCTCCAGATCTGCCAATCACAACTAGAGGTAGAAACGAATTACGAGCGCCCTACCATGCTACTTCTTTCTTTGAAAAAGGGCCATATTTTAAATGCATAAAGGCATATCGGCTTCTCTCATTGGAGATCAAGAACACTGAGGGGATTGAGAGATTCAAAAGGGAAGCAAAAAGGTTTGTTCTATCAAAATGTTTCTATTCTTTTAATTTTGATCAATAATTTTAGTTACCAACAACATTTTGTCTTCTGTACGGTGTCTGATATTTTGTTGACTATATGCATATATTCTACTTTTTTGTGACGTTGCTTTTTTTACGTTATGTAATCTTGATGGCAATAATGGAATAAATAAATAAATAAAATAAAAATAAACACTACAACCAAGCTTTAAACAACTATAGAGACTATTTTCAAAAGACGTACAAAAATTATTTCTTATCCACAATCTCTCCAAACAAAACGAGCTAGCTTATATCTAATTTCTTTAGTTCTTTCAGTATTAATATCCGCTCAATCCATTCTGAGAAATTAAGATATACATAAGGGGCAAAAATAAAGAAAGTTGGGGCTATAGAAATAGAGCCGCAAACGTGAGGCTATAAAATAGCGCCCCAACGGAGACGTTATAGTATATTGACGTTTCTTGTAATCTTCTAATGCGAGAATAGCCTCCCTTCAAACACTTAAGCGTCCTCCTCTCACTATACTAAATCCGCCTCTGGCTACTAGAAGCTTCATATAAACCAAGACATAACCCTCACACAGACAAATTTGGTTCAAATTACATATTTCATATACTCCCAATCATGGCGGATTATTACTACGTGAAGCTAGAATTGCACGTGACGCGGTTAACAGAACTAACAAAAACAACTCATCGTTCTCTGTATTTCTTACTCTCTCTCTGGTTCAAGCTAAACAAGATATTTATTAATCTAATCCTAAGAAGGAATAAAATACTTAGTTAGTACATGACTCAAGCAATAATAATTATGGTAAATCTACAGTGTCATACTCTTAGTAGCATGATGTAGGAATTCTTTCCTTTTTTAGAGATTTAGAAAAATAAAGCAAATTTTTCTTCTAGTAAGTCTAATTAACTAACTATAGGTACAACTCATTTTCTTTATACATTAATACAGAAATAGAAATTTTATGTCAGAACTTAAATATCTTAATTTCCTTCTTT
This sequence comes from Pachyrhynchus sulphureomaculatus, assembly GCA_019049505.1. Classification (NCBI taxonomy): domain Eukaryota; kingdom Metazoa; phylum Arthropoda; class Insecta; order Coleoptera; family Curculionidae; genus Pachyrhynchus; species Pachyrhynchus sulphureomaculatus. The sequence continues at coordinate 35,338,981 of CM032456.1, read as the reverse complement.
TAATGTGTCATATTTATTGCTTACTCGCAAATTCCTAAAACAATGACTCAACTCTGGTCGTTAGTATGTCATAAAATATAAAATATTTGGCTTACTTTCGTCTTAAATGTTATTTGAGTCTACATAAGTCAAATTTATGAGAAACGTTAATCCGTAATAGTGAGATTTGTGAGAGCTTTCAACTAATGCTTAAATGCAAAAATGTAAATACACGCAGCGTTTGGCTCTCGTAATTGCCGGACGGGACATTTGATTATCCTGCCTCTTGGCATCAAGAGTCTGAAGTATTTTTGACCCCAATGCGAGGAACGTACTCACTCAGTTAACAGATTTTGTTTAATGTTTGTACAGACCTGGTATAATAGAGGTTAGGTCTCCTTACAAGATTCTTGGATTGTCTCATCTTTGTTGCCTGGCTCCAATCCCTGACGAACTCAGTATTCAGCAGGTTTGCGATCATCGCACTGCCGATATTGTATGAGATTCTTGAAAAGTGTTCAGGTTTTGTAGAGCTCATGTCTCATGTCTAGTTAGTGTACCGGTCCAAGTCATTTTCATGAATACCCGTATACTAAGGTATCCAGACGAGAAGTAGGTTGTCTCTACCTGCTAAATTGGTCAATAATTGGATTCACTTATTAATCCGTTGTGAGTCACACATTTTTTATTTGAGTTAGTTTAAGTTAAGTTTTTTTCACCCTAGACTAGGGTTACCAGATCAAATAATGACATTTCCTGACAACGTCCCTAACATTTTGTCTGAATGTTTATGTATTATGTCAAGGCAGCGAACGAGATTTTCAAAATATGCGCCGCGCGCCTAATTTTAAAATCTCGCGTGTGACACATGCACTCCGCCCCTATTGTAGCCTGCGAATGGGACTGTCTATAGCAGGGGTGCTCAAAGTTGAACTGCTGGCGATCTACCTCAATATTGTTAGACTACGATCGATCGACTCTGAGAGGCTGCAAGTAAGTGTGATGCAGGATTGTCGTCTAGGTAGGGTGTATCGTGGCATAGATATTAGTTTTCCGCACAATATGCATTTTTTTTAGTCAAGGTAAGTGTAGGTCTGCTCTAAAATGGCAATGAAAAAACTCATAATTATTCAAAATTGCGAGTTTATTGGTCCTTACAAAACAAACGAGTTCTAGTGTCTAAACTTAACTAAAGAGTGACTTTGGATGTTGAAGCGTGGCACTGCATGTCCTCAGCATACTTTTCATAAGATGGTACGTAATTACCGAGTGCTAATCGCAAGCATGATGACATATGTTCGTCAGTTAGTCGATTGCGATATTTTGACTTAATTATCTTCATTTCAGAAAATGCAGACTCGCACAAGTAAGTTGACCCAAACATTACCGTCAGTTGAAAGGCGATTTGCCTTAGATTCGGATATATATCTTCAGATATAAAACACCAGAATTTTGTATCAGATGCTGTGGCTTTGAGATGTATATCTGATATAATCTGCACTAACTCATTTTCAACAGAACATGAGTCCATGTTAAACTGACTTGCTATTTCAGTAGCTAATTCCTCAATGTTTTTACACGAAAAAGGATAACTCATAAATGATGCGATATTTGCCAATTTACTGAAATCATAAAAACGTATTTCGAATTGGCCCAAAATATTTGATAATTCTGCCTCATAAATATCATAATTCAACTGAGGAATCCTTGCTTTCAAAGACGGAAAATTTTTCAGATCCTTTCTTTTCAGTTGATCTATCATAAGTTGTAATTTACTTTTGAATGCGTTCCATGATATCATGTTTTAGTTTATCTGCCATGTCCTGACTCATGACTTCAACACGCCTTGTGACAGTCGGACGAGATAACTGAAGTTCTCTAATAGCAGACATAATCTCTGTCTTATTTTTAAAATCTCCAAATAAAGTCTCATCCGCTTCAATAACCAATCCATCATCAAATGGTTTCTTGTGTTTCGCCAATATATAAGATATTTTAAATGACGCGACAGCTTTTGATTGTTTGGCTGGTCTTGTGAACATGGTTTGTTCTTTTTTCAAACAAGTTATCAAATCACGTACTTTTCGTTTTCTTAATTCACTCTGTGACCGAAAATCCTTTTCATAGTTTTTATGAACCGTTTTATGATGCCTCTCTAAGTTCCCACGCTTAGGTATTGCAACTGACGCACGGCAAATGAGACAAATGCATTTATCCTTTACCATACAAAAGAAAAATTCTTCCTCCCAATCGTTATTAAAATGATAAGTTTTACTTTTCTTCGCCGTACTCATTTTGGACTATTTATTAATAAACTTTGTATCGATGTATCGCCTTCAAGTTACAACTCGGACTGACTCCTATTCCTGCAGGCGCAACATTTATATCGGCGCGAACGAAGTCTCGAATGTTCCCGTCAAACACGCCTCCCGAAGTTTCTAGAAAAATCGGCGGGAATCAAAAATGCGGCTTTTCTTTGACAAGTACCGCGCGTTCCTTTGATAGAGCCGCCTTTTGCCGCTAGCAGGGGGTTATTACGATAAAAGAAAGTGATGAGGGGGTTATTCTGGCCTAATTGTGGATCGAATAAATTTTAGTAGTTTATTCATTACATTTTGTTTTAATTACCTAAAACAAAATCTGTGAATAGTTCTATATCGGAATTTTTTTCTCGAGATCGATTCAAAAAGCACTCGCGATCGACTTGTCGATCGCGATCGACCGTTTGAGCACCCCTGTTTTATAGCTTCTGTTAAGGCTCTACTCTCGAGTATAATTTAAGGAACACATAACGTGAAGAATTTCATAAAATGGTTATAAAAGACCAGCCGTTGCTAAAAGCAATATCACGTAATAATAACCGGTCAAGTGCAAGTTGAACTTGCGCAATTAGTGTTCCGTACGTTGGTTGTTTCTGAAATAAAAATTTTTGTTACGGAGGTATAAAACGGTCAGTGACTTCACAAAACACACCCCGAATGAGTTTTCAATAAAGTTTGTTTCTGATCTTTACTGAAAACTAATGACCTTGAAATTTTTGTTTTTACTTAAAACTAATGACCTTGAATTGTTTGTTTCACTGAAAACTAATGACCTTGAAATTTTTGTAATGCACTCGTGATAATTTTCGTTCAATCTACATCTCGTAGAGAATATTCCAAAATTTTTTCAAAATTTTTGGATCAGTACTTTTCGACATAGATGGGGGGAACGAGATTTTTCGCGATTTTTTCAAATTAATACAAAAAAAAGTGTGCGCATATAAGACATTACATATATTTTTGAACTCGTGGTTTTCCAAGCTTTCATTTGACACCCCACTCGATGAAGAAGTAAAAAAATTTTTTTTTCACTTCCGATTTCACCCCCGAAAACTAACCCCTTAAGTTAAAATTTAACTTTAAAAACTACACGGCTCTGATGAGGCCATCAACTTCTATATCAGTACCAAATTTCAACTTTCTACGTCAAATAGTTTCGAAGAAAATCGGGTGTGACAGACGGACAGACAGACAGATAGACAGACAGACACCGAAGTAATCTTGTAAGTGTTCCCGTACGGAACACTAAAAAAAGTACGAATTAACCAATAATTCACTCATTTTGTTAAGGATTAATTATTTAATTTTTTGTTACCAGAATGATTAACAAATATAATTTTTTTTATTACTTATATTTTCTTTTTTCGATTTCAAAAAATCCTGACAATTACAGTTTTTCCTGTTTCCCTGGCAGAGGGCCAAAATTCCGGACATGTCTGGAAAATTCCTGTCGTCTGGACCCTGCTAAGCCTACTCTAGACCCTCCCTCAATTCATGCGAGGTTTCGCGTCTATTTACAATAAAATATTTATTGTTGTATTGAGCGTTTTCTAATTAGTTGTCCGACACATTATTAACTGATTCATACAATATTGAGATTTTTACATTTTGCATACTCCCCAATATGTGGTGTAACCGATGTTCTAGCATTCAAGTGAAGAAATAACTGTCATTTGCAAAGCTGTAGATTGGACTTTTCAGAATCGGTAATGTAAATGATTAATTTAATTAATAACACAGCCCCACAAAAAAAAGTGGGGTATACTTTTGATGCGATATATCAGATCCGTAGTATTTTTGCCCGCTGATCACGAATCTGACGTCAGAATATCGCCATCACATCTCAATTTTTTTCTAACCTCAAAAAATAGGTAAAAATTAGTAAAAATTAAGAAAAATATACTCCTAAAAAATTGATTCAAGCTTTTTCATGAATCCAAAGATGTATTAATATGTATTCGGACACGCTAAGCTAATATTCATCGGTTGGATTGAGCCATACAGTTCTGTTTTCTTTCTAACCTCAATAAATCAGACAGATATAGTGCTTCTCGAATGCAAAAACGAATTCAAATTAAAATTCAACCGATCCTTACCAAATTTGGTACACGGGGATTTTTTGGGTCGCTGATCACGAATCTGAGGTTGGATTTGCAAAATTCAAGATGGCAAATGTTTTCGCGTCATTTTGAACGCCGAGAAAATTCATCGGTCGATTTTTATTCTTCTACCTGCATCCAGGGCACCTCCACGTGGTGACGGTGGGCAACGGTGTTACTCCACTAGCCGGCAGAGTCCCTGGATAACAGCTTAGATGCCGTCATGGCAGGTAGAAGAAAGAAAATTACGATGCAGGGACTCGGAAACCCAGTATCGGCGGTTGGTCAGGGTGGGGAAGCGGGCCCGCAGCCGTCGTCATCCAGCGACCGTAGCTCTTCATGTGTGGGTGACTTGGCTCATGTAGAGTATAATGCTACAAGAAAACGGTCTCACGGTACAAGGACTTTTCATAAGTGCGATAAAAACAGTGATTCATTTTGTTATATTTGCTGTCAACACGTATTGAGTAAAATGGGGTCACCGATAACGGATAAGATTAAAACCTTATATAAGGATTGTTTTAACATTGAAATACAGCACCAGGATACAGATTGGGTTCCCCACATCATTTGCAGTTCTTGCAAAATAATGTTGTACATCAATAAGAAGGCGATTAAATATTCCAGACCAGCAATATGGAATAGACCATACAGTGAAAATGATTGCTACTTTTGTATGAATGTTGTATCTAGGCATAACCGAAAAAATAAAAGCACTATTACTTATAACGATGTTTCGATAGTAACAAGACCAACTAAACTAATTCCGCCTCCTGAACCACTTGATGCTGATGTTATGGAAACAAATGATTTCACCTTATCAGTTCATGCCGAAAACATTGAGACTGTCGAAAAAGATTCAAACACTGTTACTAATGAATGTTCTAGTGACAACCTATCATATACTAGTGACACAGATAAAGAATTTCTACCATACAACCGTAAACCAGAACCAATACTCGTATCACAGTCAGAACTTAGTGATCTAGTCAGAGATTTAGGCTTATCCAAAGATGGTTCAGAGCATCTTGCTTCCTTTTTTAAAGAAAAGACATTTACTTAAGCCAGAAGCTACGAGTTCTTATTATAGAAACAGAGATGAAGAATTTCGAAAATATTTCACAATGGACGAGGAATTGTCACTTTCATATTGTACCGATGTAAAAGGTCTAATGGATGAATTTCAAAATAACTCATACGATCCTGAAGAATGGAGACTGTTCATTGATTCTTCTAAACGGAGCATTAAGGCAGTTTTGCTGCATAATACCAACGTTTACGCTCCCATTCCGATTGCTCATTCCACAGTTATGGAAGAGCAATATGAAAAAATGAAGCAGCTTTTGATAAAAATAAAATATGCGATCATAACTGGAAAATTTGTGGAGATCTGAAAATTGTAACAATATTGCTTGGTCAACAGTCAGGGTTTACACTTTATCCCTGTTATAAATGTCTGTGGAATAGCAGAAACAGGGAACGTCATTATAAGAAAAAAAAATTGGCCAACAAGAGAATCGTTCACTCCTGGTGAAAATAATGTATTGTTTCCACCATTGGTAGATCCAGGAAAAGTTCTTATTCCCCCGCTTCACATTAAGCTTGGACTTATGAAGCAATTCACGAGAGCATTAGATACAAACGGCCCATGTTTCAAATATTTGCATAAAAAATTTCCGAAATTTTCTGAAGCTAAAATTAAGGCAGGCGTATTTGACGGGCCACAAATAAGAAAATTGTTTCAAGATTCATTATTTGTTACTAAAATGAATAAAGCTGAAAAAGCTGCTTGGCTTAGTTTTAAAGAAGTCGCAACAAACTTTTTGGGAAATAATAAAAGTCCTAAGTACAAAGAAATAGTCGAGAAAATGGTAAAAAATTTTCAAACATTAGGTTGCTTAATGAATCTAAAATTACATTTCCTGGACTCCCACATCGATGATTTCCCAGATAATCTTGGTGACTACAGTGAGGAGCAAGGGGAACGTTTTCACCAAGATCTGAAAATCATAGAAAATCGGTATCAAGGACGATGGAATGACCATATGCTAGCGGACTATTGCTGGTCGCTAAAAAGAGAAACAAGTCCTCAAAAGCGTTTGGGCAGAAAGCCTTTGAATAGGTCATTCGCGGAAAAAAGAACAAGATACAGCCAAAAAAAGGAAAGTTAGGCGCGGGTCTAACCTTCGCAATTCTAGGGCTGAAGGGTCTACTATTTGAGAGCATATGGTTTAAAAGTCCTGGTTTTGAGTTTATTGGGTCTCATTTTTAAAGTTACAGGGTTATTGAGGTCTATTTTTTGAGGTTACAGGGTGTGGGAGTCTAAGGTTTCAGGGTTTAGGGTTTAAGAGTATCAGGTTTGAGGATTCCCCAACTGTATACCAAATTTGGTAGGAATCGGTTGGTTTTCAAAAATTTTGTCCGCCATCTTGGATCCGCCATTTTGAATTTTGCAAATCCGACCTCAGATTCATGATCAGCAACCCAAAAAACCCCCGTGTACCAAATTTGGTAAGAATCGGTTGAATCTTAATTTGAATTCGTTTTTGTATTCGAGAAGCACTATATCTGTCTGATTTATTGAAGGTAGAAAGAAAACAGAACTGTATGGCTTAATCCAACCGATGAATATTAGCTTAGCGTGTCCGAATACATATTAATACATATTTGAATTCATGAAAAAGCTTGAATCAATTTTTTAGGAGTATATTTTTCTTAATTTTTACTAATTTTTACCTATTTTTTGAGGTTAGAAAAAAATTGAGAAGTGATGGCGATATTCTGACGTCAGATTCGTGATCAGCGGGCAAAAATACCACGGATCTGATATATCGCATCAAAAGTATACCCCACTTTTTTTTTGTTGTGGGGCTGTGTAATTGGTCTGGTCAAATATTTTATTATTAACGTGTTTACTTTTTAAATCATCAGGAAAAGATTTCCATGCTAAAAAAATCTGCCAATTCCTGACATAAAATATAACAGCCATTCTAGGATACAGGGCGTTACAAAAGTATTAGTGATTTCTTCGGTCAAATACAGAAGCATTCAGTATTTTTTCTCCAATTCTGACATTCCAAATTTTCTGACCCTCTGGTAAGTATTTTTTTCCATTAACATGATCTGTGGCTGAAATAGGTTTTCTTAAACCAACCAGATTTTCGAGCAAAAAAACTACAAAAACTGCTGCCAAACAAATATATTTTCTTACAAGTATTGCTGTAAATATTTTACACGAGTAGTATATGTTAGGAATGTGGAATCTCTGACACAATGACACTGCTTAGTATTTATGACCACTACACCAAATACTTTATTTTTGCACTCGACGAGCGATTCGCTAACCAGGAGAGATGATTGACGAAAGCTAAACTACAAATCTACCCTATTTATATTTAGCCTAACACCTGAATTACTCAGGCGGAACTAATAGCATAGGCGAAACCATCAGTTCCGGCCAAGTAACCAGTAGAGGGTACTATAAGGAATAATTTCCATACTTTCGTATGCGTTCAACAATCTCGTATCAGATACATTTTAATTAATCTTAGATTATCTAATGTTACAGTACGATCGGCTTCAAGGGCATGTTCGGCAATGCTAGACTTTTCTGTTCTGCTATATTTTAAATGTGCTAAATTCCACTTTTCTCACAATTAGAAATCTTATCTTTGGGATTTCCTAAGATATTTCTTAGATTGTCTGATGACTTGTAGAGTAAGGTGAGGCCTACCTTATTAAATACCTTATTGAGTCTCCTACTATATTATTTGGTATGGAGACATACTTGGTCTCATTTTCTTGGCGTGTGGCCGAGTATTTCAGGTGTTAGGCTAAATATAAATAGGGCAGATTTGTAGTTTAGCTTTAGTCAATCATCGCTTCTGATGAAGCTAACATGGTTAGCGAAACGCGCGTCGAGTGCAAAAATAAAGTATTTGGTGTAGTGGTGATAAATATTAAATAAGTAGTATATGCAAGACCAAGACTTCATTAGCAGAGGCATCTAAAATTGTTAGGAAGTAAAATTCTTAAAAAAATAGTTCTCTCGTAGTTTCAGTACCGTAGGAGTTCGCTCAGTTTTAGTATTGTGTGATATGTTATATATACAATCAGTAACTCAACAGACATTTTTATTACAAGACTGCAATGTAGAAAAATAATATAAATTACCTAGTAACGGCCAATAAATTAAAATGTGCTGCAAATTAATTTCACACCTTCCAGATGCTATAATAATTTAAAAGATTTATGACATTGTTTTTATTTTTAATCGATTTTAGGTAAATTAAACAAAATACGAAATAGGCGTTTAAATCGACACATCGTAAATTTTCGGTCGTGTTATATTTTCGTACCGTAAATTAATTAAAACATGGTTTACTCAGTCGTGGTATTTTTAATTTAAATTTTCTAATTATAGAAAAATAATGATAAATAAAAATCTACTGCATGTTTATTTTGGCACAAAAAAAGTCGACATTATTTATGTTTAGGAAACATAAAAGATTTGTATTTTATCGGCTCCTATGATGTATTGTTTTTGTTAATTTCTAATATACTACATATGAACTTGGCAGTTACTGTGTGAATACAAATGTGTCTAGTTTTTTATTTTACTGACGTTAAAAACGTAAAAATGATACATTTCGTCAAATATAACCTACTTTTGAACGTGACTAACCTGAACTCTCTTTTTCTCTTTAAAATACAATATGTTGCTTGATTACGACCAATAATATTTAGCCTAGATAGCCCAGCATGCTCTACCAGGATGTTCAAGTATCCTTTTTTATTTGATTTTTTATCTATTTTTACCACACTATCTAGTTTACTGTCACCAAAACATCCCCAAACCATCAATACCACCTCCGTTTTGAATAGTTGATACAGTGCAAACTACCTCAAAAATTGGAATTTCGATTTATCCGACTAAAACATAGATGATATTTCGCGGCCTAACAAACAGCTGCTTTCTTAACACCTTATTAAAGGCGAACTTTTGAACTAAATAATAGCAAGAATGGTTTGAAGCACAGTAAATTCCGCAATCCCATATTTTGCATTTAAATGCGAAATCCACTGTAAGTAAACAGCCCTTTTTTGATTGAGTAATAAAGATTTATTATAAGGTAAATTGTTTTTAACTTTTTTAAATCTAATTTTAAATCGAAAATAGTCCATGCTTCAAAACTATTGGACGGTAGTGTATATATATGCTTGGTATCTACATTTACTGACAAGTTCCAACAGACCCCCGCGCCGTTATCTTGTAGCCACCATAATTGTTTTACAGAAGAAATAAAATATTTTTTCTCGAACTATAGCAAAACAAATTTGCCGGCTCAACCTGTACAATTTTCATTAAAAACTGCTCTGATCTACTATTCTTAACAGCACACTAAGATGATGGCATGCCTTTATCTTTAAATTAGGTTCAGTTTGTTTTAATTGATAGCATACTCAAGTCAACTTCTGAATGAAAATATAGTATTGTCTAAAAGGTAATCTCTATTAAGTTAAAAAAAAAGCAAAGGTCAACGGCCAAGGGTGAAAATAAATAATAAAATAATTGTTGATAGCATCGGAACTTTAACTGTGACAATGCTGTAATAAAATTTTATTAAATAACATCAAATTAAATATTATTGTTAGGTGTATAAATTAATTCTCCATTCTTTGACATTTATTTGTAAAAAAAAATTGATACGGACACAATCTTCGACGTAATTTCCTTCGCTTTCTACAGGTTTTTACAATATCAATATATACAATAGATTCCACATTGGAGATGGTGGTTTCTATGTGAATTTATGGAAGCTGTTTTTGGCCTGCTGAACTTATTCAAACTGACAATCAGCCAGGAAGTGTTGTCGAGATCCAAATGGGTGGCAATCTGAAGGGGCCAAGTTTGGAGAACAAACCGTATGAGAGACGACATCTCAGTCCTATTGTAAGATGGTTACCAGGGAAACTGTATGGGGACTCATATGGATCTGTCTGACCAAGCAGGAGAATCTTATAGTGGATTATGTCCTTCTAATCTACCAAAGGCGTATAAATGCCAGCGTGAAGAAATTCTTTCTTGTGGTGACAGTAACCAAATAGAATTTAACGCTACAAAAATCCAGGCTGTAGTTTTCTCATTTAACGTTGCAGAACAGAAAGTTATGTCGGGTACACTATTCCTATAGCATCGTCACCTGGGAGCAAATATGTCTTGGCATGAGCATGTTGCATGCATAACAAAAAGAGCTTCTCAATAGCTAAGAATATTATTTCGGGCTAGAAAGCTTTACAGTCCACAACTTTTAATCCTGTACAAAGCCCAAATTCATCTAACGATGGAATACCATTCGCATGTTTGTGATTCTGCTTTCAAACAAACGTGGTTGATAGATTCTATTCAAAAAAGAGCTATTCGCCTGATTGGAGACCTGGAACTACCAGCAACCTTGGTTTCTTGGAATATCGAAAAACCATTGGCGACTTCAGTGTATTCTACAAGTATTTTCACGAAAAGTGTTTGATGGCTGTAGCCAGCTTAACTCCATCATGAGTGGTGCATGCTAGAAATACATGTCGCGCTAATACAGCACATCCTTATGAGGCCCAGCTTGTTACTCCTCACATCACGTTCTTAGTGTTCCATACGGAACACTTATTGGATTACTTCGGTGTCTGCCTGTCACATTCGATTTTTTTCAAAAGTTAAAATTTAACACAAATACAGCAATTGATGGCCCAATCAGAACCGTCTAGTTCTTAAAGGCAAATTTTGACTTAAGGGGCTAGTTTGTAGGGGGAAGTGAAAAAAAAAATTAAGGTCTTCGAGCGGGGTATCAAATGAAAGCTTGTGAAAATACGAATGCAAAAATATATATGATGTAATACTGGCGCATATATTTCTTCATATTATTTTTAAAGAATAGCCAAAAATCACTGTCCTTCCCCTATCTCGAAAAGTACTGATCAAAAAACTTATCACGAAGGCATTACGTTTGATAATATATCTGGTATAAAAAAAAATGTATTGGTCTTAACAATATGGTGTTGTTTTTTTCGTGGTATTTTATGAATTCAACCGGGACTAAGAGCTGCGAAATATCAATACATATTTGGTGCAATCAGTAATATTATGATGGCTGATGACCAACCAATAGGTACCGAGACAAAATAATTTTATTTTATTTGTTTACAATTAAGCAAATATTTAGATAGTAAATATTTATTTTAAACTTTTACTACAAAGATGTCTCGCTTTTTATATATTCTTGGTAATTCTTATATTGAAGATGAATGTGTTACTGAATTTCATAGAATACTTTAGAAATCACGGTAGAGTACATTGCTCAAGTCATTGGCTAGTTTTTCAAAAATAGCTCTATACAGAAGACCTTATTGCTTTGAAATAATTTGCCCAAGACTATGTTTCCAACCGAATATAACGTGCCGCGATTCAAGACGAACATGGATCGCTTTTTCCGCACACGCGTCGGTTCTGTAGCGCTTTAAGATTGCTCTGAAGCACGTGTACTGTGTTCATAAAAAAACACCCTTTTTTACCATAAAATAAGATCTACTGAAGCGTCACTTCCAATATTGACATTTAAATACAATAACTTTAAGTAACTCAAACTTTCGTGTAATTGGCTAATAGTATATATAATTTTTATCATTCCAAAATGGTATGCAGTAGTCTTATTATTGTCTAATTTAATATTGATATAAATGGTCAAAAAGGTGTTAATTTAATTTTACAATAATGTATGTATATAAGTGATTTAATAAAATCCTTCAAAGGTTAATAGCTCCTATCTACACACCGAAAAATTATAAAATAGTAATTAAATCTGAATGTCCAAATGTCTTTAAACTGTGTTATCAATATTTAACTAATTAGTCTCAGTGAAAATAATGTATCTTAATTTGTTACACATATAAAGTAAATAAATAAAAACTGGATTTTAATGACGTTTTGAAAACGATCTTAATATAAAAATCGCAATATATATATTAAGGTGGAATTGGGCAGGGCATATCACATCGGTTGAATGAAGGCCTAGAGAACATAAAAGATGCAGAGGTCGACCACAGGCAAAACGGACGGACGACATAACAATAGAGCTTAGCGGACACAACTTAGGGAGGCTTACTTCCGACTATGGATAGAATGGACATACATACATACATACATATATATATATATATATATATATATATATATATATATATATATATATATATATATATATATATATATATATATACCAGGTGTACAAGTATGAAATGCGGATTTTTTTTCTAAAAAACATGTTAAATTCGGAAGAATGATAAAAAGTGCTTTATTCAAAGTATGCTCCATTGCTTGTTATACATTTTTCCCATCTTTCGGGCAATTTGTGAATACCACGCCAGTAAAAATCTTCCCCTTTTGTTGCGAACCATTCATCGAGCCATTTTTTCACATCTTCGTACGAACCAAAGCGCTGCTCAGCAAGTGCGTGACCCATCGATGCAAACAAGTGGTAATCGGAAGGAGACAAGTCTGGTGAGTAAGCCGCATGTGGTAGAACTCCCCAGCTGATTGCTTCCAACGTGTCGCGAACTGATTTTGCCGTATGTGATGGAGCATTGTCATGAAGAAAAATGACTTTGTGTTGCCTCTTTCGGTATTCTGGCCTTTTTTCAAGCAGCGAACAATTCAAATCGATCAATTGTTGTTGGTAACGTTTAGTATTAACCGTTTCCCCAGATTTTAACAGCTCATAATAGACCACGCCCCTCCGGTCCCACCAAACACAGAGCATCGTCTTTCTGCCAAAGCAATTCGGTCTTGCGGTCGATGTGGATGGTGCGCCTGGGTCTACCCATGATTTTTTGCGCTTGGGATTCTCCCAATAAATCCACTTTTCATCCCCTGTAACTATACGATGCAAAAACCACTTCCTTTTGTACCGAGCGAGCAAAATGTCACACGTGTTTTTGCGCTTTTTGATTTGCCTGTCGTTCAACTCATATGGTACCCATCTACCGGTCTTCTGAATCTTCCCCATCTCTCGTAGCCGATTGGCAACAGCTTGTTGACTAACGCCCAATTGCCCCGCGAGTTGTTTTTGTGTTTACGAATCATCTTCGTCCAACAATGCTTGCAATTCCACTTCTTCGTATTTTTTTTGGCGATTTTCCACGTTCCTTGTCTGCAACATCGAAGTCACCACTTTTGAAACGCCGAAACCATCGTTCACACGTATCTTGCGATGGAGCATGTTCACCATAAGCTTCTCGAAGTAATCGGTATGATTCAACAGCAGTTTTCTTCAAATGAAAACAAAACATTAATGCTATCCGCGAATGCTCTTTGTTCGGTATAAATTTCGACATATTGAACACAACACTATGTACACACTTTACCAATTTATCACTCGTGCGCGTCTGACACTTGTTGATGACACAACAAAATGGTGCAATCTTTATAGCACAAACTGCATTGGTGCACCATCTGTTGTCCGAAATCTGCATTTCATACTTGTACACCTGGTATATATATATATATATATATATATATATATATATATATATATATATATATATATATATATCTCTTGAAATAACCTTTTACATTTTGGACTTTTTAATTATTATTTTAATTAACAACTGATAATTATTTCAATTTTAACAAAATTGCAAATAAGACATACGCGTTGACGATTATATTTAATTCAATTATATTTAAATTAAATAACAACCATTTTCTCTTCCTTGATCAGGTCATGACGTCAAAAAAAAGATATACCTTGGGTGGAAGTAATATTGGCGAAATTGCAGGTAAAATAAAACGTTCAGCCTTAATAACCTATAGAAAGAAATGAACAGATATATTTTTACGTCACTAATAACTTCTGTTTAGAAAGTTAAGAACTACATAGGAGAAAGTCTTAGCTAATGAGTTTTCTTAACGTTAGTCGGTTGACGTATAGGTATAATCAGCTGAACAGGGTATCGTTTCCTAAGTAGCAAGTAGGCAACGCAACGGCCGGTTTCTTATCGGTGAATTTTGGCAAACGAGGCCAATAAATTTGTTTCTATACAAGTACGAACTTAACTTCACACATTTTATAGTATAGATAGTTTTATTTATAGCATACCTTTGCATAAACATTACCTAATTTATTGTAAACTTGACTTGAAATTACTTGACTAAAAATAATAACTTTTACAGAACTACTCGGACCGTTCAAATTTTAATTATAATTCATTAATTATAGAGAAAATAAAACATCATTTTTCCATAGTCTCCCTCCTGTTGAATAAACTGTCTCCATCCTTCAGAAAGTTTCCGTAGTCATCGAGAAAAAAATCTGGCGGCTGCAGACGTATCCATTCTCTAACTGCTTCGACGACTTTTTCATTATAGTGAAACTATTTTCCCTCTAAAAATGGTCCAAACTCGTGAAAATTTTAGGGTAAAAGGTTGGTACTACGAGCGTTATCCTGTACAAAACTAACTTATCTCTGTTTTTTTTAAACTCCCTACTCAAACAATGGAAATTTTAAGACTGGCTAAAATTCTGTCAGCAATCTGTTCTGTAATTGATGTTTTCGAACGCCAAGAATGTGGTTTGTTCTCCACTGGTTTTTGGCCATCTTGAAACGTCTTGGACCATTTGTAAACGTTATAACTGACAATTTCAAACGGTCTTTTAGCAATTTCTGATAGACTCACGCCTTAATTTGTAAAAAATTTATTAATAATTAATAATAATGCTTTATTCGACGGTGAAACCGAAGTGCATACGGATGACTTAACTACCGAACTAAGCGGACACTTGATCGCGCGCATCATTTGCTGTATACAACTTCCCCGTCTGTTCTCATAAGGAGTGTGAATTAATTTTGAGGGATTTCTACGAGAGGGCGTAACTTACATGATATCGCATCGGAACATACTGTTGCTATATGCATGGTAAAGCACCATCATTATACTTTAATTTTTAGTACATGTTATTTTTCCGAAGTGTAAAACGACATATTTTTTTGAGCATTGAATATATCAAATTACGTGCCAACAAAACACCATTTGCGGGAAGCGTTACTTTTCGAAGAAAAGCGCTGCTGAAACTCATCGATTGCTGTTAGAAACTAATGGGGTTGTTTGTTGGTGGTTGTTTTATCTTTCTGAAGATATTCGATCAACAAAACTCTAAACCCAAAAAACTGTTGGCATAACCTTCCCTGTTGATGGAACCATCTTTGCCTTCTTTGGTGCACTTCCACCAGCTTCAATCCATTATTTCGACTGTTCTTTTCGCTCTGGTGTATAGTGGTGGATCCAAGTTTCATCAACAATTATGAAACGACGCTTTAAATCAATTTTACTTTGTTTAAAATGATCCAAACACGCATTCGAATGCGTTTTTAGTCAATTGTCGGCAAATGCGGCACCCATCTGGCACAGAGCTTTTTCATATGTAATTCTTCATGCAAAACATTTCCAATTCGTTCTTTTGAGATGCTTATGGCCTTAGCTATTTCATGCACTTTCACTCGTCGACCATCTAACATCATATCATGGACTTGTTGAATGATTTGTGGTAGCAGTTTTTGGACGATCTTCGCATGGATCATCTTCCAGGCATGTACGACCAGATTTAAAAAGAGCAGCCCATTTTTTCACAGTGGAAAGTAAAAATGATGCATCCTTATACACTTTTAGCAATTTCTGTTGGGGTTAAACCAACCAAAAGAAAGAAAAATCAATGACTGATCAGTATTAAACAGCTGCTACTACTCGAATTAATTGACAGATCGAAATAAAATTTTACTTGTATTTATATAAAGGATGAAACTTTCCAATACAATTATGGTTTCACAATTTCTAATGCCATCTGTGTCAGGCCGAAAACTATTCAGACAACCCTGGTTAATACTGTTGAATTAGACAATCGCACATTTTTGCAGATATCCTTTTTAAAACGCAACGATTTCGTGCAAAACGCTCGTATTCTACTAGTCTTCATTACCGTATTAAAAGTTCGAACTATACTCTATTTATTTAAAACTGATAGTCATAAAAATGCCAATGGACTGACTGGCAATCATATAACAGATGCGTGGTATCTATTACCAAGTATTTTTCAGGTAACAATGCTCTTTTGTAACGAAGTTTTATTGCCGATCAAATCATTTTATTTATATACCTTCCTGTTGTCCCTACTATAAATACATATTTAGAATAGCATGCCCAAGTGTCAAGTTAGTTAGTGACAAGTCAGTTAGTGTGTTAACAAAAGGGATGGTGATTATATTCCATCGATAAAAACATGCGAGTACTTTCGACGCTTTAAAAGCGGTGATTCCGACGAGGAAGACAAAGAACGTACAGGCCAACCGAGAAAGTTTAAGGATGAAGAATTGGAGGCATTACTCGATAAAGGCCCGTGCCAAATGCATAAAAACTTGCGGAATCATTAGGAGTTGATCGCGCAACCATCTCCAAGCGCTTACGTGCGCTGGGAATGATTCAAAAGCAAGGAAATTGGGTGCCGTACGAATTGAAATCGAGAGACGTTGAAAGCTGATTTTTCACCTGTGAATAACTGCTTTAACGGCACAATCGGAAAGGTTTGTTACATCGTATCGTAACTGGTCATGAAAAATGGATACGCTACGATAATCCAAAGCGCAAAAAATTATGGGTGAATCCCGGTGAACGATCTACATTCTCTCCAAAGCCGAATATTCATGGCTCCAAGCTTATGCTGTGTATCTGATGGGATCAACTGGGTGTAGTGTATTATGAGCTGCTCCAATCGAACGAAACTATTACTAGGGAACGTCGAGCGTTGAAGGACAATCGACCGCAATATGACAAAAGATACGACAAAATGATTTTTCAACATGGCAACGCTCGGCCACATGTAAAACCTGTCAAGGAAAGGCTAGAAGCGCTTAGATGGGATGTTGTACTTCACCCGCCATACTCACCAAACATTGCTTCTTTTAATTATTATTAATTCCGGTTAATGGCGCCCGGTTTGTCTGAACAGCGGCAGCGGTTCCCTTCTTATCAAGATACTAAAAATTGGGTAGATTCGTGGATAGCCTCAAAAGATGAGGCGTTCTTTTAACGTGGTATTCATATGTTGCTATAAAGATAGGAGAAAGTAGCGGCTAGCGATGGACAATACTTTGAATAATCAATTTGTAACAATTTTTTTACAATAAAGAAAAATCCGTCATAATTAATTCACACGCCCAATAAATTTGGCGTAAAATTCACCTGCGGTTCTTATACTAGGCTTGAACTTACCTTTTCAAATCCAATCAAGTAGTGTGAAAATTAATTTAAGTAGTTAATTTCAAGTTGCACATATAAAATAGTCATATTTCGTTGAGGTCGATCCCGCGGATTCTTTTTTTTTAAACCGTCTTGATGATTTGATGATGTGAAAGGAAAAGTACAGTTCTTAAAATTGATGATGATTATTATATCAAGAAAGGATCTATTGTAAACAAAATATGGTTCGATAATTTTGCATAAAAAAAATTGTTTCTATATGGGTATCTGCTCGATTCGTATTTATTTAGAAAGGTGTCCAAATCTTTTATTTACTATTCAAAACAGTATCTTGCTCAAGGTTTATTTTTTGTAAATAAAACGTAAAACGTATTCTTACTATTTATGGTAACTTTTTTCTACCATTTTTTAAATATTTTTAGCAAATAAGTAATTTACCTTTTTTTACGATTTATCTTTCTTAACTCTTTTTTCCGGTAATTGTATAGATATAGCAATTGAAGGATTTGCTTGTGTGTAATCCATTAAGGAATATATTCACGGTCGTTCCAAGAAGACGTCCCCTGACCTTAGCTCGTTGTTAAACAATGACTTAAGGTCTGAGGACGCCTTTAAGGAACCAATAGTAAAAATTTAAAGTTTTTAATCACTACAGAGATTTTGACAGTTATCACGTGATCATAAATAGAAATAGTAAAACATGTAAGGCCTGCCGTGGACTTTGTAGTGCATTCTCAACTGATAACATTTCAGTAGTTAGTTAACAAATTAAATTAACAATAAGAATGGTGTATTGATATAGATCAAAAACACGTATTTTTAGTAATTTTGCAACAACTGACCACCCTAGAAGCAATGTTAATATCAACCATCAGCTCAGCTCCGATATAAGGCAGATCATAATAACCACTGAGAGTTAATTAGCCAATTGTTATCAATAAGGGACATTAATTCTCTCGTTTAACTCTCCACCATTTGTTTATTCCCTATAAAAGTTACGTTAAAAAGAAAACCTAATTTATCATTTTGTTTAAATGAAACCAGGATTGGAATCGCTCGATGAAAAAAGTAAAATTACGGTAGTAGCTCTTGTTTAGAAACTCATTATTCACAGAATTCATCGTTGTGCCTGAAGCTTTGGCGCAGTTTTTGAAAATTAGATCCTCCACTGATTTTTTTTTCTTTTTGGGTAAGGCCAAAAGAACGGTCATTCATAAAGGCAAATTGAAGCTTTTTCAACAATATAACAAATTGATATGTACAAATTTCAGATAAAAAAGTTCTGTTTAAAAATCAGCAAAATCGATATACTCAAAAAACTTCTACTGCCTATTTACATAAATACTAGTACCGTAAAATAAATATCATAATTCGTCATGACGATATTCAATTACATCCATTATCGAAAAATTACTCACCTTATGTTACTACTGTCCGAAGTCAAAATAACTTAAAAAATAAATCCAAAAAAGCAAAACGAGAAAAAACTTGATAATAAAAAATCCCCATAGCCAATAACAAAAGTAGTTCACATCAAGATAGAACACCAAACTGTCACTTTTTGGCGCACACCACTTTTAAAAGAAAGAGATAGCGAAGAAAAAAACAAATCAAAATAGAAAAAAAAAAACGCTAAATTGCAAATAAAAAACAACGTAAAAAACATAAAAAGAATGACCACGCTCCGCTGCCGCGTACAGCTAGATCGTTCTCTACGACGCGATTTGGTCGACAATAAGGCGGTCGACGACGAATGCCGGCCAGCCGGCAAATCGGCAGCAGGAGTCAGTCGGTGCGGGCAGGAGAATCAGCAGAAGGAGTTGCCTCAGGTGACGCGACTGGTGAACATATTACTATTTTTTAAAGTTCTATAAAGGGCATCGACGTTAACTAAAAAATTATGGCAGGTGTATTAGTTTTTTAAAAGCAATACATTAATTAATGATTCTGATAATGCAGTAAAATAGTTAAAACCAAGGTCGAAATAGGTTTGAAAAATGTGTGTATTCGCTTTCAAATTACTACTAGAGTAGCAAGATTCATGCATTCTCGACTCTTAACCAATTGAGGGAGCAAAAATTTTTTTCTACCTAAAACGGAGAGATTGTACTTAGAATTCAATTAGACCAGTAATGGAGACTGCCACGCAGCAGGAGTGATCCTATGATTTTTTCCAACGGTCAGTAGTTGTCACAATTTTAGTCAAGTCATAGATTAGTCGAATTTTTCGCTCATAAAATACATTACCACTGTCAACTTTTGTCTCTCTCAGATGTTCATACTCTATTATTATGATGTAACTAAAAGAAATCTACAAAACTTCAGATGCAGGCTTTACCGGAATGCTGTAGCAAATGTACAATACATCTTTAAAGTAAATTAAATATACTTCAGTATTCAAGTGGTTACCATGTTCGCAATATATTAATTTTTTGTTTTTTACCAAATGTTTATTTTATTTCGTTCCTATATAATTACAAGCTTACAATTACACCCTTTATGCTACAAAATCATGTACTGCTTAAACAATGACAATTATAGTATCTAAAAGCTACTAGTCTGGATACTAAGTAAACTATAGGCTTTATAGTTTAAGACAACAGAACTTAATAAATGCACAGTGTATAAACTACTCACGGTGGAGATTAAAATATAAGGTGTAATACATAACAATTGTAAAACTGAAAATCAAGAAAAAAAAACAATGAACACACACCAATTATAAATTTCAAAAGTTTGTAGTGGTCCCTAATCCAGATTGTAACTCTAAAAGAGAATATACGTGTATTTGAAATAACTCCGATATTCTTAGGGAGAATGTTAAACAATTTAAGATCTACATACCCTATGTGCCTCTACTGGTTGTGTAGGCCGATGGTAAAGTGGTTACACACTCATTTACGATCGATCTTGTGAAAATACTATACGCAAGTCTACTCCTAAGGTTAAAATTGTTTGCAAACGAGGAGTGCCCTTTAAGTTTTTACAAACGACCCCTAGATGGCGCTATTGAGATGTGACTTACCGTGAGATAGAGGTATCTTTTCGATTTTTCATGAACATTTAGCTGTAAAAAAAGATCTGTTCCCGATAGATTCTGCATAATTTGACCGAAACTCAAAAACAGACTCAATTGGTGTAAGAAAATGCTCAAAAATCTCGATCCAGGACACGCAAAATCCGTATACAACATCGTAACAGGAGACGAAACTTGGATATATTCGTACAAGCCGGAAACTAAGCAACAATTAACTGTTTTGGTGTTCCAAGATGAATCGAATCCAACAAAAGCGGTCCGCTCGCGCAGCACTTTTAGGCCAAGACTATAATTGAAATAAAAAAAAGAAACCAAATTTTAATATGTTATACAAGAAGACCTTTCTATCATGTATAGTAATGGACAATCGGCGGCAATGTTTCGTTTTTGAATAGGAGTGCTTTAATTTTAGTTATGGTAAATTTTCGGAATTCTCGGGTGTCAGGCGAAGACTAAGTGGTTCGTTCGCGCAGCACTTTTAGGCCAAGACTATAATTGAAATAAAAAAAATTCCTTAGCAGATAGAGAAACCCAATTTTAATAGGTCATAAAAGAAGCACTTTTTATCATGTATACTAATGGAAAATCGGCTGCAATATTTTATTTTTAAATAGCAGTGCTTCAAAGTTAGTTATCATAAATTTTCGAAATTCTGGGGTGTTAGGCGAAGACTATAATTCGAATAAAAAAACTTCCTTAGCAGATAAAGAAACCAAATTTTAATATGTTATAATCGAAGCACTTTTTATCAAGTATACTAATGGATAATCGGCTGCAATGTTTCGTTTTTGAATAGCTGTGCTTCAATTTTAGTTATCGCAAATTTTCGAAATTCTGGTTTTTCAGGCCAAGACTATAATTCAAATAAAAAAAATTCCTTAGTAGATAGAGAAATCAAATTTTAATATGTTATAAAAGAAGCACTTTTTATCATGTATGCTAATGGACAATCGGCTGCAATATTTCGTTTTTGAATAGGAGTGCTTCAAGAGAGAGAAACCAAATTTTAATATGTTATAAAAGAAGCACTTTTTATCATGTATACGAGGCTGGTTTCAAAAGTCCGTGCAAAGTCCGAGAGATGGCACCACCGGCGCGTATCGAGGTCATGTTTAGTTGGTAACATCTTTTGAATGAACGCACACCAAGTTTCAGCCATATTGGTCTATTTCTTTGTGTTTGGCATTCGTGTGAATCAAGGAAGTCGAGTGATTTTCAAGAAATGGACGAAAAAGAATTTCGTGTGGTGATTAAACATTACTTTATGAAAGGCAAAACGCCTCAGGAGACTAAAGAGAAGCTTGATAAACATTATGGTGACTCTGCACCTTCGATTAGAACAGTTTATAAGTGGTTTCAAAATTTTCGGACTGGCCATATGGGCACAAGTGACGCTGAACGTTCTGGACGGCCTGTGGAGGTTACGACTCCAGAAATCATTGATCAAATCCATGATATGGTGATGGATGACAGAAGAGTTAAGGTGCGTGAGATTGCTAGTGCTGTGGGCATCTCGACTGAACGGGTACATAATATTTTGCATAAACATTTGGACATGAGAAAGCTATCCGCAAGGTGGGTGCCGCGATTGCTCACGCTTGACCAAACACGGAATCGTGTGAAGTGTTGCAAAGGATGGTTTGCAGCTGTTCCAGAAGAATCCGGAGGACTTTAGGCGTTGTTTCGTCACTGTGGATGAAACATGGATACATTACTATACTCCTGAGACCAAACAACAATCTAAACAATGTGTTACCAAGGGGGAATCTGCACCAAAAAAGGCGAAGACCGTTCCTTCGGCCGGAAAGGTTATGGCGACTGTCTTTTGGGATTCGCAAGGGATAATCCTCATCGACTATCTGGAAAAGGGTAAAACTATTACAGGTGAATATTATTCATCGTTATTGGACCGTTTGAAAACCGAGCTGCAAGAAAAACGCCCGCGATTGGCCCACAAGAAAGTCCTTTTCCATCACGACAACGCAACAACACACACCTCAGCAGTTGTGGTCGCAAAATTAATGGAAATAGGATCCCAACTCGTTTCACATCCCCCCTATTCTCCAGACTTGGCTCCCTCGGACTACTATTTGTTCCCCAATTTGAGGAAATGGCTGGCGGGACAAAGATTTTATTCAAACGAGGAAGTGATTGCAGACACTAATGGATATTTTGCAGACTTGGACAAATCCTATTATTCGGAAGGGATCAACAAACTAGAACATCGTTGGACGTGTATAAGCCTAAAAGGAGACTATGTCGAAAAATAAAAAAGGTTTACCCCAAACACATAAGTAGTTTTTATTTTTGCACGGACTTTTCAAACCAGCCTCGTACATAACAATTGTAAAATCGAAAATCAAGAAAAAAACAATGAACACACACCAACTGTAAATTTCAAAAGTTTGCAGTGGCCCCGAGATCCGATATTCTTAGGGAGAATGTTAAACAATTTAAGATCTACATACCTTATGTGCCTCTGACTGGTTGTGTAGGCCGATGGTAAAGTGGTTACATACTCATTTACGATCGATCTCGTGAAAATACTATACGCAACTCTACTCCTAAGGTTAAGGTTCTTCTCAAAAAGTTGGGAATATTATTTCGAACCAGAAACCTTTACACTCCACAACAACTGTTAATTCTTTACAAAGCTCAAATTCGACCAACTATGGAATACTGCTCCCATGTTTGGGGTTCCGCTCCCAAACATACACCGCATTGTTGGATTCTATTCAGAGAAGAGCTGTTCGTCTGGTTGGAGACCCGGAACTGACTGGCGGCCTTGATTCGCTGGAACATCGAAGAACGGTTGACGACTTGAGCCTATTCTACAAGTATTTCCATGGACAGTGTTCGGAGGATGTGGCCCGTTTAATTCCTCCCAGAGCGGTGCATGTTAGAAATACACGTCGCGCTGATACTTCACATCCGTATGAGGTTCAGCTTGTTACTCCGCGTACAACGCTTTTCAAGCAATCTTTTATATGGAGAACATCATCCCTTTGGAATAATCTGCCCAGGACTGTGTTTCCCACAGAGTACAATTTACAACGATTCAAGAACAACGTGAATCGCTTTTTCTGCACACGTGTCGCTCGTGTAGCGCTTTAGAGACCTCCCTGCAGCACGTTTGCTAGACCCATAAAAAAAAATTGTTTGCAAATGAGGACTGCTCTTTAAGTTTTTACAAACGACCCCTAGGTGGCGCTATTGAGATGTGACATTACCATTGTTGTAAAATTTGACTTACCGTGAGATAGAGGTATCCTTAGACATATCGAAGACTGCTGTACATTCGATTTTTCATGAACATTTAGCTGTAAAAAAAGATCTGTTTCCGATAGATTCTGCATAATTTGACCGAAACTCAAAAACAGACTCATGTCGATTGGTGTAAGAAAATGCTCAAAAATTTCGATCCAGGACACGCAAAATCCGTATATAACATCGTAACAGGAGACGAAACTTGGATATATTCGTACGAGCCAGAAACTAAGCAACAATCAACTGTTTGGGTGTTCCAAGATGAATCGAATCCAACAAAAGTGGTTCGTTCCCGCAGTACTTTCAGGCCAAGACTATAATTGAAATAAAAAAATTCCTTAGCAGATAGAGAAACCAAATTTTAATATGTTATAGAAGAAGCACTTTCTATCATGTATAGTAATGGACAATCGGCTGCAATGTTTCATTTTTGAATAGGAGTGCTTTAATGTTAGTTATGGTAAATTTTTGAAATTATCGGGTGTCAGGCGAAGACTATAATTTAAATTAAGAAAATTCCTTAGCAGATAGAGAAACCTAATTTTAATATGTTATAAAAGAAGCACTTTTTATCATGTATACTAATGGAAAATCAGCTGCAATATTTCATTTTCGAATAGCAGTGCTTTAAAGTTAGTTATCGTAAATTTTCGAAATTCTGAGGTGTCAGGCGAAGACTATAATTCGAATAAAAAAAAAATTCCTTAGGAGATAGAGAAACCAAATTTTAATCCGTTATAAAAGAAACACTTTTTATCATGTATACTAATGGACAATATGCTGCGATATTTCGTTTTTGAATCGGAATGCTTCAAATCTAGTTATCGTAAATTTTCGAAATTCTGGGATGTCAGTCCAAGATTATAATTTAAATAAAAAAAATTCCTTAGCAGATAGAGAAACCAAATTGTAATACGTTATAAAAGAAGGACTTTTTATCATGTATACTAATGGACAGTCGGCTGCAATGTTTCGTTTTTGAATAGCTGTGCTTCAATTTTAGTTATCGCAAATTTTCGAAATTCTGGTTTTTTCAGGCCAAGACTATAATTCAAATAAAAAAAATTCCTTAGCAGATAGAGAAATCAAATTTTAATATGTTATAAAAGAAGCACTTTTTATCATGTATGCTAATGGACAATCGGCTGCAATATTTCGTTTTTGAATAGGAGTGCTTCAAGAGAGAGAAACCAAATTTTAATATGTTATAAAAGAAGCACTTTTTATCATGTATACTTATGGACAATCGGCTGTAATATTTCGTTTTTGAATAGGAGTGCTTCGAATTTAGTTTTCGTAAATTTTCGAAATTCTGGGGTGTCATGCGAAGACTATAATTCAAATAAAATACTGGCCATGTTGCAAACACTGCTCGAGAGGATCAAATCAGCATATCAAACAATTGATTACTTGACGGAGAAAAATATCAAATTATTGCCCAACGACTTCTTTTTGTTCCCAAATGTTAAAAAAAACAGCGATTTTGATCACCTCAAGAAGCTGTTGAATTCTTGCAAAACCATGTTTTTGAGGTACAAACTTCAGAGTGGAAACAATGTTTCGAGAATTGGTTCGAACGCATGCAAAAGTGTATAAATCTTAAAGGTGAATATTTTGAGAAGCAATAAAATGATTTGTACCAATTTTTTTTTTCTTTCATGAGTAATAGTGTTTAGTTTAGGTTAGTTCAGGTCAGTTTACTTTGTAATGGAATGGAATTCTCTTAACTTTTTTTTTGAATAATTCTTAGAAGCATAAAGAATAAAAATCCGTAAAAAAATCGAATTTTCGAAAACTCCAGGTGTATGTTACCCCCTAACTGATTTAATAATAAGTCAACAATCTAATTGCATTAAAAATGATCTGTTTAAAATATTTTAAAAGTGTTTTTTCGATGTTATTCGGTATTTCGTGTCAGAAAAACCGCACATTAACAATAACTCCTCCGTTACATAATCACTTTATAGTAGTTTACATAACATTGCTGGAAACTGTGGTAAATAAATTTTTCATGTATACTAATGGACAGTCGGCTGCAATGTTTCGTTTTTGAATAGCTGTGTTTCAATTTTAGTTATCGCAAATTTTCGGAATTCTGGTTTTTCAGGCCAAGACTATAATTCAAATAAAAAAAATTCCTTAGCAGTTAGAGAAATCAAATTTTAATATGTTATAAAAGAAGCACTTTTTATCATGAATGCTAATGGACAATCGGCTGCAATATTTCGTTTTTGAATAGGAGTGCTTCAAGAGAGAGAAACCAAATTTTAATATGTTATAAAAGAAGCACTTTTTATCATGTATACTTATGGACAATCGGCTGTAATATTTCGTTTTTGAATAGGAGTGCTTCAAATTTAGTTATCATAAATTTTCGAAATTCTGGTGTGTCAGGCGAAGACTATAATTCAAATAAAATACTGGACATGTTGCAAACATTGCTCGAGAGGATTAAATTAGGAAAAACAACCGAAAACGTCGCTTCATTCTTCATCATCACAATGCCAGCTCTCACACAGCATATCAAACAATTGATTACTTGACGGAAAAAAATATCAAATTATTGCCCAACGACTTCTTTCTGTTCCCAAATGTTAAAAAAACAGCGATTTTGATCTCCTCAAGAAGCTGTTGAAACCTTGCAAAACCATGTTTTTGAGGTACAAACTTCAGAGTAGAAACAATGTTTCGAGAATTAGTTCGAATGCATGCGTATATAAACCTTAAAGGTGAGTATTTTGAGAAGCAATAAAATGATAAAAATCAATTTTTTTTTTTCTTTCATGAGTAATAGTGTTTAGTTCAGGTTAGTTCAAGTCAGTTAACTTTGTAATGGAATGGAATTCTCTTAACTTTTTTTTTTGAATAATTCTTAGAAACATAAAGAATAAAAATCTGTAAAAAAATCGAATTTTCGAAAATTCCAGGTGTATGTTACCCCCTAACTGATTTAATGATAAGTCAACAATCTAATTGCATTAAAAATGATCTGTTTAAAATATTTTAAAAGTGCTTATTCGATGTTATTCGGTATTTAGTGTCAGAAAAACCGCACATTAACAATAACTCCTCCGTTACATAATCACTTTATAGTAGTTTACATAACATTGCTGGAAACTGTGGTAAATAAATTGCAATGGTATAGTGTTAATTAGTGATTATGCGATAAATCGAAAATTCCAAATCCATGAAAGTCATCTATATGATGTTTACTTTTAGTTTGGATTGCAAATCCACGAAGATAGGAATACAGAATTTAAACATGTTAAATCAATGTGTTACATTGTTTATATTCGTGATAGAATAAAATTAAAACATTGCTTTCTTAATTTGTGTATTTTGGATGGAGTTTACTGCCGTAAATTATAGAAACGCTATTTTTATATTATTTTTAGAGATAAAACATTTTTGGTTTGAGGATTTTATTTATGCTTCGGAATTAATGACCTTAGTGATGGGTCATGATTTGCCCCAGCCTGGGCTTAAGAAAGTAAATAACATTAATTTTTCGGATATTGTACGTGTTTTTTTAGGTAATGTTTCAAGTATTTTGAATGTCGATTGACTTGTTCTCTAATCCTCCTATGTCAGTCTATACTGATAACACCTTTAATCCTAGAGTATCACATTTTTTTCAGAATTGCGTTTTTAAGGTTGGAATTACTGCAAGAAATAACCTGGGTTTTAAAGCTAATGTTGTAACAACTTGGGTCGAATCTAGAATTCTGCGTCCGCGAATGTTTCGATGGCGATTTTAATATTTAGCAAAAACTTTAAGTAAATTTGATGAGGCGCTACAGCTAAATTATTCTGAATTACAAGAATATCTTTTATGGGTAGCCACAATAAATATTTATCGCTTTGTTCTTCTTTGAGATGTACACTTATTTCCATTAGAATAAAATAACCAATATGTAACAAATTGAAAATACATCGAGAAACCGTAATTCTTAGGATTAGACGCTGTCAATTTGGAGTAATTTTCCAACCTTTCGCTAGTCGTTCACAGTCTAGATACAGCAATATGATGATTGGAGTATCACCAGGAGTTTAGGACCTCAAAAGACTTGTGCTCTTTTGTCTACGAACAAGTTTTCAAAACGCGTTTTTGAGCTTAAAATGTGAATAACTCCGGTCATATAAATGGGATCGAGACAAAAAAAATAACCGGTCAAGTGCAAGTTAAACTTGCACAATTAGTGCTCCGTACGTTGATTGTTTTTAAAATGAAAAATGTTGTCACGGTGGTATAAAATGATCAGTGACTTCACAAAACACACCCCAAATGAGTTTTCAACAAAGTTTGTTTCCAATTTTTACTGAAAATTGATGACCTTGAAATTTTTGTTTTTTCTTATATACCAGATAAATTATTAAAGCTAATGCACTCATGATAATTTTCGTTCAATCTACATCCCCTGGAGAATATTCTAGAATTTTTTCAAAATTTTTTGATCAATACTTTTCGAGATAAGGTGGGGGACAGCGATTTTTCGCGATTTTTTAGAAATAATACAAAGAAAAGTGTGCGCAAGTATTACATTATATATATATATATATATATATATATATATATATATATATATATATATATATATATAACACATGGGCTGAAAAGTCCCGGGCCTAACACATAGATGGCGCTAGTTTTATTGCAGTCACCTTTTTTTCAGTTAATACTAACCATCAAAAGACAGCTGTTAAAATTTCATGATATTCTATTCATTAGTTTGTGAGTTATTGTGCTAAGAGTGACGCTACTTTTGTTATTTTCAAAACAATGGATCAAAAACAATTTCGTGTTTTAATTTTACACTGCTTCTTGATGGGAAAAAATACCGTTCAAGCGAAGCAATGGCTTGAAAAGTGTTATGGGGACTCCGCTCGATCAGAAACAACAATAAAACGTTGGTTTGCTGACTTCAAACGTGGTCGTAGAGACACCGATGATGCAGAACGCAGTGGACGTCCAAATGAGGCGGTAACACCAGAAAACATCAAAAAAATCCATAAAATCGTTTTGAATGATCGAAAAGTGAAGTTGCGTGAGTTAGCTGACATCGTAAAGATATCAAAAGAACGTGTTGGCTTTATATTGCATGAGCATTTGACTATGAGAAAGCTCTGTTCAAAGTGGGTGCCGCGTTTGCTCACTGTTGATCAAAAACAAGAACGTGTTGATGATTCTGAGCAGTGTTTGGCCATGTTTAAACGTAACAAACCGGAATTTTTGCGTCGATATGTGACAATGGATGAAACATGGATCCATCACTTCACTCCGGAATCAAAACGATCGTCATCTGAGTGGACAGCAACTGGTGAACCTCGTCCAAAGCGCCCGAAAGCACAACAATCGGCTGGAAAGGTTATGGCCTCGGTATTTTGGGATGTGCGTGGTGTAATATTCATCGACTATCTTGAGAAAGGAAATACCATCAACAGTGAATATTATATAGCGTTATTGGAGCGTTTGAAGGCCGAAATTGCAAAGAAACGACCGCATATGGCAAAGAAAAAAATTTTGTTTCATCAAGACAACGCACCGTGTCACAAGTCAATCAAAACAATGGGAAAACTACATGAATTGAACTTCGAATTGCTCCCACATCCACCCTATTCGCCAGATTTGGCTCCCAGCGACTACTGGCTGTTCGCAGACCTGAAAAAAAAAATGCTCGCCGGTAAGAAATTTCGCACGAATGAAGAGGTTATCGCTGAAACTGAGGCCTATTTTGAGGCAAAAGATAAATCGTTCTACAAAAGTGGTATTGAAATGTTAGAGCGGCGCTGGAATGATTGCGTTGCTCTTGATGGAGATTACGTTGATGAATAAAGCTAATTTTGAACCAATAAAACCGTGTTTTCTTTGTTAGGCCCGGGACTTTTCAGCCCATGTGTTATATATATATATATATATATATATATATATATATATATATATATATATATATATATATATATTTTACTCGTGTTTTCACAAGCTTTCATTTGACACACACTCGATGACCTATTAAAAAAAATTTCATCTCCCAAAACTAACCCCTTAAGTCAAAATTTGACTTTCAAAACTACACGGCTTTGATGAGGCCATCAATTCCTATATTAATACCAAATTTCAACTTTCTATGACAAATAGTTTCGGAGAAAATCGGGTGTGACAGACAGACAGACGGACAGACAGACGGACAGACAGACGGACAGACAGACGGACAGACAGACGGACAGACAGACGGACAGACAGACACCGAAGCCATCTTGTAAGTGTTCCGTATGGAACACTAAAAACCAAACTCCTCGTAATGGTAATTTCACTACCAACAAATCCCCGTTGCGTATATAACCTATAAAGTTGAAAAAACAGGAAAAAAACTGTTTATTTTTCTCATTTTATTGTACAGGTCGACTAAGTGAACCAATCGGCTTGAAACTTTTTAAAAAAATATGCTTTTTGTTATAGCAATAATATCCTGGTATTATGGTACAAAAATATTGAACCCAGTGGGCACAAGTGAATTTGTTATTTAAAATTTGTATTGCTCGCCATTTTAAGTTATTTGGTCCAAAATGGACCTTTTTTTTTCAAAATTTAGCTCTCAAACCGGCTTTCCGATACCATTAAAAAAATTTTTTTGGAGTCATTTTAACCGTTTTTTTTAACATTTGTTTATTAATTAAATAACAACGAATGCGTTCTTTCAAATTTTTTTTTAAATAATGGTCTAGCGATTCTCTACCAGATGTGATAAAAAATTGTCAACTTTTTCTTGTTAAAATGTGCGACAAAACGCATTTGTTGTTTCTGATTAATAAACAAATGACTCCAAAAAAAATGTTAGCCGATAAGTCTTGAACCAAATATTATATCGATTTCAAATTTGGTACACACATACAATATTTGAAGAAGAAATGGAACCTACAGTTTTTGAGCGATATTGTTTCAGTGGAAGAAGGTGAAAGGAGTAAAGGCAATAAATTTTGCTTATTTTAAAAATTATTACGAGAATTTTTTTAATTTTTGGTTGAAATAATTATTTATAGTAAAACATAGGGTAGTTAACGAAGTGGGAGAAAGCGTTAGAAGGCCTTCGCATATTTAGCGTTATATATTCTTTTCAGAGTTCTTGAAAACGAGAAATTGTGTTATTTGTAATTATTTATGGTCAATATATAATAAAAGACTGTTTTTAGTCAATTTCCACAGGTTTATATATAATTGTGATGACGCGTTTCGCTGTCGATGCAGCTTCTTCAGATCTACATTTTACACTGTTTTTACTGGATTTTTCTCTCTGTATATATCCATTTTCTTTTGGCGAGTATAACTGCTTCTTTGGCTGCTTTGCTGGTGTTGTGAGTTTTAAGACTTATGTACTTAGCTGTTACTTGGTTTTGGAGGCACACGTACTACAGGGAAGTCCCTAAAGCGCTCCCGGAGCGCCACGTTGTTCTTGAATTGCTGTAAATTGGACTCGGTGGGAAACAGCCCTGGGCAAATTATTCCAAAGAGATGATGTTCTCCATATAAAAGACTGCTTGAAAAGCGTTGTACGCGGAGTAACAAGCTGAACCTCACACGGATGTGAAGTATTAGCTCGACGTGTATTTCTAACATGCACTGATCTGGGAAGAGCGTTACATCGTTCGAACACTTTCCATGAAAATACTTGTAGAACAGAATCCAGTCGCCAACCGTTTTTCGATGTTCCAGCGAATCAAGGCCGCCGGTCAGTACCGGGTCTCCAATCAGACGAACAGCACTTTTCTGAATAGAATCCAACAAATGTAGTGGGGGTTTGGGAGCGGAGCGCTAAACATGGGAGCAGTATTCCATTAGTTGGTTGAATTTGAGCTTGGTAAAGAATTAACAGTTGTTGTGGAGTGTAAAGCTTTCTGGTTCGAAATAATATTCCTAACTTTTGAGAAGCTCTCCTTGCTATGCCTGCAACATGTTCATGCCAGGACATATTTGCTCCCAAATTAACGCCCAACAAATTGAGTGAAGATGCTAGGGGAATGGAGCGCCCCGACATGACTAGCAACGTTAACTTTTTTAGAAAAAACTGCCGCCTGGGCTTTTGTAGCGTTAAATTCCACTTGGTTAGTGTCACCCCAAGATAGAATTTCTTCCAGGTCTTTGTTAAATTGAACGACCTCCTGCTGTCTGCGGATATTCGCCTGAGTAGCCGAAGTCCGAGCGTTCAAAGCGAATGAAGAGATATAAGCGTACCGTCATCTGCAAAGCTGTAAATTGGATTCCCGGTCATTTCTAGCAGATAGTAGGAGACAGTATGGAGCCTTGGGGCACACCGGCGTTGATAATGAAGGTGTTAGAAAGAAATCCGTCAACCGCCACTAGTAAAGAACGCTCTCTGACGAAACATGAGAGCCACAGTCCATTGATCCAATTGATTGAAAAACCAAATATTTTGCGTAGTTATTACACATTTTAGAAGTAACTTGAAGTAGTTTGAAGCTAGAAAGCTTATATCAGCTTGTTTCAAATTTCGGATAATTGTAGCTTCTACTTGATGGAAATTCATTATAAATATATAGGGTGGCGCATAAGTAACGTTATGATTTAATAAGTAAATAAATTTTTTGTTAACGTCTTTTTTTTGATTTTTTTTTCAGAATTAACTTTGAAAATCTTGGGAAATTTATGATGGAAAGACTCAGCACAGAACAACAGAACACAGAACAGTTGGTGATGTCTAGGTGGTCGTTGCAAAGAATTTTACATAATTTACACCTTTTCCCATATAAGATTCAATTGGTTCATGAGTTAAAACCAAATGATGCACAAAGACGCATTCAATATAGTCGCCGTTTGCAAGAATTGTGCCTAGAAAACAACGAGTTTATTCACAAACTCATAATAAGCGATGAGGCCTATTTCCACCTCAATGGTCACGTGAATAAACAAAATTGCAGAATATGGGGCACCCAAAATCCAAGAATAATTGTTGAACATCAAATGCACCCACTTAAATGCACAGTATGTTGTGGAATAACTTCAGAAAAGATCACTGGACCATATTTTTTCGAAAACGACGAACCAGTTGCGGTTAATGTGAATGGCATTCAATACCGGGCAATGATTGAAAATTTTTTAAGGCCCGAGGTAGAGAACAATCCAGAATTGTGGTTCCAACAAGATGGAGCCACAGCTCACACAGCTCGTCCAACTATGGCTCTCCTGCGCGAAATTTTTGCCGATCGAATAATATCGCGTTTTTCTGATTTTAACTGGCCACCGCGTTCGCCCGATTTAACGGCTCCCGATTTTTTTCTTTGGGGTTACCAAAAGAGTAAGGTATATGCCAATAAGCCAAGAACCATCCAACAGCTTAAGGTGAATATCCGAGAAGAAGTGAGCTCGCTAGGACCTGAAATTCTAGGAAAAGTTATGGGAAATGCTCTGGAAAGAGCACGTCAGGTCGAAGCAAACAATGGGCACCATTTGAAAGATATTATCTTCAAAACATATTTCCAAACTATATTCTAAATTTTAATAAACGCCAACGTTAAATAAAATCAGAAAGAAAAAAGTTATTCATTAAATAAATCATAGCATTACTTATGCGCCACCCGATATAATAAAAGACTGTTTTTCAGTCTGTTATTATATATTTACAAAATCTACAATGAATTTTCATCAAGTAGAAGCTACAACCATCTGATATTTATGGTCAAACATATAGAAGGAGAAGACTTTAGAGGGGCTGCTATGCTATTGGCGGTAATAAATAAATAAATAATTTTGATTTAAAATATAATGTATATTATTTATTTCACAACCACTCTAACGGAAATTTGGCACAAATATAGAAATTGATTGCCCAATCAGAGCCGTGTAGATTTACAAGTTAAATTTTGACTTAAGAGATTAGTTTTGGGGGCGAAATCGGAGGTGAAAAAAAAATTATCAGGTCATCGAGTAGGGATAGCTTGGGAAAACACGAGTTTAAAAATATATATGATGTAATACTAACGCCAGTTTTTCTTCATAATATTTTTAAAAAATCGCAAAAAATTGCTGTCCACCCCGCTTATCTCGAAAAGTATTGACCAAAAAATTTTTAAAAAAATTCTGAAATATTCTTCATAACTTGTAGACTGAATTAAAATTATCAGGATGATAATTTATCTCGTGTATAAAAAAAATTTTTCAAGGTCATCAGTTTTCAACAAACTCTGTTGAAAACTCATTTAGGGTGTGTTTTGTAAAGTCAGTGATAACGTTAAATTTTTTATTTTAAAAGCAATCACCGTACGGAACACTAATTACGCAAGTCCGACTTGTACTTGGCCGGTTTTTTTAATATTTGTGACTCTCAAATACACTTTTAATCCGCTTACATTATAAAGACCTGAGGGTACAATATAAAAACATAATTGGTCATTATGATACGACGGTAACTTTTAATGTATTGATTTATTATTTCAGGAATACGAATATACAAAACCGAAAAAAAGAAGTCCTTAGGCATTCGGTATTCAGTAAAAACAAACAGTACCTTCTATCATTTACAGTAATACCCCGCTTAGCGCGACCCCGTTACGCGCGGTTTCACTATAACGCGAATTTCAAATTTCGCGCTCATGTAGTCATTAACTTCTCTATGGTCGCGGGGGGATCCCCGCTTTCTCTGAATATTCTCTTTGAAGAATTGGGAATTCCCTGTCCTTCGACTTTGTTCTATGGGGATTTCCTCGTTCGTTTCGTGTGTTCATTTGTTCCGTAATGTTAGTTCGGTCGGCTGGCAGTTTTGTTTTAATATTTATTGGAGATACATACATACATAATTTAACCCTACGTTAAAAATGCCGCCTGTAAAGAAAAAAGAGCGTAAAAGCGTCACTTTGGAATTGAAGATGAAAGTGTTAAGAAGAATGGAAAATGGAGGCAAAGCAACAATTGTTGGGAGAGATTTTGGACTCTCAGAATCGACTGTGAGAACGATTTATAAAAATCGGGAAAAAATTAAAATCTCCAGCGAAGGTTCAACACCTATAAGTGCAACAAAACTTTCTCGTTCGAGATCATCTATCTTAGAAAGAATGGAGAAATTACTGTCAGTCTGGATCGAAGATTTGAATAAGAAGAACACACCACTAAGTCAAGATCTCATATGCACAAAAGCAAAATCTTTGTATGAGATGCTGAAAACAAAAGAAGGAGAAGGGAGTGCCACTCCGACTTTTGCTGCCAGCAGAGGCTGGTTCCATCGGTTCAAGCAGCGTTCTAATCTTCACAATATCCACATAACAGGCGAGGCGGCCAGCGCGGACATTCAAGCTGCAGCTGAGTTTCCAGACAAGTTTCAAGACTTCGTTAGACGAGAGAAAATTCCTGCTTGTCTCATCTTCAATGTTGATGAGACCGCACTTTACTGGAAAAAAAAAATGCCATCTCGAACATTCATTTCTAAGGAAGAACGTCAAGCCAGTGGTTTCAAAGCTGCGAAAGATCGACTAACACTTCTGCTGGGTGGTAATGCCACTGGTGATTTCAAACTGAAACCTTTACTAGTGTACCATTCAGAAACACCCCGTGCAATGCGAGGCACAGACAAGACAAGTCTACCAGTTGTGTGGCGATCAAACAGAAAGGCGTGGGTTACACGGGAAATTTTTCAAGAATGGTATTCTAATAGTTTTTGCCCATCAGTCAAATCATACTGTGACAGAAATGGGCTTGAACCTAAAGTTATATTACTCTTAGACAATGCCCCAGGACATCCAACCTCACTTGATACGCCCAGAGACTTAAAAGTGTACGTAAAGTTCCTTCCACCAAACACTACGTCAATATTACAACCTATGGACCAGGGAGCAATAGCAAACTTCAAAGCTTATTACCATCGCCGCACTTTTAGCCAACTAATTCATGAAACTGACGGGGAAGGAAGACAGTCTATGCGAGAGTGGTGGAAGTCATACAACATTATGAAGTCTATTCACAACATAGAAGAGGCTTGGAAGGAAGTTAAAATGAGTTGTATGAATGGGGTGTGGCGTAATCTTTGGCCAGATGTAGTGGAAGCACCTAGAAGAATTGTCCAGATGCAGAGACAAGTGCTTGAAGACATTGCTGCAATGATTGAGGGGTCTGAACTTGAAGATGTCACGGTAGAAGATCTCGTAGAACTTGTAGCAACGCACGACGATCCTATTAGCAATGAAGATCTGATCGAGTTACAGAATAATCCTATCTACGATGAGGAAGAACAAGTAGAAGAGAAAGTTTTATCTTCAGGGGAAATACAAAATGCACTTTCAAAAATTTATTCAGGTTTGGACATATTGCAGAGTATAGACAATAATGATGACCGTGTCTTGACCGTGTGTCAAACAATTAAAAACAGTGTTGGGTGTTATGAACGTATTTTACAAGAACGTAAACAAAACGTTACCCAAAAGACAATAGATGTATTTTTCCGTAAAAAATAAGAGTATGTATTGCATAAAGTGTTCTTAGAATTAAAGTGATTGATTAAAATGATTTGTATTTTTTTGTATTAAATTTTGACTATGTTTAATCATAAACCTCGATATACGCGAATTTCAGTTAACGCGATTTTTTTCGGAACGTATCCCTCGCGTAAAGCGGGGTATTACTGTACATAGTTTATAATAAACATTGAAATTATACGAATGGCGCCTAAAGCATAGTCTACAAAACCATCAATGACCAGGTACATTCGTGCATTTTGCGACACACCCAGGTGCGCTTGGTGTATTTTCACCTTAATGATGATTGACTGTCGCCCAATAGTGATTGGTGACTTTAAAGAGCAATTTGTTTTTCAAATTAGCTTTTATTTACTTTGTACAGTAAAACGCTAACTTTCAATGATCGTTAAACGTAATATTCTACTGATTTATTGCAAGCAAAAATGTAAAACAAATTATGCTTTTTCTCGGAGTCAATTATACGAGGGTGTTTGTTAAGTTATCTACTTAGCAGAGCTTAAAAAAAATGTTTTTTTCTACTTAACTGCCATCTGTACTAGTACACTTAGTCCGGTGTTTCTCGAGTTGTTTACCAAGTGTACAAGTATGAAATGCGAATTTCAGACAACAGATGGTGCACCAATGCAATTTGTGCTGTTGTGTTCAATATGTCGAAATTTATAGCGAACAAAGAGCATTCGCGGACAGCATTCATTTTTTATTATCATAAAAAAACTGCTGTTGAATCATACCGATTACTTCAAAAAGCTTATGGTGAACATGCTCCTTCGCAAGATACGTATGAACGATGGTTTCGGCGTTTCAAAAGTGGTGACTTCGATGTTGCAGACAAGGAACGTGGAAAACCGCCAAAAAAACACGAAGATGTGGAATTGCAAACATTGTTGGACGAAGATGATTCGCAAACACAAAAACAACTCGCCGAGCAATTGGGCGTTAGTCAACAAGCTGTTTCCAATCGGCTACGAGAGATGGGAAAGATTTAGAAGACCGGTAGATGGGTACCACATGAGTTGAACGACAGGCAAATGGAAAAGGGCAAAAACACGTGTGACATTTTGCTCGCTCGGTACAAAAGGAAGTCGTTCTTGCATCGTATAGTTACAGGGGATGAAAAGTGGATATATTTTGAGAAACCCAAAAATCATGGGTAGACCCATCCACATCGACCGCAAGACCGAATCGCTTTGGCAGAAAGACGATGCTCTGTGTTTGGTGGAACCAGAGGGGCGTGGTCTACTATGAGCTGTTAAAACCTGGGGAAAACGGTTAATACTAAACGTTACTAACAACAATTGACCGATTTGAACCGTTCGCTGCTTGAAAAAAGGCCAGAATACCGAAAGAGGCAACACAAAGTCATTTTTCTTCATGACAGTGCTCCATCACATACGACAAAACCAGTTCGCGACACGTTGGAAGCACTCAGGTGGGAAGTTCTAGCCCATGCGGCTTACTCACCAGACTTGGTTCCTTCCGATTACCACTTGATTGCACTTGCTGAGCAGCGCTTTGGTTCGTACGAAGATGTGAAAAAATGGCTCGATGAATGGCTCGCAGCAAAAGGGGAATATTTTTACTGGAGTGGTATTCACAAATTGCCCGAAAGATGGGAAAAATGTATAACAAGCGATGGAGCATACTTTGAATAAGGCACTTTTTATCATTCTTCCGAATTTAACATGTTTTTTTAGAAAAAAAATCCGCATTTCATACTTGTATACCTGGTAATTTTGCTCAAAAAATTCGCTTTAAAATCAAATTTTACTTTCATAAACAGCCTAGTTAGTTATAGAATTTATTTCTAAATATTCAATTAGCAAAATTCCTCCAAGTTCTAAACAAACGGCTGCCATCAACTGTCCAAGAGACAACTAAGTTTTCGCCTTATCTGGGGGTGGAGAACTCTTACGAGCCCATTGCGCCGACTCCTTCTTCGTGGAAAGATTCCAATAGAACACCCAAGTTTTGCGAAAAATAAATCTTACCGCTCTCTAAATTGGCCACATGCTCTTGAGAAATATCCTTCCTAGTCAGTTTCTACTCTGTTGACAGGAGCTTGCAGATCCATCGCGCACAAACTTTTCTCTTAATTTTCGTGCACAATCTTGAGATCTTGGATATTCCAACTTATTTAGCAAGCACTGAGATCTTTTTTCGTCGATTTAGGGTAATCCTAAATTGCCGTGCATCTATCACGACTAACTTGTGGTCCATTTGCCTCTTTGGTGAGAAACTTTATCATTGGGCGATGCCACAAATTACTTTAACTCATTTTGAGGTAGAAAAAAATCATAAAAACTGCAAAAAGGAACGAACTCAAAAAATTTGCGAGAAAACTAAAACCAGTTTTCTGTAGACTTCTCAACCTACAGAAAGGGAATATTTCCCTCCTGTTGGAAATGTGCTACAGCTCAGCCGATACCCAAAAAAGATAAGTAGACCTTGAAAAATAATTACCGACCAAGCACACTGCTTTCAATAATATGGATAGAAATGAAAGGCTCTCAATCAGCATCTTCTTAAATAACACGTAAGCTGAAAAGTTTTTGGTCTAGCTACTTATAACACATTTTTTTTTGCAAAATTCGACTTTATTAAAAAATATAGTTTCCTTCAAGAGCGATACAATCAGTTCAACGCTTTTCTAACAATTCTATACCTTTCTTGTAGAAGGATTTGTCTTTGCCTTGGAAATAGGCCTTAGTTTCGGCGATAACTTCTTCATTGGAGCCAAATCTTTTTTCCGCGAGCATTTAACCACCTCATTTGGGAGTCCAGAGCATTCAGCAACATTTGTATCTGTACGACCGCATTTAAATTCAGCATACCAGTAAATGATGAGTGATTTTCCAGGGGCAGAGTCCCCGTAACACTTATCAAGCCATTGCTTCGCTTGAACGATATTTTTTCTTATCAAAAAACAGTGTTTAAGCGATACACGAAACTATATTTTTTCCATTGTTTTGAAAATATTAAAAGTAGCGTCACTAAAACCACTGTAACTTGTAAACTAATCGTCGAAATGTCAGAAAATTTTGGCACGTATCGTTTGAAGGTTGGTACTTCCCAAAGATCATATGATTTTTTTGAAAAGGGTGACATCTATGTGTCAGATCAAAAAGTGTTACCTTGAAGGACTGAATATTATTAGTGACCATCAATATTGCTTTCGTAAGCAAAGATCAACAGGAGATATTCTAACTTATGTGACACATGTTTTTAACAACGGATCTGAAACACTTTGGAGAATCTCGAGCGGCTGCACTTGATATATCCAAGGCATTCGACCGTGTTTGGCATGATGGATTGTTCGTTAAGCTATGCTCTTATGGTATGTCGGAAAAGCTCTGTTTACGGCTCCCGTGTTTCCTCAGAAAGCGTTCTTTACGAGTGGCGATCGACGAATTTTGGGTATCGACGCTGGCGTCGCCAAGGCTCCATAGTCGCCTACCTTCTTTCACGTTTATATTAGCGATCTACTGGAAAAGACCAGGAATCCTATCCATAACTCTGCCGGAAGAAATTCTATCTTGGGGTAATAGTAACCAAGTAGAATTTAATGCTACAAAAATCCAGGAGGCAGTTTTTTCTAAAAAAAGTTAACGTTCCCGAACCCTACATACTTATTTCGGGGTATTCCATTCCTCCAGCATCGTAACCCAATTTGCTGAGCGTTTGGGAGCTGCTGAGTGTTAATTTAGTAGAAAGTTCATCAGAACTCACCAGAAAGTTTGACTACAAGCAGTTTCATGGAAAATGATCGATGGATGTTGCTCGTTTATTCTTCCCAAAGCGATGCATGCTATGAATACATGTCGCGGTAATATTTCACATCCATATGAAGTTCAGCTTCTCACTCCTCGTGCAACCTTTTTCAAGCAGTCTTTTATATGGAGAATCTCATCCTTTTAGAATGAAGTGCTCAGGACTGTATTTCCCGCCGAGTACAATTTACAGCGATTCAAAACCAACGTGAATTGTTTTTCCGCACAGGCATCGCTACAGTACCGCTTTAGGGATTTCCCTGAAACATGTGTGCTAAGCCCATTAAAAATAAGAACTCGTACAAAATTTCTTTAAACTGGACAACCAAGTAATTTATTTGTAATTGTCATTTTCATATAATTTTCATATATATATATATATATATATATATATATATATATATATATATATATATATATATATATATATATATATTTAGGTTTAACTGTATATATACACAAGTAATATATAACAATTATACAATTAATTTGTTGTGTTCCCATTCGCCTTCTCCAAACCTCTCTATTGTCCGCCATCTCTTCGTCCATTCCTCGTGACCTCATGGCTTGTCTCATATCTTCATTCCAGGATTTACGTGGTCGTCCTTTTTTATATCTTC
This sequence comes from Pachyrhynchus sulphureomaculatus, assembly GCA_019049505.1. NCBI lineage: Eukaryota > Metazoa > Arthropoda > Insecta > Coleoptera > Curculionidae > Pachyrhynchus > Pachyrhynchus sulphureomaculatus. Next base: position 35,298,114 of record CM032456.1, on the reverse strand, counting down.
CCGGTGGTTTCCATGTCAAGAGCCTTTTGGGCCATCTTGTATCGTTCATTCTGAGCAGGTGTCCAAACCATTTTGTTCACTGGGCCTAGTTGTAGGTGTCATATGTAATAGAATTCCACGAATTCTATTACATATGAAAATGGTCAATTTACCCTCCCAATAGATAGGCTGTCCCAGAAATTACATAAAAAAAGGCTTTTTCCTGCCCAAGGCACATGGCCTGAACACTAGGGCCTTAAGGACGGCAAACTCGGATTCTATGGGTCGAAAAACATGAAAAAGAAATAATTTCAGTCACCCGGTACGAATTTTATGTATGAAAATGCCTTGGCTTGTTCGGATACAAGCAAGACGTCTGCCCTCGTGATATTTTATTAATGAAGGCCTAAATTTTCCGAAAATAACTTGGGTAGACTCGTACGACCCAAAACTTGGGACTTACGGTCCTATTTATTCAAAAACTCGAAAAACGACCGTTTCGGCAGGAAAAAGCGGGTCCAACTTCGTCCTCCGGTATTGGCGGCGTCTGATTTTTGCAGGTTTCCTCTTATTTTATCAAGAACAAACTAATGGATCTTCTATTTTCTATTCTTCGTGTAATTGTTTCTGTTGCTGCTGTTCTGTTGCGTATTTCCTGGTTTGTTATGTGTTGGAATTTGGACACTCCGGCGCTTCTTTTCAGGTAACCCATCTCTATCGTCGTTATTTTTCTTTTATCCTCTTCTTTCATTACCCACAGTTCACTACCATAACTTAAAACCGATTCTACCATTGTTCTTCCAATTCTCTTTTTGTTTTGTGTAGTTATGTTTTGATCTCACCATATTGAGTTAAGAGCTCCTATGATCCTCCTGGCTTTTTGTATTTTATTCTATATTTCCTTTTTACCTATACCATTTTTGTTGTCAATCAGTACTCCTAGATATTTAAATTCTTTGACTTGTTTGACATGTGTATCGTTGTTAATTAAGAGATCAAATTCTATTTCCGAGTTTATAACCATATACTCCGTCTTTTCAAGGCTCACCTCTAGTCCCCATTCCTTGTAGTCTGTGTATAATCTCTTCAATACATATTCCATATCAAATGCTTCTTGTGTTATTATTACTTGGTCGTGTGCAAAGTTTAACGATAATAGGTGTTTATCACTAATGGGGATGCCCATGCTTTGGCAAGTGCGGTTCCATTTCTTTAGAGCGTTGTCTACAAATATATTAAATAAGATTGGTGAAAGGCGACACCCTTGTCTTAGACCTTTTGTAATGTGGGTAGCGCCGAGAGATAGCGTCCTTGTTTCACATATCCTATATTTTGATTATATAACTCTTTTATTGTTGTTGTCATCCCTTATTTTATCCCTACTGTTCTCAAGACATGCCAAAGTTTATTTCTCGGTACACTATCGTATGCCTTCTTAAGATCTGTAGAGGTCATATGTATTTCCTCATCTTTTTGGATCTTCTTTTCTATCAATTGTTGTAAAGTAAACAAGTGGTCTATACACGACCGGCCCGGACTAAATCCGCTTTGGTTTTCGGATATATTTCCTTTAATTGTTTCTCTTATTCTATTTTGCAATATTTTACCGTACAGTCTGCTCATAGTGCTTGTAACGCATATACCTCTATAATTATTAGAGTCTTTTCTATTTCCTTTCTTATAGATTGATGAAATGTAACTTTTTTTCCATTCGGTAGGTGTTCTTCCTTGTGATATACAATTATTAATTAAGCTAGTTATTGTTCTCCACATGGTTATACCTCCATTTTTAATCATTTCTGCAGAGATATCACCTGGTCCGGCCGCTCTTCCATTCTTCATCGTTTTTAGATTTGCTTGTACTTCCTCCATGGTTATTTCGTCCCAGTCCTTTTCCTCTGTGTCTTCTGATTCATTGTCCTCTATACTAAGGAATTCTTGTCTGTTTTCAGTTAGTAATATTTCGTAATAATTTTTCTATTCTTCTAGGGGTATTAAATTTACGGCCCTCTCTTTGTTGTTCGTTTTCATATTTTTGATGGTTTGCCACACTTCTGTCGATTGTGCTCCTCCAATATACGTGTAAATCTGTGCACATTTTCGTTCCCAGTATTCATTTTTTTCTTTTTTTATTTTCTTACGTACCTCTCTATTTTTAGTGTTCCGTACGGAACACTTATAAGATCACTTCGGTGTCTGTCTGTCTGTCTGTCTGTCACACCCGATTTTCTCCGAAACTATTTGACATAGAAAGGTGAAATTTGGTAATAATATAGGAATTGATGGCCTCATTAGAGCCATGTAGTTTCGAGAATTAAATTTTGACTTAAAGGGTTAGTTTTGGGGGGGTGAAGTCGGAAGTGAAAAAAAAATTTTTTTACTAAGTGATCGAGTGTGGTGTCAAATGAAAGCTTGTGAAAACACGAGTAAAAAATATATATATAATATTATACTTGCGGGCACTTTTCTTTGTATTATTTTTAAAAATTCGCGAAAAAATCGCTGTCCCGGGCTTTATCTCCAAAAGTACTTATCAAAAAATTTCGAAAAAATTCTGGAATATTCTCCACAGGGTGTAGATTGAACGAAAATTATCACGAGTGCATTACCTTTAATAATTTATATGGTATATAAAAAAAATAAAAATTTCAAGGTCATCAGATTTCAGTAAAGATTGGAAACAAACTTTGTTGAAAACTCATTTGGGGTGTATTTTGTGAAGTCACTGATCATTTTATACCTCTGTAACAATTTTTTTTTATTTTAAAAGCAATCAACTTACGGAACACTAATTGCGCAAGTTTAACTTGCACTTGACCGGTTTTTATTTTCTTTGTATTCTGCCCGGGTAGTTTCTGACTTGTATGTTAAATATTTTTGGTGCAGTCTATTTTTTTCCTCTATTAGTCATTTTCATGACTAGGTATACTAGGCCAAAAATAGCGTCGTAATTACGTCACAACAGTAATTTAGGTCAGTCTGAGGGAAAAAAAAAAAAGCAAGAAAAAGGCGGTACTATTTTATATGTATATTAATTAAGGTGACAACGGAAGCATTTTTTTATGTAAGAACGATTTCTTTAATTCAATTTAATTTACGACATACCTAAAATTGAAACAGTTGAAAAATCTGTGATGTAATTGTAGATGAATGTAAGAAAAAGCATATATGTTTTACGTGCCGTCTAAACGACTGAGGTTAAATTCGTTTTTTATCGAAACCATTTCAACATTTTAAATAATATGACAGCTCAAATTTAATTAACAAGACTGTTTCGAAATGTTTCAAAGGACAATGTCGAAAAAAAAAGCAATTTTTGGTCTAAAGATGTAACCTAAAAATCAAATTGAGTTATGTGTACCTAGACTTTTTTTTTATTGTTCACCTCCACGCTTGAGTAGGGATTTTTACCTTTTTCATACTCTAAGAATATCGACGAGGATGTCGTAATACCCGTCAATGTTGTCCAAGTGCTGAAACATACATTTTTAGTGTTCCGTACAGAACACTTATAAGATGACTTCGGTGTCTGTCTGTCCGTCGTCTGTCTGTCTGTCCGTCCGTCCGTCTGTCTGTCTGTCACCCGATTTTCTCCGAAACTATTTGTCATAGAAAGTTGAAATTTAGTAATAATATAGGAATTGATGGCTTCATCAAAGCCGTTCAGTTTTGAAAGTTAAATTTTGACTTAAGGGGTTAGTTTTGGGGGTGCAATCAGAAGTGAAAAAAACTTTTTTTACTAGGTCATCGAGTGTGGTGTCAAATGAAAGCTTGTGAAAACACGAGTAAAAAATATATATATAATGTAGTACTAGAACTCACTTTTCTTTGTACTATTTTTAAAAAGTCGCGAAAAATCGCTGTCCCTCCACCTTATCTCGAAAAGTACTGATCAAAAAATTTTGGAAAAATTCTGGAATACTCTCCGCGGGGGTGTAGATTGAACGAAAATTACTACGAGTGCCTTACCTTTAATAATTTATTTGGTATATAAAAAAAACACAAAAATTTCAAGGTCATCAGTTTTCAGTAAAGATTGGAAACAAACTGTGTTGAAAACTCCTTTGGGATGGGTTTTGTGAAGTTACTGATCATTTTATACCAACGTAACAATTTTTTTATTTTAAAAGCAATCAACGTACGGAACACTAATTGTGCAAGTTCAACTTGCACTTGACCGGTTATTTTTTTTTCTATTTCACAGCACCTTTTAGACAACTTGGAAATAGCATTTTCTAACTAAATCGTATGATAAATAGTCTTGTCTTGTACCTGGAATTTTAATAATGTATCTCTATTAATTTTGACATAATGAAACTGATTTTGGTACACATACCTTCTCATAACGTTACATTCTTATCCTAACCTCAAAAATGGTAAAAACTTGAAAATCTAATATCTGTATTTTGACCTGCTCAAACCAATTGGGTTTTTGAATAAAAAATAATTATCGATTTTTTTTTTTACTTTATTTTAAAACTTTATCATAAATAATAATGATAATCAATGCGAAAAAAAAAAAGTTTTTAAATTAATTATAAATAAATTAAATTTATAAAATGGACCAAAAATCGCCTTTTTTCGACATTCTCCTTTGTCACAAATTCTGTTATTATTAAGTGTTTTATTTTACTGCCTTGAAATTACTTTTATGAAGGTTTTGAAATTGAGGGGGATGAATATAGTTAATATTAGTTGCTGCTCAACCGTCCCTTTTCTCATTGATTTTATTTAGTGAAAGACGGATGTAAATATATATTCTATTTTTTTGATGACACAGTATACATATTTATACCAGCATACAAGTAATTCTTTGGTTTAAGTAAATACTTATTGGTGATTCAACACCAATTTTAAATTTAGAATCAAATTTACTTAAAAAAAAAAAAAACTGTATCTCTGCCAGTGGGATGCCATTTGAAAGAGCTCAAATATATCGGTACAACAAACATATGGCAGAAGACCTCAGAATTGGGTTTCAAATCTACTGCAATATAACTCTAACATAATACAGTGACCGTAATATTTATACACATTTTAGGTTTATTTGTACCAAATTTAACCTCTGTGCCACGGTAATCTAAATTTAAAACAATTATCGTATTGTATTTTACACATTTATCTGGATGGAATTCAGTAATATAACCAAGTGACAGTCTCATTAATCAAATAATGATAAAAAAAATATTTAATTAGTGCAGAAAAATTACAGACTTGGATTACATCGCTTAATTTTAAGGGAATTTGTTATTTACAAATACAATTTACGTGTCCTGTAACACAACCACAGCAACAAAAAAAGTTTAAGATCTACCGCGTGTACAAGTATGAAATGCGGATTTCAGACAACACATGGTGTACCAATGCAGTTTGTGCTATAAAAATTTGACACTGCGCCATTTTGTTGTGTCAGACACGCACGAGTGATAAATTGGAAAAGTGTGTGCATAGTGTTGTGTTGTTGTATTCAATATGTCGACATTTATACCGAACAAAGAGCATTCGCGGACAGCATTAATTTTTTGTTTTCATTTGAAGAAAACTGCTGTTGAATCATACCGATTACTTCGAGAAGCTTATGGCGAACACGCTCCATCGCAAGATACGTATAAGCGATGGTTTCGGCGTTTCAAAAGTGGTAACTTCGATGTTGCAGACAAGGAATGTGGAAAAAACCGCCAAAAAATACGAAGATGTGGAATTGCAAGCATTGTTGGACGAAGATGATTCGCAAACACAAAAACAACTGGCCGAGCAATTGGGCGTTAGTCAACAAGCTGTTTCCAATCGGCTACGCGAGATGGGAAAGATTCAGAAAACCGGTAGATGGGTACCACATGAGTTGAACGACAGGCAAATGGAAAAGCGCAAGCGACATTTTGCTCGCTCGGCACAAAAGGAAGTCATTTTTGCATCGTATAGTTACAGGGGATGAAAAGTGGATTTATTTTGAGAATCCCAAGCGGAAAAAATCATGGGTAGACCCAGGCGCACCATCCACATCGACCGCAAGACCGAATCGCTTTGGCAGAAAGACGCTCTGTGTTTGGTGAGCAGCGCTTTGGTTCGTACGAAGATGTGAAAAAATGGCTCGATGAATGGTTCGCAGCAAAAGGGGAAGATTTTTACTGGCGTGGTATTCACAAATTGCCCGAAAGATGGGAAAAATATGTAACAAGCGATGGAGCATACTTTGAATAAAGCACTTTTTATCATTCTTCCGAGTTTTTTTTTTTTTTTTAAATGCGCATTTCATACTTGTACACCGGGTATATCTCAAAAAATATTGCGGATTCATAAGAGATCGTACTTTTAATCTCACCTGGAGGCATTTTATAACCCCGGAAGTTTGAGGTAATTTTTGTTATGAGCGTAGCACACGTGCTGGACAGAAATTTCTAAAGCGCTACGGAAGAGACGCGTGTGCGGCAAGAGCGATTCCCGTTGGTCTGGAATTGCAGTAAGTTGTACCCCGTGAAAAACACAGTCCTGGGCAAGTCATTCCAAAGCGATGATGTACTCCATATAAAAAAAACTACTTGAAAAGTGTTGTACGGGAAACCGTTCTCTTCTGAATAGAATCCAACAAATGCAGTGTATATTAGGGAGCAGGGCCCCAAACGTGAGAACAGTATTCCATCGATGGTCGAATTTGAGCTTTGTATAGACATAACAGTTGTTGCGGAGTGTAAAGCTTTCTAGTTCGAAATAGTATTCCAGCTTTTGAAAAGCTCTCTTTGCTATGCAAGCGACATGTTCATGTCAAGACATATTTGCTTTCAAGTTAACACCCATCGACTTAAGTGACGATGCTTGGGAAGAGTGTCCCGACTTACTATGTCGGGTTCTGTGACATTAACTTTTTTAGAAAAAACTGCTGCCTAGGTTTTTGTAGCCTAGGGTTTTTATAGGCCCTTGTTTAGTTAAAAGACTTCCTGCTGTCTGTGGATATTTGCATGAGTAGCCGATGTTCGATTGTTCAAAGTGAATGGTAATTTCATCTGCAAAACTGCGGATCGTTAATGTAACTGAAAAGGTATTAGATAGAAATCCGTCGACCACCACATATAAAGAACGCTCTCCGAGGAAGCCCGAGAACCATAAAACAAAACATTTCCGAGGTACTACGAGAGCGTAGCTTAGCCAACAATCCGTCAGGCTAAATATGGTCGAATGCCTTGGATATATCAAATGTAACCACTCGAGATTCTCCAAAATGTTCAATTTCGTTGTTTTAAATACGTGTTACATAAGTTAGAAGATCTCCTATTGATTTTTACTTACGAAAGCTATATTGTTGATCGCCGACAAAATTAAATTTTTCTAGGCATTTAGAAGATGCTGATTGAAAGCAGTGTGACTGGTCGGTAGTTTCTTGCCTCTTTCGGGTATCGGATGAACTGTAGCGCATTTCTAACAGGAAGGAAATTTCCCTTTCTGCAGGATAGTTGAAAAGTCTACAGAAAACTGGAGTTAGTTTGCTTGCGCATTATATTATACGCAAGTAGAGAGGGTCAACATGTATGGGCCACTACTTCGATGATAGGCACAAATGTGTAACTCATATTTTTTTTTTTTCGATCGAAATGCATATTTATTTGGGTACAGCAGGAAAATCTTACCAGAATCTTGCGGGGTTTCATTACTAATTGGAATCCAATTAGTAATGAATGGTGTATAAATGGTGTATTTAGATGATAAGCATAAGCCATGTTGATGACTGATTGATTGTGTAATTTTAGTTTACTGTAAGGATATATGTTCCACAGTAGATAAATTAAAATAAACTAATTGGAGTCTTTTAACTGACCTATCTCTTCTACATAACAATGTTTATAACGTTAACATCTGCGTCAAAGTAGCGTTAAAGAAAATGTAATTTGTGCTATTTCGGCCTAGTTACTCTCTAATATCTAAAACTTTAAAGCATTATTTCGTTGTCATATTGTATCTTATCTTACCTTATCTCACCTTATCTCTATTATAACCATCATAAGTCTGCTCATTTCCTTTAGGATAGGTCATGATCATCAAAAAGATTGAACCAAGTGACGTGCATGCATGAATGAATGCAAATTAAAATGCAATTTGGTACCTGAAAAAAGAGAAAACGAGACGTAAATAAATTTACATAATTTCCCTTTTAACGTTTTGTTCAATTAATGTTTAAGCATAAAGAAAAAATCATTGTCAAGTAGAAGAAGAAAGCAAAAAATCGGCGAACAAAATTTCGACAAACCAATTCTGTACCTGCGGTACATGTACAGTGCGTATATTTTAGAAAATATCTGTAAATATAGGGTAAAACAACTACAGACTTAGCCTTTGTTTGTCGAATCATACACAAAAAACGGTTAGACGAACGTTGATTACATTTTTTCCCAAAAAGTATTGTTATTTGGTTGTCAGTGTAAAATTTTGTTGCTGTACAATTTGCGGTTTTTAGGCTAGAACGAATTTAGTGAGATCAAGTGTAGCGTCTTTGGAAAAATGGAAAAAATTGAACAAGGCGCGGTCGTCAAGTAACTGTTTAAAAAAAGATTAACACCAAAGGAGATCCACGACGATATGAAAACAACACTAGGGGAATCTGCTCCGTCATATACCCCTGTGAAAAAATGGGTTGCAGAATTTAAACGTGGACGAGAGAGCATCGAAGATGACCCTCGCTCCGGCCGGCCCACGACGTCTACGACTGAAGAAAACATCGACAAAGTATGTGATCTCATATTGAAAGACCGTAGATTAACTATCAGAGAAATTGTAGACACTATAGGCATCTTGCCAACGAACTCGGATTTTCTAAGGTTTCCGCTAGGTGGGTCCCCAGATTGCTTTCAGTTGAACAAAAATGAATTCGACTCACGATTTCTAGCTACTGTTTGGAGATGTGTGAAGCTGATCCGCAAGATTTTCTTAACAGGTTTGTGACAATGGACGAAACCTGGGTTCATAACTATACTCCAGACTCAAAACAATAATCCAAGCAGTGGAAAAAATCTGGTGAACCGACACCAAAGAAAGCGAAGGCAATTCTGTCGGCTGGAAAAGTGATGGCGTCAGTTTTTTGGGATGCTAAGGATATTATTATGGTGGACTACCTTCCGAAAGGCAAAACAATAAACTCGACTTACTATTACACACTTTTGCGTCGTTTACGACAAGAAATTAAAGAGGATTACTGAGAAAAAAAGTTTTGTTCCATTAGAACAATACTCGCGTTTACACGTCTATTGGCTCAAATTCGTGATTGTGGTTTAGAATTGCTGCATCACCCCGCTTATTCTCCTGATTTGACACCTTCGGACTTTCAACTGTTTCCAAACCTAAAAAAATACCTCGGTGGCCAGAAATTTTCATCAAATGAAGAAGTCGAAACTGCAATTAACCAGTATTTTAAAGACCTTGAGGAATCTTTTTTTGAAACAGGTATGGTAGCTTTGGAAAGCAGGTGGAAGAAGTGCAAGAGCTAGGTGGAGATTACGTCGAAAAATAAAAATATTTTTGTACGTATTTTATTTCGTTTTCTTGACTAGGCCGCGAACTTTTCAGTCCATGTTGGTACATTGGCTACTGTAAAAGAAGTTTCGCAATTAGAGTAAATCACGAAGCTATCTCATATCTAGAATTTACATGATGTAGTGCAGCTTCTCCAAGTTTAAATACTGCACTGACTTAGCCGTTAATCCATAATAACTAGGAACGAAAATTTAAACAGCTGTTTAAGATCACCACTTAAGTTTATTATATTACTGCAGACAATTGTTTTGACACACTGTGTCTTCTTCTGAAGCACGATGTAAATTCAAATTTACATCTTGCCCCAGAGAAGACACAGTGTGTCGAAACGATTGTCAGCAGTAATATAATAAACTTAAGTGGTGATCTTAAACAGTTGTTTAAATTATCTCCAAGTTTTCCAAAAATAGACTAAGCATATATAGTACCAAGATGGGAGCATTTTTAATCAGAAAAATAATATCTTAAACGTGTGGTAGAGGAAAATAATTGATAAACGTGGACAACTGAAAGCACTCTTAATGAATGAAGGGCCAATTAAGAGCCACATTTACTATGTTATATGATACTTAAGGTAAGGTTATGGAATGTAATGGTAATCAAACAAGAGTGGTGAGTTTTTTGTCTGAAATAAATTAATGTTAATGAGTAACCGAATAAAGATGAAAACTAAAATCGTTTTAGGAAACCCGTGGCTAAAGAGAAGGGTTCCTGTCCCGTACGCCTTTCAATTGAATCCGCCATTGACGAAATCATGTACAACATGTTTTGGTAACTCCACAGATTTTTCCTTAAATTTTAATTACTAACCTATTAATCTATATCAAAATTTCATGACATTTCGACGATTAGTTTACAAATTACAGTGGGATTAGTGAAGCCACTTTTAATATTTTCAAAATAATGGAAAAATCGAATGTTGTGTGTTGATTAAACACTGTTGTTTGATGGGAAAAAATACCGTTCAAGCAAAGCAATGGCTTGAAAAGTGTTACGGAGACTCTACCCCTGGAAAATCACTTATTATTTACTGGTATGCTGAATTTAAACGCGGTTGTACAGATACAAATGATGCTGAACGCTCTGGACGCCCAAATGAGGTGGTTACACCGAAAAACATAAAAAAAAAACCCAAAATTGTTTTGGATGACCGTAAAGTGAAATTGCGTGAGATAGCTGACACCCTTAAGAAATCAAAAGAACGTGTTGGTCATATTTTGTATGAATATTTGGGCATGAGAAAGCTCTGTTCGAAACAGGTACCGCGTTTTCTCACAGTGGACCAAAAATAACTGATGATAACCGATTCTGAGCGCTGTTTGGACCTGATTGAGCGCAATAAAAAGGATTTTTTCATGCGATATGTGACAATGGATGAAACATGGACCCACTACTACACGCCGGAATCACATCTGCAGTCAGCTGAGTCGACAATAGCCGGTGAAAGCCGCCCGCAGCGACAAAGGCAGTCGGCTGGGAAGGTTTTGGCTTCTGTATTTAGGGATGCGCATGGAATAATTTTCATCGACTATGCTGAAAAAGGAAAAACCATCAAAGCGAATATTATATAAAGTTACGGGTGCGTTTGAAGGCAGAAATCGGAAAAAAACAGCCCCAAATGAACAAGCCCCCGTGGGGCAGCGGGATAGAATATCTCGCCGGGTATGTTCTGCCTGTCGTAGGAGGCGATTTAAAGAACAACCTAGATGGTAGATGCCCAGATCCCACCAACGTCGCCCGGTGTGATACCATCGCATCGGCTTGGGCTGCGTGAAGTTGCTTAACGTTTCGTGGCTGTGCCGATGTCCCGGACTGTAGGACCAAATAGCATGATGAGGCACCTGGATACAAAAAATTCCGGAGGTAAAATAGCCCCCCGTTCGGATCTCCGGGTGGGAGCTGGTTCAGGGGCGTCGACATGCAGAGATCAGAATTTCAAAATGGATTTTTGCAACATAAGAGGTTTAAACACGAACATAAATTCAGTGCACCAACACCTGCAATCAAACAAACTCGCTCTCTGTGAAACTAAGGCCAGTCCATCGGCCAGCACAATAAACTATCTTTATCCTGGGTACGACTTCTATTCCCGATTTAGGCGTAACTTTGGAATCTATCTTTATGTCAGAAGCGACCTCTCTTGCCAACGAGAAGGGGCTCTAGAACCCCCAAACTTTGATGTTATGTGGTTAAAAATAACGACTCAACCAACCACAAGGTTCATCTGTATCCTATACCGACCACCAAGTGATACTAACTTTAGAACACTTTTCGCTTCTCTTGCAGACACCATCGACCATTTACAAATTAACCATCCAAATGCAGAAATTGCGATCCTGGGCGACTTTAATGTCCACAACATCAACTGGCTTAAATACTCAAATACTACCGACGAACAAGGTCGTGAAGCCGAATCATTTTCAATCAGTTGTGGCTTAACACAGCTTACTGACGAACCAACACGGATGCCTGATCGAGACGGAGCGTTCGCCAGTCTTCTTGATCTGTTTTTAACCACCAATCCGGAGATTTACACGGTCAGCGTAAATCCGCCGTTAGGTTCTTCCGACCATAAACTACTTTCGACATCGAGTATTCTACCAATCAGTGACAGAGAGACGCCTAAACGGCGCAAGATTTGGCACTACAAGTCTGCTAAATGGGAGGATCTCATAGAATATTTTCGAACTTTCCCTTGGTTAGACGTTTGTTTTCGATCCGACGACCCATCTGACTGCGCCAGGGAGGTTTCCGATGTTATTTTGGCCGGTATGGAGGCTTACATCCCTTTTTCGAAGAAATGCCCTCCCATCGGTAAGCCTTGGTTTGACCGAAAATGCAAAGAAGCTGTTGCTTCTAAACACCTTGCATACCGACAATGGCGTGAAAATCCTAACACCATAAATCGTAACACATTTGTTCGTGCCAGGAATAGATGCAAAGAGGTTATCGACGAAACCAAGGAGGTACACAATCAACGGATTAGAAACAAAATTCTCGCCTCTCCCGAAAATTCCAGGTCCTTTTGGTCGGTCGCTAAGGCAGTTAGGCAAAATTTCACCAAATCCACCATACCACCACTCACACGGCTAGATAATTCTATTGCAACGACACCTGTTGAGAAAGCGAACTTGTTGGCTGAACTCTTTGTTCACATTCTACTGTCGATTTCCAAGGAAAAACACCACCTACTATTCCCATAGTGCAGTCAAAGATGCCCGATGTTGTCTTCAGACAGCGTATCATAAAGCGTTATACTGATGAAGCTAGACACCAAAAAGGCTTCTGGCCCTGACGGAATACTTGCCATAGTTCTTAAAAAACTGTGCGAGGGAACTAACACCAGTTTTCTGTAGACTTTTCAACCTATCCTACAGAAAGGGAATAGTTCCTTCCTGCTGAAAATGTGCTACAGTTCAGCCGATCCCTAAAAAAAGCAAGAAGACCTTGTCAAATAACTACCGACCAATCGCACTACTTTCAATAATATCGAAAGTCATGGAAAAGGCTATCAATCAGCATCTTCTAAAATATTTTGAAGGATTCAACATTATTAGCTATCACCATTATGGCTTTCGTAAAAATAGATCAACAGGAGATCTTCTGACTTATGTAACACATGTCTGGAACAACGCAATTGAACACTTTGGAGAATCTCGAACGGTTGCTCTTGACATATCCAAGGCATTCGACCGTGTCTGGCACGATGGGCTGTTGGCTAAGCTACGTTCTTATGGTATGTCTGAAAGGTTCTGTTTGTGGCTCTCATGTTTCCTCAAAGAGCGTTCTTTATGAGTGGCAGTCGACGGATTTCTTTCTAACACCTTCACTATCAACACCGGTGTGCCCCAAGGTTCCATACTGTCTCCTACTCTCTTCCTCATTTATATTAACGATCTGCTGGAAAAGACCGAGAATCCAATCTACAGCTTTGCAGATGACAGTACACTTATCTCTTCATTCACTTTGAACGCTCGGACATCGGCTACTCAGACGAATATCCGCAGACAGCAGGAAGTCACTTAACTTAACAAAGACCTGGAAGAAATTCTATCTTGGGGTGACAATCAAGTGGAATTTAACGCTACAAAAACCCAGGCGGCAGTTTTCTCTAAAATAGTTAACGTTGCTGAACCCGATATAGTTATGTCGGGGCACTCCACCCCTCTAACATCGTCACTCAATTTGTTGGGCGTTAATTTGGGAGTAAATATGTCCTGGCATGAACATGTTGCAGGCATAGCAAGGAGAGCTTCTCAAAAGTTGGGAATATTATTTCGAACCAGAAAGCTTTACACTCCGCAACAACTGCTAATTCTTTACAAAGCTCAAATTCGACCAACTATGGAATCCTGCTTCCATGTTTGGAGCTCCGCTCCCAAACATACACTGCATTTGTTGGATTCTATTCAGAGAAGAGCTGTTCGTCTGATTGGAGACACGGAACTAAAAAAAAAAAGTGCTCTTTCATCAAAATAGTGCACCGTGTCCGAAGATAATGGTTACGATAGTAAAATTGCATGAATTGAAGTTCGAATTGCTGCCTCATCCACAGTATTCCACAGGTTTGACCCCCAGCGACTATTATCTATTCGCAGACCTCGAAAAATGCTAGCAGGAGAGAGAATTAGCTCCAATGAAGAGGTTATCGCCGAACCTGAGGCCTATTTTAAAGGCAAAGACAAATCCTTCTACAAGAAAGGTATAGGAACGTTAAAAAAGCGTTGGACTGATTGTATCGCTCTTGAAGGAGACTATGTTGATGAACAAAGTCGAATTTTGCAAAAACAAAAATGTTTTAAGCAAAAACTTTTCTATATATATATATATATATATATATATATATATATATATATATAAATAAATATATAATAGATACATTACATATATAACTCATATACAAGGTGTATCATCATACATGGAACACTATTTGTATCAAAAAGTATACAAAATTTTGAACAGAAAAAATTATTATTTATATAAATCACAAAGGTACTATAAACACTATTACTCAAATATCTCAAATATACGTTGTGCCAGAAAAATATACAATTATATATACTGAACAGATTTACCCAAATTCGTGATAAAAAAAAACGCGATACTCTTGCCTCTTAATCTGTTTTGGACATTGATTTGAAGGTCTTAAGTCCGTATCAACATTTCGACCGAATACGTATCTCTCTTTGGTTGAAGATCAGCAGCAATAATATTCAGTTTTTAAATGCAACAGGTACTTCTCGTCGAAATTTCTTCGATTTTTTATTTTAAGTATGCAGTTAAGGACATAAAACTTTTATGAGTTGTTTATATTCATTATTTTTAATATTAAAAGCACTTAAAAGGTCTATTTGTGTTAGTATTTTTTGCAAACCATCTGCAAATATAAATATAGGTAATAAATTAAATAGATGGTAATTTTACTAAAGGAAAGTAGAAAAGTCTGGTGCTAAAATAGAAAATCAGGAAATATTATGGGAAAAGTGGATTTATTTCACGATTTCTATTATATTAACACCAGAAGTAATAAAAAAAAACACACTAAATAATTTCGCTCTGTCAGTTTTTCTTTGGAGTATTTTTGTTAATTTTGTTGTTTAATATAAACAGTTTCCAAAGGAAATAATGCCTTGAAGGTAAAAAAAATATTGTTAAACTCTATCCAAAATCAAAAAGGTTTGTAGGTTTTAATGACTAAAAAACATTTTTTTTATATTCTTTACGAAAATAAGCTATTGAGTCCTTTGGAATATTACGAGGATGAATTAAAAAGTTCGCGGCCTCACCAAAAAATAATTATAATATTTTTATTCTAGTACCCTCAAACTTTCTTTGGTTGTCACAGTGTAAAATCTTGTTGCTATATAATCTGTGGTTTTTAAAATTAGAACGAGTTTAGTGAGACCAAGTGTAGCATTTTTGGGAAAATGGAAAAAAAATTGAACAACGTGCGGTCATCAAGTACCTGTTTAAAAAAATATTAACACTAAAAGAGATCCACGATGATATGAAAACAACACTAGGGGAATCTGCTCCGTCATATACCAGAGTTGCAGAATTGAAACGTGGACGAGAAAGCATCGAAGATGACCCTCGTTCCGGCCGGCCCACGACGTCTACGACTGAAGAAAACATCGACAATGTATGTGATCTCATATTGAAAGACCGTAGAGTAACTATCAGGCAGATTGTAGACACTATAGGCATCTAGTTTCCGCTAGGGGGGGTCCTTAGATTGCTTTCAGTTGAACAAAAATGAATTCGACTCACGATTTCTCGCTACTGTTTGGAGATGTTTGAGGCTGATCCGCAAGATTTTCTTAACATGTTTGTGACAATGGACGAAACCTGGTTTCACAACTATACTCCAGAGTCAAAACAACAATCCAAGCAGTGGAAAAAATCTGGTGAACCGACCCCAAAGAAAGCGACGGCAATTCTGTCGACTGGAAAAGTGATGGCGTCAGTTTTTTAGGATGCTAAAGGTATTATTATGGTGGACTACCTTCCGAAAGGTGAAACAATAAACTCGACTTACTATTGCACCCTTTGCGTCGTTTACATCAAGAAATTAAAGAGAAACGCCCAGGATTACTGAGAAAGAAAGTTTTGTTCCATCAGGATAACGCTCACGTTCACACGTCTGTTGAATCTATGGCTCAAATTCGTGATTGTGGTTTCGAATTGCTGCCCCACCCGGCTTATTCTCCTGATTTGGCACCTTACAATACATAGAAGGTCTTTCCCAGTTCTTGTCTTCTCTTTTTAAAAATACAAACATTAAAATTGCTAATTACAACATAAAAAGAATGAATTGTTTTTATACCAATTTAAAAGATAAAACTGATACTTTACAAAGATCTAATATAATCTACGGCATTCCCTGCCTGTTTGGTCTACGTTGGACAAACTTCACAAAAGCTCTCTAAGAGATTAGCATTACACAAAAGTGATAGCAAACACAAACCTAACGCAACTAGCTTCAGCTTACACGTAAATAATACAGATCACAGAGTACAATATAACAACAGCTTCATTCTGGATGTTGAGACTAATTAGTTTCTTGGAAATGTGTTACATAAAACCTTGTAAAAATAATCTCAATCACAATCGTCGAAGCTGCAGTTAACTAGTATTTTGAAGACCTTGGGGAATCTTTTTTTGCAACAGGTTTGGAAGCATTGCAAAGCAGGTGGAAGAAGTGCATAGAGCTAGGTGGAGATTACGTCGAAAAATAAAAATATTTTTGTACGTATTTTATTTTGTTTCCTTGACTAGGCTGCGAACTTTTCAATCCATCCTCGTATTTGCTTGACCTTTGGGAACTTCTTATATATAAGGTTTTAAACGAATGAATTACTTTACCGCGTGTATATAGAATGAGAAAAAAAAAATTAAGCCAGTAAAATGAAACGCGATACATAGAATCACAAGTATGTTATTTAATTAAATAGTTCTTTACTGAGCCATATAGATCATGACGTGTAAATTATTCTTTTACCATATGTCATAGGTGAGTGACTTGCCGTTAGCGAAGTGAAGAGTACGGCTAAAGCAACGAAAGCAATATTACTCATTGACATGTGCTGTGATGTTACAGAGCTAGAGGCGGCACAAACAAATCTCTGGTCACAATGCATAATTAATAAATTTGAAATTAGCTACTTTTATAATCCACTTTACACCTACATTTAGGGCGGGCGCACACTGGGAGCAAAACAGTCTGGCGACTGTCTGCCGACTATCTACCAGTATGAAAGACCCTTGGAGGGCACGATAGTTTTGTTGCCGCGCCTCCGCACACTAGAAACAAGACAGTCGCGTATCTGGTAGCTAGGGAGATGGATCTTGTGGAAATTACTGCAATTGCTATAGTTGTTCACCGAAAAAGGAGATTGAAGACTAGAAATAGACAGTATTGGGTACGCCCTATTTACAGCACCAGATTATTAAAAGGAAAATTTTACACTTTGTATGATAATTTACGAGAGTTTTTTTCTTACTTTCGGATGAGTGTAACATCGTTTGATGAATTAATAGTTAAAGTTGGGGGAGGTATAACGTGCCAGAATACAACCTTCCCATTATGTATACCTGCAGAAGCGAGAATTGCAGTGACATTAAGCTAAATGAGTAAAATGAATATTCCTTCCACAAAAGTACTTCAGTAAAATTGCTGATTAATGACTGTACTGATGCTTCACCTTGTGGCGACACTGCAAACATGGATATCTGGCTGGGACTTCTCCTTTGGTAACCATGTGATCCAGGCTGGTGTGGAGTTGAAGTCGTAAAAAAGTGCCCGGCTAGGGGGGCTAGGTGGAGGCGGTTGAGTCTTAAACTAAGGTGTCATTTCTGGAATACTCAGTGGGTTGTGACGTGGTTACTTTATGGACTTTAAAACATCGATAATTTGAATTTCTGCATCCATTTTTTCATAATCCCTTAATAACTGTATCATGGGGACCAGTGAAAGAGCAAAATTTACATCCTCATCTGTGTTCACGGTCCTTTTCTCTTTTAATATTGTGAGGAGTGACTCCTCAAATGAATTCTTTGTCGGAACACAACGTCGCTTTCTACCTACTCTGACACGCTCTTCTATACAGGGCTCAGGAGTAGAATCTCCTACATCATTATCAGCATCTGACGTATTCGCTTCGTCCTCAAGGTTACTATTGGTGTCTCTCTTCTCAATAAATGAAGAAACAATAGCCTATCAAAATATAAATATTTCCTCTTTTTACTACGACTTGGACGTTTTTCCATTTCGTCTATTAAATTTTCAATATGTTCTTCCAACATATTTAATACAACTTTTCGCAAAATAAACAGAAAAATTGAAACATCTTTACAAAAACACTAAAAATCTAAACAAGGATATACAAGATGGTACAGTTTTGCCCTTAGACTGCGCAGGCACATGCACTTCTATTGTCCTATCTTAAGCCAGCTGACAGTCTGCAGACAGAAAAGTCGCCGGGTGTCTACCGGGCTCGACGACACTTTTATCTTGCCCCCGGCTTGTCCTCTAGTGTGCGCACTCTTATATGCTGTATAAGCTCTCGGCATCGCGTGGACCAAAAACAACATGTTGATGATTCAGAGCGCTGTTTGGACCTGTTTAAGAGCAATAAAAACGATTTTTCATGCGATATATGACAATGGATGAAACATGGATCCACCACTACACACCAGAATCAAATCGGCAGTCAGCCGAGTGGACAGCAGGAGGTGAAAGCCGCCCGAAGCGATCAAAGACACAACAGTCGGCTGAAATTTGCAAAAAAAAAAATAGTAGCTGGACCAAAAACTTTTCAGCCTACATATTACAGGTCAGGAACTTTTTGTCTTATTCTGGTTGTTCTGATTAGCCTGCTAAATCAGTATGATTAGAGATATGCTTGTAATTTGGGCTCTTAATTCATTTATTGAAAACTCATTTCGGGTGTATTTTGTGAAGTAACTGGTCATTTTATGCCCCCGTAACATTTTTATTTTAAAGGCAATCACGGTACGGAACACTAATTGCGCACGTCCAACTTACACTTGACCGGTTTTTTATTAATAGAAATAGTATGTAAAGGGATGCTATTAGAGTGACCTGAAAAGGACAAGGGAAATAATAAGTAAATAACCTTAATAATTATATATTCTCATTTTGCATATCTCATGTTTGGTTAAATAAAAAAGGAAAGATCTATTTAGTACCACCCATATATGTAATGTTCACATTACTTCCCGACATATTTATTTATGTCCATTTACTTTACTCATTCCTTGACCTTGCGGCGCATCGAATTTCGACGACGGATATGCGTCACATTAATGGCCTGTTCTCGAAAGGACCTTAACAATTATTTACGTCAAAGGTATAAGGAGGTAATGATTAAAAATCGTTCGTGCCAATTTTTTTAACACCGAGATTAACTTTAACATCCGCGAATCATAAATTGGAAATCTGACAAGTGTACATATACATGTCCCTACCGCAAGAAGTATTTATTGAAATATTTGGTTCGTTCCTGCCGAAATGAGAAAATGTAACACTTTTGATGATAAATAATCTTCACAGTAACTCTTATTTATACGAACGTGTTCGCGCCTATGCATTAAAAAAATCTTTTTCGAGAACATTTTTGGCCATCAATGTGTTCTTTGGTGTGCTAACAACAGAGCAATTTCCTTAGTAAATTGTCTACTAGCTTCCAGCATCAATAATCGCCTGGCATCTTCGAGGCATGCTGTCGACGGGATTTTCTACGAACTCGCGCGGCAATAATCTCCAAATTTTCGAATCTCGCGAGACAACTGAGTTAAAGTCCTCAGAGTCTTTTCCCTGAACTTTCTCTTTACAAGGGACCAAACGCTTTCAATAGGGTTGGCGTCCGGCGATTGTGAGAGCCGCTCTAGTATTTTATCGTGGGCCCAAGCGAGCCGTTTCGTGACGTGATTTTCGTCCACCAAAGGTTTCCTCAACGTGCCTCGGAATTTGACATCATGAGTATGAAGATGTTGTTGAATGGTCTTATGGGACACATTCAAACCCGATTTTCTTAATTTTGCCGCTCCTACACGCAGCACCAATTTCGGGTCCTGTGAAAACAAAGACACGATTCGTTTTTTTTTTCGACTTTCGGAGTGACTTTGCCTACCTAGCGACATTTCGGCAAGTCGTCGACACTTTTCATCTCGTTAAAATGATTTATTCACTTCTTTACAAACGACATCGACTTTTTAATATATTTAGTGGCCACGGAATGTCTCCTTTTAGGCCCCTTTGGATGGGAATGAAGTAAGACTGGCTCGAACCGACGCGCAAACAAGTGACTCATTTAGGATTTTACGTGATTTCGACGAAAGTTCGGAATCGACTGATACTTTTACTGCGTCGTAGATAAAGGCTCCCTCTATCGACTTTTTGTTGAATCGCCAGAATCGTATCTACCAAAAGTGAATTATCGCGGACACGTTCTTACTTGACAGACTGGTATATTTCTAATATTTTCTAGAAGAAATTTGATAAGTTTTAAAGTGTGCCGAAGTATCTATTAAAATATGGGAGTTCACTATGAACGTCTTTCTTCTTTTTTGCCTCAAAATGTTAACATCTTCTAACAGTACCTAAAAGAAGAGATCACGGGTATGCGAAAAATTTTAATGAAAAGGAGAAAAACTAAAAATAACTGTGCTAAACACCGCCAATATTGGGTTCAATTTTGGAAAAACACAAAAAAACCTGTTTTATTTCATATACAGTGTCAAGCAACACAAAATAAAATTCTGGCAAATAAAAAAAATTCTGTGTTAGTAGCCATAGATTTAAAAATATCTTCCTGCTTAAAAATTGAGACACTAAAGCTATGATTTATATATATATATATATATATATATATATATATATATATATATATATATATATATATATATATATATATAGATCGGTCTAAAACGTTCTCCAACGTCTTCCGATTCCTAGTCTCCATTGTCCCCTATCATTCCACAAATCGTCCTCCAGGTCTCTCTCTCTCATTTCCCTGTCAACTCCCTCTCTCCAACTAAGCCTTGGTCTACCTCTCTTTCTGCGGCCGTATGGTTTCCATCCACTAATTTGCTTGGGGATTCGATGCTCCTCCATCCTTTGGACATGCCCAAGCCATAGGAGTTGTTTAGTTCTTATGTCATCTACGATGGTATGTTTCACGTTCATAATTTCCCGGATTCTTGGGTTTCTGATCTTTTCTCGTTTCGATCGGCCTGTAGCTCTTCGCCAGTAGTCCATTTCTGTTGTTTCGAGACTCTTCTCCGTTGTTTGTTTGAGTGGCC
Source organism: Pachyrhynchus sulphureomaculatus (assembly GCA_019049505.1). Classification (NCBI taxonomy): domain Eukaryota; kingdom Metazoa; phylum Arthropoda; class Insecta; order Coleoptera; family Curculionidae; genus Pachyrhynchus; species Pachyrhynchus sulphureomaculatus. The sequence goes on along the minus strand of CM032456.1, from coordinate 35,276,790 downwards.
ATACTTCACTTCCATATGAGATTATGCTCTTAATGATGGTGTTATATATCCTATATTCATTTGTTTTTGATATCTGCTGGTCCCATATGATGCTATTCATGACCGATATTGCTCTTCTTCCTAAGGTGTTCCGTTCTTTAATTGCTGTGTCTAAGAGTCCATCATTCGTAATTATTACTCCCAAATACTTGTAAGCTGTGCAGTGTTTAATGTGTTTGCCATTTTCTAAGATAAGGTCTCTGTTTTGTCCTCCAATACACATGTACTCCGTTTTGGCTAAGTTTACCTCGAGGCCCCAGATGTCATATTCTTCTATTAGTTTTCTGCTCATGTATTCTAGGTCGTCATAATCTTGTGCTATTACTATTTGGTCGTCTGCAAAGCAGAGAGTATATAGCGTTTTCTCATTCAATGGTATACCCATTCTCTCACATTTCCGTTTCCAGTTCTTTAATACTTGTTCTAAATAGATTTTAAATAATGTTGGGGAAAGGGAGCATCCCTGTTTAAGACCTTTGTGGTGACTTTGAAGCCGTTAGAAGTTTTATTTTTTACTTTTACTTTTGCTGTTAAATTGTTATATGTTATATGGTTTTGGCCGCCTCTACTAATGTCGTTTCTATGTTGGTTTGCTCCAATACAGCCCAGAGTTTTCTATGGGGGACGCTATCATAGACTTTTTTAAGGTCCACGTATAGACAGTGTACTTCTTGGTTTACCGACACTTTTTTTTCTATGAGTAGTGTTAGGCAGAATAGGTGATCTAGAGTTGATCTTCCTGCTCGGAATCCTGCTTGCTCCTCTACTTCCATATCGCTATATTCCATTTCTATTCTGATCTTTAACACTGCCATATATTCTACTAATGGAGCTTGTAACGGCTATCCCTCGGTAATTGTTACATTCTGTTCTACTTCCCTTCTTATGTATGGTTGATATTATTGAATTACTCCATTCTTCCGGGATATTTCTTTGGTTTATACATTTTTGGAAAAGTGAGGTGAGGTGTTTAAATAAATTATCTGTTCCATACTTTACAAGTTCTTCGGGAATATTGCCTGGACCGGGGGACTTCCCATTCTTGAGTCGTTTGCATACTTTTCTTATTTCAGTAACAGTTAGTCTTATGGGTGAAGAAGTCGTGTGTATATTATCAAACTCATCGTCCCTAAAAATTTTTCCCTGTCCTCGTTTAATAATTTTGCGAAATATTCATTCCATACTTCTGGGGTTATGGGTGATATTATATCTTTTTTTGTTTCCTGTCTAATTGTCTTTAAGAATTTCCAGCTCTCTGAACTTTGTCTTCCTCCCAGATATGTATTCAGTCTATTACAATTCTTTTCCCACGTGTCGTTTTTCCTTTGAGTGATATGCCTACGAACCAAGGCCTGTGATTCTTTATATGCTATTTTATCGGTGGTTGCTTTAGTATTCAGGAACTTGAGGTATTTTTGTTTCTTTTCTAAGACGAGCTTCTCCGTTTCCTTGTCCCACCAATAAGGTTTTCTTTTATGTCCTGGTTCGTGGTATCCTAATGATTCTTTAGCTGCTTGGCGTATCGAGTTTTTAATATGGTTATTGTGGTCTTGTATATCTTCAAATTCTTTGTTTCCCAACATATCGTCTAACCTTTTGCTGTATAACTCTTTCACGCTATCGTGTTCCAAGCTGTTTAGATTGAATTTTTTTTCGCTCTGATTTTGTCCTGGTTCATTAGTCGTGGAGTGTTGTTTCGTATTTTCCGCTCTTCCAGGGAATGCTGTTTTCATTTTCAGTAGGTGATGGTCTGAGCCGCATGTTATTCCTTGATACGCTCTTACATCGTGAACTTTAATCTGTGTTGTTTGTTTTATTATACTGTAGTCTATTATTGACTTTAGCTCTCTCGTGTTTTGTGTCCAGGTGTATTTGTGTATCTCTTTATGTGGGTAAAACCCATTTAATATCCGCAGATGATTTTGTTCGCACACCTCTATTAATCTCTGTCCATTATTATTAAGTATTCCTTCTGCGTGTTTTCCAATTACTGAATTGTTGTCTTTTTTGCCACTCTACTATTCATGTCCCTTATTATTATCAGTTCTCTTGATGTTCCTACTTTTAAAATTTCGTCGACACGACTAAAGCTATGATTTGCTTCGGTCGGTATTTTAGAAATTTGGTTAACATTTAATATTAATTTACAATGTGGCTTAAAATTTAGTTCCACAAATAACATGTGAAGTGTGATTATACAGGGACTGACACTCTTGTGACGTGATGTATTATCGAATAAATTAAACCAACATTTAGATGGCACAATGAAAATAAATGGAAAAATGGTTTCTAGGTATGAATCTTCCTTTGGTTCGTAAGATACCAGAACTGTATCTTCTTTGTCAATTGTAACACGTAGGCTGAAAAGTTTTTGGTCTGACACATAGATGTCGGCGTTTCAAAAAATCCATATGATTTTTAAGAAGTACCAATGTTCAAACGATACGTGTCAAAATTTTATGACATTTCGACGATTAGTTTACAAGTTACAGTGGTTTTAGTGATGCTATTTTTGATATTTTCAAAACAATAGAAAAAATAGAATTTCATGTGTTGTTTGATGGGAAAAAAATACCGATTAAGCAAAGAAACGGCTTGTTAAGTGTTAGGGGGACTCTGTTCCTGGAAAATCACTCATCATTTACTGGTATGCTGAATGTAAACGCGGTCGTATATATACTAATGATGCTGAACGCTCTGGACGCCCAAATGAAGTGGTTACATCGGAAAACATAAAAAAAAATCCACAAAATTGTTTGGATGATCGTAAAGTGAAATTGCGTGAGATAGCATGAACATTCGGGCGTGAGAAAGCTCTGTTCGAAATGGGTACCGCGTTTGCTCACAGTGAACAGAAAACAACAACGTTTTGATGATTCTGAGCGCTGTTTGGACCTGTTTAAGCGCAATAAAAAGGTTTTTTTATGCGATCTGTAACCATGGATGAAATATGGACCCATCATTACATACCAGAATTAAATCTGAGTGGAGAGCAGCCGGTGAAACCCGTCCGAAGCGACCAAAGACACAACAGTCGACTGGGAAGGTTTTGGCCTCTGTATTTTGGGATGTGCATGGAATAATTTTCATCGACTATGCTGAGAAGGGAAAAACCATCAATAACGAATATTATATAAAGTTACTAGTGCGTCTGAAGGCAGAAATCGCAAAGAAACGGCCCCAAATGAACAATAAAAAAGTGCTCTTTCATCAAGACAATGCACCGTGTCTCAAGTCAATAGTTATAATGGCAAAATTGCAAGAACTGAAGTTCGAATTGCTTCCTCATCTCCCATATTCTCCAGATTTGGCCCCCAGCGACTATTATCTATTCGCTGACCTCAAGAAAATGCTCGCAGGTAAGAAATTTGGCTCTAATGAAGAAGTTATCGGCGAAACTGAGGCCTATTTTGAAGGCAAAGACAAATTCTTCTACAAGAAAGGTATAGAAATATTAGAAAAGCGTTGGACTGATTGTATCGCTCTTGAAGGAGACTATATTGATGAATAAAGTCGAATTTTGCAAAAAATGTGTTTTAAGTAGCTACACCAAAGACTTTTCAGCCTACGTGTTAGATAATTAGTAAACGGCACACAGTTTGTTCGGTGCCTTAGTAACAACTCTAGAAAATGTGTTGCCTCATCGGAGGTGTCTATTTCTAAACGATCTCGTTCTTACGTCAGATGTTAATTATTTGCTCTATATCAGATTACACGGCAGTTTTAAGCGTACAAATGACAGGGGAACAAAATTTTTGTATATTACGTCATTTTCATGGCTAAACTAACACCCTCGTACCGAATTCCATTTTGCCGCTTGAGACTGCTTAATTATGGCGACGTGGCTAGTAAATTCGTGGCTAAGTATATTAACTAATTTAAAATAATTATCATAGTTAAAAAGAAATTAATTTAAAATTTATCTCTCATCTTGTATTAATCTCAGTACCACATAAGGTAGACGATTTACCTGGTTATTAAAAACACCTCCGCCTTATAATAAGTAATGAGCTTTCATTATGGCACCTCTTTTTTGTCACTCTTAAGTTGTAATGGGTGTAAATAACAAGTTATTAAAAATACATACATACGGATTAAAATAAATAAATGCAAGATAAAATCACTGAACACGTTTTATATGCCCTGCTTGTTATGCGGGTTTCACGATGAATTTCCTGCTCGTTTCGTATGAGTCATACTCATAAATGGATTTTAAATGTATTTTGCTCAGCAATTATTATCGTTATCCTCATTTTTGGAGAGGCAAACTGGCCGCTACATATCACTTTCGTTTATACATTGTTTTGGATTGTTGTAGCTTCTACTTGATGGAAATTCATTATAAATATATAATAAAAGACTGTTTTTAGTCAATTTCCACTGGTTTATTTAAATTGCGATGACGCGTTTCGCTGTCGATGCAGCTTCTTCAGATCTACATTTTACGCTGTCAAGTTAGGTTTAATATTCACAGTTTTATATAATTTCTTAATTATAATATTACACCTAATTAAATTACATTGATAGTATTGGAAAATCCACACAGATTTGGAGTATCGTTAAGAAAAAACTTAGAAACAAGGCAATCTCAGAAATATACCCACGTTTTAAGGACAGAAATACCACTTTTAAATGCTTAACCTATTTCGGCAAACCAACGGAAAAACTGGGGAAATTTTTAAATCAAAAAAATATCAACATAGCTTACAACACTAACAATACTATAGGGAAATATCTTAAAAACTACAAACCACAAATCAATAAAGACAATAAATCAGGGGTTTATCAATTAACATGTGGGTCATGTCCTAAAACATACATCGGACAAGCTGGACGTACATTTAAACAAAGAATTACAGAACACGAAAAAAGTTTCATCCATAGAAAATCTAATTCAACATATGCTAATCATCTTTTCACAGAAAATCACACATTTAACAAGAATTTCAAAATTTTACACACCCAACAAAAAAGTTTAAAACTAAACCTTTTAGAGACAATGCAAATAAATCGATTAAGGACTACAGGTACTTTACTCAACGACCCGGTAGATTTAAGCAATTCACCATTATTGAATTTATTCTCCTCCTCCAAATCTGTGTGGATTTTCCAATACTATTAATTAGGTGTAATATTATAATTAAGAAATTATATAAAACTGTGAATATTAAACCTAACTTGACAGTGTAAAATGTAGATCTGAAGACGCTGCATCGAGAGCGAATCGCGTCATCGCAATTTAAATAAACCAGTCTTTTATTATATGTTTATACATTGATCGAATAGTAAACTAAAATGGCGATGTTTTACCTACATTACAGGAATTGAGACAAGTCATTTGCTCGAACTAGGAATAAAATAGTTTTAAAAACAACTAGTGATCATTCTCGATGAGGAGACCCTTATTATAGCACATAACACGTAGGCTGTAAGATTGTTGGTCTGACACATAGATGTCGCCATTTTCAAAAAATCCATATGATTTTTAGGAAGTACCAACCTTCAAACGATACGTGTTAAAATTTTATGACATTTCAATGATTAGTTTACAACTTACAGTGGCTTTAGTGACGCTACTTCTAATATTTTCAAAACAATGAAAATAAATCGAATTTCGTGTGTTGTTTAAACATTATTTTTTGATAGGAAAAATATCGTTCAAGTAAAGCAGTGTTACGGGGACTCTGACCCTGGAAAATCACTCATTATTTACTAGTATGCTGAATTTAAACGCAGTCGTACAGATACAAATGCCGCTGAACGCTCTGGACGCCCAAATGAGGTGGTTACACCGGAAAACATGAAAAAATCCACAAAATTGTTTTGGATAACCGTAAAGTGAAATTGCGGGAAATAGCTGACACCCTAAAGATATCAAAAGAACGTGTTGGTCATATTTTGCAGGAACATTTGGGCATGAGAAAGCTCTGCTTGAAATGGGTACAGTCATCGATGAAATCAGGAAAAACAACCGAAAACGTCGTATCATTCTTCATCATGACAATGCCTGCTCTCACACAACACGTCTAACAATTGATTATTTGACGGAGAAAAAATCGAATTAATGTCTCAATGCCCGTATTCAACTGATTTATCGCCTAACCGCTTCTTTTTGTTCACAAATGTCAAAAAAAGTGCTTGGACAGCGATTTTCATCAGCTCAAAAGCTGCAAGAAAGCAAGAATGTTTTTGAGGTACTAACTTCAGAGTGGAAAACAGTTTCAAGAACAGGCTCGAACGTATGTAAAAGTGTATAAATCTGAAAGGCGAATATTTTGGAAAACGATAAAATGATATGTAACAAAATTTTTTTTTCTTTCATTGTTTCTATAAAAACTTTAAAAACAGCCCTCGTATAACATGTTTAACGTCAGTTTAGTCCACTCCGAAAGGCAGCACTTTAAACTTTAAATATATACATTTTAAAATGATACAGGTGGGGTTAGAAAATAATAAATTTTGTTGAAGTTGAAGCGAATACTGCAAGATATTTTAAAAGCCAAATATGTTGATAATTCCTGATTAAAAACAAATAGTATTAAAATTATCAAAGAGTTCAGAGTTATTAAAATTGAAAATTCTATTCTTCTCCTTCCGGTACCAGATTAATTTTTCTACAAATTTTAACATGGTTTTTCCTAATTTCATTATAAATATTTAGGATGTGCCGATAAAACCCGCTATCATTATAGTATGTGAATTTCTGATTTTTGGTAAGTAAATAAGTTATAATAAAATGAATCTTCTTTCAACTACTAAATCGCTAGTAATCGTTTATTAAGAGGATGTAAATGTAAACGTGTCTCTCTAAAAAAGATCAAAGAGATTATGATCAATTTGAAATAGGTGGTAATATTAATCTTCATTGTGAGAAACAGTTCTCATTACTTTGTGCCAAAAACGTGTTTATTACTTCCACATTTAAAATTAGTGCCTAGCAAAATAATCCATACTTTTCACAAAAATTATTCAACATAATAACACAGGCAACAGACAAAATTGGACGAAACCCCGGACTCTGAGACCAGAGTATACTTTCCCAAAAGTTTTTGGTGCACTCAATCGGAATCCGACCTCAGAATTGCCCCATCAAGTCAGGTTTCCGAGATATCCTAACCTAAAAATGGTTTTTCGCTATATTCGGGAATATATTACACCGAAAATTAATTTTTCTCCGCAAAACTCGTTGCGACAACTGAAAGTAATACTTTTCCCCTTCAAAATGCATTTTAAATTTTTCAGATATTTTATTTTATCTCGGAGAAATCGTCCGTTGAAATTAATTAGTTTGGCGTTTTCGTTACAACCGAACCAAAAAAAAGTTGATCCGGTAGGCGAGGGGGAGAGAGAAAATTATATAATTATTGAGACGCCGAATTCGTTATCGGTTTAACTCCATCGAGTCATGGTTTGTCTCTAACCTTAAGAAATTCAAAATGGCGGATCCGATATACGGGTTGGAAAAAAAAAATTCTTATAAAATGCTTTTCTGCTTTATTAAATTTTGATTCGTTTAGTTATGTTTGGTTAAGAGCTTAGAATGCTTGCCATTATGTTGTGTCAAATACTGATTCATTTAGAGTCATTTTTGGTGTTATTAATTTTGATTCGTTTAGAATCATTTGGTTAAGAGTTTGTTACGTTCTTTTAGATTTTGAGAATGTAATATCAATTTTCACTCGACGCCTGAGGTTATGTTAGGTTCATTTGCCTTTATGCTTGTTGGGGGAATAAGAGTGTAATGTCTTTTATCAATGAAGTACTGAAGAACGGGGGTTGTGTATTTTTGCTAGAGAAACATGATGCCGTCATAAAAAATATGGGTTTCCATTTAAAAAATTAAATTTGACCTTGAAATGACCTTCAAAATGATCTTCCAAGGCCAACACAACTATATCATTTTATTGCCCTTTCCTGACCCCCAGGATGAATTATACAAGAGATCCAAGAACGACGCGACTTCTGGAATTTATTATAAATAATCTAATAATCTTAACAAAAATTAGGTCCTAAAATCTTTAGATAACAATTTTTTTATTTCACGATAGCTTTATAACTTGCTTGGACCTTTTTTAAAACGATAGTTTGAACCTTTAGGAAGAGATCTAAGCTCGACTCGACTTCCGGAATTTGTTATAATTAATTTTAACGCAAGAAACACATCTTAAATAACAATTTTGTTATTTCACGATATCTCAGTAACTTTTGCTCAGACTTTTTTTAAAACGACAGTTTGAACCCTTAGGAAGAAATGTACAAGAGATAAGGTCGACTCACCTTCTGGAATTTATTATTAAAGTTATAAATAATCGCAAGGAACCCGACGTCTTAAATAACAAATTTTTTATTTCGCCCAATAACTTTTGGTCGCATTAACCTCTCGTTTTAAAAAAAGTCCGATCAAAAGTTATTGGGCATTCGTAAAATAAAAAATTGTTTTTTTTTCTTAAAACATTTTGGTTTAAATTTTTGGAGCTTACAACAATTGGTTAATGATGATTCACCATTTTGTCTTTTTTTCAAATTTCTTTTTATACCTTCATGACCAGTGAGCCCTGAATACTCGTAATGCTATTTTTTGTAAAATTTAATATCTGTTCACGATTTTGAAGTACTGAGGCCTAAACCGCTTCTACGATTCTGGATTTTCGCTTCTGGCTGCTAGTTGTGGCTGCGAATTTCAATCACCTAAAAGTCTTTATATTCTCCTAAAGTGCTGGCTTGGAAAGCAATCTTAAACTTACTTATTTATTCTGCTAAATACCAATTTTCACTGAAAAATTATCAACCAATTTTTAAGAATTTGACTAGTCCTGTACAATGTAAAACTTCCAACGTGTTTTATATTTGAAATGTGTGTAGGACTAATTAAAAATTAAACGTTTATTTTTAAACCTAGTTGCCAGGCTATTTTTTTAGAAACGGTAATTACAGAAAAATAATTTTGTTCCGTTTATTTTTTGAAAAAACATAGACAAGTTGTAAAGTAACTATTCTTAATTTTAATTTAAACAATCTATTAGATTATAATTTCGTAATTTTCCCTGTCAGTGGGCAAATTTAGTTAAATTTTATTCGAATTAGTAATCGGAATTTGGGTAAATTATTAGGTATAGCTGTTACATTCCGTGCAGACCATTATTGTGATTTTGTATTAACTATAATTTAAAATTAAATGACTGCGTTATTTGTTTTTATTCATACTCGTATTTTTAATCTATGTTATTGAAGTTATTCACGTAAAAATCCAGTAATTTTTTAATGACGTTAGAAACTAGGCTTCTTTACAATATTTCTATCTTCATGTATATTTGATTGTTTTTAAATAGATAATAAGGGCTAGGCGATTAATAGTATAATTTTACAGGATCACTCGCTCGCACTCATTTGACTGGATGACCTTCTACAAGAACTGCTGTTGTAACTGTGTGTAAACTGAATTGTAAGACCACAGCAGTTTCAAATGAACCAAGGGACGATGAAAATCATTCGCAGAGCCTTATTTTGTACAGCTTGCACAACATTTCTACGTGTCTTACATGGGTGAATAAATATGACATTGATGAGCTCCACGATTTGTTTTTATGAGAAGTTTTTCAGCTCTCCCAATCCTGGACGTGACTGGAAGTTGAATTAGTTGACGATACGATTAGTGTAACCCATCCTATCCTCTCTGTCCACGTCTGGTGGATATCAATTTTAACACATCAAAGATGCAGACCGATCGAAATCTAAGTAAATTGGGACAATGGAATATGATGTACTATTTTTAAAAGTAAAAGTATAATCCATGATTTACAGACATAAATCGCGTATTGAATATTTCATTTAGAAAAAAATATACATATACGTACTGGTATATGATCTTTAAAAGTTCAAAAGGTAAAATTATTATTAGCAAATCGCCGATGAATACAAAAGATTAAGAGGAGATACAGTAATCACTTAGCGCGTCTGTAATCTTATATGAAAATCTTAATGACGACGGTGTATTAAAAAAACATCGATGACTCTTGAATAATATACAGGATGAGTCTTAATAGAAATATATCGTTATTACGTTGCCACTGCTGCCGAGTTCTGAATAGGCCGAAATATATCATGCACTAGTTTGGTGACTGATAACACTACGCCCAGATTGTTCATTGTCTTGATACTTCCTTGCCTTTAATACAAGGGCAAGGTTTAACGACGGTCTTCATCTATGAGCCAGTAAAGGTTAAAATTTATGGAGTTTGCGGTCGGTTCAAGATGAAACATCTTAATATTTACATTTTTGAAATAAAATACAGTATAACTGATTCACTGAATTTATTCCGATCACTCTGATATGTGTTTCGGTCTCGCGACCATTTTCAAAGAGGTTTACAATAAGACTAAACTTAAGTTCTAAGAGGTATTACAATTGGATGGTTAATTGGTACTAAATTTAAATTAAGAGGTAATAAAATTGGCTTAATTACAGGCAATCTATCTAAACACGGCGTCTAATATGGGAATAGCTTCAAATTCTAGTTGGGTGTTCGTTATTTTTGTATACTATTTTTAATGACTTTTTCATGCTAAAAATTTCTAAATAATCCATGCTTTCCTTTTTGAGCATTATATACCAACTTTACCCTCTCGTTATTAAAAAGATCATTATTGTCTATGCAGTGTTCAGCAAAGCCTGTTAATTTTTGTTTATTTAAAATAGAATGCCTGTGTTCTTTTAATCTTGTGTTGTAGGCTTTTGGCCAAGATATTTTGACGATATTCTCTGCATTTGGAAAGGAGCCGATAGACAATTGTCACAGTTCTTATTAACTTTAACTAAAATAGAAATTGAAGTAGACAAATCACTTAGTTTTTTAGAATTAAAAATTTCAAATGTAGAGAACAAAATAGAGTTTAATATTTTCCGTAAACCAATTGCGACACATTAAACATACTAAATCAAATCAATCTTGGCAGATCAAAATGTCAACCTTCCACAGTCTCTTCTATTATATATGTGTATATATATATATATATATATATATATATATATATATATATATATATATGTATATATATATATATATATATATATATATATATATATATATATATATATATATATATATATATGTATATATATATATATATATATATGTATATATATATATATATATATATATATATATATATATATATATATATATATATATATATATGTATATATATATATATATATATATATATATATATGTATATATATATATATATATATATATATATATATATATATATATATATATGTATATATATATATATATATATATATATATATGTATATATATATATATATATATATATATATATATATATATATATATATATATATGTATATATATATATATATATATATATATATATATATACATATATATATATATATATATATATATATATATATATATATATATATATACATTATATATATATATATATATATATATATATATATATATATACATTATATATATATATATATATACATATATATATATATATATATATATATATATATATATATATATATATATATATATATATATATACATATATATATATATATATATATATATATATATATATATATATATATATATATATATATATATATATATATATATATATATATATATATATATATATATATATATATATATATATATATATATATATATATATATATATATATATATATATATATATATATATATATATATATATATATATATATATATATATATATATATATATATATATATATATATATATATATATATATATATATATATATATATATATATATATATATATACATATATACATATATATATATATATATATATATATATATATATATATATATATATATATATATATATATATATATAAAATGTAATATCTCTCTGTCTGTCTGCCCGTTAGTGTGCTTATTACTCGAGTACCACTTATCCGATTTACGTGTTTTTTTGTTTAATTCATGTTCTCTGTCCAGGTTGTTTATAATCTTATATAATATATATAAAATGCAACATCTCTCTGTCTGTCTGTATGTCCGTTAGTGCGTTTATCACTAGAGAACTACTTATCCGATTCACGCGTTTTTTTTTTAAACATACATATGTTCCCTGGCCAGGTTATAGTATATAGTTTAATACGTTAGGTAACATAAGATATATTTTATTACGTTAGGTAACATAATAAACAGTAACGATAATAGTGAATTAAGTCAGGAAAAAGTTTGCCGCTAGCCCGTTCTCTTGCAATACGCTGCCTAAACTGCTAAATATAGAACAATATCATGTAACAAAGAATATACCATAATATATATAAAATGCAACGTCTCTCGGTCTGCCTGTCTGTCCGTTAGTGCGCGTATTATTCGAAAACCACTTATCCGATATACATGTTTTTTATTTTTTAAATCTTAACTTATATTTATCAAAAAAATCTATATATATATAAAAAACGCAACGTCTCTCTGTCTGTCTGTCCGTTAATGCCTTTACCAGTCAAAAACCACTTATCCGATTTACGTGTTTTTTTATAAAATACATATGGAATAAGCAGTGACGATAATAGTGAATCAAGTCCACGCAACCAGAGCCGCGGGTACGGCTAGTTACAGATAAATAAAAAAAAACAAAAAACATAATAATATACTTAAACAATTTTACGCACCAGACGTAAAAAACGAAAGCAGAAAATGGTTTGGTATCAAATATGTCGGTGGTATTAGTAACAAAATCAATAATAGCCTTAATAAGTTAAAAATAAACTCTATAAGTATTAACAAAAACAACATAGGCCGATATTTAGTTAATAAAAAAGAAAGATCTAACAAATATGGAAAATCGGGTATATATGAATTTAATTATGATCACTGTGACGCTGTCTATGTGGGACAAATTGGACGGAGCCTACAACAAAGATTAAAAAAACACAGGCACTCTATTTTAAATAAACAAAAATTAACACTCTTTGTTCAACACTGCATAGACAGTAATCACCCTTTTAGTAGCGAGATGGTGAAGTTGCTAATACAGTGCTCAAAAAGTAAATCATATGGATTATTTAGAAATTCTTAGTATAAAAAAGCCATTAAAAATAATATAAAAATAACGAACACCCAAATAGAATTTAGAAATACCCCCATATAAGACGTGTTAAGCTGAATTACCTCTCGTTAACCCATTTTTATTACCTCTTAATTTAAATTTAGTGCCAATTAACCATTCAAATGTAATATCTTTTAGAACTTAAGTTCAGTCTTATTGTAAACCCTTTCGAAAATGGTCGCGAGACCGAAACACGCATCAGAGTGATCTGAATAAATTCAGTAAACTGTTATACCGTATTTTATTTCAAAAGTGTAAAATGTTATAATTTAAAACAATAACTGATGTAAAACAAGGATGCTGCACAGTACTGGTCAGCTGAAAGGCTTCATCCGATAGAACACTATACCGAGGGATAATTAATTGTCTGGATTGGTATATCATAAACTAGTGGCAGCTTCCATATATATATATATATATATATATATATATATATATATATATATATATATATATATATATATATATATATATATATATCATTTTAAAGTTCTATCCATTCTTGATTTTCATTTTAAATTTTAGCACGAAATATTAATAGATCACTGAAATAAGATATATACTTTAACAGTCAAAAAATTTTTTATGCTAAAAATTACAACACAGAACAAAGAACTGTAATTAAATTTCGCCTAAAACACGACACAAATGCCACAGTAACATTTAAAATAATAAAAAAGTGTATGGCAATGACTGATAAACTTAACACAACTCAGTATATATCACCACTACACCAAACCTTTATTTTTGCGTTCGACGCGCACTTCGCTAATCCTATTAGCTTCGTCAGGAGCGACAGTGAATCAATCATCGCTCGTGATGATGTTACATGGTTAGCGAAACGTGCGTCGAGCGCAAAAATAAAGTGTTTGGTGTGATGATATATATAGTGTCATTGTCCAAATTCCCAACATAACTGAACACACATAAGTTTTTGAATAATATAACCATCTTTTGATCCTTTCTGAATTGTCAACATGGTATAGATGTGGAGTAAAATTAAAATGGTTCTTTATGCCACTAAATAACCAATAACTTATTTGCCTATGGTGATAGATATATTCTTCTTTAGCCTCTCAATTCAGGTCGTGTTGAGGTAAATCTATGGTAATGGAAGAAAAAAAACACAACGAAAATCTATTTTAATTTAGAACATTCTTCACCTATATTTTAAGCAACACTGCAGCCATTTAGACAATATAAAATGCGTCAAACACAAAATCCTTTATTCATATATTCTAGTAGCCGTATACTGTTATTAACAGATTCCTCAATTAAATCATGAAGATATTTTGTACATCTCTTAACTAAACCAATATGACAACAAATAAAAATTTACGTTTTGTACTTTCCTTTGCGTTTAGTAATTGAAACTGGGCACGCTACTCACTGGTAAATGGCATAGATTGTCCGGTTTATCTTACTACTTACCTCGCCCGCAAATTTATCAATACTTTATAGAGAAATATTACTAAGGAACTAACTGAAAGGCAAGTTTAAATATCAGCAAGTTTGCTACTGCGGCCCCAAATTTACCTTATGAATTCAGGTCTAAAAATCACCTCAAGAGCGTATCTCTACCGGCCAGTCAATGAAACAATTAGGGGATTACATACACCTGGGCGCTGCAAAAAGTATGTATATTTAAAAAAAATATATTTTAAAGCTTATTTTAAGAGACCGGATTATATGCATTTGCATATTTTCATATGCATTTGCATATTTTCATATGCATGTGCATATTTAGACCATTCTCACCGATTATTGCATATTGCAAAATCTAGTAATGATGCATATTTTCCCTATATTTACAGTATTTCTCGGTATTACTAGGCAATTGAATTGCTCAGGGTATTGTTAATGTCGCCGTCTGGAACCGATCTTATAGCCGGGACATTACCTGCAATAGTCTAAACATCGACTAGGTGATAGTGCCAAGGGAATACCCAAAATTAAGACGGTATTTTATTCCTTTGTTTCTTGGTCGGGATATTAAGTGATAAGTAGTTTGTTTCTAAAAATATTTATTCGAGCGTGGATCAAATAAACAATTTTCTCGAAGAGGAATTTTTATTATAAAACAGGATATCAGTTTTAACATTACTGTTGACGCGCTTGCATCAGTGTAGTCTTTTTGCAATTTTTAACGTGTACCATGCCACCCGCAAAAAAAAGTGTCTCTTCGTGGGTAGCTGATTATCCTGGAACATTTACATACGCCGGAAATGTTTTATATTGTCGAGTTTGCGAGAAAAATGTTTCGTGCACAAAAAAGTTTCAAATTGACTAGCATGTCAAGACAAGTCTTCATATCGCAGGATTGCAAAAAAAGGCCCACGACAACAACTTATAACAGCAGCAAGTAGCAGTGATTCCACTTCTATAGGCAAACAAAAAAAAACCACTTTAGCATGGATTTATGTGAAGCATTGCTTGCAAGTAATATTCCTCTCCACAAACTTATAAATCCTACATTCAAAGATTTTCTGCAAAAATATTGCTTGAATCAAAAAATACCAGACAAATCAACAGTGCGTAAAAATTACATACCAACAATTTACCATGTTCTGGAAGAAATACGTAATGAACTTAAGGATGACATTATTTGGATTTCAGCTGATGAAACTACCGACAGTTGTGGTCGCTATATTGCGAATTTAATTGTGGGCGTATTAAGATTAGAGCCTTCTTCTTCCTATTTGGTGACCTGCAAAGAACTTGACAAGACAAATCATTCTACGATCGCCAGATTTGTGAATGAGGGTATTAAAAAAATATTTCCTGAATCTTCTGCAAATGAAAGAGTGTTTATATTTCTCTCAGATGCTGCTCCCTATGTGATCAAGGCAGCCAAAGTCCTCCAAGTATTTTATCCAAATTTAATTCATGTGACGTGCTTTGCTCACGAAGTCCATCCACTCGCTGAAGAAGTACGATCCACGTTTAGAAATGTAAATAAACTGATTTCATCAGCAAAGAAAGTGTTCTTAAGGCACCTGCTCGCAATAACGCCTATAAAGAAAAACAGTCAAATGTGCCTTTACCTCCCGAACCAGTGGTAACTCGATGGGGAACATGGATTGAAGCTGTACTATTTTACAATGAACATTTCGAGACCATCAAAGGTGTAGTAAATGACTTCGATAGTGCAGAGGCTATGGCAGTTCGTCAATCCAAGGAAGCATTTAACGATTCTGATATTAAAAAAAACATAGCTTTGCACTCACTTTTCCCACATACCTGCGGGTATTAAAAAGTTTGAAACTCGAGGTTTGGCGTTGACCGAATCAATTCAGTTAATAAATAAAATCCGTCAAATAAACTCCACATTGCCAGATGTATTCCCGCGTAGAGTTAAAGAAAAGTTTGAAAACATTTTGTGCAATAACCCAGGCTTTGAACCTTTGTGTCAAATTGATAACATCATCGATAACTTTTATGCTGATTTTGAAATAAAAAACTAAAAATTACTACTTTTATTATTATTTAATATTGCATATTTTGACCCTTTTTATGCATATTTTAAGCATTTTTCATGCATATTTGCATGCTTATTTGCATGCATATTTCAAGATTTTTATGTTGCATATAATAAGGTCTCTAGTTATTAGGTGAATAATGCAAAAGGATGGCGATTATATATTTTTATTGTATTTTAAATTATAAGAATTTTTTTTTAAATATATTTTAAATGTTAACATTACTTTTTATTAGGTTAAATGGACCACTGATGAAAACTATGGTTTCTTCTTGTCTGCAGGATAACTTCACAAAAAATAACCCAATCTACAAAAATAATAATTAATTTGCAAAATAATGTAGTAGTTAAAAATTGTCAAAGGATTTTTCAAAAATAAAAAATTTAGGGTTTCAAACTTTAGTATGCAACTTTCGACCTAAAAATTTATTTTTAATTTTTTATAAAAAATTGTCTATTAGAAAAATTAAAAAGTCCTCTCGACATTTTGTTAAAAAGTAACTATTAAGATTTAAAAGAATATTAAAAATTGACTGAGTAATATTGCAGATAGTGTATGAAAACAGGTAGCGGTCCCAATCCAATGCCAGGTCACATTTAATGCGATAACTATGTAAAGGAATGGAATTTTCTATTTTTTAGAGTAATTCTTATAAGTATAGAAAATAAAAATTCGTAAAAAAACTCGATTTTTGAAAATTTGAAGTGTATGTAACCCCTTAAAACGTTCTGATCGTAATTTAACATGAGGCCATTATAGATCTCTCTCTCTCTCAAGATATCTGTTGAAAATACAATGCTCATCTGCTTCAATTGAATGTACGTTGTGTTAATAAAACGTGGTTTAAAGTGAATTCTTCCTGTAAAATTCTTACTTTCCTCCGTCGTTCCACTGTTAATCGAACAATCGTGTAGTATTTGTACCTTTTAAGAATGACATACATGTACACACTATAAAAAGAAATCGCATCTCTCTTAACTCGGCATTTATTACGCCATATATTTTTTCCGTAATCGATGCACTCAATCTGAGTTTTTGTCGCGTTTTAAACCTGGTTTTAAATGTCACAACGATAGCATCAATAAATGCAGGAGACTGTTGTAAAAATAACATAGAAAAACTACGCTGGTATCCTCTTTACAATGTATATGATTACGTTTCTTTTTGCAACCAATTTGCTATCTTATTTTCTTTATCGCTTCAATAGAGATATGTATCTGAATTTTCATCGGACTTGATATTAAATCGAGTTCAAATCAAGTAGTAGGAATCAATTATCAAGTCTGGTATAAAAGTCAAATAATTCATATTTAGTCATGATGCAACCTACTAGGACCTACACAATAAAAAATTACTTCAGGCTAGGGTAAAATGGTGGTGTATTTTAAAGATCTTTAAAAACAAGGTATATTATTATTATGCTAGCCGTGCCCGTGGCTCCGCTCGCGTGGACTTGATTCACTATTACCGTCGCTGCTTATTCCTTGTGTTACCTAACGTAATAAAATATATCCTATAACCTGACCACAGAACATACGTATTTTATAAAAAACCCGGAAATAGGATAAGTGTTTCTTGAGTGCTAAACGCCCTAACGGACAGATAGACAGACAAACAGAGACACGTTACGTTTTATTCATATTATAGTTTTTCTTTTGATAAATATTAAGTTAAGAATTTTAAAAAAAAAAACACCTAAATCGGATAAGTGGTTCTCGAATGATAACCACACTAACGGACAGGCAGACAGAGAGACGTTGCGTTTTATATATATTATAGTTTTTTTTTGATAAATATTAAGTTAAGAATTAAAAAAAAAACACCTAAATCGGATAAGTGGTTCTCGAATGATAAGCACATTAAACGACATACAGATAGAGAGATGTTACGTTTTATATATTATATAGATTATTATTATCATTAAATAACCAGGCCAGAGAACATATGTATGAATTAAAAAAAAAACACGTAAATCGGATAAGTGGTTCTCGAGTGATAAGCGCACTAACGGACAGACTGACAGATAGAGAGACGTTGCATTTTATGTATTACGAGGCTGGTTTGAAAAGTCCGTGCAAAGTCCGAGAGATGGCACCACCGGCGCGTATCGAGGTCATGTTTAGTTAGTAGCATCTCTTGAATGAACGCACACCAAGTTTCAGCCATATTGGTCTATTTCTTTGTGTTTGGCATTCGTGCGAATCAAGGAAGTCGAGTGATTTTCAAGAAATGGACGAAAAAGAATTTCGTGTGGTGATTAAACATTACTTTATGAAAGGCAAAACGCCTCAGGAGACTAAAGAGAAGCTTGATAAACATTATGGTGACTCTGCACCTTCGATTAGAACAGTTTATAAGTGGTTTCAAAATTTTCGACTGGCCATATGGGCACAAGTGACGCTGAACGTTCTGGACAGCCTGTGGAGGTTACGACTCCAGAAATCATTGATCAAATCCATGATATGGTGATGGATGACAGAAGAGTTAAGGTGCGTGAGATTGCTAGTACTGTGGGCATCTCGACTGAACGGGTACATAATATTTTGCATAAACATTTGGACATGAGAAAGCTATCCGCAAGATGGGTGCCGCGATTGCTCACGCTTGACCAAAAACGGAATCGTGTGAAGTGTTGCAAGGATGGTTTGCAGCTGTTCCAGAAGAATCCGGAGGACTTTAAGCGTCGTTTCGTCACTGTGGACGAAACATGGATACATTACTATACTCCTGAGACCAAACAACAATCTAAACAATGGGTTACCAAGGGGGAATCTGCACCAAAAAAGGCGAAGACCGTTCCTTCGGCCGGAAAGGTTATGGCGACTGTCTTTTGGGATTCGCAAGGGATAATCCTCATCGACTATCTAGAAAAGGGTAAAACTATTACAGGTGAATATTATTCATCGTTATTGGACCGTTTGAAAACCGAGCTGCAAGAAAAACGCCCGCGATTGGCCCACAAGAAAGTCCTTTTCCATCACGACAACGCACCAGCACACACCTCAGCAGTTGTGGTCGCAAAATTAATGGAAATAGGATTCCAACTCGTTTCACATGCCCCCTATTCTCCAGACTTGGCTCCCTCGGACTACTATTTGTTCCCCAATTTGAAGAAATGGCTGCCGGGACAAAGATTTTATTCAAACGAGGAGGTGATTGCAGACACTAATGGATATTTTGCAGACTTGGACAAATCCTATTATTCGGAAGGGATCAACAAACTAGAACATCGTTGGACGAAGTGTATAAGCCTAAAAGGAGACTATGTCGAAAAATAAAAAAGGTTTACCCCAAACACATAAATAGTTTTTATTTTTGCACGGACTTTTCAAACCAGCCTCGAATATTCTTTGATACATGATATTGATTCACTATTATCGTCACTGCTTATTCGTTATGTTACCTAACGTAATTATGTTACCTAACGTAATAAAATATATCCTATAACCTGGCCAGAGAACATATGTATGTTTAAAAAAAAGCACGTAAATCGGAAAAGGGGTTCTCGAGTGATAAGCGCACTAACGGACAGACAGACAGACAGAGAGACGTTGCATTTTATATATATATTATAGAGTGTTTGTGTCGCGTTACCTATTTTACAGAAATAACTTATTTGCCAGCTTCATAAGCAACAAAGGTTTTTTTATTTATCTCATTGTGTGTGTTACTAGGAATATTTTAAACTTCGAATTTTTTATGGAACTCCTTGTATATAAATGGTAAATAATTATGTCCAACACTTAAACTCAATCTAACCACATTCGTCATGAAACGGGATTGTAAATAGACTCTCACAGTACACGATAAGTTACAGTTCATACATCAAATTAATTTTTTCCATTGCGAAACACGATAGAAACGACATAAAACTATGCTAAACTATTTGAAAATGATGTCATTTGAGTACATGAACTGTGAAAAAAATAATATAAATAAATAAATAGTGCGTAATATTCGTATTAAGGCTAGATAGTGTAATGTACCGATTACCATGTGGTAATTTTAAGGTCATTTACAGAATATGACGTTAAATAATTATACAGTTATATACTTAACAATGAGTAAAATTACTTACTCAAAATGTCGTTTATAAACAGGCGTCAGCTATTTTGGACACATACTAATGTCGGACGGCCACGTTAATTTTTAGTGTTCAGTACGAAACACTTATAAAAGCACTTCGGTATCTGTCTGTCCGTCTGTCACACCCGATTTTCTCCGAAATTATTTGACATAAAAAGTTAAAATTTTGCACTAATATAAGAATTAACGGCCTCATCAGAGCTGTGTAGTTTTGAAAGTTAAATTTTGATTTAACCGCAGAACCTAACCTGAACTAACGATTTCAAGTGGCGGAGTACAATCGAGAAACCATTGCTGAGCAAAAAACACAAAGAGAAACGATTAGGCAGGGCAGAGAAAAATATAGATAGAGCAATGTAATTTTTTCCGATGAACTTTCATTATGGGCCTACGCACTATATATATCACCACTACACCAAACACTTTATTTTTGCACTCGACGCGCGTTTCGCTAACCATATTAGCTTCATCAGGAGCGATGATTGACTGGGGTTATGTTTTTACCCCACGAGTCTGGTCAATTTCCACTAACCGATTAGTACAAGGCACCGTAAAACATCCTGTAAATATCCATGTCTGGGGATTTTTTCTGGAAAGAGGTTTTGAGAGACTCTTCCACCCTACCTACAGTTTGAACGCTGAAAAAATGCTCCAGATTTATAAGAAGGTATTAGTACCGACTGCCAAACGGTGGTTTGTTGTTCAAAAGTGTGAGTGATTTTTTGAAGAGGATAACGACCAAACATCGCAGTAAAATGAGTAGCGAGTGGAAAGGGGAAACAGGGAATCGTCACACTAGATTAGCCATCCAAGACGCCCCGCCCGATGCAAACCCAATCGAGAACATGGGGTCATACATCAAGCAGAAGCGTCGTAGTAAAAAGGTGTACACAAGAATACGTCGAAAATCTCGTTGAAAGTATGCCCCGAATATGTCACGTGATCATTGCGCTGATGGGGACTGAACGGACTACTGAATCATTAGCATTTTAATGGCAATCCTTTACCGTCGAATGAAGAAAATTTTTTTTAAATAAATACAATTTTTAATGAACAATGCGGGACGCGTTGTTACTTAAGGTGTTTCTTACGAGTAACTGTTAAAAGTACTTTTGCTTGAAATTTTGAAAAATAATAGATTTTAGCATCATGCATTCACCGCCTCAATATAAAGACGGTTTACCACGCCGTTCTGCCATAATTAATTGTAAAAGTTTCAGATGTCTAACACGTATAAAATAGGAATCCATACTTTTTCTTCGAACAAAAGCATGCGTTTTTTACAATTTCTGTTGTCGTATGTGCATTAAAAAGAAAAGTCACAAAAAATTATATATACGTAAAAAAATGATTTTGCTTAAATATGAAGGCAGTTTACCACCTAGTTATTGCAAATATATTCGATAAATATTACTTTTTATAGAATTTTATAAAGTGAATTTTCACTGTGGCAACGTAGCTTGAAAAAGACAGCTCGCTCGGATGCGGGCGTTCTTCCAGTTTTTAAATCATCTATATATAGTCTGGGGGCTCATAACCAAGATTTTGGCCTTATCGAAGAGCGGCAGATAAATATATCATTTATTAAATGTGACAAACAGAACAAAAAAATACAACTTATAGATCCAAATTCCGGTTCCGGCCGTGGTTATGGAAGGAGAAAGTTGCAACAAATTGAGGGTAAGTGAACCCATCACAGAGTGGCAGTTTTATATATTATGAGGATACTATAGCCTTAATATCTGCCACGAAGACCGGTCCCTGCGGGAGTAAACTTTTTTTTGCAAGAGAAAAATGGGCTCAAAAAATGAACTCATCGCTGAGTGGCAGATATTCGAGATATAGTTAGTTTAGGATTCAAAAATAAGTGAAAAAATATTATTTGCTCTGGTTCCTGATTCTTTGAATTTCTACAAATTTTTGAACCTGTAGAGTTTTTGGACCCACCTGAACTCATTCGAGAGCGGCAGATAAATGAAATAGTGTTCGAATACTATAATACGAGGTGAAATCCGGAATATTATCAGTCCCTGCTATTATCAGCAGAATTTTTCTGTATTTTTAATGCAAAGCTTAAGTTATAAACAAATTGATTTTCTTCATTCGCATTATTACTTAGCTGTGATGCATGAGTTTATATGTTTTTTTAGCACGTTAAAGTCGAATTTCTAATCCATTTTTGCTAAAAATTTATTAATTTTTGTTACAAATATATAATGTTTTTCTATAATAACTTAATATAATATTATTTAACTCGCTAAATTTAAATTCTCTGTTCAGTTTTTCAAAAACTAAATTATTTTATTTTTACGGACAATTTATTAGAATTATATTAATTTTTCTTTGGGAATTTAACACGAATATTTTTATTTAATTGCATATAAATAATTAATTTTTAATTAATTAAATTGAAAAAACGGATTAGAAATTCAGACAGCAGGACAAAATTCATCTAAAAAACTTGGGTAGAGCTCGTAAAAAGCTTAGATTTTGCTGTTATGGAGATAAATTCTCTAAAATTCTAATTATTAGCATAATTGTTTATAATAAATTATTTATAACAACAAAAAGGTTCAGTTTTTGCAAAAATAGATTTAATGGGTCGAAATATGCCTAAAAAGATTTGGGTGGAGTCCTTATTAAACTTAGATTTCGTTATTATAAAAACAAATTATTTTTTTAGATAATTGCTTAAAAAATTGTTAGTAACAATTAGTAGGTCATTTTTTTAAAAAACTAATTACAGACCGGATTCTGCGACCCAAAAACACATAACGTATTTTAGAGTGGAGCCATAACGCTCAAAGTTTAAAAAGAACACAGTGAAACCCCGTGGTGGCTGATGGAGTATTCGGTCATTGTTGTATTGCGAATGCGGCAAAATTATGGTACATTTTAAATGTTTAAAATTTTAATTCTTGAAGTTTTTTGGATCACTCTTATTGTCTGTCATGTTAAAAATCAAAAATTTCATATGTACTATCCAATATAGCTACCAATTTTTTTTTTTTTTTAAATTTTCGTAATTACATATTAAAAGGGGTTTTGGGACTTTTGAATATAAATTTTAAATGATAAATATAAATAAGATTTAAAGGTTAAATGTAAAAAAAAATATAGAGCGAAATTGCACTGCAAATTAAATAAATATATTAATCTGCTTGTAACTGTTTCAGTGGTGATTTGAGCGTCTCTCGAGACACTGGCGCATATGTATAGTATTTGAGAGAAAAACAAATTAGAGAACGGGCGCGTGCGTTGTATGACAGGCGCGCGCATTTTAATAAAGAACCAGACTCTATGGAAGATAATGTTATTTTTAGTATCTACAAACCTCAACGCACATATTAAAACAAATTACATTCGCTCCTCTATGGGTTCAGGTGGGTACATTTTTCTGCAACTTTGAACCGTCATAATTTTGGATTGATCCAATATCCATGACAGATATTCTGCCATTCAGCGTTAGGTTCGTCCACCAACTTTTTCTTGCAGCTTTAAAGCATATTTCCAGGAACAGGAACCAGAGTTGAGGCTTTAAACTACCTGGAGACACTAAGGGCATAATTAACAAAGTGATACTATTATCTGCCACTCTTCAATGAGGCATTTTGGTATTGAGCTCCCGGACTAGTATATGCAATGCAATAACACGTGATTGCGTACGGCTGGAAGAAAGCGAGAAGCTACGTTGCCACACTCATTATACTTTGAAAACCAAATTATTTCGCGTCTTTCTCTAACATAATGCTCTCTCTGTCTTCTCGTAAGGAATACCTTAATCAACTGTACTTCGTTGAGAATGACATAGGCAGTTCAAAATTTTGATGATTATAACCAGAGAATAACAAAAACAATTCTCAGTCCCGAGAAAAATTAAAAGTAACGATCACAGAAACGATGTGTAGAGCAATGATTGAGAACTTTACCGCTCACTTGAAAAAGTGACGCGAACATAACCGGTTCGCATTATTTTTAGAAATTAATTTAACAAGAATTGCAATTTGATATACAATTCGGGGGACTTTCTTTTGTTCATTCGTTTTTGTAGTACAAATATTTTAAAATTACTTTTTTTATGGGACACCTTGTATTTACAATGTTATGAAACCAGATCAAATAAACATTAATGAAACATTTTTTATTAGCCGATTTAAAATAAATTAACGCCGCCGAGATTGTTCTTCATAATTTTCTTATTAACGATGATTACATTAAACGGACCGTTAAATTTTATTACTTTTAAATTATGTTTTATTTATATATTCAAAAACAACATTGACAAAAGTTCACTTATTAAAGGCGATATGTTTTCGGGGATAATTCTGATGTATTTTTAGTAGATTTAAAAAATATTATAGTGTTTTTTTACCATTCAACCCTCTATAAATCAATAAAACTACTTAATTACTTTGTTAACTATCACTAAATATATATTGTACAGCAACACCTACTTAAAAAATCTAGCAACACATTTCTACACCATCTTTAAAGAAATTACACAATTCAATCAAAAATACAACACAAAAAATTCTATTAACCTCACAAATAAACTTAAAAATATCTCCATCACAAATAACGCCTTTCTGGTTTCATTCGATGTAACAAATATGTTCTCCAATATCCCAAATAAAGATTGTTTAGAAATTATTAAAACTATGCTACAAAAAAAATCAATATAACATTGATTGTTGTCACAACATAATATATTGAAACTGTTCGAATTTTATATAACCGAAAATTATTTTCAGTTCAATAATCAATTATTCAAACAAAGAGATAGTCTTGCCATGGAGTCTCAACTTAGCCCTCTGCTAGCAGAAATTTTTATGTCACATCTGGAAAATAATTTTCTAAAAACTCAACACGAAAAAAAAAATTTCTTTTGGTTTAGATATGTGGACGACATCTTAGTATGTTTCCATAGAAATGATATTGAACTAAATTCTACTTTAAATTATCTAAATAATATACACCTCAACATAAAATTCACATTGGAAAAGGAAATAGATAATAAAATAAATTTCTTAAATGTTACAATTTCAAAGAAGGAAAATAGACTAGGATTCGATATCTTCTACAAACCAACCTTTTCAGATATCACCATCCCAGCTAACTCAATACACCCCACCCATAAACTGGCAGCCTATAGATCCATGATCCAATATCCCTCTTAGTAAAAATATTTTAAAAAAAGAACTGGACACAATCAAAAATATAGCACTCAATAACGGCTTCCAACCAAAAATAATTAATACCTTAGTAAGCCTTAAACGAAAACAAATTAGTTTCAGCTTAATTTACCCCGTAAAAGAATACCGAGAAAAGAAAATATTCATACCTCTGACAGATTTTGGTCCCATCTCAGATAAAATATCGCAAGTTCTCACGGCCGAAAAAACAAGAATAGCTTTAAAACCCGCTCAAAAATTATCCAATATATTTTTCAATGCCAACGATAAAACTAATAAACACAATAAATCAGGAGTTTATAAACTTAATTGTCAAGAGTGCAATAGCTGTTACGTAGGTTAAACGGGACGGAATTTCAAAACAAGATTCGCAGAACACAATGTCTCTTATAGGCTAAAAAAATGAAAAATCACACTTTGCTGAACATTCCTTAGAAAAGGCCATCCATTTTCCATTATCAATTGTTTACAAATACTCCATACGGCACCTAATGGGTCAAAACTCAATTTCTTAGAATCCATAGAAAATAATACGAATTTCCTAAATAGTCAATTAGACGTAGCATATTCCGTCCTATACCAACTGTTTTAGTACGTAATAGACCCACATCTGTTCATCATATAAACATAAATACCAAAAATCTGTTTTAGTCATAGTTAAGTGTTTGACAATGTAGTCGTACCATGAAATCGCGATAACGCAAATGTAAAATCTTTACAAATATATTTAGTGACAGTTACCAAAGTAATTAAATAATTTTATTGTTAAAATGTACTGTCACAAAGTAACGGACCAATCAATCAACCCTCTATAAATCACTCTCATGTGCCCCCTTCCTCGGCATAAAGGACAAAAAAGAATAAAAGATTCACCTAATGCTAGCTAATCCAAACTAAACCGAGCCACTTCGCAAATCAAATCCAATGGCGGTAATCTTTTTTTAATCTTCTTGGTATAAAGTTTATTATATGCTGGTAGTCCTAAAAATGTGAAATCTGTTAAGGCACTTTTTTGAAAAAGAAAAGAAGCCATTAGTATCAGCACGGAAGTACTTTATTTAAATAAAATTCGTATTTGAGTAACAAAAAAGAAGTAAATTACGCACTTAAAGTTGAAAAGTCAAGTGCATATACGTGCGTGTCAAAATTTCATGACATTTCGACAATTAGTTTACAAGTTACAGTGGTTTTAGTGACGTCACTTATATATATATATATATATATATATATATATATATATATATATATATATATATATATATATATATTTAAAACAATGGAAAAAATCTAATTTCATGCGTTAATTAAACACTGTTTTTGATGGGAAAAAAATACCGTTCAAGCAAAGCAATGGCTTGATAAATGTTACGGGGGCTCTGCCCTTGGAAAATCACTCATCATTTCTTGGTATGCTGAATTTAAACGCGGTCGTAGATACAAATGATGCTGAACGCCCTGGACGCCCAAATGAGGTGGTTACACCGGAAAATATCCAAAAAAATCCACAAAATTGTTTTGGATAACCATAAAGGGAAATTGCGTAAGATTGCTGACACCCTAAAGATATCAAAAGAACGTGTGGGTCATATTTGTCATATTTTGCATGACGATTTGGGCATGAGAAAGCTCCGTTCGAAATAGGTACCCCGTTTGCTCACAGTGAACCAAAAACAACAACGTGTTGATGATTCTGAACGCTATTTGGACCCATTTAAGCGCAATAAAAAAAAAATTTTCATGCGATATGTGACAATGGATGAAACATGGATCCACCACTACACATCGGAGTCAAATCGACAGCCAGCTGAGCGGACAGTAGCCGGTAAAAGCCGCCCGAAGCGACCAAAGACACAACAGTCGGCTACGAGGGTTTTGGCCTCTGTATTTTATGATGCGCTTGGAATAATTTTGATCGATTATGCTGAGAAGGGAAAAACCATCAATAGCTAATATTATATAAAGTTATTGGTGCGTTCCAAGGCAGAAATTGCAAAGAAACAGCCCGAAATGAACAAGTGCTCTCTTATCAAGACAATGTACCGTGTCACAAGTCAATGGTTATGATGGCAAAATTGCATGAACTCAAGTTCGAATTGCTTCCTCATCCACCGTATTATCCAGATTTGGCCCCCACCGACTATTATCTATTCGCAGACCTCAAAAAAATGCTCGCGGGAAAGAGATTTGCCTCCAATGAAGAAATTATCGCCGAAACTGAGGTCCATTTTGAAGGCAATGACCAATCCTTCTACAAAAAAGGTATAGAAATTCAATTAAGTCGGTTCAGCAATTTTTGAGTAAAAACAAATGTTTTCTTGACAAATGGTGAATTTTACATAGAAATGACAGCTTTTTATCTGTTTACATGTTGAAAATATGTCATAGATACTATACATTTTCCCATGAAGTAAAATAGCCGGTAATCCCGCTCATTCATTTGGGTTCATTGAATGAATTTTAATGCAGTTTTCACTATTTTGTACAGCAATCTTTTAAAAACAGGAAATAGCATTTTGTAAACTTCTAGATTCTAGCAGTGGCATTATTGGGTCTCTAGGTACTGACTTGTGTCAGGTTAAGTAAAGAAGACTCGAAGCAAGTAGGAATAAAATTGAAAGTAACAGAATGTAGAGGTAGGGGGCAGGTGTAGAGAGATATATTTTGCTACGTAGTGGAGCGTAGTAACTCCAATGCCTTGCGGGTTGTAAGTTCTGGTTTTTCTGTTGTATATTACAACTTTATTTAATAGAATAAAATTTGTTTTTGTTACATCTTTCGTATCATATTACAAATAAACTCTTAATTAGTTTCCTTTATAATGAAATGCAAAAAAAACAATGAGACGACATAAGAACGAGTTAAACACTTCTCAGACGTAATTTAAATGTAAATACTGATACGATCGTGACATTTTTGGGCTCGGCAGCCATTTTTCTTCTTGTTTCATTTCTGATGCAATTAATATTTCAATTAGTAAATAATAAGTTCGATTTAATTAGGAGTTTTAAAATATATAATCTGTTAAAAGTACAACGTGATTAAAAAGTCAACAAATTTAATAATTTCCTATATGTTCGACCCGGAAAAAGACTTAAAGGTAAAACTTTATAGCAAAAAATCGGTCAAGTGCAAGTTGGACTTGCGCAATTAGTGTTCCGTACTATGATTACTTTTAAAATAACATAAAATCCTTACCTAGGCTAAGTTAGTTAGGTCCCTGATATATATATATATATATATATATATATATATATATATATATATATATATATATATATATATATATATATATATATTATATATATATATATATATATATATATATATATATATATATATATATATATAAATACATTATATATATATATATATATATATATATATATATATATATATATATATATATATATATATATATATATATAAATACATTATATATATATATATATATATATATATATATATATATATATATATATATATATATATATATATATATATATATAGTAAGATCCAATATGTATTATTACGTTTTTTTCTTAGTCAATAATGTATAACAGTTATGGCATCTTAGTTACCTAATAGCCAATAATTCAATCTAACTCAATCTAAAGTCTAATAATAAAAATGTAAACAAATATTTACTACCTAAGTACTTAATTATAAACAAATAAAATAAAATTACTTTGTCTCTAGAGCAGCGACATACGGTAATGTACAGAAAATAATCCACCTCCACCATTTTGCAAGGAAACATAATTTTTAGTATTTTTTTATACCAGATAAATTAGCAAACGTAATGCACTCGTTATAATTTTCGCTCAATTTACACTTTATGAAGACTTCAAAATTTTTTGAACAGTACTTTTCAAGATAAGGTGGGTGGACAGGGTTGTTTTTGCCATTTTTTAAAAATAACACAAAGAAAAGTGTGTGTATTACATCATAAATATTTTTGAACTCGTGTTTTCACAAGCTTTTATTTGATAACCCACTCGATGACCTGATAAATTTTTTTTTCACTTTCAATTTCACCCCCAAAACTAATCTCTTAAGCCAAAATTTAACTTTCAACACTACTCGGCTGTGATTGGGCTATCAATTCTCACATTTGTGCCAAATTTCAACTTTCTATATCAAATAGTTTCGGAGAGAATCGGGTGTGACAGACAGACAGACGGATACCGTCTGTGATCCCATAAGTGTTTCGTAGGGAATACAAAAAATGCATTATTGCAGTTATCTATAGCCTATCCTATATCCAAAAACACAAATAAAAAAGTTAATTGCGCGGAACCGCGATTCTCATATTAAAAGAAAGGATCGGGAAGTGACATTTATCTTTTTGTGAAGTTTAAGATAGTATTTATTGTGTCGAAACAGGAAGTTATCTACCTAGCTATGAAGGAAAACTCTTAGCTTAGCTTAAAAAACATATTTTCTAGATGATTATCATTTACGCTAGTATATTTAGTTCAATGTGTTTTAAGTTGTCTTATTTTATCCAAAAAACAATTATTTTGTTTGCGCCTCAAAAAACGACACCTGAGAAAAAATTTTGACCCCTAAAGACTTGGCAGAAATTTTTTTTTCACTTCCGATTTCACCCCTCAAAACTAACCCCTTAAGTCCAAATTTAACTTTCACAATTGTACGGCTCTGACTGGGCCATTAATTCATATATTTGTCCCAAACTTCAATTTTCTATGCCAAATAGTTTCGAAGAAAATCGGGGCGGACAGACACCGAAGTGTTCGGTACGGAAAACTAAAAATATAAAAATACATAAAAAATGTTGTTTCCCTATTTAAAATAAAAACGTAAATAATGTTAATACACCGTAACGACTGCAGTCGTACAGGAATCGTAAAGCAAAATTTTTTGCTGACCTCTAAAGTGGGTTCTATTAATCTCTTCTCTGCAGGGTGTTAAAAAAAGGGTTTAATTTATTGAAACTGATTTGAGCGACTTCCGGGATCAAATGGAGACAGAATAAATACTTTTGTAAAATAAGTTTGAACATAGTTGAAAATCTTGTAGAAACATTAGAACGTACAATATACTTCATCATACCAACGCGGCTGTTATTACATCACCAGAAATATTAAAAATTAGAAGAAAAAGTGCACGTGCATTATTAAACTGATTGTCAAAGCCTTTTAGGTTGTCTCTTTACATGTGTAGTTCGTAATGTGTCAGTTATTTGAAATCACGTTTCATGAAAAATTATTGATTCTTAAGAAAAGTGTATTATATATTCGTACTATAGGCGGGTTAGGGACGATTCATTTCTATTTCAATCTAACCATTTATATAAAAATAGTGTTTTTGTAATCTGTGACAGACAATAAACGATAAATAAAGTTATGGACTAAAATTATCTTTAATATGTTTCTTAGATTTTTACTTTTAACAGATCATGAACTTTTTTCTTTGATTTCTTTCGTTTCAAAAAAATAACAAAACACCAGGTTATAGATTGCTCAAGCCGCTGTGCTAGGTGTTCTGACTGACTATTACTTTTCAAGCCCTTTCAAAATTAAGCTTTACGAGCTTTAATACACTGAACTATTTTTATAATGCCCTGTATATTTGATCATTTTCAAGCATTAATTAGCAGTTTTGCACTTCATCTCAGGTTGTATTATCACGACTCTAAATAATTTGTTTACGCCCTTGCTTACCCATTCCATGATAAAATTATTTATTGAACTTTTGAATTTTCCAGGCGAACAACGACATTTTGGAAAAAGGCCAAAACTTCTATCTTCACTTCAGATCAAATGATACGATCGTTGAGCATATTACTATTTGTTACTACAAAGCCATAAGAATGCATATTCACATCCTTCATATTTGAATATGGTACATCATGTCAGGAAAGTTATTCTTCCAAAATAATGGTTTTTTAAATTAAAGAATTTTCAAAATTATATAAAAACAACACTATGTTTTAATTTCCAATATATTTAAAGTAACTTGACAATTGTTTCACCATACAATGGCTTCTTCAGAAGTAAATAAGAAAGAAAAATATTTGGTAGTAATAATGGTTATATAGTGCTTAAAACTATCCTTAATTACCTAAGATTATGCTAATCATTTTATTATAATATTTACAGACAGAATTATTTTAAGAATGCAAATCTGTGGTACTATTTCAGAGAACTAATAAAGATTAAGTAAGGGGGAATGGTTTAAGTCTACCTGTTTGTTTAATAATAGACTGGAGTTTTTCCGTTTGTTAATTTCAAGATATTCAAGCAAATTTAATTTTTTAGATTTATTTTCTACATGTAAGATTTTTAACGTATCATCAAAATTGTGGGATTCGTTTATTATATGGGTTGCGTAATGTGAATTGTTCTTATTTTTTAAATAACTATGTTTATGTTCTTTAATGCGAGTTTCAAAAGATCTACCAGTTTGTCCTACGTAGGTTTTAGTACAAGATCCACAATTTAATAAGTAAACTCCTGATTTTAAGGAATTCTTAGATTTGGTTTTGTTATTCAAAATTACTGGTTTTGAATGCTATTTTATTGTTCTTTTTTTATTAAATGTTGGAAATTGTTGTAGTTATTTTCCCTGTGTATGTGAGTGTACTAAATTTTCATTCAACATAGTGTTGTTTTTATATAATTTTATTACGAATTTCCAACAAGTATCGGCTAACACAATCAAAGATAAAGAATTTTCCGGCGTTAGTACATTTCACACCAAGACTACCTGCGCCCTTAATACAACAGGTAAATTCCACACTAACCTTATAAGGGTGGTTAAATCTTACAGGTAATTTCCACACCAAGCAAATATAATTATGCTTTATTCATCTAAATAAAATTGGACGGATTTCTTTTAAATCAGTTTTTATTAAAAATTTTTAGATATTTGCAAAAATATATGTTTTTATTTCATAGTAAAATAATATTGATAAAACATGAAGTTTTTGCTAAATATATAAAATACAATTGGACAAATTTCCTTACATATACTAGATAATGCTACAAACCTATACATATCTATTTATATATATTTACAGGTTGAGAAAAATAGGACACATTTTAAAAAATGGAAACGATTAATATGTCCTAATTGTCTTTGTTCATAAAGATTTTTTAAATGTTTTAATTTTTGATTATTATGATTATTACTTATTTTAGACTCGTCGACACTTTGTATTTTTATATATACGTTAATCTGAAATTCTTTCAGTCTATCGATAAGAGTATACAGAGACGGATGTGTAGAATAAAAAGAATTATTTAGATGGGAATGGAAGGACTCACAACAGTTAGTCATTCGAGTTAAAGATGGACTCGATTCTGCCCATATTTCAACTGGAAAATCGGCTCCTTCCTCTATATACTATATACGTTTCTAGTAGGTAATCACAAATTTTATTTAAACGTTCATCCTCAGGTTTTATAGAATATAAATCGTATGCAAAACTGTCACCTAATTCTTCGGGTGCTAAATAGGATAAGCCGAAACAATACTTTAACCAACGACCAATTTCAGAATTTTTGTCGCAATATTCTTTAGTTAGACCTAGATTCTATATCTTGCGAAACCAAGATTGGTGTAAATGAAATCTACATCCTAACACTTTAGCAATTGGCCAAACTTCAGATACTGCCTTATGAATAGATTTTTCAAAGTCAATAGTAATTTTCTCTGGACTGAAATACAGTGTATCTGTTGAATAAATCTTACATTTTAATAATGTGAACAGGTTTTTGTATGTTTCAGCTCTTTTATCACACAATAAGCAAAATAATAATGGAATGTAATGACCGTTTGCAAAACCATGCACTGTAAATAACTGTGTAAAATATTTAGCGCAGTATGAAAAGGTGCCGTCCATATATATATTGGATATTTTACACAACATATTGACATTTGTAGTGCAAGAAAAAACAACAATGCCACTTTCGAGTTCATTGATATATAGAAAATTCTCATTCTTGCTAGTTTTGATTTCAAATGTCTCTAAAACACTATGCATCTCCTCAGCACTTCTTAGATTACGTCCTAGCAAAAATTTTCGTCTATGGTTATAAATGTTTTTTCTAATACATATTCGACATCTTTTTCTGTTACTGTTTCAGGCAACGTGTTTTGTAGTTCTTGTCGGATAATTTTAGATGGCCTTCACTCATATGCTCTCCGGCTTTTCTTTTGCAGGAATTACTAATTATTTGCTGATTCAGCTTCTTGGTGTCGGCTTCGTGTGTATGGAGTCCTTCACTTCTGCTAACTAAATTCTCGGGCCCAACGGTGAAGACTTTTGATTTGCAATATTTTTTTGAACATCTCCAAAATGTTTCTCCACATTTTAGCACCTTTTGTCGAAAGTAAGTGTAGTAATTCATACAGAACATGTCCTTTTCTCGATTACTTTTTATTAACTTTGCTTCCATATTAGCAACACTTTAAAAAATATACGCACAACCAAGTAATAATCACAAATTAATAATATGTACTAAACTGATATGAAGAAGGGTTTAATAATGATTTAATTGAACAGGCCGGTGCGTACCACCACCCATTTATCAACCCTCATCCTCTACCTGAAAGTACTCGGTGTGGAATTTACTTCTGCAATTACAATCCCTTAAATATGCCTAGGTCATAAACGGATTAGTGGTGTGGAAATTACCTGCGCCCGAATTTTCGATTAGTGCTTCGAATCAGGATCAACTCAATTAAGACATATTTGATGGATCATGGAAAGAATGTTATACTTGACTGATACTGTAAGATACATGGTTTTAAAATTTGTTGCAAAAAACCCAAGAAACTCTTTACTTCTTAAATAGTTTCCTCAAAAAAAACTAATTTTACAAAAATACCTAAAAACCATGAAGAGCTAAAACTACTTTAATCAGCCAGGAATAAGTCTGAGAATTATTTTATTCTAATACAAGTCATTAAATAGAAGAAAACTATTATGAATTTCAAATTCGATTTATTACCTAACTTGTACCAAGATGACACTTCTCAAATTTTCGCAATAACCTAAATACTTATTACATATATAATTTAAAATTTGTTGTTTCTTTGCGGTTGCTATACTTAGTTTCGTCAGTGACCTTTACACAATTTAGGGCACTTTTACTTCATTACATCCTATATATTTATAAACGCAAGTATATCGTCCCTAGTTTATGGAGTCACACCCTCAACAGCAACGCCTAGAAACAGCCAGAAACCCCGATGTGGAAACCCACCTTGACCTTTGTTGTAGAGCAATAAAACGGCAAACGATCTCATAACCCTAAAAAATTATTTCTCAGGTCGGAAAGAGGAACAACAGTAAACTCGACGAAACTGCAAAAAAAAACACCGTTGGTCTTGACGGGATAATTAAGTTACACAGGACATAAACAGTTAACAAATGCATAGCGACTAGATATACAGTCTGTCTAGTAAGAACGTGTCTGCAATAATTCTTTTTTGGTGATGCGATGCTAGCGATCTAACAAAAAAAACCGGTAGAAGGAACCTTTGTCTACGACGTGTTTTGGTAAAAGTATCAGTCGATTCCGAACTTTCGTCGAAATCACGTTAAATCCAAAATGAGTTACTTGTTTGCTAAATATATTAAAAAGTCGGTATCTTTTTTTCAAGAATACGAGCGGTCACGTTCTTACTTGAGATACTCTAATCTGATGAGACAACAAAAATTCATACAAATTCGAAAAAACAGACAATTGTAACAGTCTTTATTCTCCTATAAAAGTTTTTTATGCCTTTTATGGTTAACTTGAATTAATAAAGTTTCGTCTCTATAGCAATCTATCATAGTCCTTGAACTAGTATTAAAAGTAAGAAATAAGACGAAGGAAAGACGATCCAGTTATTACTTTATAGACTCGCAGGGATAATCGATGTCCAGTAAATTCTTTTCCGCAAGTCTGTGCTACGATAATATCTCATACTTACTGCGGCGGCTCAAGCTCAGTGGTATTGTTCGGGCTTACCTTACCGCGGATATTGGGTTCGATTACCGGAAGATCAGTACGCTTTTATTTTAACAGTTCACGTCATGCTGCTTGCCAACAGATGTCACCATGAAAGGCTGATGATGAAGGTACAGCCTCCTCAAGTGATATCTAAAGACGGCCATCGAGGACTAGGTATTGATCACTACGGAAAAAAAATATTGCTTGAACCATGAAACACCCACTACATATCGATGAGACGAATACCTGAACTCGGCCTTCGAGGACTCAAAGACTATTCTACCAGGACAAACTGCCGACGGCATGTTGTTGGCGCAAGGTTACTTGAGTCAGAAAGTGGACGAGGTAGATAGCGCTCTGTTGAATGAGACGCAAGTCAGAAGTCAAGCTGGAAGCTTCGATGGCTGTCGCTAATGTACATACATTGCGGAGATGCTACAAAGACGTTTATAGAGGTAGTAAAGGTTTGGCAGCCTCCGTCTAGGTTCGTGGATAGCGGTGAGTTAAAAGAATAAAGCCGTAGAACAGCTGGCAGAGATATTACCATCTGCTAATGATGTGGTTCGTAGCCCATGGTAAACTGAAGGCCTCATCTACATAACATTATCCAGGCGTTAATTGGGGTTGGCAAAAACGACCCTTGAAGTTTGTTTGCTTGGCCATAACGCTCCTTTACTACTCGTAAGCCTAAGATATTATATTTTTTCCAACTATTTTACAGTGCTTGCCCCTGATTCAAAATAGTCAAATGCTAAAAACTATATTATCTAAATGTGAACCATTACTATTGACTAATGAACTAATTTAGACTTGAAACTCAAATGGCCATTACTCCATAGGAAATAAAAATTTCAAACACCTATTTTATTAGCATATCTTATTTTACACACTATGGACATAAGGGTCCCACTTTGTGTCTACGCTGCCTCTGTTGTAGTAAAAAGTGCACCTCCAACTTTACCTTTCATTTTTTTATCTAAATTTACATACAGTTACATAGTCTGATAGGAATCTTTCGTCTATGTTGTTACACTCTCGGTACTCTTCTAAGAGAGTAGTTAAATTATTAATCATTGCTTGGCACATTGTTTCCATGATCGCTGCCATTTCCTACAGGAAATTTTGTTTTCATTCGTCCAGGGAGAGGACTGTACTGTCTTTCTACAACACAAAATAAATCGGCTTCTCGTTAAGATTATGTTTAAGTTAACTTACGCCTCTGCATATTTATATTAAAACCCGATCTTACCTCGAAAATGTCAAATTTATATGGTTGACAAAATTTAAAAAATTCCTTGGTTCACCAACCGTCACAATGTCATTAAAAGTTTAACTTAGTGCAGTGTACCACTTTCATTTATAGTGAAGAAGTATGTTAATGATTTAACCAGCAACATAAATTAATAAATGTAAGTGGTAACATCGGTAGTCAAAGCAGTTTGAACTACCAAGCAATAAGAGACCATCAAATTCTATACCCAAGAGAAGACACACCATGTCAATCATGAATACATAATTTTATTTACTTTCTTCTCTATTAGCTAAAACTATGAACTTTGTTAGAATACAGTTTCAATGATCTTGTGAAAGTCAGTGATCCAACGACTCGTTTAAATTTTTGAAATCTGACAACACTACATATTTGGCCGATTCGTTAGCAGTGCACTCAGTCAACAAATTTTCAGATGTGTGATGGTTGTTTTAATGTAAATATGCGGAGGCATGGTGATCATCTACTTTTCACTGCGGTACTGCATGGAAGGTAACTTTTTGCGTAGGATAAAACTGTAATTTAGTCCAGTGTTTTTTATTTATCTAGTAAATAAATTTATTCGGAAAAATTTTTGGTTAACTTGCAAAGATATATTTGAACTAGGTTATGTTGCACTATCATCCTGAAACCAGGTGGTTATAACCATTAACATTGTGTAAAGTTGATGTGAAGTAATTCTTAATCCTCTCCACCTAGTGCTCCTAATTAACAGCTATTGTGCGGCCGCTGTCATCATTAAAAAAGTACTGGCCGATTATTAAAAGCATCGATATTGCGACTCCATCTGTCAGGTCAGGGAATTTAATGAACAGTGTTGTATATTACATTTGTCGCCGAGAATGAACCAACCGCGAAAAATGAGGCTTTTCCGACCTAGTTGCGTGACTTTTTGCAGCTTTTATGGACTTTTCGGTCTAGTGACACGCTGGCTAGGTCGGTCGCATCATATTTACGACAGTAGGTCGTAAAATGTCTGACATAAAGGAAATATCAGGACGCGACCTTTCCTATTTAACGCGAGTAAAAACCGTAGGAAAATTTCAAAAATTATTCATCACTTTATAATCTTACACTGGTAAAGAATTTATCAATAATAATAACTATTTTTCCAGTTAGGATTATATCCTAGATAAATAATTGACACAAATAATTACAAAATAATTATTAATACCAAATACACGGTGTGTCTCAAAGTAAACAGGACTTATAAAAAAAAAACCAAGTGCCAGTTGGATTGGCGCAATTAGTGTCTCGCATCGTAATTGCTTTCAAAATAAAAGCAATTACGAAAATCCAATTACACTAGGCTACGTTAATTAGGTCCCTAACATGTATATATCTTAAGATCCAATGTGTATTTTTACGTTTTTAGTAGCCACCTAAGAGCCAATCTAGCTCAATCTAGAATTTAGTAATAAATGTGTAAGACCAATCAATATGTGCTACGTAATTATTTAATTATAAACAAATAAAATAAAATTATTTTATAGATAAGCGGTAATGTAAGAAAATAATACACCTTCACCAATTTGTAGGGAAACACAGTTTTCGGTATTGTTATTTTTGTATGCACTCGTAACAATTTTCGCTCAATCTACACTATATAAAGACTATTCCAAAATTTTTTCAAAATTTTTTAATCAGTATTTTTCGAGATAAGGTGGGCAGACGAGTGTTTTTGCGATTCTTTAAAAATAACACAAAGAAAAGTGTGCGCAAGTATTATATCATATATATTTTTGAACTCATATTTTTACAAGCTTTCGTTTGACACTACACTCGAAACCTGCTAAAAAAAATTTCTTTCATTTCCGATTTCACCCCCCAAAACTAACCCCTTAAGTCAAAATTTAACTTTCAAAACTACACGGGCTCTGATTATTTATTTATAATAATATTTGTGCCTAATTTCAACTTTCTCTGTCAAATAGTTTCGGCGAAAATCGGGTGTGACAGACAGACGGACAACACCAAAGTGATCCTATAAGTGTTCCGTACGGAACACTAAAAATAGCCAAGATTAGTGACGCCACCTATTAAATAAAATATGCGTTAAAAAGGTACATCTTTCACAGAGGATGAATAGAAGTGAATGTTAAGTTTTGTGGAATACTTGGTAAAATACTTACCGAAACGTATCAGCTGATGAAACACGGTTATAGTGATGATTGTTTATCTCGTAGTAGAGTGCGTGGGTGGTATAAACGTTTTAAAAAAGGTCGTAAGGACCTAAATGATGAACAAGAACAAAACCGTAGAAGATATCGAAGTTTATCGGTGAGTTCATCAAAAAAGAGCCCAGATCTTCGTTACGGTACAATAAAATGAAGATAAATTTATCAGCTTCAATCCATTGGATTCTGATCGATCATTTGGGGATTAGAAAGATTTGTGAAGGGTTTGTACCGAACAAACTGACCGATGACCAAAAATTGCATGGAAAGACTTGATAAAGAATCAAAAAAGGACAAAAGCTCCATTGTAACTGGCAATATGAGGTGTGTAGAGAGGTGTAAAAAGAATCTGAAAAAAAGTCGTTTGGAGACGATCAACGATGTTGATTTGTTTCTATGATTCAGATAGTACAGTGCACAAGGAATTCATTCTATATTATGAAGCGATTATTGTCGCGTATGTTCGCCCACCATATCGTGAAAGTGGAAG
Source organism: Pachyrhynchus sulphureomaculatus (assembly GCA_019049505.1). Taxonomy (NCBI): domain Eukaryota; kingdom Metazoa; phylum Arthropoda; class Insecta; order Coleoptera; family Curculionidae; genus Pachyrhynchus; species Pachyrhynchus sulphureomaculatus. The sequence continues at coordinate 35,236,938 of CM032456.1, read as the reverse complement.
TTGGCGACTATTACGCAAATTTCATCGTTCTAAGCTGATTACCAATTTTTTTTACCAAAAACGGCATTTTAACCATCAACCACTAACCGTATTTGTCTAGATGGCTCCATGCGACTGCTACCATTCCCGAAATTACAGTGGTCGATGAAAAGACAGCCTTACGCCGACATCGAAGATATCCCCAAGGTGTCGACAGGGAGATGAGCTAAAAATTCATTTAATATGCTTATTAAGCGTGCAAAACGCTGTATCGAGTCTGAAGTCAGATATTTGGAACATAAGAAATGAACTTCGCCAAAATAATAAATTTTTATTTTCAATTTGAAAGTCATGTTTCCTTTGGGATACATTGTGTATGGGTCATTCCATGCCAAATCGACCAGTTTTGACCCCGACCCCTTTCGATTTGGCTGAAAGTTTTTTTTATCTTTTTCTACCCTATGAAAAACGGTTCTCAGAATTTTTTCAAATTTTTCTACCCACCTCAAACAAAGTTATGAATTTTTGAAAAAAATGGCTCCTTTTTTTTCAAATTGCCATAACTTTGTCAAAAATTGGCCGATCGAGACGTTTTTTTTTCGAAATTTTCGTAATTAAACGTACTTTTTTAAAGAAAATACAAAAAAATTTTTAGATAATAAAATTTATGAGATTTTTGCCTTTTTTGAGAAAAACCGTCAATTTATTATTATCTAAAAATTTTTTTGTATATTTTTTATTAAAGTACATTTAACTACGAAAATTTTGAAAAAAAAACGTCTCGATCGGCCAATTTTTGACAATTTGAAAAAAAAAGAGCCATTTTTTTCAAAAATTCATAACTTTTTTTGAGGTGGGTAAAAAAATTTGAAAAAATTCTGAGAACCGTTTTTCATAGAGTAGAAAAAGATAAAAAAAACTTTCAGCCAAATCGAAAGGGGTCGGGGTCAAAAGTGGTCGATTTGGCATGGAATGACCCGTATATAGTAATGTTTAAGACTATAATTTGAACTGCAAACAAAGTTAAGCGCTATTCATCTTTAGATTGGCGACCTTTTTTATAATCGAAAAATTACCAATATTGACTGAACTTTAAAAAAGTGAAATAAGTATTTCCGGAACAGGTCTATAAAGACCCCCGTCGACGTTTGTGTAGCTTTTCATAAACTATTTTTTGCTGATAAAAAGAGTTTTTTTTTTTTTTTTCTTTTTTTTTTTCCAAATATCGTTTATTAGGTACACTGTGGCGATCAGAACGGTGTGGGGCCATTTTCAATATTAGTGAAAAATAAAAACAAAACATTCCCAACTGAATCAAAAACCAAAGGTTTATCCAATCATGGGTGTCTATACTTGCATAAAGTATCCTTCTATTAGGCTATTAAGTTTGTAGCACCCTGTACTTTCTGTGCGTTTGTCATCCGTCCCAGAAAACAAATGAATTTGCCAATAAATTCGAACTCTGACCTCAATTTGCGTGTAACACTGGTATGATGATGATTACACCGAACATCTGGACTACGTGCGCTCGAAACTTTTGATTGTCTGACTTAAGTACCAAATATGCAAACCGAGGATGTCTATTAGAATTTTATTAGAACCACTTAAAAGATGATAGTGTACATAAATTTTTGACATTTGACCGCAGTTTTAAATATTACTAGTACTTACAACACTGATAACGATGATGATGATGATGAAGACTATTAAATGGATATAACCTGGCGGATGCATGAAAGCTTATTAACTAAATTTAAATTTTAATTGGAAATATATATTTACTTAACATCTTGCAATATAACCAGGTTAGAATGTTAACATTTACTTAATATTAAAATTCTCTTCCTTGTGCAGTTTTTAGATGGTTGTTATAAATAGAAATGGAATTATAAGCATGTATGTCATAGATTAATATAATACTCAATTTTGTGGCTTAACTCAGCTTATTGACGAACCAACACGGATCCCTGATCGAGACGGGGAGTTCGAAAGTGTTCTTGATCTCTTTTTAACCAACAATCCGGAGATTTACACGGTCACCGTAAATCCGCCGTTAAGTTCTTCCCACCATAAACTGCTTTCGGCACCGAGTATCCTACCAATCTGCTAGATGGGAAGATCTCATGGAATATTTTCGAACTTATTGTTCGATACTGTTGGATAGACATTTGTTTTCGATCCGACAACCCATCCGACTGCGCCAGGGCGATCTCCGATGTTATTTTGGCTGGTATGGAAGCTTACATCCCTTTTTCGAAGAAATGCCCCTCCAACGGCAAGCCTTGGTTTGACCGAAAATGCAAAGAAGCTGTTGCTTCTAAACATCTTGCCTATCGACAATGGCGTGAAAATCCTAACACCATAAATCGTAACACCTTTGTTCGTGTCCGGAACAGATGTAAAGGAATTATCGACGAAACCAAGGAGGCACACAATCAACGAATTCGAAACAAACTTCTCGCTTGTCCCAACATTTCCATGTCCTTTTGGGCAGTCGCTAAGGCAGTTAGTCAAAATTTCACCAAATCCATCACACCACCACGGCCAGATAATTCTATTGCAACGACACCTGTTGAAAAAGCGAACTTGTTAGCTGAACCCTTTGCTTCAAATTCTACTGTCGATTTCGAACGAAAAACACCACCTACTATTCCCATATGGCAGTCAAGGAGGCCCGATGTTCTCTTCAGACAGCGTATCATAAAGCGTATTTTAATGAAGCTAGACACCAAAAAGGCTTCTGGCGCTGACGGAATACCTGCCATAGTTCTCAAAAACTGTGCGAGGAAACTAACACCAGTGTTCTGTAGACTTTTCAACCTATCCTACAGAAACGGAGTATTTCCTACCTGCTGGAAATGTGCCACAGTTCAGCCGATATCTAAAAAAGGCAAGAAGGCCTTGCCAAATAAATACCGACCAGTCGTACTGCTTTCACACGTGCTGCAGGGAAGTCCCTAAAGCGCTACAGAAGCGACATGTGTGCGGAGAAAGCGATTCACGTTGATCTTGAATCGCTGTAAATTGTACTCGGTGGGAATAATATCGAAAGTCATGGAAAAGGTTATCAATCAGCATCTTCTAAAATATCTTGAAGGATTCAACATTATTAGCGATCACCAATATGGCTTTCGTAAACATAGACCAACAGGAGATCTTCTGACTTATCTAACACATGTTTGGAACAAGGCAACTGAACACTTTGGAGAATCTCAAGCTGTTGCTCTTGACATATATAAGGCATTCGACCGTGTTTGGCACAATGGACTGTTGGCTAAGCTACGCTTTTATGGTATATCTGAAAAGTTCTGTTTGTGGCTTTCATGTTTCCTCAGAGAGCGTTCTTTACGAGTGGCGGTCGACGGATTTCTTTCTAACACCTTCACTATCAACGCCCTGTACTCCAAGGCTCCATACTGTCTCCTACTCTCTTTCTCATTTACATTAACGATCTGCTGGAAAAGACCGGGAATCCAATCTACAGCTTTGCAGATGACAGTACGCTTATCTCTCTTCATTCACTCTGAACGCTCGGACATCGGTTACTCAGGCGAATATCCGCAGACAGCAGGAGGTCGTTCAACTTAACAAAGACCTGAAAGAAATTCTATCTTCGGGGTGACAGTAACCAAGTGGAATTTAACGCTACCCAGGCGGCAGTTTTTCCTAAAAAAAGTTAACGTTGCTGAATCCGACAAAGTTATGACGGAGCACTCCATTCCTCTAACATCGTCACTCAATTTGTTGGGCGTTAGTTTGGGAGCAAATATGTCTTAGCATGAACATGTCGCAGGCATAGCAAGGAGAGCGTCTCAAAAGTTGGGAATATTATTTTGAACCAGAAAGCTTTACACTCCACAACAACTGTTAATTCTTTACAAAGCTCAAATTCGACCAACTATGGAATACTGCTCCCATGTTTGGAGCTCCGCTCCCAAACACATACTGCATTTATTGAATTCTGTTCAGAGAAGAGCTGTTCGTCTGACTGGAGACCCGGAACTGACCGGCGGCCTTGTCAAAGGTATGAAAAACTGTGTTTTTGGCACAGTGATAATTAATAACGAACTTGCATATGTAGACCTTCCAAAACGCCATAGATTTTTTTTTGTTTGTTTATTGGCTCGGTTCAAGTTAGACCATTAGCCAGGCGAATTCTGACTGGTAGCCGACTGTCTGACTCGCAATCATGCGACTAGCCAGTCCTATTTTATACATATTCAATCAACTTATTAATCATGAACACAAACACCCAAGCAGATTGGCGGACTCGAACCGCCGACCTCTGGATTCACAGCAGACTTCCTAACCCACTGCGCCAAAGGTCCCGCCAATGCAACAGATGTCACTAGTCTATACCAACAAGTGTATTAGTAACGCCATCTCTTAGCAAAATCGATATTATTAACTGAATCACGTATTAGTATTCAGGACTTTTTTGAAATAGAAAGCTTCACAGCGTGAATAATTAGGGGATGTTGTATATGAACTCCAGTTCCTGGGGTATTAAAATAGTATTTGCTTTTCGTTGCCACAGGATCTGTATTTTCTGCGGTAATAACCTGATATTTTCCACACCATGTACCTTGGTGTTATGAAATAAAAACTTATTTATTTATAAAGTTTTATATCTCAAAATAACTTACTAAATATTCTGCAAATATTCCATTCATAATTCAAATATTTTAACTGTTCTATAATAATTATTAACCATAAAGGTGTGTCAGTCCATACTTGTTTTTAATATGACGTATTCAATTAGCAAATAACTCGACATATAAAATGGATGGGCAAACAAAGGCGGGCCACGCGGATGACGGGCGTGAAATTTACTAAAATGTCCGTCCGGCTAAATTTGGTAAAAAATACAAACCAACAATTATGTACGCATTATGTAAATTGTTGTTTTACTTAATAACTTCCCATGTATATATATATACAAATTATTTAAAAGCACCTTGAATCTGTTTTTAAAATTTTAAAGTATTCTAAGTACGGGGAAATGAATTTATAAGTAAAATTCAATACTTATTTGTTACTTTACCTATTATTACCTAACACATTTTATAAAACAGTGATTGAATTAATGAATGATTATAATCACGGAAGAAAGGAATAAATAAATTATGGATTTACTCTTGTTAAAATTTGCAGCTACGAAATATTTAATTAAACATTCACCATTCTGTCGAGAAATATGTTCACAACGTTATTAAGTCTAATTTTAACGAATTTACACTAGAAAAGCCAAGCAAAGAACATAGGCTTGCGCGGTTTCTACGGACATTTTTCAACGTTTTAACGTATTAAACTGATCTGTTCTAGACTAATACTGGCTGAAAACAAATACAGCATTAAAAGTGTGTACTTATTTATTAATTTATTTAAGTATGTTTGGCTTGGCCATATACATAGGTAGTGGCTGTCGCAGAAATGTAATAACGTCGGTAGCAGCACTACCGCGTTGTTTAAAAGGTGCCGTGAAATACAACTGTACCAGGTGTACAAATATGAAATGCGGATTTTTTTTTAAAAAAACATGTTTAATACGGAAGAATGATAAAAAGTGCTTTATTCAAAGTATGCTCCATCGCTTGTCATACATTTCTCCCATCTTTCGGGCAATTTGTGAATACCACGCCAGTAAAAATCGTCCCCTTTAGCTGCGAACCATTCATCGAGCCATTTTTTCACATCTTCGTACGAACCAAAGCGCTGCTCAGCAAGTGCGTGACCCATCGATGCAAATAAGTTGTCATGAAGAAAAATGACTTTGTATTGCCTCTTTCGGTAATCTGGCCTTTTTTCAAGCAGCGAACGGTTCAAATCGGTCAATTGTTGTTGGTAACGTTTAGTATTAACCGTTTCCCCAGGTTTTAACAGCTCATAATAGACCACGCCCCTCTGGTCCCACCAAACACAGAGCATCGTCTTTCTGTCAAAGCAATTCGGTCTTGCGGTCGATGAGGATGGGTGCGTCTGGGTCTACCCATGATTTCTTGTGCTTGGGATTCTCAAAATAAATCCACTTTTCATCCCCTGTAACTATACGATGCTAAAACGACTTCCTTTTCTACCGAGCGAGCAAAATGTCACACGTGTTTTTGCGCTTTTCCATTTGCCTGTCGTTCAACTCATGTGGTACCCATCTACCGGTCTTCTGAATCTTTCCCATCTCTCGTAGCCGATTGGAAACAGCTTGTTGACTAACGCCCAGTTGCTCGGCGAGTTGTTTTTTGTGTTTGCGAATCATCTTCTGCAACATCGAAGTCACCACTTTTGAAACGCCGAAACCATCGTTTACACGTATCTTGCGATGGATCATGTTTACCATAAGCTTCTCGAAGTAATCGGTATGATTCAACAGCAGTTTTCTTCAAATGAAAACAAAAAATTAATGCTGTCCGCGAATGCTTTTTGTTCGGTATAAATTTGGACATTTTGAACACAACACTATGCACACATTTTTCCAAATTATCACTCGTGCGCGTCTAACACTTGTTGATAACACAACAAAATGGGGCAGTGTCAAATATTTATAGAACAAACTGCATTGGTGCACCATCTGTTGTCTGAAATCCGCATTTTATACTTGTACACCAGGTATGTTTCGGATCTTGGACAAAGTTGACGGATATTACAACATCCTCGCTGATACAATCGTGGTCATAGAAATTGCATCACTTACTAAAAATGATATTTTTCCAAAACTGGACATTGATTCTCCGATGATGATGGGAAAAGGAAAACCATAAATAATAGCTATTGGTGGCAAAAACCTAAAAGAAAGAACATGGAAAATAATAAATCTTTAATGTATTGGTGATTATGAAAATACTCCCAATTTTCGTGGAAGTAAAAAAAGAACGCAACATCAAAAATATGTTTTTAAATACTTTTTACCTCATCTAGCATTTCGTTGAGCCACCTTTGGTATTTATCACTGATGCAGTTCTAATTGGCATTGATTCAATCAAATTTTTTATAATTTCAGACGTTCTCAATTATTTGCTTTAGCTCATCCTTACTTTTAGGCTTAGCTGTATTAATTTTTTTCAACATAATCATCCAGAAATTCTCTACGGGGTGTAACTCGGTGCTGTTTTTTTATTTTATTTTTTTAATTTTTATTTAGTTTTTTTTATTTTTTCTTTTATTGTTCAACTCCTCGCCTGAGTAGGAATATTACTCTTTTTCATATCCTAAGGATATCGGCGACGATGTCGTAATACCCGTCAACGTTGTCCAAGTGCCGAAACATACATTTCGGTATTTCCCAGCACCTTTTCGACAACGTGGTAGTGCTGCTACGGACGTTATTGCATTTCTGCGAACAACTACTACCTATGTACGTGGCCAGGCCAAATATACTTTAGTCTATATGTTAATATATATAAAATGCAACGTCTCTCTGTCTGTCTGTCTGTTTGTCCGTTAGTGCGCTTATCACTGGAGAATCACTTATCCGATTTACATACTTATTCTTTTAAAACAAACAAATGTTCTCTGGCCAGGTTATAGGCTATATTTTATTACGATAGGTAGCATAAGGAATGAGCAGTGACGATAACAGTGAATGAAATCGGAAAAAAGTTTGCCGCTAGCGCATTCCCTTGCAATACACAGCCTAAACCATTAAATATGGAACAATATTACGTAGCAGAGAATATCTATAATCTATAATACATATAAAATGTCTCTCTGTCTGTCTGTCTGTCCATTAATGCGTTTATCAGGCGAGAACCACTTATCCAATTTATGTGTCTTTTTTAAATTCATACATATATTCTTTGGCCAGGTTATATAATAATAATAATCTATATCTATAATATATATAAAATGCAACGTCTCTCTGTCTGTCTGACTGTCTATCTGCCTGTCCGTTAGTGCGCTTATCACTGGAGAACCACTTATCCAATTTACGTGCTTTTTTTTTAAATATACATATGTTCTCTGGCCAAGTTATTGGCTATATTTTATTACATTAGGTAACATGAGGAATAAGCAGTGACGATAATAGTGAATCAAATCGGAAAAGTTTGCTGCTGGCGGGTTCTCTTGCGATACACCGCCTAAACCACTAAATATGGAACAATATCATGTAGCAAAGGATATCTATAATATATATAAAATGCTCTGTCTGTTTGTCCGTTTGTGCACTTATCACTGGAGAACCACCTATCCGATTTACGTGTTTTTTTTTTAAACGAGCTAAACTATTAAATATGGAACAATATCATGTAGCAAAGAATATCTGTGGTATAATATATATAAAATGCAACGTCTTTCTGTCTGTCTGTCTATCCATTAGTGCGTTTATCACTGGAGAACCACTTATCCAATTTAGGTGCTTTTTTAAAACATACATATGTTCTCTGGCCAGGTTATCTATAATCTTCTATCTATAATATATATATAAAATGCAACGTCTTTCTGTTTGTCTGTCTGTCCGTTAGTGCGTTACGTGCTTTCTTTTGAACATACATATGTTCTCTGGCCAAGTTATAGGATATATTTTGCCTTAGGTAACACAAAGAATAAGCAGTGACGATAATAGTGAATCAAGTCGGAAAAAAGGTTACGGTTAGCGCGTTCTCTTGCAATACACTGCCTAAACCATTAAATATGGAACAATATCATGTTGCAAAGAATATAATATATATAAAATGCCACGTCTCTCTGTCTGTCTGTCCGTTAGTGTGCTTATCACTTGAGAACCACTTATCCGATTTACGTGTTTTTATAAATTTATACATATGTTCTATATAATTCGACATAAACCTAGATAATGGGAGATAGGGTGAGATAATAGGAGATAAGTATGAATAATGGGAGATAAGGAGAAATAATGGGAGATAAGCAGAGATAAGTCTAGATAATCGGAGTTATGGTGAGATAATGGGAGATAAGGAGAAATAATGGGAGATAAGGAGAAATATTGCGAGGTAAGTCGAGATAAGCCTAAATAATGGGAGATAAGGTGAGATAAGGAGAAATAATGGGAGATGAGCAGAGGTAAGCCTAGATAATGGAAATTATGTAGAGATAATGGGAGATAAGGAGAAATAATGGGAGACAAGGGGAAATAATGGCAGATATTTTATTAGGTTAGGTAACATAAGGAATAAGCAGTGACGATAGTAGTGAATCAAGTCCGAGCGGAGCCGCGGGCACGGCTAGTAATTTAATAAATAAGTATACCGACCTGCGGAATTAAACCCTCGACCTTCTGCACCATAAGCAAGGTACTACACTACGGAGCCACGGGCCGCCACATTCCTAGCCATGGCAATGTTGAGATTCCATTTTCTGTTAGAACTGCCTTACCGATCCAAAAATACAACCAACCAGAACATAAAAAATGCAAAACTATGGTGATACATTTTTCCAATGAATAAATATAAGTACTTACAGATTTGGCTCTGTGGAATGGAGCAAAATCATCTTGAAAAACGAAGCCTGTGAAATATAGTTTCTCTTTGAGGGAATCAAACTCTCTTCCAAAATTTTTATATTTTTTTCTGCATTAACAGTGCCATCTATAAAGTTTATTTGGCCAATATTTGGCAATGTTAAATTTTTCGGTCGAAGAAATTCGACATGATAAGAAATAATAAATTGTGCTAGCCGTTTCAATGGTTAAAACTAAACTGAGAGTCATTGCTTGAGTTTGCTACAATCCTAATAAGTAAATAAAAACAATACCGTTCAATTATATCAACGCTTAAGGTTAAAACGTTAAAAATATTGGGTTATGCAGATACTATGATCGCAACTGTACAGGGTGAGTCAACGATAGAGTAAAGTGCATTATCTTATTTGTTTCGGGAATTATGAAAAAATGTTAAATACAATAGTTTTAGGGAATGTTAAGGTGCACAGTTTAAAACTATTTTTGAGTATACAGGGTATTTTAAAAAAGTGTGGCCAATATATATGTTTTTTTTTTAAATGGAACAGCTGATTTTCTAATTTATTTTTAAATTCTGTGTAAAATTTTATAACTTTTTTATTAATAATGTTATATACCTAAACCTAGTAGTTTTTTCTAATATTTCAATTTAAAAAAAAAAATACTAGTTTTCAGTTTTGTAAAAAATTGCCAGTAGCGCCATTGTTTTTGAAGGTGGAATATTCATAATTGGTACGAGTGTTCCATAGAGATGAAAAAAACGATATATGTAAAAAAAATTAAGTTAGATGCTACAGGGTTCAAAATAAATTTATTCATTTCGCCTATTTTAAATTGAAAAATCTCAAATTTTTTAACTGGCAAACCCTGTATGTTATTATTTTTTCTGATAGATTTTATAAAACCCTCCAAATTTTATTAAATATGTCATATACCTATTTGTAACAGTTTTCGATTTATTTTGAATTTCTCAATTTTTACCCTTGTTTTTAATACATCATAGTTGCCAAGACAAAACAAAAATGTAGGCATTGTCAAATTTTGACATGTCTATTAAGCAAGTAAAAATAGTTTAATTTGTTGTAGTAAGTGACGTATAAAGGTAATAGTTATGGATTTTCCTAAAAATGAATTAATTGATATGGTTTATATACGAGAGAGGCGAGAAAAAATTGTGTTTTGGCAGTAAGGCTTTACGGGTGAAGTACCCTAATAGACGTATACGATCTAGAAAATCTTTTCAGTGCTTAATGGAACAGTTTGATGGAGGTGGTAGCATAGAGTATACAAAACAGAAAGTAATAAACCAGAATGCTACCAGTGCGAGAAAAAAGAAATGGGAGATTTTACTTTATGTTGAAGATAATCCCTAGGTCAGCAGCCGTCAACTACCTGACTTATCTGACACATCCTAATCTACGGCTAATCACACCACGAGAAAATACAAGTATTATCCCTTTCATATGGAACTACATCAAGAACTTCAAGACCGTGATTTTGAACGACGAGGAAACTTTTGTACCATCATAAATGGAGCAATAGAGGCCGATCCAATTTTTTTTATCCAAAATAATGTTTTCTGATGAAGCTACTTTTTGCAGTAATGGAGCAGTTAACAGCCATAACATGCATTATTATTCAACAGTTGATCCTTTTTGGATCTGGGAAGTTCAAAACCAAAACCATTTGTCGCTTAATGTATGGAATATTAAATCTTCGAATTATTGGTCCATATTTTTTCTGCGAACCGCTTAACGGGCCTAGATATCTAAATTTGTTGCAAAACGAATTACCCCAGCTTCTTGAAGAAGTTGATAACTTTGAAAGGGAACAAATGTGGATTCAACAGACGGAGCTCCTGCTCATTACCACCGGGAAGTTCGGGAATTCTTAAACGATCGTTACCCACAAGAATGGATCGGTAGGGATGGATTCATTCAGTGGCCCCCTCGATCATGTGACTTAACACTTTTAGACTTCTTTTTGTGGGAATACATTAAAGATCGTGTTTATGTGAATCCCCTACAACACCAGTAGACATGGAAAATAGAATACTGGATGCGTGCAGGACAATAACGCCTTCTATGCTAAGCAAAGTGAAGGAAAATATAGTAAAACGACTAAACATGTGTATTCAAGTAGATGGGCATATTTTTGAACATTTATTACGTCATAATAATTAATCATTAGATAAGCTAAAATATATTAAAATTATTATTACCTATTTGTTTAGGTTTTCACAATAGTGTAAATGTATTAAAAACAAGGGTAAAAATTTAAAAAATCAAAATAAATCGAAAATTATTAGAAACAAGTATATGACATACTTAATAAAAGTTGGAGGGTTTTGTAAAATCTATAAGAAAAAATAATAATATACAGGGTGTGCCATTTAAAAAATTTGAGATTTTTCAATTTAAAATAGTCGAAATGTTTAAATTTATTTTGAACACCCTGTAGCATCTAACTCAAATTTCTTAACATATATTTTTTTTTTCATCTCTATAGAACGCTCGTACCAATTATGAGTATTCTACCTTCCGAAAGAATGGTGCTACTGGCAAATTTTTTACAAAACTGAAAACTAGTATTTTTAAAAAAAAAAATTGAAATATTACAAAAACTACTAGGTTTAGGTATATAACATTAAAAATAAAATAGTTATAGAATTTTATACAGAATTTAAAAATAAATTAGAAAATACGATGTTCCATTTAAAAAAACATATGTTATATCGACCACACTTTTTTGAAGTACCATGTATACTCAACAACAGTGCACCTTAACATTCCCCAAAACTATTGTATTTACCATTTTTTCGTCATTCCCGAAACAAATAAGATAATGAACTTTACTCTATCGTTGGCTCACCCTGTACATCCAAAAAAAAAGGTTAATCCCTGTTCAGGTGAGGAGGTGACCGATAAAAAAAAATACTGTATCACGTAAGGTTTTTGAAAAGCTAACCCGGAAATAGGAATTTTTGCTATATGCGCGGACGTTTTTTTCACCCGAATGATTTTTATTATTAAACGTTTAATTCAGCATAGTACGAACTCTTTACATATTAAACAAGTACAATAAACTATTTTATTAGGGACTGTATGATTTTCTTACGCCGAAATCAGTAAATTAAAGTTTTACAAGATACAACAAATAAAAATAACCTGTCAAAAGCAGGTTGGAATTGCGCAATTGGTGTTCCGTACCGTGATTGCTTTTAAAATAAAATAAAATCCTTAGGCCGCTTCCTGATTTGTCGGTGCGGTATCGTTTTTCTCGGTGTGCCTGACTTGCGCGGGATACGCAGGCAAGTCAGGCAAGTTTCATTGAAATATAGGCGTTCGACATGTTTTCGTTACCAAATTGGTACCGAGTACACCGAGAAAAATAATACTGCACCGACAAATCAGGGAGCAGCCTTACCTAGGCTAAGTTAATTAGGCCTTGACATCTTAAGATCCAATATGTATATTCACGTTTTTCCTAGTCAATAATATATAACAGTTATAGCATCTTAGCTACCTAATAGCCAATAAATCAATCTAGCCCAATCTAGAATCTAGTAATAAAAGTGGAAAATAAATATTTACTACCTAAATATTTAATAATATGCAATACAATAACAAATAAAATAAAATTATTTTGTCGACGTACCGTAATGTACGGAAAATAATTCACCTTCACCATTTTGTAAGGGTTTCCCTAGTTCTTGGTGTTTTTTCAGTAATTTTTGTATACCAGATAAATTACGTGCAAAATACACTCGTGATAATTTTTACTTTATGAAGACTAATCCAGAATTTTTTCAAAATTTTTTGTTCAGTACTTTTCGAGATAAGGTGAGTGGAAAGGGGTGTTTTTTTTCATTTTTTGTGTGCGCAAGTATTACATCATATATATTTCTGAACTTGTATTTTTGCAAGCTTTCCTTTGACATCCTAATCGATGACCTGGTAAACAAACATTTTTTTTCACTTCTGATTTTTGCCTTAAGTCAAAATATAATTTTCAAAACTACACGGCTCTGATTAGGTCATATAGGCAATATTGGAGCCAACTATCAGGTGTGACAAACAGACGGACAGACAGACAGACACCGAAGTGATCCCATAGGTGTTCCATACGGACCACTAAAAATGATCCCCTGTGGAAGGTATCGAAACTGGATATTTTCAAGTATTTTGAACCGCTTAATACATAGATGACGATAAAATTTTTTTGACTGTAACAAGATTGAGTTTTTGTGTGTGCCAAGAGTTAAGGATAAAATATATTATATATTAGCAAAAAAAATCGTGTGGTAAATTGTAAAGCATCATTTTTACGGAAATTGCGAGTACTAACTGATGATATAGAAAAGGGTTTTTTGCAAAATTATTTTATTTATTATTATTCCTGCCCTTCTGTATCATTCGTATTTTCCTCTCAGTGCGACCATTTGTGTGATTTTTGCTCCTTATATACTGTTTTCCCTTCGTTTAATTCTAGTTCTTCTCTTTTTTAGACGCATATATATCTTTTCTTGCATATTTACAGTTAACCCCTATTTTTCGTATTCTGTTCAAATTATTTATAGTAGTAAACATTGCAAAAATTGTAATTTTTGACAAATTTTAGATTAGAGTTTTTCAGAATCCTGATGTAATGATAACAGATGGTTTACAGATTGAAATTTGGAATATAAAAAATTACTAGATTTCGTTACATTTATAAAAAAAAAATTTAAAACGTCTTTGTTAAATAAATAATTCATGTCCGTTAAGTTTCTCATTTTTATTAAGTCAAATATTTTCTTCTGAATTTCACTATGACTTAATTTTTTTCTTAAATAATATTGGTGAATAAAATTTAAAAAAAAAAATCTACTTACGATTTATTTTCTGTGTTTTCACATCATCAGGAACAAATCATGTATAAACTAACCTGAAACAACAACAATCTTATTAAAAAATGTAACTCAATTTTTTTTATATAATAAGGGTATAAAAATGATATTTTAAGAAGAAAGACTTGCTTACTTCAACGAAAATAGTATCCCCACAGGAGATGCTTGTAGTACGTCTCAACATACATTAAAATAATACCTAGAGTAGTACTTTACCGCCTACCTGTATTGTCTAGGCAGTAAATAATTATTATTATGTCATTTACAAGATGATGCAACCAATCGAAAAAGGCGCCCAAATTGGTAAAACTATCTAAAAAAAAACTAACCGGCCAAGTACAAGTCGGACTTGCGCAATTCGTGTTCCGTACGTTGCCTTTGAAAATAATGCACTCGTGATAATTTTCTTCAATCTACACCCTGTGGAGAATTCGAGATAAGAAAGGGAGACAGTGATTTTTGGCAATTTTTTAAAAATAATACAAAGAAAAGTGTTCGCAAGTATTATATTATATATTTTTTTTTCACAAACTTTCATTTGACACTCCACTTGAAGATCTGGTAAATTTTTTTTTACTTCCGATTTCACCTCCCAAAACTAACCCTTTGAGTCAAAATTTAACTCTCAAACTATACGGCTATGATGGGGGACATCAATTCCTGTTAGTGCCAAATTCCAATTTTCTATGTTTCTAGTTTCGGAGAAAATCGGGTGTGACAGACGGACAGGCACCGAAGTGATTTTATAAGTGTTCCGAACGGAACACTAAAAAAAAACAAATAATATTTTAAGGACTAATTATATAGCCGATTAGAGCGCGGTCTCCCCCTTGTCGTTACTTCAATGCTGAAGATCATGATCTGCTTATCATGAACTATGTCCCTACATCGGCATCTGTCTTTTGCTGTCTTAAATGTATCGTAGAATGTCCAGTTTGTTGATTTTTGGACTTGTTCTGTCCATTCTGTAGGGGACCTACCTCTCATTCTTTTGCCTGGCACATCACTAGCCACGATCAACCTCTATAAACTATCGACCCCTTTCCTTACAATATGATCAAAGAATTGAAGTACGCGTTAGAGGCAGATTGATGACAACTTTGATCTCCACAAGGACAGATACGTCTGTTCTGTACGAGGCATACGCAACATTCATCTCCACCACCTATGCTTGAAGGAATCTATTTTTTTTCCCTATGTTTTTCTTATGTTCCATATTCCTGCTCCGTAGAGGACTATGACAAACACCAAAAAACAAACGATTCTGAGCTTTGTCATGGTACAGACAGACCGGTCTTTGATAGCGGACTTTCTTTTATGAATTGCCCTGGAATAATTATCTTTGTTAGATATTAATGATCCAAGATATAGGAATTCATCCACTATTTCCAAATCGTCGAGCCTAGTAGAGGGTACTAAATTCAGAGGTGGACGGACACCGATAAATTCTATTCGAGGATAAGCGGCTACCTATAAAAATGTGTAACAATTATGTTTCCACTTTAAAATGTAACTTTACTCTATCAAACTTGCTTATCAGTTTACTTTTATGCATTTTTTCCAAAAATTTCGCAACAAATCTGAATTCGCCAATGAAAAATGTGACAACACTGAAAAAATTCATGTGACTTTTTAAACGATTTCATGGGTCATAGAACAATATAAAAAGTCAACCTACTTCATGTATAATCGACTCTCAGGTAGAATCACGCGCCACGCTGTCTGCCTTCAGCGAACACTACGCTTCCATTAACACAGCCATCAAAATGAAAAAAGTTTACCAGTACCCCCTGCAGAGGCATTAAGGGGTGACAGCTATATTCGCCGTATATCCCGGGTGTCGTTACGAGAGCAGGCTCTGATACATGGGAACTTGGTAGGCACTCGCCACCCTCTATTAATGCAGTGGCGGGTCGTGGAATTTGGGGGATGCCGCCTTTTTTAATCATTATCCATAAATATTTTTTTCAAATACTACAGAAATGTATAGTTAATATACACACACACACACGCACACGCACACGCACACGCACACGCACACGCACACGCACACGCACACGCACACGCACACGCACACACACACACACACACACACACACACACACACACACACACACACACACACACACACACATACATATATATATATATATATATATATATATATAGACCGGATTATATGCAACATAAAAATCTTGAAATATGCCTGCAAATATGCATGAAAAATGCTTAAAATATGCATGAAAAGGGTCAAAATATGCAATATTAAATAATAATAAAAGTAGTAATTTTTAGTTTTTTATTTCAAAAACAGCATAAAATTAAACACTACTCAGTATATATCACCACTACACCAAACACTTTATTTTTGCACTCGACGCGCGTTTCGCTAACCATGTTAGCTTCATCAGGAGCGATGATTGACTAAAGGTAAACTACATATCTACCCTATTTATACTTAGCCTAACCCTAGAATTACTCAAGCGGAACTAATGACATAGGCAAGGCCATCAGTTCCGGTCTAGTAACCAGTAGAGGGAACTATAAGGAATAGGCCCTCTGTCTTTATTTAAACTACTTTTACATTTTATGATTTCCATACTTTCGTATGCGTTCAACAATCTCCTATCAGATACATTTTTTATTAATCTTAGATTATCTAATGTTACAGTATGATCAGCTTCAAGGGCATGTTCGGCAATGCTAGACTTTTCTGTTCTATTGTATCTTAAGTGTGCTAAATGTTCTTTAAATCGTGTTTTAATTGACCTTTTAGTTTGCCCAACATACTTTTTGTCACAATCATTACAACTAATTTCATAAATTCCACTTTTCTCACAATTGGGAATCTTATCTTTGGGATTTCCTAAGATATTCCTCAGATTGTCTGATGACTTATAGACTAAGGTGAGGCCTACCTTATTAAATACCTTATTGAGTCCCTTGCTATATTTCGGATTATATGGTATGGAGACATACTTGGTGTTATTTTCTTCGCGTGTAAAAAAGGTGGAATTCTGAATATTAGACCTAAATTTATGTCTATTTATTAGCTTATTTACTAAGTTATCGTCATAACCATTAACTCTAGTTATATTTCTAATACGATTCCTTTCTTTATTAAAGTTTACTCTATTCAGAGGGAAAGTGACCAAACGATGAACTAAAAAATGTATTGAGGCTAATTTATGTTGTTTGCAATGAAATGAATCATTAGGAATATATCTATCTGTTACTGTGTCCTTCCTATAGATATCAAATTCTAATCTATTATTATTTTTAATAATTAAAATATCTAGAAAAGGCAATTGTCCTTTGTTCTCAATTTCGTACGTGAATTTAATTGAATCATACCGGCTATTTAATTTAGAAACAAAATCATCAATATTTGCTTTCTTTGTATCAAAAATCGCGAAAATATCATCCACATACCTGTACCATACCCTTGGGAAATATTCGAATTCTTGACTGGCTTCGATTTCAAACTTACTCATGAATAAATTGGCTATGAAAGGTGACAAGCAATTACCCATAGCTGTTCCTTCTTTCTGAACATAAAATTGATTGTTATATTGGAAATAATTTTGTTCCATGCAAAGTTTAGATAATGTTAAGTATTCACGAATAATTTCGTCTTCAAAGTCATTCATTCTAAGTAATTCTTCGAGATATTGTAAAGTTTGTGGAATTGGCACACTTGGGAATAAAGAACTAACATCAAAAGAAATTAAGACTTCACCTTCATTAAGAACTAGATTTTTTGTTTTATTAATGAATTCTAACGAATTCTTCACTGCGAAAGTATTTAATGGTAACTTCTCAAGTTCTTTTGATAACCATTTGGATATTAAATATGTGGGTGATCCGACCGATGAAACAATGGGTCGCATTGCTTTTCCAGGTTTGTGAATTTTGGGTAAGCAATACAATTTTGGTATGGTCGGATTACTCGCATTTAATTTAAATTTTAGCGAATCGGAGACAAGGTTCTTACATTTTTTAAAAGAATTTTTAACCTCTGATATCATTTTCGGTAATGGATTTCTTATTACCTTTTCATAAGGGCCAGATTCGATAAGATTATCTACGCGTTCAAAATAATCTTTCTTATCCAATATAACAACCTTATTTCCTTTATCCGCTTTTAAGTAGAAGACATCTTTCTTTTTCAATCCTTTAACTACTTTTATATTTTTTCGTGAATTAGAATTTGTGTTGTTAACTATGTTTTTCGAAATTTGATTGCGACATGCTTCCCTAACAAAGGTTTTACTATTTTCTGGAAGTGTGCTAATGGAACTTTCAATGTGAGCAACTATTTCTGATAAATTATCTCTAGGAGGGGGTACTGCAAAGTTAAGACCTTTGTTTAAGATGCGAATTTCATTTCGTGTAAAGGATTGAGACGAATGATTCTCTACAATATTTACGAGTTCCTGAGGACTATTCTTCTTCGGTAAGAGCTTTTTTTAATTTTTTACTTAGAATAGAGAATTTCTTTTTATATTGAATATCAATAACTAAAAACATTTTCCTCTGGAACTCGCTCCATACTTCATATTCAATATTGTTTAATCCTGAAGTAAGTTTTTTGAATATGCTGTATGATTCTACTTCTAACATACTACGTTTTGTGTACAAATTCTTGATTTCTAAGTCAAGCCATTTTTGTTTTGCAAAAAATGAAACTTAAAATTAACAAGTTATCGATGATGTTTAAATTTAATTAACAATTATTTGACATTTTTTAAAAATTATTTAACATTTGTATTCTTGTACACGTAAACAATAAGGTATTGTCCCAAATGTTGGGTAGTAAGATTGTGTCTTCGATCACTTAAAATATTTTTATAAGTGGAAAAAGACCGTTCCACACCTGAAGTAACTGGGCAGTATTTGAATTTGGGTAATATGTTGGCACTTATTGTTTCTGGCAAAAGTTCACCCGTCCCATTAATAAAACTATCAATTTGACACAACGGTTCAAAGCCTGGGTTATTGCACAAAATGTTTTCAAACTTTTCTTTAACTCAACGCGGGAATACATCTGGCAATGTGGAGTTTATTTGACGGATTTTATTCATTAACTAAATTGATTCGGTCAACGCCAAACCTCGAGTTTCAGGCTTTTTAATACCCGCAGGTATGTGGAAAAAGTGAGTGCTAATCAAAGCTATGTTTTTTTTAATATCAGAATCGTTAAATGCTTCCTTGGATTGACGAACTGCCATAGCCTCTGCACTATCGAAGTCATTTACTACACCTTTGATGGCCTCGAATTGTTCATTGTAAAATAGTACAGCTTCAATCCATGTTCCCCATCGAGTTACCACTGGTTCGCGAGGTAAAGGCACATTTGGCAGTTTTTCTTTATAGGCGTTATTGCGACCAGGTGCCTTAAAAACCACTTTCTTTGCTGATGAAATCAGTTTATTTACATTTCCAAACGTGGACTTCTTCAGCGAGTCGATGAACTCCGTGAGCAAACATTTCACATTAATTAAATTTGGATAAAATATTTGGAGGACTTTGGCTGCCTTGATCATATAGGGAGCAGCATCTGAGAGAAATATAAACACTCTTTCATCTGCAGAAGATTCAGGAAATATTTTTGTATTACCCTCATTCACAAATCTGGCGATCGTAGAATGATTTGTCTTGTCAAGTTCTTTGCAGGCCACCAAATAGGAAGAAGAAGGCTCTAATCTTAATGCACCCACAATTAAATTCGCAATATAGCGACCACAACTGTCGGTAGTTTCATCAGCTGAATTCCAAATAATGTCATCCTTAAGTTCATTACGTATTTCTACTAGAACATGTTGGTAAATTGTTGGTACGTAATTTTTACGCAGTGTTGATTCGTCTGGTATTTTTTGATTCAAGCAATATTTTCGCAGAAAATCTATGAACGTAGGATTTGTAAGTTTATGGAGAGGAATATTACTTGCAAGCAATGCTTCACATAAATCCATGCTACTGCGACATTAACAATACCCTGAGCAATTCAATTGCCTAGTAATACCGAGAAATATTGTAAATATAGGGAAAATATGCATCATTACTAGATTTTGGGTAAAATATGCAATAATCGGTGAGAATGGTCCAAATATGCAAATGCATATAATCCAGTCTCTCTCTCTCTCTCTCTCTCTATATATATATATATATATATATATATATATATATATATATATATATATATATATATACTACTGTGATCAAAAATAGTAAGACTTTTGAAATAAAACGCAAACGGGTTATTTATTTTTCCAAATTTATTTCGTCCCCTTCAAAGTAATCCCCCTTGGATACAATGCATTTATGCCAACGTTTTTTCCACTCTTCGAACCAGTTGTTGAATTCGATTTCTGGAATGGCCTTTAAAGCCTTCTTCGATTCGGTTTTAACCTCCTCAATCGACTAAAAAGGATGTCCTCGAAGTGGTTTTTTGAGTTTAGGGAATAGCCAGAAGTCCGATGGAGCTAAATCTGGCGAGTAGGGCGATGCCGGAATGATATGAGTTGAATTTTTGATGAAAAAGTCGCGAAGAACCAATGCTATGTGAGAAGGCGCATTATCGTGATGAAAAAACCAAGAGTTATCGGCCCATAATTCCGGCCTCTGGAGAGAAATTCGAACATTTGGGAAGCCGAAAAAACCATTTTTAAAACAAAATTTAATCCAACTTCTTTGCTGAATTTTTTCACTCATGTTAAAAATTGAAAAACGCACTTTTGTTGTTGAACGAATGCAAGCGATTCTTATTAACTACTGACGCTAGGGCCTTAAAATTTGACACAGATGGCAGTTAAGATCCTACCAATCTAACGAAAAAAAAAAAATCCGATTTGGAAGTGCCCGGGCGATTTAAATTTAAAAGTCTTACTATTTTTTGATTACAGTAGTATATGTACGAGTTTATAAAGATAAGATGTATACTGGCTTTAGAGAACGAAAACCGCACTCTTTGCTCTTGCAAACACCCAATATTAGCAGGGGAGATTTAAAAGGCATACACCCAAAAGTCTCAGTAGCCAACAAACCTCGAAGCCATCTGCTGTGAATCCCCGCAAAATTTTTAATTCTAGAGCAAAACGCATAGGTGAAATAAGATTTAGTAACTTTGTTACTGTTGTTGTAGCTGTTTAGTGGTACCTTTAAAAAATGAAGACCAATATAAACGGGAATACTGTTAACCCTGGTTTAAAGATCTCTTTGGAATGTAATATATTAAAATTCCAGGTTTCAATCCGTTCGTCTAACAATGACGTTTCGCCAAAATCTCATTTGGCATTTTCAAGTGCTCTGCTGCTGCTCGATACTGTAATCTTGCTACTGCCGATCCAAGCTAACTGGCAGCACTTATATGTGTGTATATATCGTGTATATACGAGGCATGTTTTTTAAGTAAGTACCGTTTTGCGATTCCGCCGCCGCAGCGATACGGTCGGCGTTCCGCGCATGCGCGCTGGTAACCTACATCTCATGTCTACGCACTGACGCCATTACAGTCTGATTCTTCATTGTATACGTTGTTTACTGAGTGTTTAAGATGCCTCCGACAATCGTGAGTCCCGCCGATTGTGAAGTACGGGCTGTTATACGATTTCTTAGTGCTAAAGGCGTAAAACCGATCGATATTCAACGTGAGATCTGTGAAGTTTACGGACAAAACATTATGAGTGATGGAATGGTAAGGAAATGGGTGAGAGCATTTAAAGATGGCCGCACAAATGTGCATGATGAAGAACGGAGTGGGCGTCCTTCGGTCGTTAATGAAGATTTGGTGCAGAAAGTGGACGAAAAGGTGAGAGAAAACAGACTACCATTTGTTCCTGCACTTGAAGAAGCACCTGGGTGGTCAGCGTCTTCAAGACGATAACGAAGTCAAAACATTTGTGATACAGTGGTTAACAAGTCAGGCGGCAGAATTTTATGAGGAGGGTATTCAAAAACTGGTGCCACGTTATGACAAGTGCCTCAATATTCACGGAAATTATGTAGAAAAGTAGATTAAGGTACAGGCTTTCATGTAAAAATAAAATTATAGCGATATCTTTGCACGTCTTTTTTTAATTCCAAAACGGTACTTACTTAAAAAACATGCCTCGTATATATATATATATATATATATATTATATATATATATATATATATATATATATATATATATATATATATATATATATACATATATAAATATATAAATATATATAAATATATATATATATATATATATATATATATATATATATATATATATATATATATATATATATATATATAATATACAGCAGAACCCGGATTAACCGAGTCGCGATTATCCGAGCTCCGGAATAACCGAGCCAATCTAAGAACCCGATTATCCGAGGTACGCGCGTCTATGCTGCGTATTAACCGAGCTTCTAAAATATGTATGTACATATTTCCATTTAAAATCGTGGGGGTCTTTGGGGAATCCCCCTGGCCCGTGTGAGGGGTTCCCCTATTTATGTTTTTTGGACTCTTTCAGCATGTAAATTTGCGTGAATGCAGTGCGTTATAGCGTTTACTACGGAGAAGTACGAGTATACTCACATCATTTATTTGATTGGAGTTCTGATATTTAAGTGTAATTAATACGAACTGCTTTGTTTGAATTTTAGTTTGTCGTAATACGAGGCTGGTTTGAAAAGTCCGTGCAAAGTCCGACAGATGGCACCACCGGCGCGTATCGAGGTCATGTTTAGTTAGTGGCATCTCTTGAATGAACGCACACCAAGTTTTAGCCATATTGGTCTATTTCTTTGTGTTTGGCATTCGTGTGAATCAAGGAAGTCGAGTAATTTTCAAGAAATGGACGAAAAAGAATTTCGTGTGGTGATTAAACATTACTTTATGAAAGGCAAAACGCCTCAGGAGACTAAAGAGAAGCTTGATAAACATTATGGTAACTCTGCACCTTCGATTAAAACAGTTTATAACTGGTTTCAAAATTTTCGGGCTGGCCATATGGGCACAAGTGACGCTGAACGTTCTGGACGGCCTGTGGAGGTTACGACTCCAGAAATCATTGATCAAATCCATGATATGGTGATGGATGACAGAAGAATTAAGGTGCGTGAGATTGCTAGCGCTGTGGTCATCTCGACTGAACGGGTACATAATATTTTGCATAAACATTTGGACAAGAGAAAGCTATCCGCAAGATGGGTGCCGCGATTGCTCACGCTTGACCAAAAACGGAATCGTGTGAAGTGTTGCAAGGATGGTTTGCAGCTGTTCCAGAAGAATCCGGAGGACTTTAAGCGTCGTTTCGTCACTGTGGATGAAACATGGATACATTACTATACTCCTGAGACCAAACAACAATCTAAACAATGGGTTACCAAGGGGGAATCTGCACCAAAAAAGGCGAAGACCGTTCCTTCGGCCGGAAAGGTTATGGCGACTGTCTTTTGGGATTCGCAAGGGATAATCCTCATCGACTATCTGGAAAAGGGTAAAACTATTACAGGTGAATATTATTCATCGTTATTGGACCGTCTGAAAACCGAGCTGCAAGAAAAACGCCCGCGATTGGCCCACAAGAAAGTCCTTTTCCATCACGACAACGCAGAGCACACACCTCAGCAGTTGTGGTCGCAAAATTAATGGAAATAGGATTCCAACTCGTTTCACATCCCCCCTATTCTCCAGACTTGGCTCCCTCGGACTACTATTTGTTCCCCAATTTGAAGAAATGGCTGGCGGGACAAAGATTTTATTCAAACGAGGAGGTGATTGCAGACACTAATGGATATTTTGCAGACTTGGACAAATCCTATTATTCGGAAGGGATCAACAAACTAGAACATCGTTGGACGAAGTGTATACCCCTAAAAGGAGACTATATCGAAAAATAAAAAAGGTTTACCCCAAACACATAAGTAATTTTTATTTTTGCACGGACTTTTCAAACCAACCTCGTATAATGGAGCAAAACAAGCGTAAAAGAATCGTCGTTCCTATTGAAGAAAAATTAAAAGCCATCAGAAGAATTGAAGCAAGAGAGACAATTAAAGTTGTTGCACGAGATTATGGAGTAGGTGAGGTAACAGTTGGAGATTGGAAAAGAAACCGCACAAAAATAGAAGAGTTGTGTATAAATGAAGCCTCCTCGTCCTCAGGAAGAAAATCAATGAAAACCGGTGACTATTAAAAGGTTAACGAAGCTTTATTCATGTGGTTTAACCAACAGAGATCAAAAGGTGTGCCTCTGTAAGGTCCAATTTTACAACAGAAAGCAATAATGATTAGTAGGCAATTCCCAGAGATAGATCAGTTTACCGCCAGTTCTGGATGGCTTAACCGCTGGAAAAAACGGTACGGTGTACGACAACTGACTGTATGTGGTAAAAACATTTTGCTGATGTGTCATCAATTGAGAAGTTTAAGCAGAACTTTAAAAAGCAAATCGAAGATTGTGGATACACATGTGATCAAATTTACAACTGTGACGAAACTGGTCTGAATTATAAAATGCTTCCATCAAAAACATTGGCATCTCGACAGGAAAAATCAGCTCCTGGGCACAAACGAAGTAAGGAAAGATTAACTATAATGGTATGTTCCAGTGCATCTGGCAAGCACAAAATCCAACTGATGGTGATTGGCAAGTTTGCACGTCCAAGAGGTTTAAAAGACATCTCACCCAAAGCCCTACCAGCCTATTACAAAAGTCAGAAGAGCGCATAAATGGATGCGACCTTATTTACTAACTGGTTTGAAGAAGAGTTCGTGCCATCTGTGATTACATTTTTGAACAGAAACCGTCTTCCTATTAAAGCAATTTTGTTAATGGATATTGCCCCTCTCACCCTGGAGAAGGAAAATTTTTTCCTCCAAATGTATATTTTTGCCGCCGCCAAGGAGGGCTGTGTGCTTAGAAACGGGGCTTTTTTGTTATATAGGCTTCTATTTTGTGAAGAATGTTGATTCCCCAGTTATTGATTTTGGAATTGATTGTAAGGTTTTATTTAGAGTTTCACTCTAAGTAGGGGCTCTTTTTTGTGAATAACCCCCCCCCCCCAACATCATCGATTGTTAGTGTACTGCGTTAAGAGTTTCAGTAAAAGAGGGTTTTTTTACATCAAGGGGTTTTGCTTCCCCTGTTTATCAATGGATGGCCCTCCACTATAAGTACAATGTACTTATACAGTTCTTGCCATTATGATTCATTCTTACGATAGAAGTAAAAATACGAGGCTGGTTTGAAAAGTCCGTGCAAAAATAAAAACTACTTATGTGTTTGGGGTAAACCGTTTTTATTTTTCGACATAGTCTCCTTTTAGGCTTATACACTTCGTCCAACGATGTTCTAGTTTGTTGATCCCTTCCGAATAATAGGATTTGTCCAAGTCTGCAAAATATCCATTAGTGTCTGTAATCACCTCCTCATTTGAACAAAATCTTTGTCCGGCCAGCCATTTCTTCAAATTGGGGAACAAACAGTAGTCCGAGGGAGCCAAGTCTGGAGAATAGGGGGATGTGAAACTAGTTGGAATCCTATTTCCATTAATTTTGCGACCACAACTGCTGAGGTGTGTGCTGGTGCGTTGTCGTGATGGAAAAGGACTTTCTTATGGGCCAATCGCGGGCGTTTGTCTTGCAGCTCGGTTTTCAAACGGTCCAATAACGATGAATAATATTCACCTGTAATAGTTTTACCCTTTTCCAGATAGTCGATGAGGATTATCCCTTGCGAATCCCAAAAGACAGTCGCCATAACCTTTCCGGCTGAAGGAACGGTCTTCGCCTTTTTTGGTGCAGATTCCCCCTTGGTAACCCATTGTTTAGATTGTTGTTTGGTCTCAGGAGTATAGTAATTTATCCATGTTTCATCCACAGTGACGAAACGACGCTTAAAGTCCTCCGGATTCTTCTGGAACAGTTGCAAACCATCCTTGCAACACTTCACACGATTCCGTTTTTGGTCACCTCCACAGGCCGCCCAGAACGTTCAGCGTCACTTGTGCCCATATGGCCAGTCCGAAAATTTTGAAACCACTTATAAACTGTTCTAATCGAAGATGCAGAGTCACCATAATGTTTATCAAGCTTCTCTTTAGTCTCCTGAGGCGTTTTGCCTTTCATAAAGTAATGTTTAATCACCACACGAAATTCTTTTTCGTCCATTTCTTGAAAATCACTCGACTTCCTTGATTCACACGAATGCCAAACACAAAGAAATAGACCAATATGGCTGAAACTTGGTGTGCGTTCATTCAAGAGATGCTACTAACTAAACATGACCTCGATACGCGCCGGTGGTGCCATCTCTCGGACTTTGCACGGACTTTTCAAACCAGCCTCGTATAGTGAAAAATGTCCTTTTATTGTTAGTCAAAATAGAACATGCAAAAAAGCTTTAATTTATTGTATCAATTAATCGCGTGGCAATAGGTTTTAAAAAATAATATATTTAAACAAATATTTTTAAGAGTCGGAATTGTCATTTCTCACTCTCAGATTAGTTCAACATTCAAAGTCAATAAAGTAAAAGTCCTTTTACAGATTCGCCTTCATTTAATTCGTTACAGGAACTTTTTCTACTTTTGTTCATTTGTATAATGTCCTAAGCAAAAACTAGAAAACAAAAACGTGTATCTGTCATGTTCATGTAAAATAATCGATTGTTCTCTTGGCTGTCCCGCCTATGTGTGTGTGTGAGTGTGTGTAATGTACAATACTTTATAGAGCACTTTTATATTTTCTATGTATGCTTAGAAGGGTGAGTAAATACAAAGAGAATAGAGTATTAGGAATAGCAGTTGTGTATCGGAACAATGACTGTTTTGTGACATTTTTCATCGGGAATTAAGGAAGGATTATGTAGATTTGTAAACTCGTGAAATATATTGGGTTATAGGGTTATAATGTTGGATAACAAGATAAGGGGAATAATCAGTGAAAAAATGAGGAATTTTGAGATCCGATCGTTCGAAAAAAAAAATAGAGAAGAAATATTACTTTCCAGAACAATATTTATTTTCCAACAGGGGACTCTGGACTATTGGTTGTCTTTTATGTTAAACTGCGCTAAGACTATGGTTATTTTGTGACTGATACTATAGAAGGTACACTTATTTGAACAAAACTATCTTATACACAGTGTCTCTCAAAGTAAACAGAACTTCTACAAAATGAAAACAAAGACTTATTGTTTTGGCAAAATTATGTTCAAAATAGTCCCCTTGGGATTCGATATAGCGTTTTAATCGGTCAATAAGCCTATGAAATGAGTTTTTAGCTCATCTTTGGAGATGTCCTTCCTTATTCTGGTTGACGCTTTCAATATCCGCATAATGGTTTCCTTTCAAAGACAAATCCAATTTTGGAAATAGATAAAAGGAGTGAACTAAATCAGGCCAATACGGTCAATAGTTTATGGCTAAAATGCCACTTTTAGTCAAAAAATCAGTTACACGCATCAAACGATCAGATGGTGCGTTACAGTCACCAACTACCACTTTCACGATATTGTGGCGGCACACGCTGAATACGCGACAAAGCTTCATATCCTCTAGATGATACACAGCATTAACCGTTTGACCAAGTGGAACGAATTTCTTGTGCACTGGCGCTCCGAAATATAGAAACAAATCAACATTGTTTTTTGACTTTTGACTTCTCAAAACGACTTTTTTTTGGATTTTTTTCGCTTAGGTGCTTCCATTCAGAGCTTTGGCGCTTAATTTCGGGATCATATTGAAAACACCACGTCCCATCGCCAGTTACAATGGAATACTTGAAGTTTTTGTAATTTTTTTGACTGCAGTCTTTAAAATATTGAATTCTAAGCAATTGTTAGTCATCACTCAATTTGTGTGGGTCTAGCACACGTGTGCGGGGAAACCGATTCACGTTGTTCTTGAATCGCTGTAAATTACTCGCGTTATGCTTGAATCGCTGCCACGGGACAGAGAGGGGTTTTACGCAAAACTTAATAGTGGCTCGCAGTTCATTTTTCGACCACTAACTAAAACACACTGTCACTTCAGGCGCAATATCTCAGCTTCTATTTATTCGATTGTAATGAAAAT
Organism: Pachyrhynchus sulphureomaculatus; assembly: GCA_019049505.1. Classification (NCBI taxonomy): domain Eukaryota; kingdom Metazoa; phylum Arthropoda; class Insecta; order Coleoptera; family Curculionidae; genus Pachyrhynchus; species Pachyrhynchus sulphureomaculatus. Next base: position 35,208,593 of record CM032456.1, on the reverse strand, counting down.
TATATATAGTGTCAATGAAAGATGGATCTTTCCCGCGCAGATTACATCCAATAGGTGGCGCGATACTGATTATTTTAAAAAAGTCCTGTTTACTGTGACACGCACCGTGTAACTCTAACTTCAACTACAATCCTTGGAAAATTATTGAATTCTGCTCGGGATCGTTGCATAATATAATATAATATGAGCAAGATTTATTCCATATTTCCGGCATACTTACGGAAAATACTATTTAAACTTAAAACCAATAAAAATAAACACTTTCTTAATAGTAAATTGTAATGAATGTCTTGTTTACAAAAAAATTCTAAAACGCATAATTTTTCTTTAAAAATAAAAATTAAGTGCTAACAAGATCTTTCAAGTGGATTCTTTTTTTAAGCCCAACACACAAATGACGTGTCTTTCAAGTGATTAATGTACTGTTAAATCGGAAATATCTAAACTATTTGTTTGAAATTTTAATCAGCAACAATAAACAGCTTGTAAACGATATGATATGTGTTATTAAGGCCATTAATAATTTCATTTTAAACTGTGAAATATCAATTAGTTCGGTTATTGACACTTTTGTAGTGGCGTATTTGATTATCATTTCAGGCCTCGAATAATTAAGGAATTAAAAATGGTATTTATATATATATATATATATATATATATATATATATATATATATATATATATATATATACACATATATATATACAAGGTCTGTCCGGAAAGTACACCAATTTTATTGGGAAACGACTGTACGTTGTAGCCCGGTCTACCCACGGAGGATTGATGGTGGGGGAAGTCAGCTAAGAAGCGAGTGCATGCTCAGTTGTCTCGAATCAGTGGGGATCGTCCACCATAAGTTTGTACCTTCCGAGGCAACCATCAACTCTAAATTTTACGTGGAAGTGCAGCTTGTACAACGGCTTTAAAAGCAATTCCTAAACAGGTCTTCCAGGACGCCTTCACAGCTTGAAAATTGCGCTGGCAAAAATGTATCGACGCTGGAGAAGACTATTTTGAAGAATTTTAATATATTATACCGATCTGGTTAATAATTTTTTTTAGTCTCCACATCCATGATCAGAAGGAGTTTCTTGAAAATGTGTTACATAAAAACTTGTAAAAATAATCTCAATCAAAAAAGAGACATATAAGGATTGAGCTCTATTTACACCTATTTACTAACACAAAATCATTCCAATCCAATAAAAAAAAGATTTTTATGAAAAAATTAGTTTTTTCTCTTTCTCTTTCTGTTATTCCTGCTTCTTATATATTCCTAAGTACTTTTTATGTCTTTTTGATATAAAATTATAAAATTAAAAACTAAATATGAAAAATAATAAATGACCTGTAAAAATAACATTCTCTTTTAAATACTTTAAATTACTTTTTGAGTCCCTTTGTGATAAAATTAAAGAATAAATATAATTAATAATCATTATCTCCTCTAATAGTAACATCCATTTAAATTTAAGTCCCTTTGTTATAAAATTACAAAAGAAATATAATTAATAATAAATAATTGGTTTAATAGTAGCATCCAAAATTTACTACATCCCTAACTTTAATGCTTTTTGGGTTTGTCCTCGACCTGATGACGACATAGACTACCAACAATATTCGGTTCAGACTTAAATATTACTAAATAAGACTAAACCCGATGTTAAAAAATTTTAAAATGGAGTACCATTTCAACATCATGGTTTTTCTTACAGTTGTGTTCTGTCTTAAAAAGTGTTTTTGAATAATGTTATTAGCAACGTTTTAATTTTTAACCTGTATAATTCTCTAAGTGCCCTTTTATCATGTTTTTTTGTGATCATACCTACTACCTGGCACACAAAAATGCAAATTTTATCGTTTTCACCAGAGATGAATTAACTGCTAAATTTTTATAAGTAATTTCTCATACAACCTTATAATTTATTCAATTATATTTCAAAAACGATCGTCTTAAGTTTATTTCTCTGAACCTTGTTTGCATTTTTTAGAATCCAGAAGAAGCTACCATTAGGCAGCGAAAGCTCGATAACAAAAATAAAAAGCAGATACTAGAGCCTTTAGATCTTTGATTGCTCATCTCTTCTCCTTATAAGGGCGTTTCCCAGTAGTTAAACTTCCGATTGTTTGTTACCAGTGCCCTGTTACTGCCCTTCCTCTTTATATATATATATATATATATATATATATATATATATATATATATATATATATGCGTCCCGAGATGGTTTGACAGATCAAAGAACAGTAACAAACTGTTAAAATATAGATTTTGTTCAATTCTAGTAGTTGATATTAATTTTTATATACGTTGAGTAGAACCCAAATAATTTAACAACTCGTAAATAACTCATCTATCGGTCTGTGGCCTTCAAGACCCGCCGATAGAGGGCATGCATGCTTTCAAAACTACGCTTACAGCAGCCAGGGATCCAAATTAGTGCATCTTACTGACCTGGAGGTTAGTTTGGATTAATAACAGGTAGTGGGACTTCTGTGATTATTTTATGCCTCCCAAGAATAGTATGTTCTTGTACATTCAATAAAGAAATTATCCATTTCCAAATTTTTAAACCGAAAATTTTCAAATTTTGAGCATGCCAAAATATTACATAACCAATAAAAAAAAATAAAATAGCGTTATCACTAAGAAAGTATGTCATTCATAAAATTGTTTTCCTTCAAACCAATCATCCAGTTAAAATTCTAAGGAGAGAAGTAAGGACAAGTAGAAAATAGTTGAGTGAATTGCAGCTTTGTCCAACCTTAAGTGTGTCATGGTAATATGCAAAAAGTTACCTTATACTACGACCATGCAACATCGCAAAGAAAACCGGAATACTAAAAAGGTCACCTGCTTTTGTAGTACAAATCACTTAGGATACTGTAGCAGTGTAGCTATTTACATTGCTTAATTTTAATAACCAATTATTTACGGTTACATAAAACTTGTCAAAATACAAATATTCAACAATCGATAAATATAATATCTATTGGCTAAAAATTATGCGCACTTCATTAGGTTATACTTCTAACGATAATGGGAAAGACAGTGAACTAAGGAATCTTTTAAATTTTGGAATCTGAGCACGATAAATTTGACCGATTTGTTGTTAGTCGATGCAGTCAACCAGTTTGGAGTATACATTACGGCTGATCGTGTTTTCATTGTAACTATGCCAAGGTTTGATTGTAACAGAATTGGTAAGCTTTCAGCCGTTTTGCAAAATATAACCTTCCAACTTGTCAGGGAGGTCTCTAAAGCGCTAAAGGAGCGACACGTGTGTGGAAAAAGCGACTCACGTTGTTCTTGAATCGCTGTAAATTGTACTCGGTGAGAAACACAGTCCTGGGTAGATTATTCCAAAGGGATGATGTTCTCCATATAAAAGACTGCTTGAAAAGCGTTGTACGAGGAGTAACAAGCTGAACCTCATACGGATGTGAAGTATCAGCGCCACGTGTATTTCTAACATGCACCGCTCTGGGAGGAATTAAACGGGCCACATCCTCCGAATACTTTCCATAAAAATACTTGTAGAATAGGCTCAAGTCGCCAACCGTTCTTCGATGTTCCAGCGCATCAAGGCCGCCGGTCAGTTCCGGGTCTCCAATCAGACGAACAGCTCTTCTTTGAATAGAATCCAACAAATGCAGTGTATGTTTGTTAGCGGAGCCCCAAACATGGGAGCAGTATTCCATAGTTGGTCGAATTTGAGCTTTGTAAAGAATTAACAGTTGTTGTGGAGTGTAAAGCTTTCTGGTTCGAAATAATAGTCCCAACTTCTGAGAAGCTCTCCTTGCTATGCCTGCAACATGCTCATGGCAGGACATATTTGCTCTCAAATTAACGCCCAACAGACTGAGTGACGATGTTAGAGGAATGGAGTGCCCCGCCATAACTATGTCGGGTTCAGCAACGTTAACTTTTCTTCCCGCTGTTTGCGGACACTCGCCTGAGCAGCCGATGTCCAAGCGTTCAAAGTGAATGAAGAGATAAGCGTCCTGTCATCTGCAAAGCTGTATATTGGATTTTCGGTCCGGTTGAAAAGTCTACAGAATACTGGTGTCCGTTTCCTCGCATAGTTTTTGAGAACTATGGCAGGTATTCCGTCAGCGCCAAAAGCCTTTTTTGTGTCTAGCTTCATTAAATAGTAATATATAAAATAGTAAATATCTATTATGTGAAATCCCAAACTGGATGACTGTAATTTATAAATATCTCTCCTCTTTGTGAAATAAATATTAATAATGTAAGACATTTTTAAATTTTTTCTAGTTAGAAAAGCCCATTAGCTAGAAAGTTAAAATAAATTTAAACTTTACACTTCTCAAATAAGCAGTCGGCTCCGATTCACAGCAATAAAATTTCTAAAAGTGTCTTGACAATGGGCCAAGAGCATAGAATTTTTGGATTTTTTGTAACATTCATTGAAACAATACGACAATAACTTTTCTCCGTAATGTGTATTGTTTCTTTAAAGATTTTTCCAAAAAATTATTATTAGGATGTTATTCAGAGAAAATATTAATTTGTTATTTTATTTTTGAAACGGGAGTGGGTTGGCTAGAATCTAATAAATATTGGCGTTGAAGTATTTATTTATGAATCCAATTAAAATATTGTTACTGGAGAAAAGAACAAACAACATAAATAAAAAACTGGTGAAGTTATTTATTCAGTAATTCCCTAACCAATATAAACTGCACAATAACTAATGAGTTGGGCGTTTTGACACTAAAGCTTAATCAACTATTACACATAATGATCCATACTGCGATAAGCCCATGGAAAAATTGAATAATGTTGTTGATTTTTTTGAGGTCACTTTTGTAATCACAGTTAGTTCCCTATATTTATATTAAGATTGGGATTCATGCAGAAATAAAGTGATTTTCAAATTTTGGTATCCGAGCATACTAAAAAAGACACGTAACATGCTAAATTCACTGCTACCATACTGACGATTTTTAACCATGAATGTACTTTTTTAGCACTTTTATATAAAACCGGGTTGAAATAATACAATATACTCGTACATACTGCATCGGGATCGAAATGGAAAAATGTATTTCCTTGGTCTAGGAATGCATTCGTTGGTCGGAGTTGTTTTGACTTGAAAGTCGTAAACGTCTGGCCAAAATCGGTCAGTGGTTGATTGTAAACTGAGAAGTTGTTTATTATGTGTGTTACTTATATACATACTGTCCGGACTGGAGGTCGCAGCTGACTAGTTAGTGCTGCCGTCTCTGGGCTGATGTAGACCGTCTCGGACTTGTTTAATAGGCTATTGGTGTCTTGTGTTATTACAGATCTTCACGCAGTTGGGAGTATCATCTTCTTTCCGTAACGTTTTGCTATGGGGTGAATGTCGATGGCTTCTTGAATGATTCGTGTTTGGTATTTTTGTATGATCGCTATATACTTGCAACTGTTAAAATCGATCTTGTGGCCTGTCGTTAACTGAGGTTGCAAGAAAGCCGATGTAATTTGTTCATTATGTATAAGTTTGTATCCTTCAAGGTATATATATATATATATATATATATATATATATATATATATATATATATATATATATATATATATATATATATATCTACCAAGTGTAGAAGTATGAAGTGCGGATTTCAGACAACAGATGGTGCACCAATGCAGTTTGTGCTATAAAGATTTGACACTGCGCCATTTTGTTGTGTCATCAACAAGTGTCAGACGCGCACGAGTGATAAATTGGAAAAGTGTGTGCATAGTGTTGTGCTGTTGTGTTCAATATGTCGAAATTTATACCGAACAAAGAGCATTCGCGGACAGCATTATTTTTTTTGTTTTCATTTAAAGAAAACTGGTGTTGAATCATACCGATTACTTCGAGAAGCTTATGGTGTGTGTACGATGGTTTCGGCGCTTCAAAAGTGGTGACGTCGATCTTGATGTTGGACAAAGATGATTCGCAAACACAAAAACACCTCGCCGAGCAATTGGGCGTTAGTCAACAAGCTGTTTCCAATCGGCTACGAGACATGGGAAAGATTCAGAAGATCGGTAGATGGGTACCACATGAGTTGAACGACAGGCAAATGGAAAAGCGCAAAAACACGGGGATGAAAAGTGGATTTATTTTGAGAATCCCAAGCGCAAGAAATCATGAGTAGACCCAGGCGCACCATCTACATCGATCGCAAGACCGAATCGTTTTGGCAGAAAGACGATGCTCTGTGGTTGGTGGGACCAGAGGGGCGTGGTCTATTATGAGCTGTTAAAACTTGGGGAAACGGTTAATACTAAACGTTACCATCAACAATTGACCTAGTTGAACCGTTCGCTGCTTGAAAAAAGGCCAGAATACCGAAAGAGGCAACACAAAGTCATTTTTCTTCATGACAATGCTCCATCACATAAGGCAAAACCAGTTCGCGACACATTGGAAGCACTCAGCTGGGAAGTTCTACCCCAAGCGGCTTACTCACCAGACTTGGCTCCTTCCGATTACCACTTGTTTGCATCGATGGGTAACGCACTTGCTGAGCAGCGCTTTGGTTCGAACGGGATGAATGGTTCGCAGCAAAAGGGGAAGATTTTTACTGGCGTGGTATTTACAAATTGCCCGAAAGGTGGGAAAAATGTATAACAAGGGATGGAGCATATTTTGAATAAAGCACTTTTTATCATTCTTCCGAATTTAACATGTTTTTTTAGAAAAAAAAAATCCGCATTTCATATTTGTACACCTGGTATATATATACATATATATATATATATATATATATATATATATATATATATATACATATATATATATATATATATATATATATATATATATATATATATATATATATATATATATATATATATATATATATATACATACATATATATACATATATATATATATATATATATATATATATATATATATATATATATACACATATATATACACATATATATATATACACATATATATATACACATATATATATACAAATACATCTAGGGTGTTATGAAAATAATTTAATATATTCAAATGGGTGATTCCTTAGATCACATAGTCCAACGTCCAATATTTTTTTTTCTCAATTTTAGACATACTTAGAATTTGGTAAAATTCCCATTTTGTTACCCCAGCCTGACGCCTATGATTAAAGTTGCCTAATATAAATTCCTTCCTAAAAAGTAATATGACTTTTCGTCAAAATTTTTTATAAATTAACGGGATTTTTAAATGAAAAAATCAAAAAAAAAAATGTTAATATAAGAATATTGCTCAGTATATATCACCACTACACCAAACACTTTATTTTTGCACTTGACACGCGTTTAGCTAACCATATTCGTTGCATCAGGAGCGATGATTGACTCAATCATCACCCCGATGAAGCTGACGTGGTTAGAGAATTGCGCATTGAATGCAAAAATAAAGTGTTTTGGTGTAGTGGTGATATATTCTGAGTAATGTTCTCATTGTAACAGTATTTATGAGAGTACCAGGTAAATACGTTCTTCATCAGGTCCCAAAGACTCCTCATTATAAAGTAGTGGGGATAGTGGTGATATATACAGAGTAGTATCATTGTGCCAGAGATTCCACATTCTCAACATAGATAATAATATTAGTTAATATTTACCAAAAGCATATTTTTGTTTGAACCTAATAATATTATGCGTAATAAGTATTTGAAGTGATATTTACGTCATGTTTGTTAAGTTTACCGAGTAATTTCTTAATTTCTTATCAGTAAAAAAAATACCTAGAATAAAACCAAAATATTTTTTTATATTGTATTGTAGTATGTATTCCTCATGGAATGGTTAAATGTACAGCAAAAATAATAAAAAAAACTAACCTTTTGAAGCAGTTGAGAAACACGATAATAACTTAAAGTACATATGGATTATCACACTTTAATAACAAGCATTAAAAGATGTAAAAAAACTGTTCTTCTTGAGAACATACCAACACAAAAATTATCTAAATTAGTACCTCAATTACCTAAGGTATTACAAATTCACGAACATAAAAGCCAATATACGGACCTAGGCCGTATATATACTATTTACCATAAGTAAATCAGCTCGTCAGTAATAGTGACATTTAAGCAGAGAATGGTCAAAGTGTCAATAGAGTGAAAATAAAATTTGCATTTAAATGTTAGTTCCTATTATCATGTAAAAAAATTCCGATGTATTAACTAAAATAAAAAATCATAAGCCACAAAAATAATTTAAAAATGCACTGGATCTAACTAATAATAATAAGCTAGAAACTCAGATTAACCAATGGACGGAACAATAATGAATTTAACCAACAAACATAGCTAACTTCTTTGGAAATGAAAAATATAGAGATGCTCTATATTTGTCAACATAGTGAACCACCTGAGCTTCAGTATTAGATATTTTAGATCCGTTTACAGAAATATTGAAAGGATGCACAGATAGTTTAACACGTCAGTAAATAGGTGTGCGTTTAAAAATACGACTATCACGAACGGACGCATTCGTTACCAAAATTCGGTATAAAATTATTGAATTCATCAAAAGTAGTGACGTCAATCATCGGCTAAACACTACGACACATGGTAAGTAAAATATAATTCAGGCAAATAATTGTCAAAACCAAAAAACATTCTCCCATAACTGCCTAAAGAAATTACGCATATTATTCAATAATGTATACTACTATTTAGTAATAAGCTCAAAAATATCCTGATTATTTCAATCCAATATATTTTACAATAAATTTACTTAACTTTAATACAGTATCTGACCTAAGTTGTTTAGATATGACAAAAAAAGAAGAAAACATAACTATTTGCACGTCTGTCTCAACAAATAACCTAAAGCTAATTGTATTTGTAAAAAAAATGCATCTGCATATAAATAAATACGAACATAAAAGAACAGAAATGAAATCAAAAGCATTAATCCGAATAAGAACTGGTGCCGTGATACTATAACCGTGAAGAGCTAATTTTACAACGCAACTGGAGCAACAGCTTTTATTGCGACAGTTGACAACTCTATGAGTTCTGTCGGTAATCGGTAAAGTTTTTTTTTTTTAAATTTAAAGTTTTTAAAGAATAAATAGCTAGTAATTATATTGTGTTGAAAGCTTAACAATGAATAATGAACTTTGTCATACGTATTTTACCTGGAAAGAGTTCATTTTCCTTTTTTCCGCAATTTACATGTGCTACCGGATTTACAGTTAGTTATAAAAAAGATTTTTCATGGTATCGTGGCACTAATGAAATTATAATAAAAGTTAAACAATTTTTTTAATAGAAAATATAGTGATATGTGGCATTACCAAAAATTTCGGCTTTAGATAGAAAATTATTTGAGTTCAGCTCTCTTATATATTAATTTCTTTAGTTAAAACTCTGAACATCAAGTGCAATTTATTTCTACAGCATCAGAAGCCTTTCTAAACTGAAACAGGTATGTAAAGTTCTATTCAATAATTAATAATAATAAAAAATATATTAAGCCACACTGTAACAGTACAGGTTATTACCATGATACTAGTCTGTTGTTTCTGACATAAATTCATGACGTATCTGCTAATCATAAAATTTCAAGGTCCATTTGCTCTTAATTATTGAGAAGCAATATTTTTAATTTGTGCGGTTGCTTTTTATGCTTATGCTTATTTTGTTATCAATATAATAAAATACATATATGTATATATGTATATATATATATATATATATATATATATATATATATATATATATATATATATATATATATATATATATGTATATATATATATAGATATATACATATATAAACACGTACACTGGAAAGTTTTTGGTCTACCTACTTAAAACACATTTTTCTTGCAAAATTCGAATTTATTCATCAATATAGTCCCCTTCAAGACCGATATAATGAGTCTAACGCTTTTCTAACATTTCTATAACTTTCTAGTAGAACGATTTGTCTTTGCCTTCAAAACAGGCCTCAGTTTCGGCGATAACTTCTTCATTGGAGCCAAATATCTTTCTCGCGAGCATTTATTTAGGTCTGTGAATAGATAATAGTCACTGGGGGTCAAATCTAGAGAATACAGTGGATGAGGAAGCAATTCGAACTTCAATTCAGGCAATTTTGCCATTGTAACCATTGACTTATGACACGGTGCATTGTTTCAATGAAAGAGCACTTTTTTCTTGTTCATTTGGGGCCGTTTCTTTGCGATTTCTGCCTTCAAACGCACCAATAACCTTATATACTATTCGCTATTGATGGTTTTTCCCTTCTATGCATAGTCGATGAAAATTATTCCATGCGCATCCCAAAATACAGAGGCCAAAACCTTCCCAGCCGGCTGTTGTGTCTTTGGTCGCTTCAGGAGGCTGTCACCGGCTGTTGTCCACTCAGCTGACTGCCGATTTGATTCCGGAGTGTAGTGGTGGATCCATGTTTCATCCATTGTCACATATCATATGAAAAAATCCCTTTTATTGTGCTTAAACGGGTCCAAACAGCGCTCAGAATCATCAACACGTTGTTGTTTTTGGTCCACTATAAACAAACACGGTATCCATTTCGAATAGCGCTTTCTCATGCTCAAATGTTCATGCAAAATATGACCAAGGCGTTATTTTGATACCTTTAGGGTGTCAACTACCTTACGCAATTTCACTTTACGGTCATCCATGAATTTTTTAATGTTTTCGGGTGTAACCACCTCATTTGGGCGTCCAGAGCGTTCAACATCATTTGTGTCTGTAAGACCGAGTTTATATTCAATACACCAGTAAATGATGAGTGATGTTTCAGGAGCAGAGTATCCGTAACACTTATCAAGCCAATGCTTTCTCTGAACGGTATTTTTTCCCATTATAAAACAGTGTTCAAACACGAAATTCGATTCTTTCCATTGTTTTGAAAACATCAAAAGTAGTGTCATTAAAACTACTGTAAGTTTTAAACTAATAGTCGAAATGTCATGAAACTTTAACATATAACGTTTGAAGGTTGGCATTTCCTAAAAATCATAAGAATTTTTTGAAAAGGGCGACATCTTTTCAGCCTATATATATATATATATATATATATATATATATATATATATATATATATATATATATATATATATATATATATATATATATATATAAACTAAAAGTGAAGATACAGTATTTAAATATTTACGCATGTTATGATACTAATTTTATATCAAATGATTTTAAATTTGAGATCTGTATCTTGCTAAATAGGGATAAGGTAGTCTTTGAAGTAGCCCTGTCAACCCACGGATCGTAATCGGATCATACTGAAGATACTACAACTTAGTTGAAGCCAGATCTAAAGAAAGAACTATGAAAGTTAGGCCGCTCCCTGATTTGTCGGTGCGGTATTGTTTTCCTCGGTGTGACTTGTGCGGGATGAGCGGGCGCGGAGCAAGTCCGGTAGGTTTCATTGAAATATAGGTGTTCGGCATGTTTTCGTTATCGAATCGGTACTGAGAACACCAAGAAAAACGATACCGCACCGACAAATCAGGGAGCGGCCTAATACGCCGAAAATTCTTATAACAGTAAAGCGAAAAAAAGGTCGAGTAAATTATTCTAGAAACCCTAAAAAAAGAATAATCTGTTGAGTTCGGCTTAAAGACAAAAATAGGGTGAAATGTTACAAAGGATTTTATTTAATAATAAAAGGAAATTTATTCCACAAATACCATTCCCAACCAAAATAATATTAGAAAATGGAAACGTTAAAGAGGCAATAATTGATTTCCGAATTGTGTGTGAAATGGTTCAGTCCTTTTGTGTATATTTCCCCTAACATTGAAATTTGATTTGTTCGTAAGGGGACTATTCATATTGAGTAATAACTTATGTACACAAAATAAACCAATATTAAACGTTGAAAACGCTCTATGGCGACTTATGGCAGGCGACTACGTGATCGTCTGAAAATATGTTTTCATTATGAACAATTCAAACACTAAAGCTTAATGGAATATGGTTCTCTGGTGAGTTGTACAAATGACGAAACTAGAACGATGTAGAATAAAAATATCAAAATTATTAAGCGCATTCATCGTTCCATTGTTGCAATAATTTTCTGGTCATTCTACAATTATTTTTTTGAAGAAGGGTCAAAATTATTCACTACAAACGTCGCAAACTCTATTCTCGGTCTTCTACATTTGTAGACTTTAATATCTAAGAATTATTTTTTACGTTCCTTAAATCAATCATTGATTTCCTCAAAGCGCAATTTACTTCCTGTCAAGAAGCCACAACCCAACAAACGAAATAAGATGTCAAGTTAATACAGCCGCCCTCATATTTGGCGCATTACACGACGTCGCAAAATGAGGACTATGCGTAATTTTTATCCAAATTCATTTTCTAACCGCCATTTTTAAAAGAAATTCAATAATTTTTTTTTTAAATCTTCCTTCTTGGTTTCCCTATCGATCTGTCGTAGCGGATTTTTGATTATTTACTATGATTTTTACTATTTATCAATATATATATATATATATATATATATATATATATATATATATATATATATATATATATATATATAGTAGAACACCGATTAACAGAGTCGCGATTATCCGAGCTCCGGATTAACCGAGCCAATCTAAGAACCTGATTATTCGAGGTACGCGTGTCTATGCTGCGTATTAACCGAGCTTCTAAAATATGTATGTACATATTTCCATTTAAAATCGTCGGAGCCTTCGGGAAATCCCCTGACCCGTGTGAGGGGTTCCCCTATTTATGTTTTTGGACTCTTTCAACACGTAAATTTGCGCAAATGCAGTGCGTTATAGCGTTTACTACGGAGAAGTACAAGTATACTCACATAATTTATTTGGTTGGAGTTCTGGTAGTTAAGTGTAATTAATACGAACTGCTTTGTTTGAATTTTTGTTTGTCGTATTATAATGGAGCAAAACAAGCGCCTTTTAAAACAATCGTCGTTCCTATTGAAGAAAAATTAAAAGCCATCAGAAGAATTGAAGCAGGAGAGACAATTAAAGTTGTTCCACGAGATTATGGAGTAGGTGAGGTAACAGTTGGAGATTGGAAAAGAAATCGCACAAAATAGAAGAGTGGTGTATAAATCAAGCCTCCTCGTCCTCAAGAAGAAAAGCAATGAAAACCGGCGACTATGAAAAGATTAACGAAGCTTTATTCATGTGGTTTAACCAACAGAGATCAAAAGGTGTGCCTCTGTCAGGTCCAATTTTAAAACAGAAAGCAATAATGATTAGTAGGCAATTCCCAGAGATAGATCAGTTTACCGCTAGTTCTGGATGGCTTGACCGCTGAAAAAAAACGGTACGGTGTACGACAACTGACTGTATGTGGTGAAAAAACTTTCTGCTGATGTGTCATCAAATGAGAAGTTTAAGCAGAACTTTAAAAGCAAATCGAAGATTGTGGATACACATGTGATCAAATTTACAACTGTGACGAAACTGGTCTGAATTATAAAATGCTTCCATCAAAAACATTGACATCTCGACACGAAAAATCAGCTCCTGGGTACAAACGAAGTAAGGAAAGATTAACTATAATGGTATGTTCCAATGCATCTGGCAAGCACAAAATCCCACTGATGGTGATTGGCAAGTCTAAACGTCCAAGAGCTTTAAAAGACATCTCACCCAAAGCCCTACCAGTCTATTACAAAAGTCAGAAGAGCGCATGGATGGATGCGACCTTATTTACTAACTGGTTTGAAGAAGAGTTCGTGCCATCTGTGACTAAATTTTTGAACAAAAACCGTCTTCCTATTAAAGCAATTTTGTTAATGGATAATGCCCCCTCTCACTCTGGAGAAGGACTACATGTGGGCGAAATTGTTGTAAATTTTTTTCCTCCAAATGTAACCAATATAATGCCACCAATGGATCAAGGCATCCTCGAAAACATTAAAAAAAATTATAGACGTCTATATCTTGAACATCTGTTAGAATACACAGAAAAGGAGGATATTATCAATGGGATGAGAAAGGTTACACTGAAAAAATGTTATTTACTGGGTAAGTCAAGCTTGGGATTCTGTGCGTACTACCACTATTCAAAAATCTAGGTCAAAAGTTATTGATTTTGACGACTAAAATGACAGTGAAGATGATACTCCATTAAATGAATTAGCTTTGAAATTGAGAAGCCATGGAGAAATGTCCTGTTCAAATTTTGACAGCAAGATAGAAGAAAAAGAAAAAAAGTTTATTTGAATTAATGCAAAAATTAAAAGGTTGTGAAAATGTGACAAAAGAAGATGTTGTTGAATGGATTACAGCACATGATTTAGAAGAAAAAATGAGTATTAAACAAATAACGAATGCCTTTCAGAAAACCGAAAAAAATCAGATGACGATTACGAAGCGGCGGTGGATGAACAGTCTTCCATTAAGATCTCTCATCAAGAAGGTTTTACTTCTTTGGAATAAGTTTTAAAGTATATCGAACAACAAGCAGAGGCAACCCCAGCGGATTTGCTTCTTCTTAATATATGGAGAAACATTGCAGCGAGAAAAAGAAAATGCAATATGAAACAGAAGCGCATAGATACCTATTTCACTGTTTTATAATATATGTACCTATTTAAATGTTAAAAATCTTAATACATCGGTTTAAAGTATTGGTGTTTATTTTTTGAATGAATAAAAAACAAATCCGGATTATCCGAGGAGTTTTCAGTTATCCGAGGAGGGTGCCCCCCACGTTACCTCGGATAACCGGCGTTCTACTGTGTGTATATATATATATATATATATATATATATATATATATATATATATATATATATATATATATATATATATTTTTTTTCTAAAAAAACACCTTTTAAGACAATAAAATGAGTCTCAGTCGGGCAATTTTCAATGAATCTCAATAATTTGTTTGTTAGCTTCGTTTTTAATTTCTCTATCGATCTGTCTGGGCGAATTTTTGATTACTGACCATGATTTGAACTCATTTTTCAATAAATACAGTTTTTAACCATTTACACCAAAAACATCAACCCTATCATAACCTTATGCAAAGAGGAAAAATGGTCAGATGATCGTTTCCTAAATTTTCTTTTAAACCAGTTCGTTAAATCGTTACTAAAACTAGCCTTTTAAACCATGAACTCCAAACCGAACAAAACCTAATATAGCGAAGACCAAACCTAGCATAACCTAATGTAGCGAACTTTAACCTGATGTGCCAAACTCTAAAACTAACATAATGTAGGGATCACCAATGGATTTCCTAAAAAGGTATTTTTTGGAAAAAAATATTAATAAACTAGTAAAAATCATGGTAAATAATCAAAAATCCTCTCAGACAGATCGATAGCGAAATTAAGAACAAAGATTTTTTTTAAAAAAAATTGAGATTTCTTGAAAATTGCGGCCAGAAAATGAATTTGGGTAAAAATAACATATTGTCCTGAAAGTAAAGTAAAGATATACAACACATGTGTAAAGCCTGTATTAACATATGGTATAGAAATCACAGCAGATAACAACAAATTAAAGAACATTTTGATATCGGCGGAAATCGAAACACTAAGAGCTATAAGAAACGAAGATATACCACGGTCGTATGGGGTTCATGATGTGGTGAGATGGGAAAGACAGAGACGCCGATTCTAGCGTGACCATGTCAAAAAAAATGAATCCAAACAGAACAGTGAGACTAGCTCTGGAAGGAAAACCACCGGGACAACGTCCACCGAGAAGACCTCCTAAAAGGTTGATGGATAGCTAGGGCATTCTGGCTCCCAAGAGAGCCCATAAGACCTTGGAAGTTAAATAGACCAGTGGTCTATAATAAGGATGAAGAAGCTATTTACTTCCGTTGTGATAACTAATGAGATTAATCAAAACAGTAAATGGTGTATGCCTCTTTGCAGAAGAAACAAAATTAAATCTTCGTTAGTTGTTGAAAATAAAATAGTGCCCATGTTCAATAACCAGCCAAGTGCAAGTCGGATTCGCGCAATTAGTGTTCCGTATGTTGATTGCTTTTAAAATAAAAATTTTTTGCGCAATTAATGTTCCGCACGTTGATTGCATATAAAATAAAAATTTTTGTTACGGAGGTATAAAATAATGAGTTTTCAACAAAGTTTGTTTCCGATCTTTGTTGTAAACTGACGACCTTGAACTTTTTTTTTATATATACCAGACAAATTCTTAAAGGTAATGAACTCCTGATAATTTTCGTTTAATCTACATCCTGTGAAGAATATTCCAAAATTTTTTGATTAGTTCTTTTCTAGCAGCGGTTTTTCATAACTTTTTAAAAATAAAAGTGGGCGGAAGCATTACATTATATACATTTTTGAACTCGGGTTTTCACAAGCTTTTATTTGACACCCCACTCGATTTCATCCCCCAAAACTAAATCTTTAAGTCAAAATTTAACTTTTAAAACGACACGGCTTTAAACGGTCCATCAATTCCTATATTAGTGCCGAATTTCAACTTTCTAGGTCAAATACTTTCGGAGAAAATCGGGTTGTGACAGACAGCCCTTAAGTAAACTTTAAACAATTTGCATTTAGAGTTAAAAACATAACAAACACCATACTTAACATGCACCTATTTTAAATTTATATCACAAACATAAAACTCTTCTAAGGAATAAAATGCTTTCCTGCAGAGAAAAGGCCTTAAAACCTTTCCAAGTTCACCTTTTGGAAGACTTCTGACATTCTCAGGTATACAATTAAAGATTTTTATTATTGAATACACATTTTTTTGAAGGTTAGAAGTCCTATAAATATCGGTCAGAAGGTTGGCTTTATTTCTTGTGTCATGTCCATGCCTGACACTCATGCCCTCAAACAAATCCCTATTATCAGCTACAAACATAACCGAGTCTAATATGTAAATACTAAATTATGTTAAAATGTTATTAGAGGCGAATACCTTTCTGCAGCTTTCTTGTTGTTTCATGTCAAAAATATACCTTAAACGCCTTTTTTGCAAAACAAAAACTCTGTTGATATCCCTCGAATTTCCCCAAAAAATCAATCCATATCATAACGCATGATGCCAAGAGCGCCGTATCAATCCTGTCTCCGATATAATCCTTAAAGCATAGCAGTATCTGGATATCCTAGCAGCAACCATATCGATGTGCTCCCCCCAGTCCAATCACCTGTCAATACTCAAGTCCAAAAACACCACAGTCCCCGTTGCTGTGATAGTCTCACTTCCGTGCCTGAAGATAAAGTGGTTATTGGCCCTGTTGCTAAATAAGCAACATTTAGTCTTAGAGACAATTAGAAGCAAATTGTTCAACCGGAAATATCCCTCGAGGACCCCCATCGCAGACTGCATTTTTAGCAATAGCTGTTCAGTGTTATTTTCTTTGAAAATCACTGTTGTGTTATCAGCATACTGTCTGCTCCTAGAATACCTAAGGCAACTCATTGGTGTATAAGATATACAAGAGCGGACCAAGAATTGATCCCTGGGGCACACACTCTTTTACATTAATTTTGTTGGAGAGAAATGTCCTACCTCGATGATCAGATTCCACTACCTGCTGCGATCTATTGGTTAAATAAGATTTTAATAGTTCCAGTGCATTCCCCCTTATGCCATACATCTCCAGCTTCCACACCAGAATGTTGTTATCAACACTGTCAAACACGTTTGATAGGTCCAAACACATGGCCAAAGCCTGCTGTCGGTTGTTTAGAGACTCTAAAATATCTGAAAGGGTTTGATAAATTGCTGTTATTGTAGACTTTTCCTTTCTGAATCAGCGTTTTTAGTGTTCAGCCTGTACTATACAGGGTTACAGGGAAAGTCGTCCTAGATAATTAAGGACGTTATAATTTAGGTCGTTTCTGGCCGATTTGACTCTATGACATGAAGTCCTAAACTTAACCGTTTTCGAGATATTGAAGTTTAAAGATTTTCTAAAAAAAAACATGTTTTTTTTTTGCTTTTATATCGATTTTTTTTTTATTAGAGGTTCTCGAGTGCGATTTTTTGGTTATTTTTAGTTAGTCTGTATGTCAAGTATCAAAAAATCATCAAAAAAATTTAAACTACTTACTAACAGTTTCAAATGGCGGCTTGTTAATGTTTCTAAATTACGAATTTTTACCAAGTGTTTCCTACTTTAAATCAATAAAAGAGAAAAAAAAATGTATGGAAGTTATTCTGCAAATTATTTTAAAAACTTTTACGTCTTTTCAGCTATCAAAAAAGGTATTATAATACTAGGAGTTTAATAGGAAAACAGTACACAGAATGACACCTAAAGCGGGCTCGGGTAGCAAAAGGTAAATTTTTAGTTCTAGGTGAAAATACGAAAAATACACAAATAAAACAAAAAACCTTGCAATTTAATATTTTTTCTTAATTATAATTCATGTTCTATATGGTCGCCCCTATTTCTAACACAAATTCTCATTCTTTTTCTTAAATTACTTTTCACAACGCTGGTTGTGAGGTGCCGCCTCATTTCGTCAGCCGCATCAATTATTTTTTTGTCTTAGGACATCCACGTTTTCGATAGGAGTCATCTGGTCGTATACGAGACTTTTCATCTGACCCCACACATAAAAATCCATCGGTGTTAGGTCTGGGCTTCTCGCCGGCCAAGGTATGGGTCCGCCTCTTCCAATGCATTTGTTGGGATAATTGTCATTGAGCCATGCACGAACACTTCCTCTGTAGTGAGCTGGGCAGCCATCGTGTTGAAAGTACATGTTTTGTCTCAAACCAATAGGTAGGTCTTCCATCAAATTAGGTAAATCGTTCCGCAAAAAATTGTCGTATTCCTCGCCATTCAAATTATCTGGCAGGAAGAATGGCCCAACCAAATAATTTGAAATTATACCCATCCACACATTTAAGCTGAATCTTGTTTGTGATCCTTTCGTTCTTTTTTTGTTTGGGTTGCCTTCCTCTTTAGAAGCCCATAGTGGGCATTGTGGTAGTTTGTAAGACCGTCTTTGTCGAATTTCGACTCGTCAGTCCATAGTATTTTCTTAAAAAAAGATGCATCTTCGACATCGGTATTGAGCATAAATCTGCAGAATTCTAATCGTCGCAATGGATCCCCTTCTTCAATGACTTGCACGGGCGTATAGTGGTAAGGGTGTTGCCCCACAGTATGCATTACAAACCATACCTTCCACTACGAAATACCAAGCTGTTGTGCGACAACATTTGTAGATGTGGTTGGGTCCACCTCAAAGAGACGTCGTATTTCGTTTTCTTCGTCTTCGTCAAAGATACGTAGTCGTCCCATGTCAGTCCGCCGTCTTTGTACGGAACCAGTTTCTCGTAGTCTTCGATAAGTTCCATCAAATACGCTAACATCAGGTACACGACGAGTAGGATATCGCAGTATGTATTCATCACGTGCACGCGACGACACTCCTTCGCAAAATCCGTAACACATTAGGATGTCAGCATATTCCTCGTTGGTATACGTTGCCATATTCACAAGCAGAGATCAAAATCCAGTTACGAGCCAATTCACACAGTCAGAAGATGAAACAGATATTTTTGAAAAGCACGGTATAGCACATCTACCACGGACGAATCGCATGAGCAGACTAAAAAATCATTCAATAATGTTTAGTGAACAGAAAAGGTCACTCGCACAGGGAGTTCCCCGACTGGAAAAAATGCTTACCCAACCCTTTTTATTGTTTGAAGATGCAGGTAGTAAACCGGTAATTGGTAGTATCTAAATTTATTATTATGTTACTCTACATTTGGGCCTATTGAAATCTCATTTTCTTAGAATTTTCAATAGATCCAGTAGATATTATACCGTTTTAGATAGCTAAAAAGACGTAAAAGTTTTTAAAATAATTTGCAGAATAACTTCCATACATTTTTTTTTCTCTTTATTGATTTAAAGTAGGAAACACTTGGTAAAAATTCGTAATTTAGAAACATTAATAAGCCGCCATTTGAAACTGTTAGTAACTAGTTCAAATTTTTTTGATGATTTTTGATACTTGACATACAGACTAACTAAAATAACCAAAAAAATCGCACTCGAGAACCTCTAATAAAAAAAAATCGATATAAAAGCAAAAAAAACATGTTTTTTTAGAAAATCTTTAAACTTCAATATCTCGAAAACGGTTAAGTTTAGGACATCATGTCATAGAGTCAAATCGGTCAGAAACGACCTAAACTATAACGTCCTTAATTATCTAGGACGACTTTCCCTGTAACCCTGTATAATATAAACAGTTTTATCAAGTTTTATTTTTATTGTAATCAACAAAAAATGGTAATATAATAATTTGCATATTATTATATATTTTCTAGTTTCTTTATTTATCCATAACTGCGATATATTCTTGAAAAACATTTATTTTTCAAGCAAGTATAAATTTAATTATTCGTAAAAAATATAGTAATCCAATTTATGCGAAACGGCTGCCGGCTTCATTTAGCAATATTTATGAAACAATTTAAATATATTATGTAAAAACGAATTAGAATTTGCATATTCGAAGGAAGTAATTGACTTTTAACATTAAGGGAATTTTAAATTTATAATTGACACTGACGGGCAAGTAAAATTCCAGAGGCAATTTTTATAGTATGGTATTAACAATATTAATTACTTTATTAATAATCGTTTTCACTTGTAGTTCTGTAGGAGTTATTACCTACAGAAATAATCTATAGATACTACTGCACCCAAGGAGGATACTGGAGGCAGTAACATCTATCCAAGCCAGCCAAATAAATTTTGGGACTGTATGTGGGTGGATCTAGATCTAGGTTTATGGTTGTCATATAAGAATAAACAATATATACGGGAAACAATGACCAAATAGATGCTTATACTGCACTCTGTCGAAGACTTATTTAAAGTATTTCCAAACAAAGCGGTCAGCACGGCTGACACTTAATTGCAGAAGCGCACCTTCCCGAGCTTACCGCTCGAAGGCATGGATGGCGTTGGTAAAGCAACTAAAGGCGAATCGAAAGATCCACACTTCAGAAGTTCCCCAAAGTGTTCTTTGCATTTGCCCGACCATCCCAAGACGCGTTTCGTCGTATCGCGACTCATCACCGTTAGTACCTGGATAAGGACGACTGAAAGTTGTGTTCTTGTATGTGCTGAACCTAGCCTAACTGCTGAGCCGTGATATGGCGAAACGCGTCTTGGGATGGACTGGCAAATGCAAAGAACAGTTTAGGGAACTTCTGAAGTGCGGATTTTTCGATTCGCCTTTAGTAGCTTCACCAACTCCAATATATACGAGGTTGATTAAGAATGTTATGATGGTAACTCTAGTGGAGGAAAATCCACAACCTTAGCCAAAACTATTTAAACACCCCCTTCAGTTCTTAGAAATTAGATGTCTCTTATTTCTCACCACACTTATGTGTATTTCTCTGAAATACGGTAACTAAAACAATGAATACCATGGAAAAAATAACAGAACAAATTCTTGGAAGTCAATAAGGCCTGACCTGCTCTATTCTTGTAATTATTTAGTTTCCTTCGAGATCTCATAGTGTACACGTCGTTAATAATCTGTTGTTAATTTTAATGGTTTCAGTAAAGGTTAAGTGTGATGAATGAAAACATACTTGTGAAAATACGGAATCTTTTTGCAAGTGGAAAAAATTAAATCAGACATTGCAGAAATAATGAAATGTTAACATAGTACGGTGATATATACTATAAATCGTTTAAAAAAAGAAGGTAAAAATACACAAAAACATATGCATACATTACAAATGCGGGACAAGACCGGCAGTTAATACCGGCTTCTTTGAAAAAAGGTATCTTCTAAGATATGCACTGATTTTACTGAAGAGATTAAAAGAAAATTTCTGCGATAAATGCTGAGCCCTCATCGGAGAAGAGTAAAAAGATGCGTGGATGAGTCTAACTTCGATATATATATATATATATATATATATATATATATATATATATAATATATATATATATATATATATATATATATATATAACAAGGATTTTCTACAGCTGACGCTGTCTTCCTTCTCTCAGCCTTTGATTCCATCCGTTTCTATCTTCCCAGTCTCCATCTGTTAGACCCCTGTCCTCCATAGCCTCGTCCACATCGTCTCTCCACGATCGTCTGGGTCTTCCTCTTTTTCTTCTCCCTATAGGGCTCCACTCCGTTATATTCTTTATCCACCTATTATCTTCGCTTCGTCTTATGTGTCCATACCATTTTAATCGTTTTTCTTCAATGGTGTTTATTGCGTTCTCTTTGATGTTCATTCTGCTTCTTATTTCTTCATTTGTTATTTTCTCCATACGTGCCACTCTACAACATCTTCTCCAATACTTCATCTCTGCCGCGTTTCTGACCCGTATGTCATTATGCTTTGTATTATTGATTTGTATATGCGTGTTTTGTTTCTCTTTGTAATGTGCTTGTCCTACAGGATCGAATTTAATTGTCTTATGCATGTTCGCGTTTGTCCTAATCTAGCTTTAATCTCTTCTTCTGATGTTGCGTTTTTTGAAATGATGGTTCCTAGATATTTAAATCTATCGCTTCCTTTGATTATTGTTTCGTTATCTACTTCTAGATTCTCCACGTTTCCCTCCTTTGTTGTTAGATATTCTGTTTTATCAAAATTTATTGCTACTCCTGCTTTAGTGTATTCTGCTTTCAGTTTTCTTACCATATAACTGAGGTCTTCCTCATCTTGCGCTATGATTACTTGGTCGTCTGCGAAACTTAGACTATATAAGTAATCTTCTCGTATTGGGACTCCCATTCCACTACATTTTTGCTTCCATTTTTTAAATGTTTGTTCGAGGTATATTTTGAATAGTGTTGGGGATGTAGAGCATCCTTGTAATAGGCCTTTTGATGTTTGGAGTCTCTTCCCTATTTTATGTCCTATTTTTATGTTCACTGTGTTGTTTTCGTAGAGGGCTTTTACTGCGTATATTAGTTCTTTGTCAATGCCTATTTCTTTCATTGCGTTCCATAATCTTAGTCTTGGTACTGAGTCATAGGCCTTTCTTATGTCTATGAAGGCTAGATGAACTTCTCTATTCTTTGCCAGTTTTTTTTTCATTGTTTGTTTTATAGTGTATATGTGGTCTATACATGATTTTCCGGCCGTAAAGCCTGCTTGGCCTTCTCTAATTTTTCCTTTTATATTTTCCTCCATGATATTTTTAATAATTTTTCCATACAAACGTCCCATACTCGATATTATGCTTAGGCCTCTATAGTTTGTGCATTTTCTACGGTCTCCCTTTTTAAATATAGATACTATATAAGCTTTTTGACCATTCCTCTGGTATTTTTTCTCCATTTATAGCTCTGTGGAACATGTTTTTCAGCATTCGATGTAATTTATTAGACCCGTACTTAATCATTTCATTTACCACACCCCCAGGCCCTGCAGATTTATTATTTTTGAGTGTTTTTATTATCTTCTTTACTTCTTCATAGCTTAGTTCTATCTCTTTTATTTCCTTATTCTGTTCTTCTTCAGGGTTCTCTTCTTGGAATTCTTGTCTATCTTCTGTTAGCAGCTTCTTATAATATTCTTCCCATTCGCTTTCTGGGATGTACTTTATATACGTCTTCTCTCTATTGTTAGTCCTTAATGCTTTAATTATTCTCCATGACTCTGTACGTCTAGTTCCTCCTATATACTGTTTCTACATGTAACTTCGATGTATTTATTGTAAATCTGGATATTGTTTAAACCTTTTATTTCAGTAAAGAAGTAACCCGAAATTATTTTTTTATTTTTCGCTAATGTTTGTCTTTCCCTTGTTTTAGGTGTTAGGTACTCTTGGCGCTATCGACGTAAGGCGCCGGGCAAGAGTATAACTCCGATTGCATAGTACCCACTGCAAAACATGGAAATGGCAGTATTATGGTGTGGGGGTGCATGTCAGCAAGTGGCGTGGACGAAATAATGATTGTGAAAGCCGAATGAATTCACAAAAGTATATAGAAGTTTAGTGTATGGTGATAAACACTTGAAAACTGTGCATTTCCAACAAGATAACGAACGGTGTCACAAAGAGGCAGCGATAATAAAAGTAGGGAGAATAGGGCAGAGCTTCTAGATTGACTCCCATGATCACTAGATCTCAACCCTTTAGAACATGTATGGTCGATCCCCAAGCGGAGAATTAAGGAACACTGAATTACATACCCACAAACGCATCTTGTTTGAACAGAGAAATGCTATTTCTCACGAAGAATACAAAAATTTAATTTCTTCATCACCAAAAGTGATTTTTATTTTATTTATTTCGTGTCCAATCCAACATTATGCCAGGTGAACAAGTATGAAATGCGGATTTCAGACAACAGATGGTGCACCAATGCAGTTTGTGCTATAAAGATTTGACACTGCGCCGTTTTGTTGTGTCATCAACAAGTGTCAGACGGGCACGAGTGATAAATTGGAAAAGTGTGTGCATAGTGTTGTATTGTTGCGTTCAATATGTCGAAATTTATACCGAACAAAGAGCATTCGCGGACAGCATTAATTTTTTGTTTTCATTTGAAGAAAACTGCTGTTGAATCTACCGATTACTTCGAGAAGCTTATGGTGAACATGCTCCATCGCAAGATACATGTGAACGATGGTTTCGGCGTTTCAAAAGTAGTGACTCCGATGTTGCAGACAAGGAACGTGGGAAAACCGCCAAAAAAAATACGAAGATGTGGAATTGCATTGTTGGACGAAGATAATTCGCAAACATAAAAAACAACTCGCCGAGCAATTGGGCGGTAGTGAACAAGCTGTTTCCAATCGGCTACGAGAGATGAAAAAGAGACCGGTAGATGGGTACCACACGAGTTGAACGACAGGCAAATGGAAAAAAGCGAAAAAAACACGTGTGACATTTTGCTCGCTCGGTACAAAAGGAAGTCGTTTTTGCATCGTATAGTTACAGGGGATGAAAGTGGATTTATTTTGAGAATCTCAAGCGCAAAAAATCATGGGTAGACCCAGACGCACCATCCACATCGACCGCAAGACCGAATTGCTTTGGCAGAAACACGATGCTCTGTGTTTGGTGGGACCAGCTGTTAAAACCTGAGGAAACGGTTAATACTAAACGTTACCAACAACAATTGACCGATCTGCACCGTTCGCTGCTTGAAAAAAGGGCCCAGAATACCGAAAGAGGCAACACAAAGTCATTTTTCTTCATGACAATGCTCCAACATATACGGCAAAACCAGTTCGCGACACGTTGGAAGCACTCAGCTGGGAAGTTCTACCCCATACTGCTTACTCATCAGACTTGGCTCCTTCCGATTACCACTTGTTTGCATCGATGGGTCAGCGCTTTGGTTCGTACGAAGATGTGAAAAAAATGGCTCGATGAATGGTTCGCAGCAAAAGGGGGAGATTTTTAGTGGCGTGGTATTCACAAATTGCCCGAAAGATGGAAAAAATATATAACAAGCGATGGAACATACTTTAAATGAAGCACTTTTTATCATTCTTCCGAATTTAACATGTCTTTTTAGAAAAAAAATTCGCATTTAATACTTGTACACCTGGTAATAACAAAATGAAATGAAATGAAATCGCAGTGGTAATAAAAGCCAAAAGAAATTGTACTAACAATTTAATTTAATGTATGTCTTTCATTCTATTCTAATCCAACAGAGTTTTAAGATTTTTAAGTTTTTGTTAGGTGGTCAATACTTTTAGCCAAAGCAGAAATGCCTCTTATTTCTGTCATATTACCAATAACCGCCATAAAGTTAGTAGTCTACATCATCATGTGTTAACTTTGAATATGTTTTCTGTCTCATTTATGAGTAATATTTCAAAACCAACAATTTTGCTAGAATACCCGCCATAGTTTTTTTTAAAATTATAGTATTATCTAATAGATAATTACATACGCAGAATATTATTTCTATTTTTTTTGGCTTTAAGCTAACACGTATCTAAATGAACACATTCATTCCAATAATAGTGGAAAATAACAAAGATCTAGAAAAACGTGATATCTGAAGGTTTTGATTTTCTACGATTCGTAATTGTACAGTGAATGAAAAAAAAATGTGTTCAGGGACTTTATTTCTGTTGATGATCTATGAATGCAACGAAGAAAAAATTCGAGATAGAAAATTCATGAAAGGTCAAATGATCTGTTATGCTGCATGTAATTTACCAGTCTCTTAATTTACTAGGAATTTTATTTCATTAAAAAATTGGCGGGCAAGACGCAAGAATTTTTTTCTTTAAAACATTAAAAAATAACTATGTTACACACTAACTAATGTACACACTGGCAAATTCTTTCAATGGTAATATTTAGCGTTACCACAACACCAAGCGAAATATTTTGCGCCCTTGTACGAAAACCACTATATATATTATATATATATATATATATATATATATATATATATATATATATATATATATATATGTATACATAGATGTCGCTCTTTTCAAAAAAATCCATATGACTTTTAGGAAGTACCAACCTTCAAAACGATACGTGTCAAAACTTCATGATATTTTGTCGATTAGTTTACAAGTTACGGTGGTTTTAGTGATGCTACATTTGATATTTTCAAAACAATGGAAAAATCGAATTTCGTGTGTTGATTAAACACCGTTTTTTGATGGGAAAAAATACAGTTCAACCAAAGCAATGGCTCGATAAGTGTTACGGAGACTCTGCCCCTGGAAAATCACTCATCATTTACTGGTATGCTGAATTTAAACGCGGTCGTAAACATACAAATGATGCTGAACGATTTGGACGCGCAAATGAGGTGGTTACACCAGAAAACATCAAAAAAATCCACAAAATTGTTTTGGATGACCGTAAAGTTAAATCAAGTGAGATAGCTGACACCCTAAAGATATCAAAGTTGGTCATATTTTGCATGATCATTTGGGCACGAGAGAGCTCTGCTCGAATGTGGCATTTGCTCACAGTAGACCAAAAACAACAAAGTGTTGATGATTCTAAGGGATGTCTGGACCTGTTTACGCGCAATAAAAAGGATTGTTTCATGCGATATGTGACAATGGATGAAACACTACATACCGGAATAAAATCGGCAGTTAGCTGAGTGGACACTAGCCGCCCGAAGCGACCAAAGACACAACAGCCCGCTGGGACCGTTTTGGCCTCTGTATCTTGGGATGCGTATGAAATAATTCCCATCGACTATGCTGAGAAGGGAAAAAAAAAAAAAAAACCATTAATAGCGAATATTATATAAAGTTATTGGTGCCTTTGAAGGTAGAAATCGCAAAGAAACGGCCCCAAATGAACAAGAAAAAAGTGCTCTTTCATCAAGACACTGTGCCGTGTCACAAGTCAATAGTTACGATGGCAAAATTATATGAACTGAAGTTCGAATTGCTTCCTCATCCACCGTATTCTCCAGATTCGGCCCCCCCAGCGACTATTATCTATTCGCAGACATCAAAAAATGCTCGCAGGAAAGAGATTTGGTTCCAAAGAAGAAGTTATGGCCGAAACTGAGGCCTATTTTGAAAGCAAAGACAAATCCTTCAGCAAGAAAAGTATAGAAATGTTAGAAAAGCGTTTGGACTGACTGTATCGCTCTTGAAGGAGACTATATTGATGAATAAAGTCGACTTTTGCAAAAAAAAAATTTTTTAAGTAGCTAGACCAAAAACTTTTCATATGTATGTATATACATATATATATATATATATATATATATATATATATATATATATATATATATATATATATATATATATATATATTAGTAGTAGTAGTAAGAAGAGTGGGTGGTACCTTAAGTCCCTAATGTCACCTAGATCTAAAAGTTCTTCTGTGACTCCCCACTGTCGAATCAGAGTCGCAGTACTAGTCCGGCATTTTCTGCCAAAAGACGTAGGCTACTCACCCTGACCTCTTGTAGATCTTTGGGTTCACAGAATGGTTGACCCCCAATAACTGTATCTTTTAACCATGTGTGAATGCTGTCCTCGCTTTCTCCCTCGTACAGCCGACATGTTTTCCGCTCAGCCAGTTTCAGGTCAGTTTCGGGTTATATAAATGGGCTTGTAATGCCACATGTCCCGCGAGGAGTCTTATACTCAGGCGTAGCCTTTGTTTTGATATCGATAGAAGTTCCTTTATCCTGCTTGTCGTAGTATGTTTCATAAGGAGTTTGGCTTGACGACACCCCGCTCTTGCAGTGCAAGAGCGTTGGTGTTCCTTGTCCAACCATTCCCTGATATATATATATATATATATATATATATATATATATATATATATATAATTGTTTCAATTTATTTTATTTTTATACTTATAAAATCTGAATAATAAGCCAACAAATATATAGAAAATAAGTATTTTTTCTACGTATTATTATTTACGTTAACATTAATTTTACATGCAGTTTAAGATGTAGAAATTAAACAGTCCTTTATTTTTGAAGTAGATGGAACAATATCTGAATTTTTATTTCAAATTTTAAATTAATTACTGAATGAATTCTCGACAGATTCTTCAGCAGCAGTCGAAGATTTCTGTTCTCCGTGGCACTTCAAATCATATATATTGCTCCTGTTATTGACTGACGTTTCTCGAAAGCAATGACCAGTATAGGTCATTGAAATTGGTAACTTTAGGTACTTTGCTCTTAGCTAGACATTCCTCCAGTCAAATTAATACCAACAACTTGGTTTACGCATTTCTTGTTTTAATACTTCAAAAACAAACGTCGGTATAATTTTAACGAACAGCCCCGTATTTCAATAACGCTCGACATGATATAACTTGGGCCCAGTAAAAATGGGTTGTATGTGTAAGAATATGCAATAAATAAAACAGTAATTAAAAACTGTAATTTACTCATTAAATAAATTTTAATATCTACCTTTATTATAAAACTGATCGATTTGCTCTTGTATTTTAAATATTATTCCACTGAGATTTTTAGAATAACGTATGGATCACTTCGGTGTCTGTCTGTCTGTCCGTACGTCTGTCACACCCGATTTTCAGCGAAACTATTTGACATAGGAAGGAATATAGGAATTGATGGCCCCATTAGAGCTGTGTGGTTTTGAAAGTTAAGTTTTGACTTAAAGGGTTAGTTTTGGGGGTGCAATCGAAAGAGAAAAAAAAAAAAATCCAGGTCATCGAGTGGGGTGTCAAATGAAAGCTTGTGAAAATACAAGCTCAAAAATATATATAATTGCGCAACCTTTCCTTTGTATTATTTTTAAAAAATTGCCAAAAATCGCTGCCCCTCTTAACTCAAAAAGTACTGATCAAAAAATTTTGAAAAATTCTGGAATATTCTCCACACAGGGTGTAGATTGAACGAAAATTATCAGGAGGGCATTACCATTACTAATAATTTCAAGGTCATCAGTTTTCAACAAAAATCGGAAACAAACTTTGTTGAAAACTTATTTGGGGTGTGTTTGGTGAAGTCATTGATCATTTTATACCTCCGTAACAAAAATTTTTATTTTAAAAGCAATCAACACACGGCACACTAATTGCGCAAGTCCGACTTGCGCTTGATCGGTTATTTCAAATATGGAACTAATTTGGTAAATTGTCTAATATTCACTTTTTCTTTAACATCAAGTTAATATACTGACCCTAATGTAGAAGGTTTAACTCTCTTGAACTTTTCCACAAAATATGTCAATAGAACAGTCTAGAAGTCAGAAACTTTTCTGCTTTATTTATATCACACTATTATTTAAACTGATTGCATGCGGCCGCTTGAATTTGTCCAGTAGAAGATTTTAAATGACTGAATTTCCTCTATTTGGTGGTGTATCAGTGTATGAAGCACGAAACTATGACATGCAATGACATGTCCGAGTGGAGTGTTAGTTCTTAGGATTGTCCATTATCCTTGGAGCTCTCGAACCTTTAATATTACTGATAGTATTCGTCCAATAAGCCACTACACATTTTTCTGCGTATCTTACACGGACGCTAAACACAAATTTCGTTTAAAAATAATAATAATATGTACTATATTACAAAATAAACGCTACCTCTACCAATGTTCATTCTCTATTGTGTAATTTTGTATTACTTTTTCAGGGACTATTTTATTTCTAATTATCTTGTCAGATTTTTTTTGTTATTATTGTTTTTGTTATTATAAGTTTTGCTCTAAATCACGCATTTACATTTTAACAATAGAGTATTGAAAGAAAAGGTCGTCGTAATTATTGCTGTCACCAGTTAAAATACATTATATTTAAAACAAAGATAACTATTGAAACGAGAACGAAGTCATGTGCAAATTATTAATTATTATAAAGGAATAAAATTTTGATGGCAAATCTTACATGTGGAAGATTAGATATATTTTCCGACGTTTACGTTACGATTATACGATACATCTTCAAACATTTTACCCTTGGAAATTATAACAATTAGAAACCTCACAAAGTGTAGACTAATATCAAAAACAGCAATTGCTTATCAGGTTAAATCCGTAAAAGGCTCCGGTATAAACAACAAATATCTTATTTCGAAAACCATTAGTATACTTCTAATTATGTCAAAAATGTTGCCCAACAATTTGGTAATTTCGTGACTTAAAATAATATCTTACCGCCTGTTCAGGCGGCGAGATTTCAGGGACTGGTCAAAAATTTTGAAAAAAATCAGTTTTTTTGTTTTTTGCATTTTCTGAAAACAAAAACATCGGTAGAAGATCTGCTATATGGTACGGGAATAGATGACGATGTGTAAGTAATTTAATAAGTTGTGTTTGTACATAGTAACTTGGTTTGAAACTTGCGTTTTTCTCAAAAGTATGTTTTCAAAGTCGGCGATCATTATTTCTTAAAAAACGCTCAATCGATCAGAATAAAATATTTCCAGTATCTTTTACCCATCAAAAACTAATGTTTAATCGAAAGATTTTATTTGTTAACTTATACTTTTTATATATACTTATTCTATATATATATATACAGAGAAAAACCTTTTTTTAAAATCCATAAGTACGTTTTCATTTGATTTTTTTAAAGCTCCGATGAACAAGATAAAGTAACAAAAAACAAAAATGTTCGCTATCACTGATGTCAGATGCACCACAATAAGAGTACTAATAGTCATCACAGAGCATTATTTAAAAAAGGCTTTCTATGATACTGCGGATAACCCTGTCCGGAGTTAATATTTTTTTATGAAATTTTCAAAAAGTGCTTTTCAAGCATCAGGTAATTACTTGGTAAAATATTTTAAAAAATCACAAAAAACACCTTTTTATTAAACCTCTGATTACCCCCTTAAACTTTAAAAGTAACCCAACATTACTTAAGGTTACATGTTTATTTTTATAGATCATAGAAAGGCATCTGACATAGACAATTCTTTGTCAAATACTAAAATAACATATTTTGTTGTAAATAATGCTTTGCTAATTTCGATCGATTACTAAATCGATAGGCAACAACAAGAAGCATGTAATTGTAATTTCTTTGCAGTACAAACAGTAAAAAATGTCCATCTTATTCTAGAACACTATTCATCTCATCAATAGTATGCATACGATACTCAAGTATACTTGTCTTTTTCGTGATTCAGATCACATCACTTCGGATTTAAACATTTTTTGTAATATTTGCACTGCACAGGGCTTGTTTAACGAAGTTCATATTTCTGGTAATCTAATTTTAAATATTGAACTAAATAACGTCATCCTAAAGCCTGCCAATTTTTGCAAAAATCTTGTTATTTTAGTGAAAATATCTTTGGGTTTGAAATTATGTGTCTGTCTGGTCTTCTTTAAAAAATCTATGTAAAACTTTGGACTTTCATAAGGACATTTGATAAATCTATGAAACTCAAATTGGTTGGCTTTCTTAATCTATCTCACCTTTCTTAATGTATGAGTGTACATTAGCCAGCATTATTGCAAAAAGATAGCCTGAGTCTGCAAAGACTGCACAATTAGATGTTATGATTTTCGCATAGTTGACCAAATTTTCGACATTTTTCAACAGCTCAAGTTCAACTTATTTGCTTATCAACAAAATATCAAACTTAAAGCAACTCTCCCGTCTTGTTGAGACGCTAATACGAAGCTCTGATGTACGTACACCAGCGAAATACACATCTTGGAGATCTTTTTAGCCTGCTTAGCCAAGTTTTAGCGTTCTTTTAGTTTTAATGCCATTAAATAGTTCTTCTACCTGACGTTCAGGAGGCTCCTTCTGTAGCCTTTTTAAATCAGGGTTGAAAAAGTATGTTGCTCAACGAAGAGACCTATCTTAAAATATAGTATGAACATGTTAACTATTTACTGAAAATGTAATCCATATTTCAATTCTGAATTATAATTTAGTAATTTAGAAATTTTCTCAACAGTACTGGGTACCATCCTTCGTTAATACTAGTTTTTTATAACTACTTTTAAATAATTTATATTGGTAACTGATTATTATTTATTATTAATATTTAAATTAATCTATTATAAAAGAATGTCGAATGCTTTTTTAAATACAATGTGCAGGATATAATATCAAATTGCATTTCATATTGTTAATGCTCTGAATATTAAGTTATTAATAAATCCTTTCTTGATTGTATCAAACAATTTTACACTCTTCATTAGTCGGAAATGTCAGATTCATTTGCTATTTCATAATCCGACATTAAATGGTGCTGATACTATTTTATCTCGCTATCTTCATCTAGATTCCTAGCCTAGAATAATTCTCTTAAATGCCTATCATTTCATGCAATGAGAATTTTATTTATTATAAAGATTTACTGTCAAATTTTATTTCTATTTGCACTTTAACAATAAATGATGGGATATTTAGGTAAGGTGTACATTACAAATATTTTAACCCGTTCTTTTATTTAATATTTCAATGGTGTTTATTAGCCTCATTATATTATAATGGCATTAAGACTCTGGGCCGAGTACGTTACCCTTTAAGACCTTTGCAAGCTGATTTGCACCAGGTGAGTAACCAGAAACCCTTGTTATAAATTATTCCTGAAGGGGAAAAATAAGATCTATTCGATTTCATTTAAGTTTATTACTATTTTTCTTTAGAAAACTGAATTATTTTTCTTCAAAATCCAATTTCCACTTTTGTTCTTTATGTACTGAGTGATATTTTTTTCTTTACATATTATAGTTTATATATCCGTTCATACATTGGCTTACATATTCAGACTTGTTAATGTTAAATGCGTTTCTATGGAACAACAACAAATAACTAGGACGACGACATCAATCATATACGATAGTATCTTTGAAAGTATTTGCATGATGCAGACATGGGAAATGACGAAAAGAGATAAAGATCGAAACGGATTTTTTGAGACGAAGCAGTCAAACATCAAGGTTAGAACATGTTCCAAATGATGCCATTCGACAAATGTAGAAGGACCTATTTTGGACACCACAGAAGGGAAACGTCTCGCCCGGTTCGATCATCTCCAGCGAATGAGAAACCACAGATGGCCAAAAAAGATATGGAACTAGGTTGCCTCAGAGAGGAGAAAACGTGGAAGGTCACTCAGATGTTGGAAGAAAGATGTCGACGAAGCCATGACAAAGCCAGAGCTCCAGGAGGGCGAATGGTAGAACCGAAAGCTCTGGACCTCGAGAAGTGAGAAACGGTAAAGGCCGTAATAAAAACCGCATATAAATATATATATATATATATATATATATATATATATATATATATATATATATATATCGAATTTGCAGGATAGGTAGAAATAGATTATTAATTGCTTTCAAGTAGGCTGGCTTGTTTACATTAGGTAGATTAAATTATACTTGAGTTACTGTTTATTTACTGTATCGAATGACGGAACCATTGAGTTTATTTTATGTTATTGCGATGTGGCCATATATTACTTAGTTAGTGTTTATGTAACCGATATTTTTGGTACGCACTAGTTTTGTTTAGAGAGCGAGAGGAAGGCCAGTTTTGTTAGATTGTTTCCGAAATTACAAAAATAGTTTGATTTTAAATAATATATCTATATATATATATATATATATATATATATATATATATATATATATATATAATCTTTTAAAATAGCTTGTTCTATGACAGCAAAATTAGAATGCACACTTGTCCATGTTCATTTGCAAATCCCCTGGGTACAGCCCATCTCAGCTAACAGAACAATTTATTCATAGATAACCACTATTTTCAACTTGAGAAAATGACATTCTTAACTGGAAAAACAAATAATTTTTCTTAAATTTAGTATATCAACAGTTTCTAGTTTCTTATTACACAAACCATTTAGAGAGACTCTTTAGGCATATTTTATCTAATAAGAGAAGAATGTATGATTATTAGGGTTTTATTGATCTTTGAAATAGTTTCTTAGAATTACTCAATCGATTCAAAAGCATAAAACTTAGTTAAGCGATTGCATCTTTTTTGTACTGTTTTATTTTTCTATACATCCGATAAGCTGAATGGCTCCAGCTTTGAATAAGCTATAAATCAGTTCCTAAAATCAAACTCTTAATTTCCCATTACATGATTGATAGAGACCAATACAATCGGCGACTCTATCTCTTCAATTTATCACTTAGTTATCTTTAATCTTCATGGTTCATTGTATGGCTAAATAGCAAGCTTCTGCGTTCTTTTAAAAATTTATTACTGTAAGAAATCTGTGTCTGGTAATTCAAGTTCATTTTCCGACGAAATTTTATTATACGGGGTGTTATGAAAATCGTTTATTACATTTAAACCAGTAGAGCCTTGTATCAACAGCTACTACGGAAAAAATAATGATAAATAATGAATAACCGCGCTCCCATTTAAAAATCGATACTGAAGAGTTTTTATTTTTCTGTATGTACGCTAATGGTTGCATATTTTAAACGTAGTAATGTGAGGCACATCCATAAATAAATTAACGCCTCAAATAAAATAGAAAATAACAATCCCAGTATTCCATTAACCTCAAAAATAAGACATAAAACAAAAAAAACACAATGTTAAAGAATGTACTTTTAATGGTTTACCAGTCCAGCTAACATTCAAAGGAGCTGTTATTCAAATCGGCCTTTAATTGCTTGATAATCGAATCATTGTAGTATGCATGTGCAATGTGCATTGTTCAACCGCTTTCTCGAGGGAAGGTCTAAATTTCATTAGGATCTGTGAAAATCTTAAATGAATTATGGTATGTTGCCAAATGTAGTTTTTTTAGCAACTTCGCATATTCAAATAATGATACGCCTTGTGGAGAGAGTACGTAAGGCTTCCTTCAGCTTATCCGATTTGTCAACAATGAATATCGTGAACAGCTACCTACAACTTTGGGTAACGATTACCATGCAAAGCAGTAATTAATTAAGTTGGGAATGTGGAATCTTTGGCATAATGACATTACTCAGTATATATCACCATTACACCAAGAACCTTATTTTTGCACTCGACGCGCGTTTCGCCAACCATGTTAACTTCATCTGGAGCGATGATTGACTAAAGCTAAACTACAAATCTACCCTATTTATAATTAGCCTAACCCTTGAATTACTCAGGCGGAACTAATGGCATAGGCGAGGCCATCAGTTCCGGTCAAGTAAAATAGAGGGGACTATAATGAATAGGCCCTCTGTCTTTATTTAAACTACTTTTACATTTTATGATTTCCATACTTTCGTATGTGTTCAACAATCTCCTATCAGATACATTTTATATTAATCTTAGATTATCTAATGTTACAGTATGATCAGCTTCAAGGGCATGTTCGGCAATGCTAGACTTTTCTGTTCTATTGTATTTTAAGTGTGCTAAGTGTTCTTTAAATCTTGTTTTAATTGACCTTTTAGTTTGCCCAACATACTTTTTGTCACAATCATTACAACTAATTTCATATATTCCACTTTTCTCACAATTAGAAATCTTATCTTTGGGATTTCCTAAGATATTCCTCAGATTGTCTGATGACTTATAGACTAAGGTGAGGCCTACCTTGTTAAATACCTTATTGAGTCCCCTGCTATATTTCGGATTATACGGTAAGGGGAGATACTTGGTCTTATTTTCTTCGCGTATAAAAAAGGTGGAATTCTCAATACTTAACCTGAACTTGTCTATTTATATATCATCTATATATGATTCGTCTATATATAGATGATTTTGTGTCCAAATTAAATAGCCGGTATGATTACATTATATTCACTTACGAAATTGAGAACAAACTGCCTTTCCTAGATATTTTAATTTTTAAAAATAATAATAGATTAGAATTTGATATCTATAGGAAAGACACAATAACTGATAGATATATTCCTAATGATTCATTTCATTGCAAACAACACAAATTAGCCGCATTACATTTTTTAGTTCATCGTTTGGTCACTTTTCCTCTGAACAGAGTAAACATCAATAATGAAAGGTATCGTATTAGAAATATAACTAGAATAAATGGTTATAACGATGACTTAGTAAACAGGTTAATAAAAAGACATAAGTTCAGGTTAAATATTCAGAATTCCACCATTTTTACACGCGAAGAAAATAAGACCAAGGGCCTATTCCTTATAGTCCCCTCTACTGGTTACTTGACCGGAACTGATGACCGCAACGCAAAAACCGAAGGCATGCCTCGAGGCGCAAGACCTCAAGGAAAACCTCTATGTGTGTATGGAGAATTTTGTTGAGGTATTCCTGCAGATCTGACGCCTGGAGGCCAGAAATTTCAATACTAAATCTCATTCGGCTTGTCTCTGCTTATTGCCTCTCAAGGCCGATCGGACTGTGTGGAGGGGTGGGAGGTAGGCCTCGAGGCGATTATGTTGTACTAGTTGTGTGTGAAAAGAGCACGTGTTTGATTAAATCCAGTTTTCTCGTAAAATCATAGCCCGTGCAAAACAAAATCAAGAGGAATTTATAGCTCTTTTCAGAGATTCGCCGTACTTGTGGCAAACTACATCAAAAGATTATCATGACCGGACAAAAAAGGAAGCTGCCTACCAAAGGTTACTGGAAAAAATGAAAGAAGTGGAGCTCTAGCTAACAACAAAGACTATGTAATTAAAAAAATTAATAATATGCGTAGCAGTTTTCGGAAAGAACTAAAAATCAAAGAATCTATAAGAACAGGCAGTGGTGCAGACGAGGTATATCAGCCAAAATTGTGGTATTTTGAACACTTACGTTTCTTGAATGACCAAGAAACTCCTCGACCCTCTCGCTCCAATATAGACGAATCTGAGAATGAGGTTAGTAAAAATAACTTATTAATGATACTTATTATTTTATTTAGTAATTACACCTTGTAGATACCTAAATGGAAACTTAATAACATTCATTCAATTACACTTGTATTAATTGAGACAAAAAACATTTTCCTCCGAATGAGATTGTTATTAATTAATTAGGCACATTAATTAATGACAGCCCAAAAATTTATATTTACTGCCTAGATAAACAGTTTACTATCGTAAAAATATTAATTAATTGTCGTTAATATAGTTTATTTGTCAAGGTACTGCACCTTCGTTTACGAAGTAAGTCATAAAAGCTTCTCTGACTTTTTTGGCAATGCTCGTGATATTTTCAAAGTTTTTGCGTTCTAAGCATTCTATAGAAGCAACAGTTTGAAACCCCGTAGTCACAGTCCCTTCGTCAGTATTCTCATGATCAAAACATTCAGGAGGTGCATACCGATTCGGCACGCATTTCAGTAGAAAATTATGCAAACAACAACACGCCATGACTACAGAATCAATGTTATGCAATTCCAAATTTATGGCTGTATGAAATATACGGAATCGAGATGCCAAAATTCCAAATCCGTTCTCAACTATACGCCTTGCTCGCGAGGTGCGATAGTTGAATATTTTTCTTTCCTCGGAAGATGCATTTGCTATTCGAAAGGGTTTTATCATGTCTGGTCTCAGAGGAAAGGCATCGTCGGCTACAAAAACATATGGTAAAATTGTAGTAGTGTTTCGGACATTATCTTCAGCCGGGATATTTAACTGATTTCTTTCCAGTTTTTCAAAGAAACTTGTATTTTGTAGCACTCCTCTATCTGAGATTCTGCCGTTGGTTCCAAAATCACATAGAATAAACTGATAATTAGCATCAACTATTGCCATTAAAACCAAACTGTGTTGACCTTTATAGTTATAATACCGAGAGCCGCTTTCATTCGGAGGAATTATGTTCACGTGTTTTCCATCAATACTTCCAAGGCAATGCGGAAAATTCCATTTATCCTCAAAGTCTTTCGCTATATTTTTTCCAGGCCTCAGAGGTTTTTGGAAACTGAAAAGGAAAACAAAGACATTTTAATAAGATAATAACATTAGAAAATTGTAATAATTATAATTAATATTAATATTTCATTAATTATAATTAAATACCTAGTAACGGAATATCATTTTAATTTCTAGGAAGAAAATGAAGTGAGTTCCGAGTACACTGAAAAAAGTAACGACGATTTCGATGCAGGTGATGCAACATCTCCGACACCAGAAGACGATACGCATGGGAGAAGTTTCCTGACATCGAGATCACGACCCCGTCCAACCCCACCAAGAAGAATGACACCTACGCAACAAGCAGCACTTACAGGTGAAGTGCTACAATCTGTGAATGAACATTTCAAGCGACCTCGATCTCCGGATGACAGATACGACATTTTCGGTAAAAATGTTGCTAATGTTTTACGCGATGTCTTGGCGCCACAACGAATCTTGGCCGAGAAATTTATAAATGACATGCTGTTTCATGCTCAAATGGGCACTTTGACAAGTTCCCATGTGTTAACTCAAGTGCCACAACTCCCATTGCCGCAACACTACGAAGGCCCTCCTACAGTTCAAAGTGCCTCTCCCAATTCTACTGCCGTTCCCTATTTTGCAGCTCGTAATTCATATTACAACTACAATCCAACAACAATTCCACAACAAGAAGGAAGACAGCCACAGAGACCCCCCGTGTATCAGCAGCTCATCCAATCCACTAGAACACCCAATGAACTGTCGCCTTTAAACGATTCAACTGAAGGGATTACGGTATCCCACTTTGTTTCCACATTCCGCCCTGAAGATGGTCAATAATTAGTACCTATGAGTTTTATACATTTACTTTTACTTGTACTTTATTTGAAAATAAAATAATGTTTGAATAATAAATGAGCTTAACTTACCTTCATATAATCGTCTCGAAGACCTTTGTAAATAGCTTTACAAGTCTCTGGTACAATCAAACTGAGAGCCTGTGGTGATATCTTCGTAGCATCTTCCAGTAGCTAGAAATCGTAATGTGGCACTCAATCTTTTCTGAGGTGTAATTGCGGTCCTCATTATCGTGTCCTTTTTCTGAATGATCGGCGTCACCAATGTTAAGAGCCTAAGGTATGTGTCCTCATCCATCCGCAAATAATTGTGCCAATCTTTCGGACTGAACCTCAGTTCTTGTAATAAATTTACATGGGAGTAAACTTTCCTTTTCTGTAACCAGTCTTTAGTTCACAACTTTCGTTTCACTTTTTTTTCATTACTTTTGATAGCTAACAATAAACCAACAAAAGCAAGAGCATCATCTGTTGATGCCATTGCGCGAACACACAAACTGGAGTGCCGGCTGGCCTTCGTATATTCCGTAGTGTGTGGAGACCCCCCTTATTTTAGGTTCGCCTCAAGGCATGCCTTCGGTTTTTCCGTTGCGAGTGGAGCCGCCTTGAATAGTACGAGGGTTAGGCTAAGTATAAATAGGGTAGATTTGTAGTTCAGCTTTAGTCAATCATCGCTCCTGATGAAGCTAACATGGTTCGCGAAACGCACGTCGAGCGCAAAAATAAAGTGTTTGGTGTAGTGGTGATATATACTGAGTAAAGTAATTAATTAGTTTGAAGTGTATATATAATGGCAAGAATGATACTAGAGGTAGTCAAATCATTCTCTACGTCACAAAAATACCGAATAAAGTAGATGAACAAGAAAAAGCACGACAAGCAGAATTATAAACGTCGATTCAGAAGAAATGCCAAAAATAAAGATCGAGGAAACCGACAGAGCGATGAGACAAATGAAAAAACGGCAGAGCAGCTGGGGAAGATAATATCTTACTAGAAAGGATAAGGAATGTCATGTGAAAACCAAAAAAGAACTAACGAAACTATTTAATAAATGCTTGCAACATGAACACGTCCGTGAAGATTGGGAAAATTTAATAGTCGTCCTACCATATAAAAAAGGAGATCCGTCGAGGCTTGAGAACTACAGACCTAACATATTAGTTTACTGTCTCAGTTATATAAACTTGAAATTTTGAAATGTACCAGCCAAGAGAACAGGCTGGATTCCGAAGTAACTTCAACACAACTAAACACTTCCATATAGTTGGGAAGCTTACAGAAAAAATAACGGAATACAAAATACCATCGTGGATGAACTTTGTAGACTTCAGAAAGGCTTTTGACACAGTGGAAACATGGCCAATAATCAAGTCACTTAGAAACGCTAGAGTACACCAAAGATGCATCAACCTATTAGAAAACATATATAATCAACAATGATCATCAAAATTCACGATCTAGGAGTTAGACAAGGGGATATAATCTGGCCGAAGCTGTTTATCTTAGTTTTGAAGGATGTTTTCAAGAATCTCAAATGAGAAGACAAATCAATTCATATTCATGGGCTTCCTATAGCAATCTAAAGTACATCTTCAAATATGATAGTCCCATGACACTAAAAACAAAACGCTATAACGAATGTATATTCCCGGTGTTACATACGGTTCTGAAACATGAGTCTTGAATAGGAAGGTTATTACTGAAGGTACACCAGAAAGCTTTTAAAAGAAGACATATCGCTCAGATATCGAAAAACCAACGAATGGATTAGGGGAAAAACCAAGGTAACAGACATCGTGAAAAGAATCGGCTCCATAAAGTGGCAATGGTCAGGACATGTCGCTAGACATACAGAAAACCAGACTGGAAACATCACCAGATGGAGGCCTTGGGGCGAGAAGAGAAACGCGGGTAGACCCCAACAGAGATTGTATGAAGAACTAAAGAGATTTGCTGGCTTGAGCGGGTACCACATCGCTCAGAACAGGAAAACATGGTCAGAGGGCAATGGATATAAAACGGCTAACAAAGAAGGAGATACATATAAAGCGTAGTGCTGCATATGTGGTTAATATTTCAAAATTGCTCAATGCGACGCAAAAAGCAATTTGTTGATGATCCATAGCCTCTCTTCTCTGCTGTTGTGGATAGCGATATATATTAAATATCATTCTTTTTCATTCACATGGACTTAAAGTTGCACTTGCAGCTTTACTTGATCAAATAAGTTGTTATTTTTAAGAATGGGGCGGTGTCGTTTGAAGCAAACGAAGAAACTTTGAATGGTATGTGAGAGCCGAATAAGATGATAATGGTCATTGTGATCTCACGTTTTGATATGTTTGGACACAGGGGCTGCTTAGGTTTGGGGAAATATGAAAGTATATCAGATATAATTCCATCTTTCATGGCATAACCTAGTCGAGAATGATGTAAGTAGGTACTTCAAATTCTGTTAAAAAGATAGTATCGATTAGCTAGTAAAGTTGACTCCTCTTAAAAATATTTAATTC
The DNA here is from genome assembly GCA_019049505.1 of Pachyrhynchus sulphureomaculatus. Taxonomy (NCBI): domain Eukaryota; kingdom Metazoa; phylum Arthropoda; class Insecta; order Coleoptera; family Curculionidae; genus Pachyrhynchus; species Pachyrhynchus sulphureomaculatus. Next base: position 35,167,012 of record CM032456.1, on the reverse strand, counting down.
AATTCACGGATGTATCATGTCGGGTAAATTTACTGTGGCGTAACGAAGGAGATGATGAGTTCTCTAGATTTCGAGTCAATTGGAAATTGGAAAATAATATTGGCAGGAAGTATCTGGTGCCAAATTTAAAAAAATTCACTTAACAGAATATAAATCGAAAATTATAACAGAGCAACGGTAATCTAAAAAAGAATTACCGTGGGCAAACTCCAATTACGATTTCTTATCTAATCTGTATAATTACAGCAGCAAAGTAAAGAATCGAAAATTACCGCTTTGTCGCAACATTCTTTCAGAAATACCTACACCGTATTGTTATTTCGGGTAGACTTATTTGGCAACATCGAATTGGCAAAGACGTGTTACCGATAAAAAGAACAAGCGCGAATAAGAGCGGTGTGGTGCAGATAACAATCTAGAAAGTGAGAAAACAATATAACATTAACTTTATCGGTGGATTCATTTTCGACGAGATACGCCCTTTTAGAATGCACCAAATTAAGGAATTGTGACACTATTACGTTATTGACTGTACGTGTAGGCAGTAAAAACTTTGCTTTGGACACCTCCATGGAAAAATATTTGTTACTATCTTTTTTTGAAACTTTTCAGAAAAGTCAAAAACTAACATTTCTGAAAAATTGTTATACAAAATATATTTAGGTTAGTTAGGTTACGTCCTGTTGTCACTCTAAACGACAAACACAAGAAATATAAGCAATATGTAAATAATATACATAATAAACACATAAAATTCATTAGAATTTTAAGGTCGCCGTAAGTCACGCTCGTTTATTAACGCACCACGGTCACAAGCGGAGATCCAGAGGTAAAAACTCGATCGTACTGTCGCGACATTGTACAAGCATCCCCGCCGCTTAAATTCATATTTGATTTTTAGTTTTTTACCACCGTTTTGAATTTAAATTAGAATTTGTCTATGGCAGACGAATGACTTAATCGTGTGAGGGCTTGTATAAAAGTAAGAGGGGGGCATTTTGAGTAAATGTTAAATTAATTTTGTCATTATGAATATATGAATTAATTCCATAATAATTTGTTTTAATTTTCATAGAAATTAAATGTTTAGGCAATGTTCTCATTATGCTGGGAATGTGGAATCTTTGGCACAATGACACTACTCGGTAATCATTGCTCCCGATGAAGCTAACATGGTTAGCGAAACGAGCGTCGAGTGCAAAAATAAAGTGTGTGGTGTAGTGGTGATATATACTGAGTAATCTGTTCTCATTGTAACAGTAATTATGAGAGTACTAGGTAAATATGTTCTTCAAACAATAATTTCATCAGGTCCCAAAGACTCCTCTTTTTAAAGTTTAAACAGCACGGATGACATAATTTGGTTATTTCTCGACCACTATTATCTCAATTTATAACCGTAAAATACTGCATGCTAACGAAATTTACAGCTCAGACTGTAATGGTTTAAGCCGTATCAGGTAAGTAGACTCCTGTTTTAGGCCTCTGTATAGAATATGATATATTCTATATATTCTTATTATGCTGAAACGACCAATACACCCTCCAGACTGCTCAAAATAAGACCTTCTGCATCATCGTCAAAGTGCCAGGGTTCAAACGGATCACACAGCTTCACAGAGACCTCTAGAAGCCAACAATCCGGACAACCCCACAGTCAGGAACGCCTATCCCCTCCCCCCACGCCAAGTCCGACGCCGATTTCCAAGACTCAACGACCCCCTACCCCTAGATTAGCTTAAGTTACAGTCCCTGGCCAAATTATTAGACGAACTGTATTTTTTTTAGTAATTTTATGTTTCTTAAGAGTTTTTATGCAATAATGGTATATTTAAACTACAATATTATTGATTTTTATTTAAAAGAATTGTTGTAGACTACATATTTGTATTTATTTTTAACATATGGCAACACTGTGTTGACAAAGTGATACATGAACGTAAACAAGTACAAACCTGTATCAGTCGCGATCGGAATCGAGTCAGGTACGGACGTGTTTCTGTGGCTTTATGGACTGTGATTGTTTGTTTAACAGTTTTATACTACTCAGTTATTAGTTTATTTTGTATGCAGTGTTTTAAAAAAGTAATTGGACTATTTTCATTATGGGTAGAAAAAGCTGAAGTGAAGGCCCTTGTGATTACGAAAACATTTACAAACCGAGAAATATCACGAAGATTGGAGGTTTCTGAAGCTAGTGTACGACGCATAAAAAAGAAAATTGAGTCAGGGAAGGAATTAAGCCCGAAAAGAAAGAAAAGATGCGGTAGAAAAACCAATTTTCACTCCACGGTCAGAGAGATGTTTGAAGAAAATTTGTGTAGAAAACAGATTTGCTACCACAAAGGTGATAAAATCACAACTCCAGGATGCTAGCGTAAATGCTTCTGAGCCCACTGTTCGAAGAAAATTGAAAGAATTAGATTTTAAGGTCTGTCGCCCGCCAGGAAGCCCAAGTTAACAGCTGAAATGAAAGTAAAGCGCCTGAAGTGGGCCAAACAATGGCAAGACAAAGATGTGGACTTCTGGAGATCGGTAAGATACAGCAATTTAATCAATAATTGATACATTATTATCATTTTCAGTTAAATAAAGCAAATAAACATGGAAGTTTATATATTTTTCCTATTTTTGACAGGTCTGCTTCAGTGACGAAAGCACATTCGAAATTTTGCAGAATAAAGCTCAGTATGTGCGTCGTCGTCATGGAGAAAAGTTTCATCCTGATTGTGTCGTCCCGACGGTTAAACATCCCACCAAAGTGATGATTTGGTCAGTCATCAGCGGCAAGGGCACTGGAAGTCTGTACGTCGTCAAAGGAATAATGAGGCAAGATCAGTACAAAGAAATATTACAAAATCGGTTGATTCCGCAGCTCAGAGAATGGTTTCCAAATGGGGAACCATTCACTTTCATGCAAGATGGAGCTCCCTGCCACACTGCTCGGTCTGTTAAAGCTTTTTTGGCAGAAAAAAATATCCCTCTGTTGGATTGGCCGGGTAATAGCCCTGATATGAACCCCATTGAAAATGTGTGGGAGCTGATGAAAAGAGAAGTGGCTAAAGATGTGATTACCAACAAAACCCAGCTCCTAGAAAAGATTATTCATGTGTGGAATCATCATCCTCAAATGCAGGAGACAGTACAATCTTGCATTGATAGCATGCCGCGCAGATTTAAAGCTTTGATAGCGGCTAAATGTGGCTCAACTAAATATTGACTTTTACTAACATTAATTTCACTTTTCTTTAAAACTTAATAAACTTATGCTTCTCTAAATTAATGCTGTTTTATTTATGTCAAATAAATAGGTAATTGATTGGATAATATAAAAATAAAAAACAAATCAATTTAAAATAATAAAACGGTACAATATCACTCGGTAATTAATATTTTACATGAAATCTTGCAGTGCGTCTAATAATTTGGCCAGGGACTGTAGTCTTAATTAATTTTAAGTTCATGAAATATCTTAAGTTCAAATATCTTGGGTTCTCACAACACATTTATAGAAAACCCTTACCTACGCTAAATTAGTTAGGTCCCTGACATGTGTATATCTTAAGATCCAATATGTAAACTGATTGTTGAATCATTGTAAAACAGTAATAGCTACCTAGTACGTCAAACGATTCTGGAAAAGACTAATTGCCCCCGTAAATTTTTAAACCCAATTTTACATAAATTTGAAAATTAATTTCATCAAATACCTGATAAAAAAAGGTACCAGTGCAATTTCGTCGAGTTAACTACCGTTTAACTTTACCTATAAGAGATTATTTTCGAACTAACCATACAGTAGGTCGGCAAGATTGTTTTCGGTCGTGCATAGGGTTGTTGATGTCTGTTATTACGGTAGGAGTGCTGAACTGTTTTTGAGTCTTGCAATGGAATTCAAATATAGTAATCAAGCCGATCGTAATGTGGAAAAACAATTTGGCTTTATTTCTATAAGACGAAAAAATAAATCAGTTCTTTGTGGTCTATATAAAATCATGTTAGTTACAAAAGAATGGTTGCTTAATAAAACATTTTTTTTATGGGTCTAGCATATGTGTTGCAGGGAAGTCCCTAAAGCGCTACAGGAGCGACACGTGTGCAAAAAAGGCGATTCACGTTGTTCTTGAATCGCTGTAAATTGTACTCGCTGGAAAACACAGTCCTGGGCAAATTATTCCAAAGGGATGATACTACTAATGAACTACTAATAATTATTGTCTTAAAGATAGCAATGAATATTTTAATACTTACGCCCGTAGCTACGTCTGTATAGGCACCCTAATGTTAACCATGGATGTTCAGACGAACAATTTTTTTTATATACAGGATGTTATATCGTTCATTGTATTGAAATGGGTGCCTAGGTTCAGATAAAGAACCACTCACTTCTTTTCTCAATTCGGATACGGTAAAAATTTAATAAAAATACCATTATCGGCTCTTTTGTGACGCCTGCTTGAACGGTATATTCGGTTTAAACAAGATTTTCCCGGATTTTAAAGTAAAAAACAACATAATCAGTCGTTAAATAAGACCACTGTATGTTTTGTTATGGGTATTGTTGTAAATATTTCTTATGAGAAAGTTTGAACTTTGTACAAAATCGTTATTTTGAACATCTCAGACTGATTTCCTTATTTAAAATTGCTTTCACCTATACAACAAGAAAATACATGCGGTAAATTATCGGCAACGTATAGAATATCACGCAGACCATCGATTAGTCGAGTAAATTAATTCACCCTCGCGAATCGCATGAGAAACAGGTGAAAGTGAGACGAGAACGTTTTATTTATTGAAAAGTTTTGTTGTTAATTTTGTTAGTATAACAATTAATTGCTTCTAAACTATTGCACTTTATATCTCGTTTATTTCCGCGCAATGGATTCTCTTTTAAACTGAGGTAGACCAAATTTCTTTAACAAGTCATAATATAAAATCAGAAACTTTTGATTTTAAGCAAAATCGGAGTTAATCGTATTTAGGGCGTCTATTTCATAGAGCCATTGGTGTACATGTTGTAAAACCATAGACATTTAGGGTCAATTTTATCATTGGCTATAGAAGAACACCATTTATCATTACTTTTCTGCAATTGCTCTTGTTACAGGGACTTACCGGTTTCAATATATTAAGCGATTTTCATAACACCTTATATACATATATACATACGAGTATATATATATATATATATATATATATATATATATATATATATAATATAATATAATATAATATATATATATATATATATATATATATATATATATATATATATATATATATATATATATATATATATAATATATAAGTATATACATAATCATCATTAAAAGAATATGTCAAGAATTGAAAAACCTTTAACCAGCTAAGTATTCTCCTGCTTGAAGACAAGACGATTGTACATGAAGATCTGATAGAGAAAATCGTAGATGATATATAAGTTAATTAGATATTATAACAAAGAAGGCAACAGACACTGAAAAGGAAGGAGAAGTAAGACATTCAAACCATTTCTTTTTATATTTAAAAGGTAGATTTTCTGGCTTTATCAATAAAGTCCGGCACTGTCAAATCAAGCTTCCATAAGCTACAAATTTACACACTGTTTAAAAAATCATACTTTCCCGATATAAATTTCATATACGACGCCGTTTAGGGAAGTGCAATTTGCCATTATGGGCGGACCTAGTGGGAGTCTACTAAGCTAAATCTAAAGAGACGCGAAATTAAAATTGAAAAAGGTCTTTGTACTGTACGCGCGACCCACGCGCACAGCTCTACGGTTTTGTGTCGTAAAAATTACTTGCAAGGTGTACAAGATGCAAATCTGTACTTCCATAAATATCGTTGATGAATTTATGTGACGTAAATAAGGTGCATAAAAAGAGCGGAGGTATAATTTGATGTTTTTCTGATAATAACTGATCAATTTGCTAAAAATTATGACAGTAAAGTCTATCGATCTTTCAAATAGTAAATAAGTAATAAAACTGAGTTCAAAAATGATCGAATAAAGGATAAAATATGGTGGCTGTGTTATAGATTTGGATCTATGTCACTTGTTTTACATACTGATCTGCTAGACTTTTGATGTGCATCTACTTTTCCTAATATAACCTAAAAACTATGTGACTAGAAGGATAAAACTGTGTTTTTCTTATTATTCAATTTACCATGAATATGTGTTCATTTATAATCATCTATTGTTGTACTTGGACCTCCCCCAAATAATTTCTAGATTTTTCCATTTTTTCACGTTTCAAGGTCCCTAGATCATGAAAAAACACTTTTCCATTTCGCAGATACGTATCTGTATCCATTAGTCTGTTGAGAACAAGATGAGTGTGGCAATTTACGCTGTAAAATTAATATTAAACGTGATTGCGCGATAGTCTGTGTGTTTTTATAAAGCCTCGTACACAAAAGGGATGGTCTGCTCAAATGAAATGTTCCATAGTACTACATCCCCAAGGAACGGGGTTACGCTTTGTGTCTCCAACTTGCTTCTCCTGTCCGTTATGTAAGCGCAATAAGCTAAATAAATTTTTTAAACTTAAAGACGGTTAATAAAATTTTAGGTACAGTTAGTTAGTATGTGTGTGTGTGTGTGTGCCGTGCAATAAATATTTGTTTATTTTATTTATATTTCATGTAGTTCATGATTAAAGCGTAAAATCTTCATCACGGATACAACTATTTTAAGTCTCCATATTTTTTAATTATTTCGTAACTCGCAAGTAGGTTTATGGTTTATAATCATACCCATATCATCTTGTTAGTTTCTTACCTATTTCTTGTTTCTTAGCGTACGCGTTACGAAAACATACCTGAAAAATAAAAAGAAAAGAATTAGAGAACATTAACATAAAATCATTTATTGCAAACATAAAAGGAAGTAAGACATATAATATCAAAACACTCATATACACGGATCAAATTTATAAGTTATAAAACTTAAGAAAATAATCATACGATTAAAATCAACTATAAAAGTATATAACGGCATTCTTAATTACAACTTTACGAAAACGAAATACTGCGGAAATAATTTTAAATCAATTCTTGATTCTATTAGTTGCTAAAACATCGTGACCAATCTTTATATATAGGGAGATTCATTAGTCACATATGTATGGATAACCTGGCAAGTAGCATTTGATGGTTTTTTTTCGACCCTTTAACTAGGAAATTGTATACCCTAGAACACCATAGTACTTACTCTCTTAGTTCTTAACATAAATAATTTGCTTGGAATCAAGAAATATCTTATTGACAACTCCAAAGAATCACCTCTGAAGGATCTTGAGTTCAATAAACAAAACCTCATATGAGTGAAGTCTAGCCAACAATCCGTAAAGCTAAACACGGTCGAATGCCTTGGATATAGCAAATGTGACTACTTAAGACTCTATCTAAAATTATTAACATCCGATTTCAATGTGTGTGTGATATAAGAGTGTGTGTGTGTGATATAACACAGGCCAACAAAAAAATATTTGTAAAAACTTTTTAAACGAATACAGCTAAGTGTTATGTATTTTTGGGTGCTGAAACCGTATCTGGTATCAGTTTTTTTTTGTATCACCCACAGTTCTCTCACAATATGATTAAATTTCAAAATAGGGAAAATTTAATACATAAAAAATAAAAAACTTAAACCGTACTTTTATTTGATTAGGCTACAATTTTTACTCACGATAACATATTTCACTTCAATGCGAATATTTTAGGTGCTTATTTTTTTGTATTTCCTTTCCCTTTTCTCTGTGAAGTTTCTTGTATGGCTTTTTCTTCGATATGATGCATTTTGTTGTTCTCTATGAAGTGACCAACAGTAATCACCCATCATGTTGATATTCCACCGTCCCTGGTACCGTTTCTCCATCTCCTTTATGTTCTGATGGAACCGTTCCCCCTGCTCTTCACTTACATCACAGTTTTTAGGAAAAAAGTCAAGTTGGTTGTGCAAGAAGTGGACTTTAAGGCTCATCAGACAACCCAGATTCATATTAGCTACGATAAGTTCATAGTTAGGGTCTTTCTCATTGCCCAAAAACTTAGTCACTTCTTTAAATGACATCCAAGCCTCCTTTGTAATCATCATTGCTTCAAAGTTGGAATCGAACATCATTTTACGAATGTCAGGCCCAACGAAAACTCCTTCTTTCAGTTTGGCTTCTGATAAATGAGGAAATCTTTTACACAAATATTTAAAACATTCATCATCTTTAGGCAAGGTTTTAACAAGTTGTTTCATTAAGTCTAACTTGATGTGTAGTTAAGTTGGGAATGTGGAATCTTTGGCACAATGATACTACTCAGTATATATCACCACTACACCAAACACTTTATTTTTGCACTCGACGCGCGTTTCGCTAACCATGTTAGCTTCATCAGGAGCGATGATTGACTAAAGCTAAACTACAAATCTACCCTATTTATACTTAGCCTAACCCTTGAATTACTCAAGCGGAACTAATGACATAGGCAAGGCCCTCAATCAAATATCGAAAAACATAGTTAACAACACAAATTCCAATTCACGAAAAAACATAAAAGTAGTTAAAGGATTGAAAAAGAAAGATGTCTTCTACTTAAAAGCGGATAAAGGAAATAAGGTTGTTATATTGGATAAGAAAGATTACTTTGAACGCGTAGATAATCTTATCGAATCTGGCCCTTATGAAAAGGTAATAAGAAATCCATTACCGAGAATGATATCAGAGGTTAAAAATTCTTTAAAAAAATGTAAGAATCTTGTCTCCGATTCGCTAAAATTTAAATTAAATATGAGTAATCCGACCATACCAAAATTGTATTGCTTACCCAAAATTCACAAACCTGGAAAAGCAATGCGACCCATTGTTTCATCGGTCGGATCACCCACATATTCAGTATCCAAATGGTTATCAAAAGAACTTGAGAAGTTACCATTAAATACTTTCGCAGTGAAGAATTCGTTAGAATTCATTAATAAAACAAAAAATCTAGTTCTTAATGAAGGTGAAGTCTTAATTTCTTTTGATGTTAGTTCTTTGTTCTCAAGTGTGCCAATTCCACAAACTTTACAATATCTCGAAGAATTACTTAGAATGAATGACTTTGAAGACGAAATTATTCGTGAATACTTAACATTATCTAAACTTTGTATGGAACAAAATTATTTCCAATATAACAATCAATTTTATGTTCAGAAAGAAGGAACAGCTATGGGTAATTGCTTGTCACCCTTCATAGCCAATTTATTCATGAGTAAGTTTGAAATCGCAGCCAGTCAAGAATTCGAATATTTCCCAAGGGTATGGTATAGGTATGTGGATGATATTTTCGCGATTTTTGATACAAAGAGAGCAAATATTAATGATTTTGTTTCTAAATTAAATAGCCGGTATGATTCCATTAAATTCACTTACGAAGTTGAGAACAAAGGACAATTGCCTTTTCTAGATATTTTAATTATTAAAAATAATAATAGATTAGAATTTGATATCTATAGGAAGGACACAGTAACAGATAGATATATTCCTAATGATTCATTTCATTGCAACAACATAAATTAGCCTCATTACATTTTTTAGTTCATCGTTTGGTCACTTTCCCTCTGAACAGAGTAAACTTCAATAAAGAAAGGAATCGTATTAGAAATATAACTAGAGTTAATGGTTACGACGATGACTTAGTAAATAAGCTAATAAATAGACATACATTTAGGTTTAATATTCAGAATTCCACCTTTTTTTACACGCGAAGAAGAAAATAACTCCAAATATGTCTCCATACCATATAATCTGAAATATAGCAAGGGACTCAATAAGGTATTTAATAAGGTAGGCCTCACCTTAGTCTATAAGTCATCAGACAATCTGAGGAATATCTTAGGAAATCCCAAAGATAAGATTCCTAATTGTGAGAAAAGTGGAATTTATGAAATTAGTTGTAATGATTGTGACAAAAAGTATGTTGGGCAAACTAAAAGGTCAATTAAAACACGATTTAAAGAACATTTAGCACACTTAAGATACAATAGAACAGAAAAGTCTAGCATTGCCGAACATGCCCTTGAAGCTGATCATACTGTAACATTAGATAATCTAAGGTTAATAAAAAAATGTATCTGATAGGAGATTGTTGAACACATACGAAAGTATGGAAATCATAAAATGTAAAAGTAGTTTAAATAAAGACAGAGGGTCTATTCCTTATAGTCCCTTCTACTGGTTACTTGACCGGAACTGAGGGCCTTGCCTATGTCATTAGTTCCGCTTGAGTAATTCAAGGGTTAGGCTAAGTATAAATAGGGTAGATTTGTAGTTTAGCTTTAGTCAATCATCGCTTCTGATGAAGCTAACATGGTTAGCGAAACGCTCGTCGAGTGCCAAAATAAAGTGTTTGGTGTAGTGGTGATATATACTGAGTTGATGTGTAGTGGTGGTAGAACAATCTTTTTTAAGTCTACTAAAGTTTTATGCAAAATGTTCTTTTCGCCAAGTGTTAAAGTTTTTCTTACGGGCCATTGTTTTTTGGACCAATGTTGATCCCTTGCTCTGCTGCCCTACTCACATATAAAACATGGAAACGTTATAAATCCCTTTCGTTGACCAAGGATCATGGAGACAAATTTGAAATCTCCACATAGCATCCAATCGTGAGCTGGATAGTTAATTTTCTGTAAAATCATGGCTTTTCCTTCATATGGACTGAACGAGCAACAGGCAGTGAAGCATTAGTATTTCCGTTGTGTAACAAAACACCTTTTAAACTAGTTTTTGATGAGTCTATAAAAAGCCTCCAATCTTCTTTCTTGTACTCAATGCCAAATTCATTCATTAGACTACCAATATCATGGCAGTAAACCAAATCCTCTTCCTGCTTGAAAAACTGAGCAAACTGTTGATCCGTTGTTCTATAATGGTAAATCAAAATTCTAGATTCCAATAAATGTTTTTCTTTCAGGCTAGAACCAAGCAATTCTGCTTTTTTCCTTAGTCAAACCCAAATGTCTCACTAAATCATTTAACTCAGTTTGTGTAAACAACTGTGGTTTTAATTTTTTTAGAAAACATTGAAACTCATCATCATCCGGTCGACTTTCATTAAATTCGGGACTGGTCTGTAAAACGTCATCAATAGACTGAGGTGGTCCAGGGACAGGAAGTCCCGGTCCATGTCCTACCGGCCGATTAGCTGAAGTAAAGTTAGGATAAACAATTACTTTCTTATTTTTGGAGTTATATCCAGAAACATCAATGCTGCAAAAATAACAATCATTTGAACGATTTTCTTGCTCTCTCCATATCATGGGTATAACATACGAGGCAGCACTACCAGGTGCTGTAAAATACAGAAATGTATGTTTCGACACTTGGACAACGTTGATGGGTATTACGACTTCCTCGCCGATATCCTTAAGATATGAAAAAGTATTTTCATGTAATTCCTTAATTTCTCCTATCACGGCGCATACTAGGAATACGTAATATACATCGCCCTAATACTTGACATTCGTACGAGGAACAACTTATACTTCCTTGTACAACCCTTTTCAAGCAGTCATTTATATGGAGAGCCTCATTCCTTTGGAATGATTTGTCTAGGACTATGTTGTGCACCAAATACAACCTACAGCGATTCAAGACCAACGTGAATCGCTTTTTTTGCACATATATATGGGCTGTTGGCTAAGCTACGTTCTTATGGTATGTCTGAAAAGTTCTGTTTGTGGCTCTTATGTTTCCTCAGAGAGCGTTCTTTGCGAGTGGCAGTCGACAGATTTCTTTCTAACACCCTCACTATCAACGCCGGTGTACCCCAAGGCTCGATACTGTCTCCTACTCCCTTTCTCATTTATATTAACGATCTGCTGGAAAAGACCGAGAATCCAATCTACAGCTTTGCAGATGACAGTACACTTATCTCTTCATTCACTTTGAACGCTCGGACATCGGCTACTTAAATGAATATCCGCAGACAGCAGGAAGTCATTCAACTTAACAAAGACCTGGAAGAAATTCTATCTTGGGGTGACAGTAACCAAATGGAATTTAACGCTACAAAAACCCAGGCGGCAGTTTTTTCTAAAAAAGTTAACGTTGCTGAACCCGACATAGTTATGTCGGGGCACTCCATTCCCCTAACATCGTCACTTGTTGGGCGTAAATTTGGGAGCAAATATATCCTGGCATGAACGTGTTGCAGGCATAGCAAGGAGAGCTTCTCAGAAGTTGGGAATATTATTTCGAACCAGAAAGCTTTACACTTCACAACAACTGTTAATTCTTTACAAAGCTCAAATTCGACCAACTATGCAATACTGCTCCCATGTTTGGGGCTCCGCTCTCAAACATTCACTGCATCTGTTGGATTCTATTCAGAGAAGAGCTGTTCGTCTGATTGGAGACCCGGAACTGAGAGGTGGCCTTGATTCGCTGGAACATCGAAGAACGGTTGGCGACTTGAGCCTATTCTACAAGTATTTTCATGGAAAGTGTTCGAAGGTTGTGGCCCGCTTAATTCCTCCCAGAGCGGTGCATGTTAGAAGTACACGTCACGCTAATACTTCACATCCGTGTGAGGTTCAGCTTGTTACTCCTCGTACAATGCTTTTCAAGCAGTCATTTATATGGAGAACGTCATCTCTTTGGAATAATTTGCCCAGGACTGTGTTTCCCACCGAGTACAATTTACAGCGATTTAAGAACAACGTGAATCGCTTTCTCCGCACACGTGTCGCTCCTGTAGCGCTTTAGGGACTTCCCTGTAGCACGTGTGCTAGACCCATAAAAAAAAAATCGCTCCTGTAGCACATTAGAGATTTCCCTGCAGCATTATTCCAACTTGCACATACCAGTAAACATTACGGACACAATAATATTAAAAAATTTTCTTTATAATTAACAGTATTTCGCTACATTATTAATAAAACAAGCCATCAAGAAACAGTCTGGTTTTTATTAACAAGGTAATCCAAAATAAAAATAAAATATCTTCAACAATACAAACTCTACCTTAGTAGATAAGTCGGAATGAGCTATCTAGTACCAATATCGGAACCATCATTGATCATTGATACCATCATCATTTATCGACACGAAGTCTTATTTACATTAAGTAATTGAATAATTGTTCATCGACGGAGCGGAACGGATTGGTCAGATCGTATCCATAGACATGTAAAGTAGCTAAAATAATGATGTTCACAAGGAGAAGAAATTTAAATTGCCCGTGAATAAAGAGTCTTAGGTAGTAAGGCATTCACCATTTAATATTTTGCTAATAAGTATTGGGGTTACTGAGTGAGGAGTACAGTCCCTTGAAATTAAACACTGTAAACAAAAGAGAATTGGGCCAATTTTTATGGCAACCAGAATTTGTTTTGGTTGGTTAATCCTGCCAAATTCTAGTTGTTATAAACATCTTCCTTGCGCTCTTCTGTTAACAGTGTTGTAAAATGGCATTTCCTTCAATTAGAAACGCCCATAAAAGGAATTAGGGATTGGTAAGGGAAAAACTTATTTAATATAGCACGAACTTCTCGTTTTTCATGAGTGATTTGACTTAGTTTGGTTAGCTTATCCATTAACGGAGTATTTTTCTCGAAAAGGAACATAACACAAGTACACAAGTTTTTGCAAATAATAAGCCATTATTTTGTAGTGCAAAGAAACTTTTATAAACACCGTTATGATTAACCCAGTGAGTGCCACGTCATTCATGATTCATATGGGGGCCCCGCCATTTAAAATTAGATGACGAACATGAAGAAATTCCGGATAAAAAAAAAACGAATCTATGTACAGGTACGTTTATAAAATTGTTGTACTATTCCCTTTATTTAACTATAGCAGTACTGCTGTTTATTACGTTAACAAGAATTAAAATAAATAATCATTTATATCAAGCGTAAAACTAAGCTTTTTTCTTTTGCTATTTTTCTATTTGTAAAACCTCAAAATTGGGAAAAATAGATGGCAGTATTGGTATAACTAAAAATGAAAAAATCGTATTTTTAGAAATTACCAAAGTGTTCTTCGTATTTGCTGAACCATCCCACGACGCGTTTCGCCGTATCACAGCTCATCAGCTGGGCTAGGTTCAGCAAATACAAGAACACATCTTTAGTCCTTTATCCAAGTAACTAACGGAAAACTATAACAAATAGATGCTTATACTGCACTCTGTCGGTGACTTACTAAGTCTATTCAAGCAGAGCGGCACAGCACGGCCGGCAACTTATTGCAGAAACGCACCTTTCTGTGCCGCTCTGCTTGAATTGACTTAGTAAGTCACTGACAGAGTGCAGTATAAGCATCTATTTGTTATAGTTTTTCCGTTAATTACTTGGATAAAGGACTAAAGATGTGTTCTCGTATTTGCTGAACCTAGCCCAGCTGATGAGCCGTGATACGGCGAAACGCGTCTTGGGATGGTTCAGCAAATACGAAGAACACTTTGGTAATTTCTAAAAATATGATTTGCTGTGCAGCTTTGCTTGAATAAACTTAGTAAGTCACCGACAGATAAGCATCTATTTGTTATAGTTTGGGAAAAATACTTCAGAAAGCTATTTGTAGAGGACAGAGAAAAATTTCAAGAGGACAGAGAATGAACAAAGAACTACAGTAGTAGGTTCACCAATAAGAATGACTGCAGAGGAAATAAAAACCGTATGTCAAGCGATAAAGTTGTTCAACTATGGAACACCTTAGACAACTATTTCAGGAATCCGGAAGGAATGTAAAGTATTATACCTAACCACTATACACAAAAAAGGTGACAAAAACAATTGCGATAATTACCAAGGGATAGCAGTTACTGCATCCGTGAGAAGAATCTATGAAAAGATTTTTAAAGAACAAAATGAAGAAGGAATATCAAGATTTCGGAGAAAAAGAACAAACCGGCTTTCGCACGAGACGATCCACAACAGACTACATTTTCCTCCTTAACTCAATAGAAAAACAGATAGCACGAACCCAAGAAGTACACTTGCTGTTTGTTGACTTGAGAAATCACATGACAGTGTTCCTCTGCAGAAATTGTGGTAATCGTTGGAAAGTCTTAATATTAATAAGAATTAAAGCTGTCAAAACACTATACGACCAACCCATAACAAAAATGAAAATAGGAACAAAAATTACACCAGGATTTATTACGTTAAAAGGTCTGAAGCAAGGATGCTTTACCTGACCTTTTTAAGATATATCTGGAAAGCAGATGGAAGCAGAAATGTAGATCAATGGGGATACCATTAATTAACATCATGTTATACATGCTATGCTTCGCGGATGACCAAGTTGTGATGGCCTAAGATCGCGATGATTTGAACTACATGACGAGAAACTATTTGAAGAATACAATGACTGGGGTTTAGAAGTCAATGTAAACAAAAGGGAATGTTTATGTATTGGAGAGCAACAAAAAGATCTTATGCTAGACAATGGAGCCACGATAAACCACTGCTGCGACTACAAGTGTCTTGTAGTATAAGAATTTCGTTTATAAGAATTTCGGAGGATGGAAAACTGGAGACGGCAACAAGAGAAAGAAATACGACAGGAAGAAAGGACATTAAATTGCTAAACAGCATTCTATCGGATAAATATACTAATGAAGCCAACAAAAAGAGGATATATAAAACCATAGTGAAAAGTATTGCTTTATATACCTTTGAAGTATGGTCTCTGAAGGAAGGAGCATTAGCCACACTGAGAGTTTCTAGAGAAGAGCAGCAGGAGTATCCGGAAGAGAAAGAGTCACCAACGAACGTATTAAAGAAATCATGCAAATGAAACACAGTACCAATTACAGATGACATTCTAACCAAACAACTTATCTGGTTTGGGCACATTCAAAGAATGGACGGATATCAAATCCCAAAACAAATACTAAAATGGCCACCAAAAGGCCAGAAAAAGCGAAGTAGAGCGAGAACAAGTTGGAGAGAAAGAATAGACAGAGAAATTGAGGAAGAAAACCAAGAAGACCTATGGAGCGACCCAAAAAAGATGGAGATTGGAAGTCGGCGAACGTTGTAAGCCGATATGTATATGTATGTATATATATATATATATATATATATATATATATATATATATATATATATATATATATATATATATACATATACATATATATATATATATACATATATATATATATATATATATATATATATATATATATATATATATATATATACATATATATATATATATATATATATATATATATATATATATATATATATATATACATACATATATATATATATATATATATATATATATATATATATATATACATACATACATATATATATATATATATATATATATATATATATATATATATATATATATATACATACATATATATATATATATATATATATATATATATATATATATATATATATATATACATATATATATATATATATATATATATATATATATATATATATATATATATATATATATATACACGAGGCTGGTTTGAAAAGTCCGTGCAAAGTCCGAGAGATGGCACCACCGGCGCGTATCGAGGTCATGTTTAGTTAGTAGCATCTCTTGAATGAACGCACACCAAGTTTCAGCCATATTGGTCTATTTCTTTGTGTTTGGCATTCGTGTGAATCAAGGAAGTCGAGTGATTTTCAAGAAATGGATGAAAAAGAATTTCGTGTGGTGATTAAACATTACTTTATGAAAGGCAAAACGCCTCAGGAGACTAAAGAGAAGCTTAATAAACATTATGGTGACTCTGCACCTTCGATTAGAACAGTTTATAAGTGGTTTCAAAATTTTCGGACTGGTCATATGGGCACAAGTGACGCTGAACGTTCTGGACGGCCTGTGGAGGTTACGACTCCAGAAATCATTGATCAAATCCATGATATGGTGATGGATGACAGAAGAGTTAAGGTGCGTGAGATTGCTAGTGCTGTGGGCATCTCGACTGAACGGGTACATAATATTTTGCATAAACATTTGGACATGAGAAAGCTATCCGCAAGATGGGTGCCGCGATTGCTCACTCTTGACCAAAAACGGAATCGTGTGAAGTGTTGCAAGGATGGTTTGCAGCTGTTCCAGAAGAATCCGGAGGACTTTAAGCATCGTTTCGTCACTGTGGATGAAACATGGATACATTACTATACTCCTGAGACCAAACAACAATCTAAACAATGGGTTACCAAGGGGGAATCTGCACCAAAAAAGGCGAAGACCGTACCTTCGGCCGGAAAGGTTATGGCGATTGTCTTTTGGGATTCGCAAGGGATAATCCTCATCGACTATCTGGAAAAGGGTAAAACTATTATAGGTGAATATTATTCATCGTTATTGGACCGTTTGAAAACCGAGCTGCAAGAAAAACGCCCGCGATTGGCCCACAAGAAAGTCCTTTTCCATCACGACAACGCACCAGCACACACCTCAGCAGTTGTGGTCGCAAAATTAATGGAAATAGGATTCCAACTCGTTTCACATCCCCCCTATTCTCCAGACTTGGCTCCCTCGGACTACTATTTGTTCCTCAATTTGAAGAAATGGCTGGCGGGACAAAGATTTTATTCAAACGAGCAGGTGATTGCAGACACTAATGGATATTTTGCAGACTTGGACAAATCCTATTATTCGGAAGGGATCAACAAACTAGAACATCGTTGGACGAAGTGTATAAGCCTAAAAGGAGACAAAGTCGAAAAAATAAAAAAGGTTTACCCCAAACACATAAGTAGTTTTTACTTTTGCACGGACTTTTCAAACCAGCCTCGTATATATAAAATATATATATATATATATATATATATATATATATATATATATATATATATACATATATATACATATATATACATACATATATATACATATATATATATATATATATATATATATATATATATATATATATATATATATATATATATATATAGTTTTGTATTTTAATGACAATACTTGTATCTAAAATCTATCAATGTACCAAAAGTCTTAAAGCGGTTTAAACTAATGGCAAAAGATGAAAAGTATAAAATCAAAAATATTGCCTCCCCTCATTACCCTAGTTGCTTTATATGTTTATGATCCGAACGAATGGGACGACCGGCCTGAATTTAATCGTAATCTATGGCCAAACCTATGAAACACGAACTCAGATGTTCGCATAAAGGATTCGGTATAAAAAAATAATTACAAAAGGCAATGTAGCAATACGGATTAACTGTAGTACAGGGCGTGCTTCATTTTAATCTGAATGAAGTCAAATTCATCTCAATAATCACATCTTTCAATTCATTCTCCGTAAATCGATTGTTTTTCATAATTAGTGACACGTTGAAGCATATTTTTTTTATGCTTAACTTTTCTTATGGCTTTTTTGTCAGAAAACGTGGGTTAAAACTATTTAAACCACTGTTGAGTGTGTTGTCCAAAATTTTTGGGCACCTTATGTACTGATTCTGTCCTAATGTAAAAATATAAAAAACTAGGTCTCAAAAATGCTGACAATATAGTTTATAATCTGGCCAGAGAACATATGTATGTTTAAAAAAAAAGCACGTAAATCGGTTAAGTGGTTCTCCAGTGATAAGCGCACTAACGGACGGACATACAGACAGACATACAGACGGACAGAGAGACGTTGCATTATATATATATATATATATATATATATATATATATATATATATATATATATATATATATATATAATATAGATATAGATAGATTATTATTATTACATAACCTGGCCAAAGAGTATATGTATGAATTTAAAAAAAGACACGTAAATCGGATAAGTGGTTCTCGCGTGATAAACGCACTAATGGACAGACAGAGAGACATTGCATTTTATATATATTATAGATTATAGATATTCTCTGCTACATAATATTGTTCCATATTTAATGGTTTAGACTGTGTTGCAAGAGAGCGGCATACTTTTTTCCGATTTCATTCACTATTATCATCATTGCTCATTCCGTATGCTACGGTTAAAAGCTTTTGTGCATTTTAAAAGAAATATAATAGAATTATCAGTATGAGATTAACGTCAATAACTTTTGTTAGAACTGTTATGTACCTTGCGTCTTTACCAAAACCTGACTAATGTTCTGGAAGAATGTTATATTCAAAGGTGAATCTTCTCTCCTGCTGTTACCGTTGGATCTAATTGAATAAATCCATCTTTAGCTTCAGAAAAAGCAACCGAATAATATAATCTGCAACATTGCAGAAAAACTGCATAAAGAAATTCCAAGCAGAATTTGATAATAACTTTGTTATGACGTAAAACAATGTTCATTTACTAATTATTATAAAGCTATACGATAAACAATTAACCATTATAACTGGTGGTAGTCCGTGGGCGACATTTAATGGGCATGGTAATGGTCCCAGACGAAGACGATCTCTTCATGCATGAGACCCAGACGGTATTGTGCCTGGTCAGGCACAGGCACGTGGGACAACGATAATTTAGCGGATGTAGGTGACAGAAGCGAGAAAGCGCGACCAAGTACATGACAATGGTAATAAAATAAATAAATAAAAATAATGAATCATAAAATCTTTGTAAGACTTGTCCGGTTATTTAAGAATAATTAAAAGCGCATTCATATTCTCTTAGATTTATAGTATTATCGACTACTCTTATGAGTCACTACTTTCTCTTGAGTAAACTCCAATACATAAGCGTCATTTATAATTGATTGGTTGACGTTATGTGGGAGTTATCTACCAAGGCGCGAAAATGACCTCGTTCAACAAATTACTTGGCTGTCAAATTATTTTATCTGTTTTAAGTACTTTATCGAAATGCAAAGTTCGTCGTTTTTCACAGTTTTATTGAGTTGGTCAACCACTCCGTCGGCTTGTGGCTGCTGTGTCAGCCTACAACGGAGTGTTAGCTGTGCGTACTTGGTACAATTCGTTGTATCTTGCCATTACGTTCCGTAAGTACCTGGATAAGGACTAGTAAATGTTATTGTCTTATTTGTCGATCCTAGCCCAACTGATGAGCCGTGATACCGCGAAACGCGTCTCGGAATAGATTGAAAAATAAGAGAACAGTGGGTAGACTGCTGAAATATGGACTTTGTTTGTTTTCAGTAGTTTTACATCAAACCACATATGCCTGAAGGGGATCCTTCAAAAATCGCACCGCCTGCGGTCAAGTGTTGACTTTGTCAACAACTGTATCGGTTTGTGGCTGCGGTGTTAGCCTACGATGGAGTATTAGGTATGCCTACGTGGTACAGTTCGTTGTACTTTATCATCTGGTTATATGTGGTTTACTTATTAAAATACCAATCTAAAAAATATTTATCTGGTAGTTCTAAATATTATATTATTTAGTTCCTTCGCCATTAGCGAAAACTTTGCACCTCATTAGGTTATATCTTTAGAGTTCCCTACGGAACACTTATAAAATTACTTTGTGTATGTCCGTCCGCCTGTCTGTCACATCCGATTTTCTCCGAAACTATTTGACATAGAAAGTTGAAATTTGGTACTAATATAGGAATTGATGGCCTTATCAGAGCCGTGTAGTTTTGAAAGTTAAATTTTGACTTAAGGGGTTAGTTTTGGGGGGTGAAAAAAATTTTTTTACTAGGTCATCAAGTGGGGTGTCAAATGAAAGCTTGTAAAAACACGAGTTCAAAAATATATATAATGTAATACTTGCGCACACTGTTCTTTGTATCATTTTTAAAAAACCGTGTAAAATCGTTGTTCCTCTCCTTATCTCGAAAAGTACTGATCAAAAAATTTTGAAAAAATTCTAGAATATTCGCCACGAATATTATCACGAATACATTAATTTATCTGATATATAAAAAAAACAAAAATTTCAAGGTCATCAGTTTTCAGTAAATATCGGAAACAAACTTTGTTGAAAACTGATTTGGAGTATGTTTTGTGAATTCACTGATCATTTTATACCTCCATAACAAAAATATTTATTTTAAAAGCAATCAACGTACGGAACACTAATGGCTTAAGTTCAACTTGCACTTGACCGGTTTTATTAGTGTTATTGAGAAAGCCTAAGTGAACTAAGGAATCTATAGTACACTATAAATTTGACGAAATCGTTAGTAGTTGATGCAGTGAGTAAATTTTCAAGGTCCTTTAAATAACTGGTCGTGTTTTAATGTAAATATGCGGAGGCTTTTATTTTGTAATACTACGTTGAGAATATGCCTCCTGGTTCGTAAGAAATGACCAACTGCACCGGAATCTGAACACTGCTATAGTATAGCAGTGAAAACAGCAGAAGTTTCTTCATAAGGTAGTTTAGCATGTCAGTCCAATGATCAACGAAGTCTTCAGGCCGCATCCAAACGCTACACAAAGGCTTTATAGATAGTAAGTATCAATATTTTTACGATGCATCAAAATAAACATTAAATTGTAATATTTCAACTAAATTTACCTGATGCTGGTTAATTCTTTAGGAACATACTCGTACATTTCTAATGGATTAGTTATTTGTTTTTCTGGTGGTGATCGAATGCAGTGTCTCATTGTTGTTCGTTTAACGACTACTCCAATATCATCACAGACACATTTTCCATGACTTGTGGCGAAAAAATTATATACCAAAATCTTTTTCGTGGTAGCAGAGATTAACTAAATAGTTCCTAATTAAACAAATGAAAAAGGTTAAATTACCTTACATATATCATATGAGAACAAAATATGTATGTATTATTTTATAATATATATATTTATTTATGATTGTAAACATTAAAAATAACAGTATCAGTACTATTACGACGAATTCATTAAAAACATTTTGTGTAAGACTGTTTTAAATATAATATTGAGACAAATAAAAAAGATTAAATTTTTAAAGATCTTATGATTTTTCATAATTTCACCTGAATATTAAAATTTGTAAGCTTTATTTATCTTTTTTTCTCATATAAAGGGTGTTTTTATAGAGGTATAAAACTTTAAGTTGACAACACTTTTTTAACTGGCGGCCATTTTGTCAGCTGTCAAGTGATTTATGTTTAGTTTGGTTTGGCATTTCAACATGAATAGACTGACGCCTGAACAACGCTTCCAAAGTGTGCAAATTTATTTTGAAAATCATGGTTCTGTTCGAAATACGTATCGCGCACTACGTCCATTTTACGGTCAACATAATCGTCCATCAGAGCAATTAATTCGATTAACTATGGAACGTTTTCGCACCACGTTTACTCTAAATGATAATACGCATCCACAGACGCGTCGTACAGTGCGTACAGAAGAAGTCATTGCTGCTGTAGAGCGTAGCGTAGAGGAAGACCCGAATCAGTCTATCCGCCATCGTGCACAGGAATTCGATATGTGTCCATCCACTTTATGGAAGATTTTGCGGAAAGATCTTGGTTTGCGTGCTTACAAAATCCAACTCGTGCAACAATTGAAGCCACACGATCACCTAGCAAGGCGTAGATTCGGTGAATGGGCCCAAAACAAGATTGCCGTTGATCCTGATTTTCATAAGCGAATTTTGTTTAGCGATGAAGCTCACTTTTGTTTGAATGGATACGTCAGTAAACAAAACTGCCGTATTTGGAGTGATGATAATCCTCAAGTGTATGTTGAGACACCGTTACATCCAGAAAAACTGACTGTTTGGTGTGCTTTATGGGCTGGTGGAATCATTGGTCCGTACTTCTTTAAAAACGATGCTGGTCAGAACGTTACAGTCAATGGTGACCGCTATAGAGCCATGATTACTGACTTTCGTTCATCAATTGAACAACCATGATGTGCAGGAGCTGTGGTTTCAACAAGACGGCACAACATGTCACACAGCTCGTGCCACAATTGATTTATTGAAGGAAACGTTTGGTAACCGCATAGTTTCACGTTTCGGACTCGTGAATTGGCCTCCAAGATCGTGCGATTTAACGCCGCTAGACTATTTTCTGTACGGATATGTGAAGTCGCTAGTCTACGCCGATAAGCCCGAAACGATTGACCACTTGGAGGATAACATTCGCCGCGTTATTGCCGATATACGGCCACAAATGTTGGAAAAAGTCATCGAAAATTGGACCTCCAGATTAGACTACGTCCGAGCCAGCCGTGGCGGTCATATGCCAGAAGTCATATTTAAATTATAATGCCAGAAGATTATCTTTCGAATAAAGTAAATTTCATGTCAATTTAAAAAATTCATTTTTGTTTTATTCTATTTCAAAGTTCTATACCTCTATAAAAAAACACCCTTTATAAACAATGGATAAGTATTAATTTATTACGTCAAATTTATAAAATCAAGGATAAATCCACAAAAATGTAGTAGTAAGTAGAAAATTTGGCAATTTTAAAAATTCATAGCTCTTAGACCACTTCTATTCCAAAGTTGAAATTTTCAGGGTTGCTTGAGGATAGAATGAAGTATAATCCCTGAAAATTTCAAGCGATGTCGAGTTGATAGAAAAAAGTTATGGCTATCTGAAAATAGCGATTTTTCAAAAATCAGTCGGTTTTGTTTGGTCATATATTGAAAGAATAGAGGCAATCAATGAAAATTAGAGTAGATATCGACAGAATATACCTAGACAAAAAATATGAGTCGTCGTCCAGCCCTCTACTTCAAAAACTGTAGATCTGAGAGCATTTCAAAAACAAGCAAAATTTCGCTAAAATAGTGGTTCAGTTAAAAGCTCCCAGCCAACCCAATTTAAGTTTAAAACAAAAATCTATTTTTTCCTCGAAAATATAAGTTTAACAGAAAAGAATGCCGAGTTTTTTTAATCTCTAAGTTGTAAGCTAGAATACAAAATTTTGAACATGACTAAAAAATCGACTTTTTTAAAATTTTAAAAAATTCTACAGTTGCCGGATTTCATTGTATCGACCTAAAATTTGGAGGATGTAAATATATGTGTATGTATGTATATATATATATATATATATATATATATATATATATATATATATATATATATATATATATATATATATATGAGATCATGAAACTACACAATTTTCTTAATTAACTCTTAATTCGTTCTAAGCTTAAATTAGTTATACATGAATGATAAGTATATTTTAATTGACGTATCTCTTATACTTAGGTGCCTAACTAACAGTCAGAAGTGTGGAAAATTAATTTGATATTTTACGTCTTCATTAAACATTTATGAACTTTCATAGCAATAATATTCTCGCAAATGATTTTGTCACGTCTTCATTTAGTATTCGATCAACGTACGGTTCTGACACCAACTTTTACACTTCCTCTGTTGGATAAAAATCGACAAACCCGCATTCGATCAGCTTAGTTGTTTCCTAGATATAGTTCGATAACCTTTTTTTCAATATGAATGCACTCGGGTGGTACGGGAGCAACAAGTTCAACCTCATACGGAAGTGATGTATTAGCGCGACATGTATTCCTGGCGTGCATTACTTTGAGAGAAACTAAGCGAGCGTCGTCAATGGAACACTTTGCATAAAAATACTTATAGAATAACTCAAATCATTAACAGTTAGTTAATGTTCTAAAGATTCACGATTTGATGGTAAGTTCCGGGTCGCCAATCATGCGAATATCTCTCTTCTGAATAGAATTTATTAATTGTAGCGAATATTTGAGAACATACTCCCTAACAATTTTCCATCGTTGGTCGATGTTTGAGCTTTGGACAAAATTAAACATTTTTGTACGGCATGAAGCTATCTGATACGAAACAATATTCCCAGCTTTTTAGAAACTTTCTTTTCTATGCTATGCGTGCTACAAGATCATGCCAAGGCATATTTAATCCCAAGTTAAAAATTAGCAAGCCGAATGACGATGTCAGAGTCTCCACATAACTATATCGTGTCTGCAACGTTACTTTTTTTTTAAAAAAAAAAAAGCGGTTTTCGTTTTTGCAACGTTAAATTCTACTTAGTTACTATTATCGCAAGATATAATTTTTTATTTTAACTACTTACCCTTTTTGTTTTATTTCTTAGTTGATAAAACTTCTATGAGGACATGAGGAACAAGCAGTGACGATAATAGTGAATCAAATCGGAAAAAAGTTTGCCGCTAGCGCGTTCTCTTGCAATACACTGCCTAAACCACTAAATATGGAACAATATCATGAAGCAAAGGATATCTATAATATATATAAAATGCAACGTCTCTTTGTCTGTTTGTCCGTTTGTGCGCTTATCACTGGAGAACCACTTGTCCGATTTACGTGCTTTTTTTTTTAAATATGCTAAACCATTAAATATGGAACAATATCATGGAGCAGGGAGTATCTATAATATATATAAAATACAACGTCTCTCTGTCCGTTAGTGCGCTTATCACTAGAGAACCATTTATCCGATTTACGTGTTTTTTTTTTTAAATATACGTATGTTCTCTGGCCAGGTTATAGGATATATTTTATTACGTTAGGTGACATGAGGAATAAGCAGTGACGATAATAGTGAATCAAGTCGAAGAAAAGTTTACTGCTAGTGCGTTCTCTTGCAATACACCGCCTAAAGCATTAAATATGGAACAATATCATGTAACAAAGAATATAACATATATAAAATGCAACGTCTCTCTGTCTGTCTGTCTGTCCGTTAGTGCGCTTATGCGCGTTTTTATAAATTTATACATATGTTCTATATAATTCGATATAAGAATAGAAAATGGGAAATAAGGTGAGATAATGGGAGATAAGGAGAAATAATTGGAGATAAGTCGAGATAAGCCTCGATAATGGGAGATAAGTTGAGGTAATGGGAGATAAGTATAAATAATGGAAGATAAGGAGAAATAATGGGAGATAAGCAGAGATAAGTCTAGATAATGGGAGTTGTGGTGAGATAATGGGAGATAAGGAGAAATATTGCGAAATAAGCCTAGATAATGGGAAATAAGGTAAGATAAAGGGAGATAAGAAGAAATAATGGGAGATAAGGAGAAATAATGGGAGATGAGCAGAGATAAGCCTAGATAATGGAAATTATGTAGAGATAAGTGGAGATAAGGAGAAATATTGGGAGATAAGGGGAAATGATGGGAGATATTTTATTACATTGGGTAACATAAGGAATAAGCAGAGACGATAGTAGTGAATCAAGTCCACGCGAGCGGAGCCGCGGGTCCGGCTAGTTATTTAATAAAGTACAAGCAGGCAAGTTACGTAAGGTGATGTCCGGCTTTACTCCTGTTCCATATTTTACATCAATCTGTTATCGGACCGGTTTCGCTTACTTTATATACTTTATATACGTCACAACATCGCAACGGTGTACGTCATATTTTTATGGTGACGATACACATATTTGAGGGAAAGGGACTGGACGTCTGTCAGGTGCAAATTGTGGAAATAGATTATTGCGGAAAATTTATGACGAGCTTTCCGTGCTATGGTTTTTGTCATTATACCTGCTTTCAATAATAGAAAGATACAATAGCTAGCGCTACTATTTTTTACCTTTTATTTTCAAAGAATTTGACGCCGTTTTGAAAAGAAAGTGTATGTAAGGGATTTTAGGTCAGCTTAAACTTTATTTGCGCTCCTTTCAAGACGAATAAGTATGATTTTCCGTTGGTTAAGTCGTAAAGTTTAAAGTAACAGCTGACAAAATAAACTTAGCAATAAATGTCTGCGTAAATACTGCAAAATCTTATTTCACAGTATTTGTCATAATTTTTCACTAAATTATAAGATTATTACTTTTCTTTTGAGAAAAGAGTACAGTGTTTTTATGCATTTGTAATAGTTATATACGCATCAAGTTCGAAAAATATTATGTTACTTGGCAACTAAGAAAACACAAGTCCTAGTGCTACAGTACCTGAACATAATGCGTACACATTTTTTGAGAAATCGGTTGAAGTAATTTATTTTAATATAGTCGACGGCATTCTAATAAGTAGGGTCAGACGTCATTTCATTTTCTGAATTAAATCGAAAAAATTTAGTTTACCAGTTGACAAATATGATATTGGTATGTTCAAAATTTAAAGAACTGCCCATAAAGGGTTGCGTTCAGCATTCAATAAAATACAGTTAACAACAGGTTAAGTTTTAAAATTAGTATCACTTTACACCAAGTTTAGAAAACATCAAAACATGATAAATGAGTAGAAAGCTTTTTTTAATCAAAGTTAGGTAAGGATTGAAATTAGAATGAACTATATATTTTAAACAGAAGGAAAGGGAACGTACCTAAATATAAAAAATAATCATTTACTAAAATATACCTACCTAGGCATATTATATACTCGATTATGTATGCTGAAAGAGAAAAGTATGAGACACGTTTAGTAAATAGAAATCGAAAGTTTCATCCCGTTTGTTTTTAATGACATGTTTCACAAAATATTTTGACAAGAATTTTTAAGGCGATTTGATGAAAAGGTTGTTGAAGGTACGCCTTGAATCCTATTTTCTACGTATTGAATTATTTTATTATGTATAACATACCTATAGTGTAAATAAAAGATTACAATGTACACATACCTTATCTCGGAAAGTTCTAAATACTTATACCAACAGTTTATAGCAGATTAATAGCATTGAGCATACACTTTTGATGATGATTTTTTCGCGACACCCCCACCCTTCTGAAGGGAGAGGTCCCCTTCAAAAATTTAAATGAAATGGGGTATTCTGTTTTCCAAAATCGATAATCGATTTTATTAATCAAAAAGTGTATGCATGTCTTTTTTACATCGATTTAGAATATAGTTTTAATTTTAATTTGAACAAAAATTGGCAAAAGTTTATGTTTACTGTTTACTTATTAAAGCAACGGTTAACCACATTTTAAATTACTTTTACAGACTCGTTAGAAACAGTATGTTTTTCCTAAGAAAATCTTTATTGTGGTGTTTTATTCCCACACCTTCTGGTATGTAGGTCACAACTTACTTCAAAAATGGTGCTAAATTTATTAAGCTTCTCTAAAATGAAGCAAAGAATACCTTTAGAAGGTGGTAACTTAATAAATCAGAAGTCCACGCAGAAAGAATATATCAGGAGCCTTAAATTTAAACAGAAAAACTGAACGGTTATTAAAACAAAAAACAACGATAATGCTACGTTAAAAACAATAATAAAATTAAAATTAAGAAAGTTCAAATTCGCTATCTGTGTCATCAGAGGTATCGCTGTCATCTTTACATACTACGGTAACTACAGGGTTTACTTGGACATTCAAAACTTTTTCTTTATCCCACCATTCCAAAATTATTTGTTCTGTATGCTCTACTATTTTTTTCCAGTACTCTTCGGTGATATGGTCTAGAGAGTCTGGCCATACCATTTCAGGATCATGAGATGTAGGTCCTGGCATACCTTAGGTAGGTATGCTTGTCAGCAGGACTTTGCGGCTGCTCATATTAATTCTATGGCATTAAATTGGCAATGGTAAGGTGGCAAACGCAGTACCTCATCAACCGCGTATATTTTAGGTTTTCTAAAAGTCCTTGCCATTAAGAGTAATTCTGTTTTTTAATAAATTTAAAGAAAGGTTTTGATTTTGCTCTACTAACCACTGAAATATTTCATTTTTTTTTCGATGAATTTGTTTGTTTATTCAAAATTCTAGAATGATATGAAGCATTGTTCAAAACGATTAATGAGAGTTGATCTAAATTTGGAATAAGCATTTCTTTTAGCCACTTTTCGAATGTTTCATTATTCATGCTGTCGTAGTAATCGGCGCTTTTCGATGTAGTTGAAAATATTAAACTGGCCCCAGGTACAAATCCGGTGTATGAACCAGCATGAAAAATAATAAATCTCTTTCCAGAACTGTACCCTTTCTTCCTTTTTACTGATTTAGTCGAATTATCTTGCCAGGATTTGGACCCACTTCCGTTTGAAAAAACCCATGTTTCATCCAAAAAAAGTATTTTTCTAAACTGTGCATTCAAATTTTCAACATATTTCCTTAAAAATTTTACTCGTTGACTGGCAATATTGGGAGTTTACACAAATATTTTCGGTTGCAGTCTTTTTTATATCGAAAACTCAAATGTTTCATTAATGTTGACAATGACTTTAGTCCAATTTCTAAAATCTTTCTATCCCGTAAAGTATCTTTTAAAGTCGTAAGAGTTATGTTAGATTTATACATGTCGTAAATCAAATTTCTCACAACTATTTTCACGAATTCGTTCAAATTCTTAGGTTTTAGCCTTTTCTTTTTCCTTTTTTCACATTTTTTCGCGGCGATTTTCATTACCAATCCTTTGTATGGTTCTAATACTTAAATTTAAAGCTTTAGATACTTTTTTCTGGATGGACTTCGGATTCAATAACTTACGGTCTTTGGTAGATTTTTTTGCTCCTTTTCAAAGCAGCTTATTAAATTAAGCACCACCGCAAAACACTTTTTGGCTTCCATTATTATATGTACGAGTATAATAAAAAAAAATTACACTATTGAAAAATAAAAGAAATTGGCATTAACATTGACATAATAATGCTGCATTCATTTTTAACATCCAAAAACATTTAGAGACATTTACAAGAATATTTTACAAATATTAAATAAATTAGAGGTTTTTTCTGCCTCGGTTTTACTAAAGTATTCTGTATATTCCTATTCGTTAAGCTCTGAATCCTCTCAGATGAGAAAGCGAAAATTACTAATGTAATGAAAGACTAATATTGTCAAATTTCCACTTTATAAAAAGTGGAAATTAGACAACATTAGTCTTTCATTACATTCGTTATGAATTTTCATCAAGTAACAGCCACAACAATTCAAAGAAAATTACTAAGTTCAATAATATTTAAATATTATGTATATTATATCATAAAATAAAATAATCCAATCATTGTTCCATCGCTTATGAAAAATATTATTTTTGCTTTTGTCAGTGTGTTCTTTTAAAGATTTTTTGAACAATTTTAAAAGTAATATTTGAACGCACTAATATTTTTAATATGTAACGATTCTGAACGAGTTTTTTCTCAAAATATTTAGATGATTGCTTGCCGCTGGAAATTATAGTTGACTCTCTGTCTCGAACATAAAAAGTCTATTAGACTTTTTCAATTTTCCGACGTGATATTAATTAAATTCATGCTGACTGCAACCTTAACAAGGACTACAACAGAAAAGTTTATCGCAGCTAAGACGATACACCCGACTTATTAGAATACCGTTGACTATAATCTCATCTAAGTTAAAATTCACAAAAGATAGTACTACTGCACAAAACATTAACCCTGATAGCATCATTAGGAACGATGACTGACTAAATATAAGATTAAAAACTAAACTCTCTTCTTGAAGTGCCATACCCCATACGGCCGTAGACGACCCTCTTGCCTTTGCCTGTGACTGGTGCCTTTTTAAGTGTTCCACAGACCAAAGGGACTTACAATTTAATGCTGGTTCCGAACGGCCAAAATGAGTTTTCCTAGGCATGATATTAAGCTACCCATAATTGGAATTGTTTTCTTTTCTTTAAATAATTCTTGAAGCATAAAAGAATTTCAAATTAATATTGTATAATGTTTGTAGTAAAATACTGCGATCAACTCTACGAAATATTAAATATAAAAAAATAATAAATTTAAAGCTTAACTGTACTTGTGTTCATGTTGGCACTATCAAAGTTTTAATAAGCGGAGACCGTAAAATATTATATATTGTAATTATACAAAGAGTGTAATAATTCTTATCCACGGAACATTAACTTAAAGTTATTTGATTTAGTATTAATCACTATCCCATTACAATGCTTTACACGCATAATCTTATCACGCATACATCTGCATTTATCAAATTAGTCGGTGTTAACAGTGAAATTAAAAGAAAAAATTAATTAACGTTATATGCATATAACTTCCGTCATTAATAATATGTTTAAAATAATATGTTTAATAAACAACATGACAATTTTAGAAAGTTCGATGCGAAAGTGGCAACTTACGACAACATTTATTAAAGATAAATTTATTAAATAATAAATTTATTTGTAGCGTATGTGAGAGTATACTAAATATGAACACCTTATTTTTCGTGTTCCGTAACGAACACTTCGGTGTCTGTCTGTCCGTCTGTCACATCCGCGTTTCTCCGAAAATATTTGACATACAAAGTTGAAATTTGGCAAAGAGCCGTGTAGTTTTAAAAGATAAATTGTTACTTAAGAGGTTAAATTGGGGGGTGAAATCGGAAGTGAAAAAAAATTACCAAGTCACCACCCATTATAGGTGGGGCGTCAAATAAAAGCTGGTGAAAATACAAGTTCAAAAATATATGCGATGTAATCTTGCGCATACTTTTCTTTGTGTTACTTTGAAAAATGGCCAACAATCCTTGCCCTCCCCCCTATCTCGAAAAGGAACGATCAAAAAATTTTAAAAAAATTCTGGAATAGTTTCCATAAAGATTAGATTGAGTGAAAATTATCACGAGCGCATTAGGTTTGATTATTTTTACAAAAAAAAATATATATATGACCGATAAAATGGTGAAGGTTTATTTCGTGAAAAGTTGTGCATATAAGCGGGACTAAAAGCTACTGCTTTAAATATTTAACGACCAACGAATAGTTACCGAGACAAAGTAATTTAATTTTATTTGTTTATAATTAAACAAATATTTAGGTCGTAAATATTTGTTTTAAACTTTTACTAATACATTCTAGAGTGAACTAGATTCATTTATTGGTATTATGTAGCTAAGATGTTATAATTATTATACATTATTGACTAGGAAAAAACCTGAAAATATCTATTGGATCTTAAAATATATACATGTCAGGGAGTTACTTAACTGAGCCTAACACATGGGCTGAAAAGTCCCGGGCCTAACACATAGATGGCGCTAGTTTTATTGCAGTCACCTTTTTTTCAGTTAATACTAACCTTCAAAAGACAATTTCGTGTTTTAATTTTATACTGCTTCTTGATGGGAAAAAATACCGTTCAAGCGAAGCAATAGCTTGAAAAGTGTTATGGGGACTCCGCTCCATCAGAAACAACAATAAAACGTTGGTTTGCTAACTTCAAACGTGGTCGTAGAGACACCGATGATGCAGAACGCAGTGGACGTCCAAATGAGGCGGTAACACCAGAAAACATAAAAAAATCCATAAAATCGTTTTGAATGATCGAAAAGTGAAGTTGCGTGAGTTAGCTGACATCGTAAAGATATCAAAAGAACGTGTTGGCTTTATATTGCATGAGCATTTGACTATGAGAAAGCTCTGTTCAAAGTGGGTGCCGCGTTTGCTCACTGTTGATCAAAAACAAGAACGTGTTGATGATTCTGAGCAGTGTTTGGCCATGTTTAAACGTAACAAACCGGAATTTTTGCGTCGATATGTGACAAAACATGGATCCATCACTTCACTCCGGAATCAAAACGATCGTCATCTGAGTGGACAGCAACTGGTGAACCTCGTCCAAAGCGCCCGAAAGCACAACAATCGGCTGGAAAGGTTATGGCCTCGGTATTTTGGGATGTGCGTGGTGTAATATTCATCGACTATCTTAAGAAAGGAAATACCATCAACAGTGAATATTATATAGCGTTATTGGAGCGTTTGAAGGCCGAAATTGCAAAGAAACGACCGCATATGGCAAAGAAAAAAAATTTTGTTTCATCAAGACAACGCACCGTGTCACAAGTCAATCAAAACAATGGCAAAACTACATGAATTGAACTTCGAATTGCTCCCACATCCACCGTATTCGCCAGATTTGGCTCCTAGCGACTACTGGCTGTTCGCAGACCTCAAAAAAATGCCCCCCGGTAAGAAATTTCGCACGAATGAAGAGGTTATCGCTGAAACTGAGGCCTATTTTGAGGCAAAAGATAAATCGTTCTACAAAAGTGGTATTGAAATGTTAGAGCGGCGCTGGAATGATTGCGTTGCTCTTGATGGAGATTACGTTGATGAATAAAGCTAATTTTGAACCAAAAAAACCGTATTTTCTTTGTTAGGCCCGGGACTTTTCAGCCCATGTGTTAGGTAAGGATATTATTTTATTTTAAAAGCAATCACCGTACAGAAGACTAATTGCCTAACTCCGAATTGCACTTGGCCGGTCTTTTTCACATAGACCTTGTAGCATTTACACCTTTTTCATATGGATAATCTTATTATCGATAAAGTATTCTGCTAGCGAGGAGTATCCTCCTTTCCTGTCGATTTCAGGCAAGAACCATTACCTCATAGGCCGGTGGTTCCCAAACGTTTTCGATTCTCGACACCCTAGCAAAATACAGGTTTTCCCAAGACTCCCTATGTTACATTCTAACAAGAACATTTTACGAAATAGCGAAAAGTTACGTAAAAAGAAGTAAAATATGTATTTAATTTATTGTTTTGAGGAAGTAGCAACGCGCCGCGGCAGACATTTTTGGAACCACTAGCGTAGGCAATGAAACTTAATCTACGAATATTTTTATCATTCATAACAATATTTTCTTGAACTACGAGAAACTCCTTTGGCAATAACAAGCACTCTTTTAAGTCCAAGAATTTGACATTAACATCTGGCCAAGTAACACGATTTAGGTTGTCGAAAAAGTATTCTCCTTTTCTCGTTAGGCAGCTTTAGTGTCATATATCTCAAATAATATAAGTTACATCGGATCATACTTAGCGTCAGTTGAAAGCTGACATTTGATAGTTATGGGTGCAAAAATTGTTGGAATTTATATACTCAAACTTAATTTAGAGCGCTTCGAAGATGAGTGAAATTTCTCCAAAAGTTTTGCTACAATTTACAATTTTATTTCGATAAAGGCATAAATGCTGCGCAGGTCTATGTAGAAACTTGTGTTTTTAATGATCAAGATACGTTATCAAAACCAATAGTCAAAAGATGGTTCAGTAGCTCTAGTTCTGGAAATTGCGATGTCAAAGATGCTCTGATAGACTAATGACAGAAAATGTTTATAGAATTTTGAGGAAGATCGGTATCTAAATAGCCATAACATCGCCAAGAAACTTAACATTCCTCATCAACCGTTTAAAACTATATGGAGAAAGCTGGCTATAAAAAGAAGCTAGATGTTTAGGTGGCACTCTAAAAAATTTACTTGGTCGAATTTCCATCTGTGATTCTCTACAGAAATATAATAAAATCGAGCCATTTCTGAAGCGGTACGAAAATAATGTGCGAAAAAGATCGTGGTCGAAAAAGGATGAAGCTCCACAAATAACAGCTGTGCTAAGTCCGGATTCATGCCAAAAAAGTGATACTGTGTATTTTATGGATTTGGAAGGGAATCTTGCATCATGAGCTGCTGCAGCCTGGCCGGAAAAAATCGGCTGGAACTAGTCAAAAGAAAGGGTGTCGTCTTCCACCATGACAATGCCAGAGTATACACATCTTTGAGCTAAAATTTTGGAAGTTTTAATGCATCCACCGTACAGCCTGGACCTTGCAACATAAGACCACCATTTGTTTCGGTCTCTGCAGAACTCCCTAAATGGTGTTAAATTAGTTTTTAAGCGAGGCCCTGTGAAAATCACTTGTCACAATCTTTTGCCCAGAAACCACCGAAGTTCTACAGTGACGAGATTATGGTGTTGGCAGAAAAATAACCGAAGGTCATCGAGCAAAATTGCATATATTTGATACAAAAAACTGGTTATTTAAACACAAAATTTCTACAATATTTTTATTTTTCAGTATAACGCGTTTCGCTAACAATGTAGCTTCATGAAGTATAAATAATATACAGAATTACGACGATGGACTGAAAAGTTCGCGACCTAGTTAAGAAAACAAAATAAAATACATTCAAAAATATTTTTATTTTTCGACGTAATCGCCACATAACTCTATGCATATCTTCCACCTGCTTTCCAAAGCTTCCACATCTGTTTGAAAAAGAGATTCCTAAAGGTCTTCAAAATACTGGTTAACTGCAGCTTCGACTTCGTCATTTGATAAAAATTTCTGGCCACCGAGGTCCGAAGGTGCCAAATCAGGAGAATAAGCCGGGTGGGGCAGCAATTCGAAACCACAATCACGAATTTGAGCCACAGACTCAACAGACGTGTGAACACGAGCGTTGTCCTGATGGAAGAAAACTTTCTTTCTCAGTAATCATGGGCGTTTCTTTTTAATTTCTTGACGTAAACGACGCAAAAGGGTGCAATAGTAAGTCGAATTTATTGTTTCGCCTTTCGGGAGGTGGTCCACCATAATAATACCTTTAGCATCCCAAAAAACTGAGGCAATCACTTTTCCAGCGGACAAAATTGCCTTCGCTTTCTTTGGGGTCGTCGGTTCACCAGATGTTTTCCACTGCTTGGATTGTTGTTTTGACTCTGGAGTATAGTAGTGAACTCAGGTTTCTACATTGTAACAAACTTGTTAAGAAAATATTGCGGATCGGCCTCAAACATCTCCAAACTGTCACTAGAAATCTTGATTCGAATTCGTTTTTTTGTTTAACTGAAAGCAATCTGGGGACCTACCTAGCGGAAACCTTAGAAAATCCGAGTTCGTTGACAAAGATGTTTTGTGTTCGTTCATACGAAATATATAGTGTTTGCAATCTCCCTGACAGTTAATCTACGGTTTTTCAATATAAAATCATACACTTTGCCGATGTTTTCTTTAGTCGTAGACGTCGTGGGACGCACAGTGATTCGGCAAGAACATGCTAGCGGGACAATATTCATGACGTAATTTCCAGGAACCGCTGATAACGACTTGTAAACAACCCCCCCCCCCCCCCCATTTAACGAATTCCAAGAATTAATTTGTTTATCACCTCATAAAAGTATCTTATCAGGGGGTCAAAGTAACCCTTATAAGAGAGGTCATTTTCATTTGCAAATCAGTTGCATTTTATGCACACTTGTGATAACATATTTTAAAATTGGTAGCAAAGTGAAACGAGTTTTTTGTGATGGAATATTCTGTTGAAGGTATGTACTCTATTATGACTTATATTTTTTATAAAAAATATGTATACTTTTGGTGTAATATCAATTTGTAAATGTATAGATAAATCCAGCAAATTTTACATTAATTGTAAACTTTAAAAGTAGCAACTTTTTTATCCACATATATCAACCTAGATTTTTCTATATGTAATACCTACAACATTCAGGCACAGATTCATATATATTATAGACCCCGAAAAGGCCCGAAAGTAAAATTATTTTATTTTTTTCAGAACGAGTCGTGACTATGACGAAAATGGAGTTTTTTGAAGAATGGCTAAAACATGACAAAACTGAACGAAACAGTGGCATTTTTTATTATATAAGTGAAAAACTCAATATGTCTGATGTTTCTGACGATTCTCTAAAACGACTCAAAATGAAAATATCAAGCCTTTCAGCAAAATTCAATCAAAAGTGGACTTCTTTAAAGTGTAACCAAGAAATGTTTCTAATCAAACATAAAGATTGGTTAGAGGGATCCGGAATCGAAATAAAGATGTGTGTTAACCAGCCGTGCACTTCAACATCATCAGCGGCTCTTTCCGTAGGGCGACCCAGAAAATTATTTGAAGACTCATCAACGAAAACGAAGAGACGGAGAGTAGAAGATCTTTTGGAATCGCGAAGTGCAAGTGAGCTTATTACAGCAGCTGAGTTAGCTACTCGAAAAGAAGGGCATCGAAGTGTTGCTAAACAGATCTATAACGTCGCGGTCAGTGAAACTAGAGAAAAGAATAAGTGTTCTGAACAAAGTCGGCAGTTAACACCAGACGAAGCTTTAGCTTATTATGTGGACTCGAAATCGACTTCTCACTCATATAAACAAACAAAAAAATGGTCAATGAAAGCGGGACATCAAGTGTATCCATCGTTTTATAGTTTAGGTGTAAGTCCAAAGCTTCTTGTTGTCCTTCTGACGAATATATTTCGAGCTGAAATTAAAGTTCACGCGATTTTGGATAAAACGGCTGAACGATTAGTTAAAGCTCAGACGGAAGTCATTAGAAGTGTGTTACCTCGTTCATATTATACGTTGGTAAGCAAATGGGGCTGTGATGGGAGTTCGGGGCATAGCACGTATAAGCAGAAATTTGAGAACGCTAACGCTACAGACGAATTTTTGTTCGTATACTCATTTGTCATTAAGTTTATTTTTGCCAAGGAGACAAAAGAGTTTAAGAAAGAAGAAACTTCTAAAATTTTAGATGAAGTAAGTCAGCTTCTTCCAACATTATGTAACGTTGCTGGATCTCAAATCTCTGTTAAACACAATTTGTTGTTGACAATGACTGATGGCAAAGTGTGCAATGCCTTAACAGACACAAGTTCAACACAAAAGTGTTATATTTGCGGTGCCACCCCCCCGTCTACTATGAACGAGGAGTCAAAGAAATATCCCAGCAACGAAGAACGCCTTGCATTTGGTTTATCTACTTTACATGCATGGATCCGCACGTTTGAATGTTTGCTTCACATCAGCTATCGTTTAGAAATAAAAAAGTGGCAAGTCAGGGGAAATAACGACAAAGCTATTGTGAAGCAACGCTCACAAGAGATACAAAAAGTGTTTAAAGATCGTATGGGTCTCATTGTAGATAAACCAAAACCTGGGTATGGTAACACAAACGATGGAAACACAGCACGTAGATTTTTTTCCAAAGCTGAATTGAGCAGCGAAATTACAGGATTAGACGTATACCTTATTCGTAGATTTCATGTAATTTTAAGAACTTTGTCATCGGGATATGACATAAATTATATAGAATTCGAAAAGTTTTGTGGTGATACTAGAAAATTATACCTTGATCTGTATTCGTAGTATTCCATGTCCGTTACTGTGCATAAAATTCTTGTACACAGCGCAGAAGTTATAAAGTCTTTTCTTCTTCCCATTGGATAACTCTCCGAAGAAGCCCAGGAGGCAAGAAATAAAGACTGTCGTAGATTCCGTGAACGGCACACCAGAAACGGTCACGTATTGCCACAAATACAGATCTTTGAGTTATGTCTTTTCTTTTAATTCCGACGCCCAGGAGGCTGAAATAAAGACCTGTCCGTATCAGGAAACTCACGTATTGCCACAAATACAGAGAGAATGCTTTTAATTACGTCTGACCTGTTATCAACTCGTATAGAGAATTACCGCGAAGAAAATTTACTTCTTTGCCATCGGAAGTTCTGCAGTTGATTATCCCACCTTCATTGCCATCCGAAACACCATCAGTAAGTCATCATCACGAATTAAATGAGGAGGATTATTTACTCTCTGAATATTCTACTGAATGGGAGAGCGGTGATGACGACTCATCTGATGGTGATTAGTAGGTTTAAGTATTTTTTTATTGTAATTATTATTCTTATTTTATTGTGTGTTGTAGTTGTTTATAATTCATGCCTTAGTATATAAGTTATTTAATATTATATTTCTTTTACTTATACACCTTGTTATTGTAAATAATTGATATATAGATACTGTTATTGTACTAATTTATTTTAAAAGATATAATATTTTGTAAATTAATAAATGTGGGTACTATTATTATGATTTTTATTTTTTTCCTAGAAATTTCTTTGTAAACAAACATGATTGTGCTTTTCACACATAATGAGTAGGTAGACGTATGTAGCTAATTAAAGAACAATTAGCGACAATAGTGAACAAATGAGACACATTAGTAAACCACTTCCGTCTTGCAGCTACATATTTCGATTAATACACATACAGTACACATTTTTCAACTTTTTTTTTCTTAAAATAGCTTAAGATACCTGGAATATACATAAACAATTGAAATAAGTGAAGAAATAATATTGTCCCGCTAGCTTGTACTAGTCGAGACACTGTGGGCTGGCCAGAGCGAGGGTCATCTTCGATGTTCTCTCGTTCACGTTTAAATTCTGCAACCCATTTTTTCACAGTGGTATATGGTGTTGTTTTCATATCATCGTGGATCTCCTTTGGTGTTAATCTTTTTTTTAAACAGGTACTTGATGACCGCACGTTGTTCAATTTTTTTTATTTTTCCAAAAACGC
The DNA here is from genome assembly GCA_019049505.1 of Pachyrhynchus sulphureomaculatus. Lineage (NCBI taxonomy): Eukaryota > Metazoa > Arthropoda > Insecta > Coleoptera > Curculionidae > Pachyrhynchus > Pachyrhynchus sulphureomaculatus. Next base: position 35,128,077 of record CM032456.1, on the reverse strand, counting down.
TGCACTTGGTCTCACTAAACTTGTTCTAGCCTAAAAACCATAAATTTATTTTTTGGCAAGGCTGCGAACTTTTCAATCCATCCTCGTATTAGGTATATATAAACTAAAGTAAGTACAAAACGATAAACACATTTTATGATACATAATTACACAGAACTATTAAGTGAAAAAATTATTTGTCTTAATGATAGGTATTTCCAACGGACCAATTATGTGAATAAATTTATAAGGAGTGACCTATCTGTTTCTGTTTGTTCGTTTAATAAAATATTTGTATTTTTCATAAGGTTTATTTCTAAGGCCTCCTTCAGGTCTACTTATAACCTTTATTTTTTTGGTGTAGTATTTTGAAATTTGGATCAAAAGAGTGATTTTCAGATAACAGATGATTCACATATGTCGAGTTATTTTTTCGATTTATAAAACTTCTATAGTGTTCATTCAGGAGAGTCTCTAAAGAAACAAGAAGGTTAATCAGAAGAGATATGCAGAAAGCTTACGAAACTGAGGTACAAAAAGCAATAGAACATAACAAGAATCTAAGATATCTAAGAAGTGGAGGAAGAAAACAAATCATCAGTCTAAGGGATAAGGAAGGAATAGAAACAAGAGAGAGACAGGAAATAATAACAATTGCAGAAACTTTCTATAAAAACATATACACTTCCCAAATTGATGAGGATCCGGAATATAGAATAACAACAGGGAAGATAATGAATGTCGGATCAGAAGATATGCCTGATACTGATAAAGATGAAATCATGTTGGCCTTATTGAGTATGAAAAACTGCGAAGCACCAGGGGAGGATGATATAAGAAGGACGAGACGAACTTCTGTCTAGAATGTGCCAATTATTCAACGAGTGCTTGAGAACTGGAGGAATACCAGATGCGTGGAATAATGCGATAGTTATTCTCGTAAACAAGAAAGGGGACAAAATAAATTTGGAGAACTATAGACCTATTAGTTTACTTTCACAGGTCGCTGAAGATGTAGTCATCATAGCCGAAAATCTAGGTGATTTGCAGCATATGTTACGAGAATTAAAACAGAAATCAAGTAAAGTTGGTCTAAAAATGAATCTGAATAAGACCAAAATCATGTGTAACAGAGACCCACACATAATAATTAACAATTACCAAATTGAAAATGCCGAGAAATTTATTTATCTGAGTCACCAAATACAACTGGAAAAAAACCAAACCAGTGAAATACATAGAAGGAGACGGCTGGCATGGTCTGCATTCGGAAAATTATCACATATACTTAAAAATAAGAACATTGCCTTAAAGCTTAGATCGAAAGTATTCGACCAATGTGTTCTTCCAGTGCTTACGTACGGATGTCAGACTTGGACTTGGATAAAGCAAACCCTAAAAAGAATAGCAGTTACAACACATGGAGAGGCAAATGAATGGCATATCTTTGAAAGTCAGGAGGACCAATGCATGGATTAGACGAACAATAGGAATTTTGGAGGACATATCGTAAAATGCACTGACTCAAGATGGAACATCATCCTTCATTGGAGACCGTATACCGGGAAGAGAAAAAGGGGACGTCCACCAACACGCTGGACAAATGATCTAAAGTTGACTGCCGGGCTGAACTAGATCAGGGAAGCGCAAAATAGAGCCCAATAGAATAGAATGAGGGAGGCCTATGTTCATAAATGGACGGTTGATATGGGCCTTTGAAATTCATATTGAGAGTGTTCATTATTAAAAGTTCTACCTATTCGTCCTATGTATATTTTAGGACAAGTGCCGCAGGTTAATTCATAAACACCTAATTTATTATTTTTATCGGTTCGTTTTTTATAATTTTTTAACAAACTTCCTATGGAGTGTTCTTGTTGATATTTTGATGATTAAATATTGTTCTTATTTTTACTGACGGGTTACCATAAAATGTTAACTTTTCTTGTGTTATTGGGAAAATTTCTGAATTCTTGATTTAGGAGTTTTTTTATTTATCCTGTTATCTATGAGTAGCGGTGAATATTATATACCAGGTGTACAAGTACGAAAATGAATTAAGTGCAATATTAAGATGTGATGAAATTAATGATTTAAATGAATATGTTCATAACTTTGATGATTGTATCGAAAAAGTAACAAAAAAATTTACTTTTAAGAAAAAAATGTCTAAAAAAAAGTTATAACAAATGGTTTAATAATGAGCTCAGAGCATTAAAACGAGAAAAAGTTCTTAAATACCAAAGAGCAATCTTAGATAATACAAATGAGGCATGGAATAGTTATAAAACAATAAGAAATACGTATAAAGTCAAAATTGAAAAAGAAAAAAGTAATTATACTAATAATAAAATAAACAATGCAAATAACCAAAAAGAAATGTGGAATAAAATTAAAGAACTAGTCTTAAGAAAACCCAAAAGTGTGATAAAAACTGTGATATATAATCAAATCGAATATAAAGACAATTTCCAAATAGCTGAAAATTTTAATACATATTTTGTAAATAGTATAAATGAAACCAGATGCTCCATCGAAGATATACAATACGAAAATGAAATACCTGAGATTGACACTAAATTCAAATTTCGTGCAGTAAATCTACGAGAACTGAAAACTATTTTTAAGAATATTAAGAAAAAACCAGACTATACAAAACTATCAAGTAACATAATTCTAGATAATTGGGGCATAACAGGAAATATTATACTGAATATTATAAATAAGTCACTAGAGACAGGGTTGTTTCCAAATAACTGGAAGGAATCAATGATATTTCCTATCCAAAAAGTAAAACATACATTAAAATGTGAAGAATACAGACCAATTAACACTTTAAAAATATGTGAAAAAGTTATTGAAAAAATAGTAAAAAATCAACTGGAAGAATACATGGAACAACACAGACTACTATCAAAGTTTCAATCAAGATTTAGAAAGAAATATTCATGTGAAACAGCAATCAATTATGTTATAAACAGATGGAAATGTAAAAAGATAAAAAATAAAATATTAGCAATTTTCCTTGACTTCAAAAGAGCATTTGAAACTATAGATAGGGATATTCTATTGCAAAAACTTACTAGATACGGTATTCAAGACACAGAGCTAAAATGGTTTCAGACCTATCTGAAAAATCGTAAACAATTCACAAATATCAATAACGAAATATCAAATGCAATAGAAAACGATTTTGGAGTATCACAGGGCTCAATTTTGGGAGCTCTTCTCTTTGTAATATATATAAATGACATGGAAAATGTATTAAAAAAATGTGAAGTTGTATTATATGCAGATGATACATTAATTTTCACAGAAGCAGCAACAGAGGAGATATGTCATGAAAATTTAAAAAATGATATGGATAACATTAACAAATGGTTAAAAACGAATAAGTTAAAATTAAATGAAAACAAGACAAAATTAATGGAAATTGATATGAACACTGACAGAGCATTCGAAATAAATAATGTAATAATAGAAAAAGTAAGTAATATAAAATACCTGGGTTTCCTCATAGACAGGGATTTGAACTTTAAAGAACATGTCGAATATATATGTAAAAAAAAATAGGGAAAAAAATCGGGTTTTTCAAACGTTTAAGAAGTAAAGTAACAATATTAACTGCAATAAATATATACAACACCATGATAAAACCTCATTTTGAATATAGATCAACTGTGTTATTCACATGCTGTTCAGACCAACAATAGGCAAGGCTACAAAAACTCCAGAACAAGGCTATGCGCTCTATTTTGAAACGCAATCGTTTCACATCAATAAGATATATGCTAGATGCACTGAAATGACTAAATGTAAAGCAAAGACTGCAGCTAAATACAATATGTTTTATCCAGAAAATGAAAGTGGGAAATGCACCGGAATACTTGATAGAACAAATAAGATATGTTGGGGGGTTGGGGGTATGTTGGGAATGTTCAACCGTACAGCCTGAGGAACGCATTAGATTTTAGACCGCAACGTGCAGATACTAGTGCAATGCAAAAAATCTCTATTTTCAAAAGGCCTGACCTTATACAATATGATGCCGAACAACATAAAGAGTGAAACAAATATAAATATGTTTAGAAAAGGAACAATAAATTTTGTAAAAAATATTAGTTTTTAATCAGAGTATGAAATTGTTTGTTAAATTTAAATTTATTTTAAATGTAAATTGAAAAGTATTGTGAATACTACTACTAAATAAATACTAATAATTTTAGACAACAGATGGTGCACCAATGCAGTTTGTGCTATAAAGATTTGACACTGCGCCATTTTGTTGTGTCATCAACAAGTGTCATATGCGCATGAGTAATAAATTGGAAAAGTGTGTGCATAGTGTTGTGTTGTTGTGTTCAATATGTCGAAATTTATACCGAACAAAGAGCATTCGAGGACAGCATTATTTTTTTTGTTTTCATTTGAAGAAAACTGCTGTTGAATCATACCGATTGAGAAGCTTTTGGTGAACATGCTCCATCGCAAGATACGTGTGAACGATGGTTTCGGCGTTTCAAAAGTGGTGACTTTGATGTTGCAGACAAGGTACGTGGAAAACCGCCAAAAAAATACGAAGATGTGGAATTGCAAGCATTGTTGGACGAAGATGATTCGCAAACACAAAAACAACTCGCCGAGCAATTGGGCGTTAGTCAACAAGCTGTTTCCAATCGGCTACGAGAGATGGGAAAGATTCAGAAGACCGGTAGATGGGTACCACATGAGTTGAACGACAGGCAAATGGAAAAGCGCAAAAACACGTGTGATATTTTGCTCGCTCGGTACAAAAGGAAGTCGGTTTTGCATCGTATAGTTACAGAGGATGAAAAGTGGATTTATTTTGAGAGTCCCAAGCGCAAAAAATCATGGGTAGACCTAGGCGAACCATCCACATCGACCGCAAGACCGAATCGCTTTAGCAGAAAGACGATGCTCTGTGTTTGGTGAAACCGGAGGGGCGTGGTCTATTATGAGCTGTTAAAACCTGGGGAAACGGTTAATATTAAACGTGCTCCATCACATACGGCAAAACTAGTTCGCGACACGTTGGAAGCATTCAGCTGGGAAGTTCTACCCCATGCGGCTTACTCACCAGACTTGGCTCCTTCCGATTACCACTTGTTTGCATCGATGGGTCACGCACTTGCTGAGCAGCGCTTTGGTTCGTACGAAGATGTGAAAAAAATGGCTCGATGAATGGTTCGCAGCAAAAGGGGAAGATTTTTACTGGCGTGGTATTCACAAATTGCCCGAAAGATGCAAAAAATGTATCACAAGTGATGGAGCATACTTTTTATCATTCTTCCGAATTTAACATGTTTTTTTAGAAATAAAATCCGCATTTCATACTTTACACCTGGTATGCATGCATATATTTGGGTTAATAAATTTCTTCCAATATATACAATTTTGACATTAAAAGGCTCAATACTTTTTTAACAATTCTTAAAATTTAGTTCCTTATTAATAACAAAAATATATTTTGGGATTGGAGTGTCGGTCTACATAGTAGGTTAATAATTAAAAATATAAAAATGCTTCTTTCAGATATCAAGCTCTCTATATTTAATTAATATCTTGGCTATAAATATAAAATAATTAAATTTATATTCGAAGTGATAATTAAAAAATACTATAAGCATAAGTACTTTCCAATAAATAAAAGTAGTTAATTAAAATTTTTATAAAAATTATGAAATTATAATAATACATGACAGGTCAAATTGGTATATCAATTATAGGACTCCTAAAAAATTGTTTATTACAACGATCAAGCTTGAAAGCGCATTTATTTCAAAGACACATTATTTATAACAAAGTAAAATCAATTATTTATTTCTTGTGAACAAATATTATTGTTGTAAAATTCAATATATATTTGGTGATTGCAAAAATTCGTGCCCGATTCTCATAGATGGCAGAAGCATGCACTTATGACTGTGCTGATGTTTCTTTTATAATCATATTATTAACTGATAGTTATCTAAATGCGTCGTGAGTTAAAAGATAACCTTAAAAAAAGTTTATTTAAATTAATTTGTGTGCAAGGTTAATATTCAAAATGGAAAATGAAAAATTATATTTTCGTCATGTTATTCATTATATAAATTTAAAAAGGTAGTGAGTGTTATAACTGCAACAAAAAATATTCAAGACGTTTATTTGGATCCTGCTCCTGCTCTTTGGGCTATTAAAAAGTGATTTGGTCGATTTCGAGATGGTGACTGACGTAGTGAATAATAATCCACGAATTAACACTGAAAAAATTGTTAAGAGAGTAAATGTTAGACTGCATTTCATCATTTAAAGTAACTTGGATACACTTCGAAACTTGATGTATTGGTTCCGCATGTTTTGATAGAACGGAACAAACTGAACCGTGTTTCCAAGGCCATTTCTCTCGTCGTGCGTCAATAAAACGATCCTTTTTTGGATCAAGTCATAACTGGAGATGAAAAATGGGTTGTGTATAACAACATAATAAGAAAAAGAAGCTGGAAGCAAGAAAATGAAAGAGCAGAATCTATGGCAAAGGCTGAATTGCATCCAATGAAAGTGTTGTTATGTGTCTGGTGCGACTGTGAGGAATAATTTTTTAGCTTCTTCCACGTGGCCTAACAATAACCGCGGAAAAGTACTGTGAGCAACTCATCTAATTCAATGTTGAAATCCAAGCAAAACGTCCTTTCACCATGACAACGCTACACCACATGTCGCTCAACAGACACTGCAAAAACTTAGAGAGTTAAAATGGGAAATCCTCCATCACCCGCCGTATTCCTCTGACCTTGCCCCTTCAGATATTCATCTATTTTGTTCTCTGCAAAATTTTTTCTATGGAGAAAGTCAAAATCTACCTTACGTCTTCCTTTGAGGAGAAACCACGCAGTTTCTTCAAAGAAGGAATTAAAAAACTTGTAAAACGACGAGAGACAGTTATAGAAAATGATGTAGAATACTAACCGAGCACGAACTTTTGTAATCACCCAATATATATATATATATATATATATATATATATATATATATATATATATATATATATATATATATATATATATATATATATACAGGGAAAGTCGTCCTAGATAATTAAGGACGTTATAGTTTAGGTCGTTTCTGACCAATTTGACTCTATGATATGATGTCCTAAACTTAACCATTTTCGAGATATTGAAGTTTAAAGATTTTCTAAAAAAAAAAACATGTTTTTTTTTTTGCTTTTATATCGATTTTTTTTTTTATTAGAGGTTCTCGAATGCGATTTTTTGGTTATTTTTAGTTAGTTTGTATATTAAGTATCAAAAATCATCAAAAAAATTTGAACTAGTTACTAACAGTTTCAAATGGCGTCTTGTTAATGTTTCTAATTTACGAATTTTTACCAAGTGTTTCCTACTTTAAATCAATAAAGAGAAAAAAAAATGTATGGAAGTTATTCTGCAAATTATTTTAAAAACTTTTACGTCTTTTTAGCTATCTAAAACGGTATAATATCTACTGGATCTATTGAAAATTCTAAGAAAATGAGATTTCAATAGGCCCAAATGTAGAGTAACATAATAATAAAATTTAGATACTACCAATTATCGGTTTACTACCTGCACCTTCAAACAATAAAAAGGGTTGGGTAAGCATTTTTTCCGGTCGGGGTACTCTCTGTGCGAGTGACATTTTCTGTTCACTAAACATTATTGAATGATTTTTAGTCTGCTCATGCGATTCGTCCGTGCTATACCGTGCTTTTCAAAAATATCTGTGTTTCATCTTCTGACTGTGTGAATTGGCTCGTAACTGGATTTTGATCTCTGCTTGTGAATATGGCAACGTATACCAACGAGGAATATGCTGACATCCTAATGTGTTACGGATTTTGCGAAGGAGTGTCGTCGCGTGCACGTGATGAATACATACTGCGATATCCTACTCGTCGTGTACCTGATGTTAGCGTATTTGATGGAACTTATCGAAGACTACGAGAAACTGGTTCCGTACAAAGACGGCGGACTGACATGGGACGACCACGTATCTTTGACGAAGAAAACGAAATACGACGTCTCTTTGAGGTGGACCCAACCACATCTACAAATGTTGTCGCACAACAGCTTGATATTTCGCAGTGGAAGGTATGGTTTGTAATGCATACTGTTGGGCAACACCCTTACCACTATACGCCCGTGCAAGTACAACATGTTTTTTTTTAGAAAATCTTTAAACTTCAATATCTCGAAAACGGTTAAGTTTAGGGCATCATGTCATAGAGTCAAATCGGTCAGAAACGACCTAAACTATAACGTCCTCAATTATCTAGGACGACTTTCCCTGTAACCCTGTATATATATATATATATATATATATATATATATATATATATATATATATATATATATATATATATATATATATATATATATATATACAGTGGCGAGCAAAAGTATGGAAACATTTAAATTCCCATCTCTAGTCTTAACATTAAAACGGTTTACAATTACAATATTTATTTATTAAACGTGTACATGCTAACAGACATTTTGAAGACTAAAACAGTTATTGCTTATTAGAAATGTGCTTAGTTTTTAACGTAACAAAATTATGCACAAACATTTTTGTTATAAAATGAAAATTCCACTAAGACTATTAAGATGACGAAAATATTTAATATTTAGCAATATATCCTTTTGCGTCAATCACTGCTTGACATCTTCTACCCATAGAGTCAATAAGCCTAGCACAAAAATCGGGTGGTATCTTTTCCCATTCTTGTTTTAATGCGATCCAAAGTTCGGCCCGGTTTTTTATATTTCTTTTCCTAATTTGTTTATCCAAATAGTGTCAAAGATTCTTTATCGGGTTTAAATCAGGCGACTGTGAAGGCCAGCGCATCACCCGAATCCTTTGTTCAGAAAACCAATTCTGGGCCAAGCGAGATGTATGTTTTGGGTCATTGTCTTGTTGAAAAATCCATGACGGTGGCAAATCTTCTTCATAAGGAATAAAATTATTTTATATGACAGACGACGCCTAATAGTCATGTCTGACACCAATATACCCTGATATTCCTGCCTTAGTTCTTTATTAATATCAACAGCAGTTTTCTTGGGATCATTTTTCGCTTTTCGAATTATAATTTTCTCTTACTTGTTTTTCGAGGTCTACCACTTTTAAATGCCGGATCAACAGTGCCCCTTCTCGAGAACTTCTTAACAATTTTGCTCTCCCTATGCATGTTTAAAGATTTTGCTATTTCAATTTGCTTCTTTCCACTTTGATACAGAGAAATAATTTTAAGTTTCAGATCTAAGCTTTAATATTTGCACTTTGGCAAAAATCGCACTCTTAAACAATGCTACTAAATTACTTCGTATCAACAATAACGTACTCAAAGCAGAATGATAAAATTATTTCAATGCTTTCGATAAAGACAAAACGCGATTCTTTAAAACCTTATCTACCAGAAAAGGTAGACAAAATTTTTATAGTCAATAATAAAATTCTATAAAAAAATTGTCAACAAAACAAGACTAGTTTTTTATTCCTATTTTATATTTTTGATTGAGAAAATGTTTCCTTACTTTTGTTCGCCACTGTATATATATATATATATATATATATATATATATATATATATATATATATATATATATATATATATATATATATGTGTGTGTGTGTGTGTATTCTGAATGTACTAAAAATTGACGAAATATACTGCCTTGTCTCAGCATGTAGAGTTACATTGTCCAGGAGAGAGGTAATGGAAATACGATACAAAATATGCCATTCTGCTTCTGAAAGATTTAAACCATAAACTTTCCAAATACAAATTCATTAGCATTTTTCAATAACAGCAGCATGCATATAACACTCTGTTAAACTGTATATTTGCCTGTCTGGTTGCGTTGGAACACTCGTAAATTTATGACTTGTGCCATTTCGCCATTGTATGTAAAAGTGGCCGGGTACAATGCCTTCGTTTATTTGTAATGGATTCCAAGTGAAAAGAAAAAAAGTAGGGTTTTGACAAAAGAGAACGGGCGAACAACGAGAATAAGTACTCGGGTACTTCTCGAGAATTATTTCGGTTAAAGATAAATAATAAAGTAACTCGTGGGTTTGACAAGTGAAAGAAGTCGCTTGTTTTTTAGGTCGCATCGGTCACAGGGTCAGTACTTCGCAAATGTGCATTGAATTATAGAATGGTATGACCCATGAGGATTTACTGCGTGTTCGTAAGGGTGTGTGCTGCACGGGGTGTCAGGCAAAAACAATAGTTGGATATCTAATACCTATTAATGCAATATAGATTTGTTTAGAAAAGGAAAAAGGGATTTTGATAATAGTGAAGACTATTTGTGGGTGGTCGTCAGAATATTCATTCAATTTTTTCTCACAATTTGATTTGTCATAGGTATCTTTCGGTATTTTTCACAATGTTATATATTTTCTCTCGTATATTATGTTACGTACACTTTCGTCTCGCAGTAATATTGGTATTAACTACACTGTAGTTTATTTTTTTTAAAGATAATTCAAATTAAGTGCATTTAAAATGATTATAGTAACGTTTCTAGAATGGATATTTTAAGACTTTGGATACTTGTAACTAGATTCCAGCAATTTTGATAGTAATAGGAGGAAACTTGGGAGGAGAAATACAGAATTTCTTTCACAGATGATACCCCTCTAACATCATTTATTGACTATTAGTTAGCTTTATGCTATTCTTATTAATACATGGTTGATTATAGTAACACGAGATAAGATATATCCGTCAGGGACCTAACTAACTTAGCCTAGGTAAAGATTTTATAAATATAAATGTATTGAGAGAACTTAAAATATTTGAACTTAAGAGATTAGAGCTTAAGATATTTGAACATAAGATATTTCATGAGTATAAAATTTAATATTAAACTTTAAATTATTTAAGATTAACTTAAGCCAATGCTCCTGGTAGTGGGTAGCTCGGACTTGGAAGCTGGCATGGCGCGGAGAGTGGAGAAGGCGTTCCTGATTGTGGGGTTGGGGTGGTGCGTGGCTTGGAATGTTACCCTTACAAAGTTTTCCCACTTTATATTTGTTTATTGTCTGTCATACCTGTCTTCTTAGTTAGTTGGGGTGGTGCTCTTTTACATTTTTTAAATGTAAGCTGTAAGCTGGGTTGTTACTGCTGTAGTAGCCTATCACCTTAGCGACTGACTTGGTCGCAAGCATCTGCTCCTCGCATTTTGATCCGGCCTGAAGGACTGTCGCCTTATCCAAGATTGCTGGTATAATATATTTCTTAATAGGAGCACTGCCTGGCTTTAAGTATCTCTGAGCATTGGATCATTTCTAATAGAACATATGACTTTTCTAATTATTGTTCCACAGTTCGGAGTTTGTACGTGTTTCACATACGTGGATTTACGTCCTACAGCTACACAGAATCCCTGCTTTGACAATATCTTGTATATTGTAAGCTTAATCTGGAGCAAAATCTTGGTTAAACCGCGTTATCTGCTTCTTAATCCTGTTACGCGTAACCTCCAAACTTAAAACGTCCATGGGTAGAGTCTTACTTGACTTAAGGCAGATTCTTAGATTGCAAAATAAATCAAATATAATCTTCATAAAAATTCTGGTTTAAAAACATTGCATTACATTTTTTTGGCAAAACGAACTTGCAGACCAGTTGCAGCACTTTGCGACAATCTGCAAATTTGTAGGTTGTTTGCAACCACTAAATAAATAGTTTGTGTACTAGGAGTTGCAGAAGTTGCTTGAAATTACTCGTTGAAATAAAATAGATTATAAAGTAACGTGCGTATGTTAAATAACTGAGGTAACAGTCAGATTCTGGTATGCCTCCAAAATTGCCGGGGTCTAATAGCAATAAAAATGGTTACGTAATTGTTCATATGATATCATTTACTTTATAATAACCTAATGACGGCATTATATGATATAAATTTTTCAACCTACACTACTAAACCGTACTCAAAAACCAATTCATCGTTTGAAATTAATAATTAATTGTCCAAGTGAGTTGCCGCATAACAAAACAATTAATTTTCTTTGCTATTAAAACCCAAGGTGAGACTAAATATTTCGTTACGTTATTATAAACAATACGCTTTTTTATTATAAACATTTGTTAGGTTTACAATTTACGATTTATTTTATAGTAATAGTAAAGGTAATTCCTTTAATTTGTAAGGCAATACTGATGGTACGTAAGCGCGTTGTTTTTATAGATAAAACACGCACGTGAGAAACGTGTACCATCTGTAAAATGGCTTTTTTTAGAAGCGAGCTATTTTATATAAACAGTTTTTATTATTTGACACGCATGGAAGACCGATCTTTATGTAAATTCAAAAGCCTATTAATACTGCTTTCTTGTGGTAAAAAAATAGTTAAATTACATCATAAATAAACAATAAACTTCAACTTAAATTAGTTAACTTTAAATTTAAAATCCATAAAGAAAAAGCTATTTAAAAAAAATGATAAACATAAATTAGACCAGGCTCCCTTGACAAACGAGTTTTTTCTTAGCCTTTCATATCTTTTTTTTATGTATCCCTCGGAGCTACAGCATTTTCTCATCAATTTTTTTGACGGAAATTAGTCTTTTCCGCAAAAGCGCGGAAAGCAATTTTTTTTCCTGACAATTTCAGGCATTACATTTTTTTTTATTTTTTTTTATTTATTTATTTAGTAGTAGTATTCACAATACTTTTTAATTTACATTTAAAATAAATTTAACAAACAATTTCATACTCTGATTAAAAACTAATATTTTTTACAAAATTTATTGTTCCTTTTCTAAACATATTTATATTTGTTTCACTCTTTATGTTGTTCGGCATCATATTGTATAAGGTCAGGCCTTTTGAAAATAGAGATTTTTGCATTGCACTGGTATCTGCACGTTGCGGTCTAAAATCTAATGTGTTCCTCAGGCTGTACGGTTGAACATCCCCAACATATCTTATTTGTTCAATCAAGTATTCCGGTGCATTTCCCATTTTCATTTTTTGGATAAAGCATATTGTATTTAGCTGCAGTCTTTGCTTTACATTTAGCCATTTCAGTGCATCTAGCATATATCTTATTGATGTGAAACGATTGCATTTCAAAATAGAGCGCATAGCCTTGTTCTGGAGTTTTTGTAGCCTTGCCTGTTGTTGGTCTGAACAGCATGTGAATAACACAGTTGATCCATATTCAAAATGAGGTTTTATCATGGTGTTGTATATATTTATTGCAGTTAATATTGTTACTTTACTTCTTAAACGTTTGAAAAACCCGATTTTTTTCCCTATTTTTTTACATATATATTCGACATGTTCTTTTAAGTTCAAATCCCTGTCTATGAGGAAACCCAGGTACTTTATATTACTTACTTTTTCTATTATTACATTATTTATTTTGAATGCTCTGTCAGTGTTCATATCAATTTCCATTAATTTTGTCTTGTTTTCATTTAATTTTAACTTATTCATTTTTAACCATTTGTTAATGTTATCCATATAATTTTTTAAATTTTCATGACATATCTCCTCTGTTGCTGCTTCTGTGAAAATTAATGTATCATCTGCATATAATACAATTTCACATTTTTTTAATACATTTTCCATGTCATTTATATATATTACAAAGAGAAGAGCTCCCAAAATTGAGCCCTGTGGTACTCCAAAATCGTTTTCTATTGCATTTGATATTTCGTTATTGATATTTGTGAATTCTTTACGATTTGTCAGATAGGACTGAAACCATTTTAGCTCTGTGTCTTGAATACCGTATCTAGTAAGTTTTTGCAATAGAATATCCCTATCTATAGTTTCAAATGCTCTTTTGAAGTCAAGGAAAATTGCTAATATTTTATTTTTTATCTTTTTACATTTCCATCTGTTTATAACATAATTGATTGCTGTTTCTCATGAATATTTCTTTCTAAATCCTGATTGAAACTTTGATAGTAGTCTGTGTTGTTCCAAGTATTCTTGAAAAGCCTGACAAATATTTTTTTTTGGCAGAAAACTGTATTCACCATTGTAATAAAATATAATATATCTGATACCTCTATCTCCACTCTGCTGTTACTGAACCCTAGAGTTATAGAAAAACTCGGTCTTTGTTTATAAAACGTATATCGCTTTATATAAAATTGTATATGTTCTCTCGGCGCTATGGGACTGGGTTAACATCTATAATATATATAAAATGCAACGTCTCTCTGTCTGTCTGTCTGTCCGTTAGTGCGTTTATCACTGGAGAACCACTTATCCGATTTACGTACTTTTTTTTTTAAAACATACATATGTTCTCTGGCCTGATTATAGGCTATATTTTATTACGATATGTAGCATAAGGAATGAGCAGTGACGATAATAGTGAATGAAGTCGGAAAAAAGTTGGCCGCTAGCGCGTTCCCTTGCAATACACAGCCTAAACCATTAAATATGAAACAATATTATATAGCAGAGAATATCTATAATATATATAAAATGTAGTCTCTCTGTCTGTCTGTCTGTCCTTTAGTGCGTTTATCACGCGAGAACCACTTATCCGATTTACGTATCTTTTTTAAATTCATACATATATTCTTTGGCCAGGTTATATAATAATAATAATAATAATAATCTATATCTATAATATATATAAAATGCAACGTCTCTCTGTCTGTCTGTCTGTTCGTTAGTGCGCTTATCCCTCGAGAACCACTTATCCGATTTACGTGATTTTTTTAAATTCATACATATGTTCTCTGACCGGGTTATAGATATATGCATATTTTATTACATCTATAATATGTATAAAATGCAACGTATCTTTGCCTGTCTGTCTGTCCGTTAGTGTGCTTATCACTGGAGAACCAATTATCCAATTTTCATGCTTTTTTTTAAAACATACATATGTACTCTGGCTAGGTTATAGGATATATTTTATTGCGTTAGGTAACATAAAGAATAAGCAGTGACGATAATAGTGAATCAAATCGGAAAAAAGGTTACCGTTAGCGCGTTCTCTTGCAATACACTGCCTAAACCATTAAATATGGAACAATATCATGTTGCAAAGAATATAATATATATATATATATATATATATAAAATACAACGTCTCTCTGTCTGTTTGTCTGTCCGTTAGTGCGCTTATCACTTGAGAACCACTTATCCGATTTAGGTGTTTTTATAAATTTATACATATGTTCTATATAATTCGATATAAGCCTAGATAATGGGAGATAAGGTGTGATAATGGGAGATAAGGAGAAATAATGGAAGAAAAGCAGAGATAAGTGTAGATAATGGGAGATATCGTGAGATAATGGGAGATAAGGAGAAATAAAGGGAGATAAGGAGAAATATTGCGAGATAAGTCGAGATAAGCCTAGATAATGGGAGATAAGGAGAAATAATGGGAGATGAGCAGAGATAAGCCTAGATAATAGAAATTATGTAGAGATAATGGGAGATAAGGAGAAATAATGGGAGATAAAAAGAAATAATGGAAGATAAAGGGAAATAATGGCATATATATTATTACGTTAGGTAACATAAGGAATAAGCAGTGACGATAGTAGTGAATCAAATCCACGCGAGCGGAGCCGCGGGCACGGCTACTATGTTCATATTTTCAGTATTTATAAATGTCAAAAGGTATTATGAACTTCGATGTAA
Organism: Pachyrhynchus sulphureomaculatus; assembly: GCA_019049505.1. Classification (NCBI taxonomy): domain Eukaryota; kingdom Metazoa; phylum Arthropoda; class Insecta; order Coleoptera; family Curculionidae; genus Pachyrhynchus; species Pachyrhynchus sulphureomaculatus. The sequence goes on along the minus strand of CM032456.1, from coordinate 35,112,421 downwards.
AAGAACATTCCATACCTCTAAGGTATTTATTTAAAATAAAGAAAGATTTAAAAATTATTATATCAAAGGTATTTTTATCTTAAAAATTCCAGCTACCGGTGTAAAAAGAAAAATACACATAGCAGAGAGGTTTGCAGGGGACCTCTACCCTACATTTACTAGTCCTGTGGGGCGTTCTAATCAGAAGCAATGTTTAAATTTAAATGAACCTGCAATATTTATCAAGAATTACGTCTCAAAGCTCTGCTGCTTAAAATAGAGTTATAAAATGTTTGTGTATAGTGGAAACAAAAAATTATATTATTAAAAATAACCGGTCAAGTGCAAGTTGGACTTGTGCAATTAGTGCTCCGTACGTTGAGTTTTTTAAAATAAAAATTGTTACGGAAGTATATGATGATCAATGACTTCATAGAACACACCCTAAATGAATATTCAACAAAGTTTTTTCCGATGTTTTCTGAAAACTGATGACCTTGATTTTTTTTATACACCAATTAAATTATTAAGGGTAATGCACTCGTGAGAATTTTCGTTCAATCTACACCCTGTGAGGAATATTCCAGAATTGTCTCAACTTTTTTGATTAGTACTTTTCGAGCTAGGAAAGGGACAGCGATTTTTCGCGATTTTAAAAAAATAATACAAAGAAAAGTGTATGCACGTGTTACATTATATATAATCAGTCTGTTATTTGACTTGCTAGTCGCGGACCATTCGCCAGTCTCCTTTGGTATTACTGATATTTACTTGCCGGTGGTTGAAAGTAAATTTTTACAAACATTTGACAGCCAACAAACATCAGCGTACAACGAATGTACTCCCGGACGTAAAAGGACACACATTTATGGGCGTAGAGATTCCCAGATTGAGAATTGCGCAATTAGTGTTCCGTACGTTGAGTGTGTTTAAAATAAAAATTGTTACGGAAGTATATGATGATCAATGACTTCATAGAACACACTCCAAATGAGTATTCAACAAAGTTTTTTTTTCCGATGTTTACTGAAAACTGATGACACCCTGTGAAGAATATTCCAGAATTGTCTTAAAATTTTTTGATCAGTACTTTTCGAGCTAGGAAAGGGACAGCGATTTTTCGCGATTTTTAAAAAATAATACAAAGAAATGTGTATGCACGAGTTACATTATATATAATCAGTGTGTTATTTGACTTGCTAGTCGCGGACCATTTGCCAGTCTCCTTTGGTATTACTGATATTTACTTGTCGGTGGTTGAATGTAAATTTTTACAAACATTTGACAGCCAACCACCCAACAACAAACATCAGCGTACAACGAATATACTCCCGAACGTAAAAGGACACACATTTTAGGGCGTAGAGATTCCCAGATTGAGAAATGTTCTCTCCATTGTTAGTGTTCCGTACGGAACACTTATAAGATCACTTCGGTGTCTGTCTGTCACACCCGATTTTCTCCGAAACTATTTGACATCGAAAGGTGAAATTTGGTAATAATATAGGAATTGATGGCCTCATTAGAGCCATGTAGTTTTGAGAATTAAATTTTGACTTAAGGGGTTAGTTTTGGGGGGTGAAGTCAGAAGTGAAAAAAAAATTTTTTTACTAGGTCATCGAGTGTGGTGTCAAATGAAAGCTTGTGAAAATACGAGTAAAAAATATATATATAATATTGTACTTGCGCGCACTTTTCTTGGTATTATTTTTAAAAATTCGCGAAAATTCGCTGTCCCGGGCCTTATCTCGAAAAGTACTTATCAAAAAATTTCGAAAAAATTCTGGAATATTCTCCACGGGGTGTAGATTGAACGAAAATTATCACGAGTGCATTACCTTTAATAATTTGTATGGTATATAAAAAAAACAAAAATTTCAAGGTCATCAGATTTCAGTAAAGATTGGAAACAAACTTTGTTGAAAACTCATTTGGGGTGTGTTTTGTAAAGTCATTGATCATTTTATATCACCGTAACATAAATTTTCACTTAAGGGATTCGTTTTGAGGGGTGAAATCGGAAGTGAAAAAAATTTTTTTTTACTAGGTCATCGAGTGTGTGTCAAATGAAAGCTTGTGAAAACACGAGTAAAAATATATATATATATATATATATATATATATATATATATATATATATATATATATATATATATATATATATATAATGTAATACTTGCGCACACTTTTCTTAGTATTACTTTTAAAAAATCGCTGTCCCCTACCTTATCTCGAAAAGTACTGATCAAAAAATTTTGAAAAAATTCTGGAATATTCTCCACGGGGTATAGATTGAACGAAAATTATCACGAGTGCATTACCTTTAATAATTTATTTGGTATATAAAAAAAAACAAAATTTCAGGGTCACCAGTTTTCAGTAAAGATTGGAAACAAACTTTGTTGAACACTCATTTGGGGTGTGTTTTGTGAAGTCACTGATCATTTTATACCACCCTAACAAAAATTGTTATTTTAAAAAAACAATCAATGTACGGAACACTAATTGTGCAAGTTCAACTTGCACTTGACCGGTTTTATCTACTTAGTCCACGTACAACACGAAGGCTCAACCATAATGATAATAAATACAACCGAACGAAATTTATAAATATTTTTTTTTATCGGGATTCATTCAATTTGGTAATCGGTCACCACCCATGAACGAATCTAGATATTTGTGCTGATCGTCGTCATATGTCCATTTTCAGTTAGTTATTTTATCAGCCTATTGGGTAGCCAGATTTCACATCCATAGTCCACTCTTTTAAAGATAGAGTTATACAGACGCTTCTTCTTTACTTTTCAAATAATTGGTGACCAAAAATAGAGAAATATAATGAACATAGGTATTAAAATACTAATCCTTGCATAACGTTACGAATGCAACAAAGTAAGTCCGTAAATTCCGACAAATAGTTAATTATTTATTTATTATTTCTATTATTAATTTAAACAAAAGTAGATGTAATTTTGTACGTGTCCGGTACGGAAAATGGAAGTATTTACAGTAGGGCTCTTAAGGGGTAAGGCCACTCCAGGTCCCAGGAAAAAAGGCTAATTTTGGTAATTTTTTTCAAGTGTATAATAAAAGCAGTAGAAAATTTATTTGAAGTACTTTATTAAACTTATATTTAAGTGTACAAAAATTTTTAATTAAAAATGGCCGCTTCAGAATCCAAGACGACAAAGCACCTTTTATGGAAGGCCTGAAACGGGAGAACCGATTGCTCCCGTAGATTTGATTAATATATGTTAAAAACTAGTGGATAACGTAGGCAAATTTGAAAATATAGTTTTTTTTTTTGATAAATGGTGCACATTTGAAAAAAAATTTCATTTTTCACCCAAAAAACTTCACGACAAATTGTTTATAAAAAAGGAAAGTTATAACGTATGTATGTATCTGAAAACTTATTCTTAAAATTTCAAGCGAATCGGTACAGATTTGGGGCAGCTGTCATTTCGCCCGATTTGAACAATATATTTTTGAGAAAAACGCATTTGAAAATTTGAGTAACATTCTACAGTATAAAATGTCATTACATCTTTAATCGGTGATGCCACACAATTGGCCTTCAAGATATCATGTTAGCCAAAACAATATCGATTTTTTTAAAATTCTGGAGTGGCCTTAACCCTTAAGCTTTCAGGACTCCTATGGGATCGTCTTGCTAATTTGTTCTGCACGAAAATATTTTTTTCTCATTCTGTTATAGAAAGTTTCTTTTTATAAATTATTTCATTCTTTCCAAATTTTTTTGATTAGATCATAAAAACCAAGAACTTGCATCCTGTCGTCTAATAAAGCAAATATTTACTGTTACATACGGACACAAAAAAATCAACAAATAAGTACAACAAAGTTATAACTTTTTGCTAAGAATGTATGCAAAATTTAACGGTCCAAATATTTTTATATAAACGATTGCTGAGATTCGCCATACGGACATGCCCATTTATCAACGCCATCCAAATTGTACCGTTACCAACTCTCTAGAGTAAAACTTATTATGCAGAAGATGAACGGAAGAAATAGGAACAAGCATACATAATGTATTTTGATTGTTACACTGAGAGAACTTACTATTCTGCGATAGTGTTAATCGGATTTTTAAATAAGATTTTTAAAAATATGGGTTTTTCTCTTAACTTTTTCAGGATTAATAAAAATAAAATAAAATGGTAAGTGATTTTCTTGCAAGAAATGCAAGATTTTTTTATTGTTAAAGTGAAAAAATAAAGTAGGTTTAAAAACGTGTTTGTTTATTATTTTTATGTGCCCTAAATGTGCAATCGATCTTGATATAAAATATCCTAGGTTGTGCCTAACATATTTATAACTGAACCAACTGTATCGAACGACACGAACTATCGTACTTGCTGCTATATTCCATGCTTTCTACAAATTTCTTAATTAACACCACTATATCAGACTATGGATATCTTGAAAAAAACCTGAAATAACATTTATCTTTACCCACGAAATATTGCAAAGTTTGTAAACGTTCGCTGTAAATAAACAAACTAAACGCGAATTTGACGGTTGGTGATGGCCAAGTCATCGCCAAGCAGAGGAGACAAAGGTAAATCGAACCTCAGCTTGAGAGAAATTCGGCGGAAACACAAGCGGAGAAAGAAGAGTTAATACGACAGCCTTGTGTTGGGTCAGCGTGGCTGGACAGTTTGTGCAACCAATGCTTTTATTCAAAAGAACGAGACAAAATCCTGAATTGGGGAATGGCACTTATTCTAAGAGTATTGTTACCAATTCAGACACTCAGCACGCGGAGATATCCGTCGCGCGGTTAAAATTTTTTTCCTGGTTATTATAAATAATTTCCAACAATTCAAGTAAATAATACATTTCACAGACGATTTTTTTAGTTCACTCCGCAAATCAGTTTTGATCACTTTATCGTCTCCTTTTAAATTCCCAATTCATTACTGAGTACGTTATTAGTACTTTAAGATAACTTTTTTTCAGTGTAGACAAAGTTACGAGTGTTAGAAGTGCTTTAATTTAACATTACTAAACTTGGCAAGAATTAGCATTGTTTTCCTCTCAAACAAGATGTGGTGAATTAATTTAAAAAAGAATGTAATGAGGATTACTCACTAACTGGTTTCTGTTTTTTATTTTTACATCGTCCATAGGTAAACATTTAAATGATTTATTTTCGTACAATGGCTTACAGAGGTTTTATAGTATTGTTTGTTGTTAGAAAGCAAATGGTATCTTAATTTTGGGAGAAGAAAAATAAACGAAAATCAAACAAACAGAATCTAATAGTGATCGAGAATGGTCATTAAAGAATTAAATAATGATTAAAATACGAGTTAAAAATCAGTTTACTTATTTACTCTGAATCATGGTTAAGCAATTAATCAGAAAGCGTTCACAATATATATATATATATATATATATATATATATATATATATATATATATATATATATATATATATATATATATATATATATATATATATATAGGTTTTGTCCAGAAAGTAAAGTTACCGATTTTATTGTGAAGCGACTATTCGTCGCAGTACGCTCTTCTTATGAGCTGAGAATATTTTTAGGCTATTCTGCTGTTATACAAGGCTCTTTCGAAGACCCAGCTCTCGATACGATCAAAAGCTTTTTGATAATCTATAAATACCAGGTATAACTTTAAGTTACATTTTGTTGCTTTCTCTATTAAAGTTCTGACAGTTAAGAAATGATCACAAGTACTAAAACTCTTCCTGAAGCCAGCCTGTTCTACCGACTGATTTAATTCCAGCTTGTTTTCGAATCTATTAATTATTATTTTGGTAAACAATTTGTATATTTGTGAAAGTAATGATATTGGAGGGTAATTGTCTAACTTAGTCTTATCATCTTTTTTAAAAAGTAAAATTGTTCAAGCCGTGTTCCAATTTTCTGGTATCTTCTCTTCTTTTAGACCTTTATTAAATACGAGTTTCAGCACCTGTACTACCAAGTCTCCTCCTTCTTTCATTAATTCTGTTAATACTCCCTCAAGTCCTGGTGTTTTATTGTTTTTCATAGTTTTTAGTGTTGTTAATATATATATATATATATATATATATATATATATATATATATATATATATATATATATATATATACATATATATCATCGTCATCATCATCATATTCGGCACGATCATCCATCGTCGAATTTTTGCCTCCTCCAACTTGTCATCCACCTTTCTTGACAGATCTGTTGCAATTCTATCCACTTGCTGCGGTTCTGAGCTCTTTGCATCCAGTTCATGCCCGCTAATCTTTTAATGTCATCGGTCCATCTCGTTAATGGTCGTCCACGACTTCTTTTGTTGTTCCGTGGACGCAATTCGATGATTCGACGAGTTCATCGATTGTCCGTTAGTCTAGTTATGGGTCCGGTCCAGCTCCATCTTAGTTTGCAGATTCTTTCGACTACGCGTGTCACTCTGAACCGTCTGCGAATTTCCTCGTCTGGTACGCCTAACATTCGTCGCTCCATGGCACGTTGGGTTACTTGTAATTTGTGTATTATTTCCTAGTTCATGGCCCAGGTTTCTGTGCCTTAGGTCAGCACAGGCAGAACGCACTGGTCAAATGTTCTCGCCTTTAATGTATTTGGCGCGTCTGAATTTACGACCTCGTGTAGCCTGCGAAAAGCTGACCATGCCAGTGATATCCTTCTAGAGAGATCTGCCTGAGGTTATTTTCTGGCCTAAATATACGTAGGATTCGGCTTGTCTTATTTGCAAGTTTTCGATTTGTATTGATATTTCCTCCTCTGAAATAGTTTCATTAGTCATGAACTTTGTTTTTGAGATATTCGCCTTCTATTTTGATATCTTTTTCCTCCCAATTCAGCTCTTTAAATACGTTCTCTAATGCCAACGTGAACAGTTTGGGAGACATTAGGTCCCCTTGTCTCACTCCTCTGTTGATTTGGAGTTTGTTGGTTTTTCTAAGTAGTGCTACTTGGAATGACGCTTTTTTGTAAATGTTCTAGATGAGGGTTGTATATCTACTATCTATTCGGCAGTTCGTTAAGGCATTTAGGACTGACCAGGTTTCAATCGAGCCGAAAGCCTTTTCGTAGTCGACTACCGAAACCAGCCTGTTCTCGTGGTTTATATATATCTAGTTTTGATGTTAGTCTTTCTATTTTTTTTTATATATATATATATATATATATATATATATATATATATATATATATATATGTGTATATATATGTGTATATATATATGTATATATATATGTATATATATATATATATATATATATATATATATATATATATATATATATATATATATATATATATATATATACAGTGAAAGCTGTCTTGAGCGGATACCATCGGGACTATTAAAATATGTCCGCCTAAGGGAAGTGTCCGCGTACCGGAAAAATGAAAAAATACATACATATTTTTATTTACATAATACATAATAGGGTAGATTTTGATTGTTTTCTCATACACATTAGTACATAAGTATGTAGTTATAAATCAAAAAATTAAACACAAAAAATATAACTTAAGTAGGTTTGAAAAAATCAATTATATTAGTTTGACGCGTGTTAGTTTTAAGTATGTTGTCTTGAAAATGTAATTCCAAGTCAGATAACATTTGCATTGCTGTTGAATCTCCTTTAATTTTGGCAAATTCTTGAATCGTTTTCACCATATCAATGGCCTGCTGATAACTTATAATAATATTGGATTATGGTTATTTCTTCATCGGATTCGTCAGACTCAACCAAAGTCACGTTGTCGCCTTTTTTTTACAATTTTGTTAAAAGAGGTGTCATCTATATCATCTTCTACTAATAAGTTATTATCGATGGTAATGAATTCACTTAAATCATTTTTTAAGGCCTATTGCTTCTGCACTTCGCCATATTTCGGATAAAACTGACAAAGGTAAGTTATCTTCTTCTGAAAAGTCATCATTTTCCAGATTATGGTTATCACCATCATTTAAAGTAATTCCTGCCTTTCGAAAGCAATTTTTTATTGCTGTTTCCGTAACTTCCTTCCATGCAGCATTTATAAAATAAATAGCATCTAGAACATTAACTGCTTTAGTAAGACCTTGAAGGTTATCAACAGAATCTATTTTCTATAACAAATCCTTAATTAAAATGGTCCTGTAAATTGGATGTTTTGACTTACCAATAACCAATAATTTTTCTTTATCTCCTTCCAGATTTACGCAATGCATAATGGTGAGTCTTTCTTTGGATAATTTTCCGCCCACACATTTCTCACGTTTAAGTGCTAACGTCTTGTTAGGTAGAGCTCGAAAAAATAAACCTGTCTCGTCCACGTTAAAAATATTTTTTGGCAAATAACCTTTTACCAATGAAGATATTTTTTGTTTAAAGTTGTCCACATCTTCCATAATAACACTTCCAGCTTCTCCAGATATGACTTTAAAAGCGATGTTATGCCTTTTCCGAAATTTCTCCAGCCACCCAGATGACGCAATGAAATTATCGCATTCCAGACTATCTGCGATCTCCTTTGCTTTAGCTCGAATTATTGGTCCTAGAATTTTAATAAATACGATTTAGAATTACTACAATACCTCTATAATTTTTTTTATTTACCTGATAGTGGAATTCCTTTATTTCTTGCCTTTGTGAACCAATCATAGCAAATTTCGTCAATTTGTAATCTCACTGGCTTTCAAAAACTTCGTTTTACACTTGAATTAACACTGGAGTGAAATTTTTTTAATAACTCGCCTTTATTTTTAATAATTCCAGCTGCCTGTGTCTTTCCTATTTTAAAACGTTTGGCCAAAACTCTAGAGTCCGCACAAGAGATATTAGGTCTTATTGAATTCTCTATACTTCATTCCGGACTATCAAATAGTGTCCGTTATGAGAGGTTTCACTGTATATATATATATATATATATATATATATATATATATATATATATATATATATATATATATATATATATATATATATATATAGGATATACTGAAAATTTGGAACAAACACATTTCATTTTTTACATGCGATACCAGGTATATTTTTAAATATTTGAGCTTTATAGTGAATAGTATATGTAACACATATCTGCATCAATTAGTTTTGGCAAGTTTTAAAACTGTATTTTAGTTCGTATTCAAAACACACTAATGAAATAAAATAATTTGTAAAAAATAGTTAACAGCTCTAAATCCTTAAAATTAATACACGGAGGAATGCAATTCATTATTTCAATACAATTAAACATTAATTAAATGTTTTCCTTTTTGAAATTTTTATTATGCAACAATACTGAAATAGAACTGTCCTTTATTATCTCAGAGGGTTCTTAACCGCTTCATATCAACGCATTAAAATCATAAAATTAACCTTTTTACACAAAGATATCCACTCCGAATACCTTCTTAGTGGCCGCTCACAGGTGAATAATGCCAGACACAATAATTCCCATAATTTCATTACACTTGACAATTATGGGTCCGTTGACAGTAGTCCGTTACCCTCTAATGTAAACGCCCGTTATTGTTACCTGCTCTGTTTGTTTTGCTGTTGAAGTGACGTCATCTATGAGTGTTTACTGTCCTTCTGGGAATAACAGCTTTATGGTATTAGATAGTTGTGGAAGGAATGGCGATTAAATTTTTGGCCCTGTTGAAAGAAGAAATTCTGTCTTGTTTGATATGGATTTTAAATAGAGGATCATGGTGTGCCATAAACTTACACGAGGCTTTAAAGAAAAAATTTATGGGATTTAACGCCAAATTGACTAAGAAAAGATTAAAATTTGCTATATGGATATTATTATTTGTGCAAAATAAACATATACAAATTGAAATACTACTATTTAAAAATTAAGAGGACTATTTTTTTTAATACTCGCAATATGGCTAAAGATTTGCATTAAATTTTTTGGATGGTTGCAGCTTCTACTTGATGGACATTCATTATAAATATATAATAAAAGACTGTTTTTAGTCAATTTCCACTGGTTTATTTAAATTGCGATGACGCGTTTCGCTGTCGATGCAGCATCTTCAGATCTACAGTGTAAAATGTAGATCTAAAGAAGCTGCATCGACAGCAAAACGCGTCATCGCAATTTAAATAAACCAGTGGAAATTGACTAAAAACAGTCTTTTATTATATATGCATTAAATTTTGTCTTAAAAATTTCTTATACCAATAAGTTATGTATGTTAAAAAACCGACCAAGTGCAAGACGGACTTGCGCAATTTGGGTTCCGTATGGTGATTGCTTTTAAAATAAAATCCTTACCTAAGCTAAGTTAATTAGTATGTATTTCCATGTTTTTCCTTAGTCAACCATGTATAATAGTTACAGCATCTTAGCTACCGAATAGTCAATAAATCAATCTAGCTCAATCTCGAACCTAGTAATAAAAGTATAAAACAAATATTTACTACCTAAATATTTGCTTAATTATACGAGGCTGGTTTGAAAAGTCCGTGCAAAAATAAAAAACTACTTATGTGTTTGGGGTAAACCTTTTTTATTTTTCGACATAGTCTCCTTTTAGGCTTATACACTTCGTCCAACGATGTTCTAGTTTCTTGATCCCTTCCGAATAATAGGATTTGTCCAAGTCTGCAAAATATCCATTAGTGTCTGCAATCACCTCCTCGTTTGAATAAAATCTTTGTCCCGCCAGCCATTTCTTCAAATTGGGGAACAAATAGTAGTCCGAGGGAGCCAAGTCTGGAGAATAGGGGGGATGTGAAACGAGTTGGAATCCTATTTCCATTAATTTTGCGACCACAACTGCTGAGGTGTGTGCTGGTGCGTTGTCGTGATGGAAAAGGACTTTCTTGTGGGCCAATCGCGGGCGTTTTTCTTGCAGCTCGGTTTTCAAACGGTCCAATAACGATGAATAATATTCACCTGTAATAATTTTACCCTTTTCCAGATAGTCGATGAGGATTATCCCTTGCGAATCCCAAAAGACAGTCGCCATAACCTTTCCGGCTGAAGGAACGGTCTTCGCCTTTTTTGGTGCAGATTCTCCCTTGGTAACTCAGTGTTTAGATTGTTGTTTGGTCTCAGGAGTATAGTAATGTATCCATGTTTCATCCACAGTGACGAAACGACGCTTAAAGTCCTCCGGATTCTTCTGGAACAGCTGCAAACCATCCTTGCAACACTTCACACGATTCCGTTTTTGGTCAAGCGTGAGCAATCGCGGCACCCATCTTGCGGATAGCTTTCTCATGTCCAAATGTTTATGCAAAATATTATGTACCCGTTCAGTCGAGATGCCCACAGCACTAGCAATCTCACGCACCTTAACTCTTCTGTCATCCATCACCATATCATGGATTTGATCAATGATTTCTGGAGTCGTAACCTCCACAGGCCGTCCAGAACGTTCTGCGTCACTTGTGCCCATATGGCCAGTCCGAAAATTTTGAAACCACTTATAAACTGTTCGAATCGAAGGTGCAGAGTCACCATAATGTTTATCAAGCTTTTCTTTAGTCTCCTGAGGCGTTTTGCCTTTCATAAAGTAATGTTTAATCACCACACGAAATTCTTTTTCGTCCAATTCTTGAAAATCACTCGACTTCCTTGATTCACACGAATGCCAAACACAAAGAAATAGACCAATATGGCTGAAACTTGGTGTGCGTTCATTCAAGAGATGCTACTAACTAAACATGACCTCGATACGCGCCGGTGGTGCCATCTCTCGGACTTTGCACGGACTTTTCAAACCAGCCTCGTAAATAAATAAAATAAAATTATTTTATCTCGGTACAGCGACGCGCCATATGGTAACTGTAATGTACTGAAAAGTATATAAAAAAAAAACACCATATTGTCAAGTAATAGTTTTTTTTTATACTAAAAAAATTATCAAACGTAAGGTACTCGTGATAATTTTCGCTTAATCTACACTTTATGAAGACTATTCCAGAATTTTTTAAAATTTTTCCTTTTCGAGATAGGGTGGGGGGCATTGATTTTCTTGCATTTTTTTAAAATAGTATGCGCAAATATTTAATCATATATATTTTTGAATTCGAGTGTTCGTTCACAAGCTTTCATTTCACCTCTATTCAATGGTAATTTTTTTTTTTACATCCAATTTTACCCTTCAGAACTTTTTTTTTATGGGTCTAGCACGCGTGCTACAGGGAAGTCCCTAAAGCGCTCCAAGAGCGGCATGTGTGCGGAAAAAGTGATTCACGTTGTTCTTGAATCGCTGTAAAATGTACTCGGTGGGAAACACAGCCTTGGGCAAATTATTGCAGAGGTATGATGTTCTCCATATAAAAGACTGCTTGAAAAGCATCGTACGCGGAGTAACAAGCTGAACCTCATACGGATGTGAAGTATTAGCGCGACGTGTACTTCTGACATGCACCGCTCTGGGAGGAATTAAGCAGGCTACATCCTTCGAACACTTTCCATGAAAATACTGGTGGAACAGACACAAGTCGCCAACCGTTCTTCGATGTTCCAGCGAATCAAAGCCGCACTAACCCCTTAAGTCAAAATTTAACTTTCAAAATCACACGGCTCTAATTGAGTTATCAATTCCTATATTTGTACCAAAGGGTCTTTCAATATAAGCCATTGAAAAGTGCCCCAGCGCCTGATTTAATACATCTTGCCTTTAATTTATAGTTCTCTGTCTGATACATGCACACACCCGATTTTAGACTTTTACCCCTAATATTAAGGGAGTTACGGGGGTGACAATCTTTAACGTTAAAATCGAATTTCGTCGAAAGTACCTGAGATATCTCAATAAAATTTATACTGTTTAGTAGTTAGTAATAAACTTCATATTATATATTTTTTTTCAGACTTTTTGCTTAATTTAGGAGGAGGTTTTTTTACTAACCTCTGCAGTGACACTTACCAAAAAAATATTATATAGGTAGTCAGTCCATTAACTAGATATATAGCAAAAGTACAAGAGTCTTGAATTGGTGGAACATATAGAAAAAAAAAAACTATATTACTCATCATTAGAGACCGGATTATATGCATTTGCATATTTTCATATGCTTTTGCATATTTAGACCATTCTCGCCGATTATTGCATATTTTACCCAAAATCTAGTAATGATGCATATTTTCCCTATATTTACAATATTTCTCGGTATTACTAGGCAACTGAATTGCTCAGGGTATTGTTAATGTCGCCGTCTGGAACCGATCTTATCGCCGGAACATTACGTGCAATAGTCTAAACATCGATTAGGTTATAGTGCCAAGGGAATACCCAAAATTACGACGGTATTTTATTCCTTTGTTTCTTGGTCGGGATATTAAATGATAAGTGGTTAGTTTCTAAGAATATTTGTTTGAGTGTGGATCAAATAAACAATTTTCTCGAAGACGAATTTTTATTTTAAAACAAGATATCAGGTTTAACATTATTGTTGACGCGCATCAGTGTAGTCTTCTGCAATTTTTAACGTGTTGTATTAAGGTTTAAGGTGTACCATGCCACCCGCAAAAAAGTGTCCCTTCGTGGGTAGCTGATTATCCTGGAACATTTACATACGACGGAAATGTTTTATATTGTCGAGTTTGCGAGAAAAATGTTTCCTGCACAAAAAAGCTTCAAATTGACCAGCATGTCAAGACAAGTCTTCATATCGCAGGATTGCAAAAAAAAGGCACACGACAACAACTTATAACAGCAGCAAGTAGTAGTGATTCCACTTCTATAGGCAAACAAAAAAAACACTTTACCATCACTTCAGGTGAAGCATTGCTTGCAAGTAATATTCCTCTCCACAAACTTACAAATCCTACATTCAAAGATTTTCTGCGAAAATATTGCTTGAATCAAAAAATACCAGACGAATCAACACGGCGTAAAAATTACATACCAACAATTTACCAACATGTTCTGGAAGAAATACGTAATGAACTTAAGGATGACATTATTTTTGGATTTTCAGGTGATGAAACTACGGACAGTTGTGGTAGCTATATTGCGAATTTAATTGTGGGTGCATAAAGATTAGAGCCTTCTTCTCCCTATTTGGTGGCCTGCAAAGAACTTGACAAGACAAATCATTCTACAATCGCCAGATTTGTGAATGAGGATATTAAAAAAATATTTCCTGAATCTTCTGCAGATGAAAGAGTGTTTATATTTCTCTCAGATGCTGCTCCCTATATGATCAAGGCAGCCAAAGTCCTCCAAGTATTTTATTCAAATTTAATTCATGTGACGTGTTTTGCTCACGGAGTCCATCGACTCGCTGAAGAAGTACGATCCACGTTTGGAAATGTAAATAAACTGATTTCATCAGCAAAGAAAGTGTTTCGTAAGGCACTTGCTCGCAATAACGCCTATAAAGAAAAACTGCCAAATGTGCCTTTACCTCCAGAACCAGTGGTAACTCGATGGGGAGGCCATCAAAGGTGTAGTAAATGACTTCGATAGTGCAGAGGCTATGGCAGTTCGTCAATCCAAGGAAGCATTTAACAATTCTGATATTAAAAAAAACTATAGCTTTGATTAGCACTAACTTTTCCCACATACCTGCGGGTATTAAAAACTTGAAACTCGAGGTATGGCGTTGACCGAATCAATTCAGTTAATGAATAAAATCCGTCAAATAAACTCCACATTGCCAGATGTATTCCCGCGTAGAGTTAAAGAAAAGTTTGAAAACATTTTGTGCAATAACCCAGGCTTTGAACCTTTGTGTCAAATTGATAGTTTTATTAATGGGACGGGGGTGAACTTTTGCCAGAAACAATAAGTGCTAACATAGCACTTAAATTCAAATACTGCCCAGGTATCTCAGTGGATGTGGAATGGTCTTTTTCCACTTATAAAAATATTTATGTGATCGAAGACACAATCTTACTACCCAACATTTGGAACAATACCTTATTGTTTACGTGTACAAGAATACAAATGTTAAATAATTTTAAAAATGTTAAATAATTGTTAATTAAATTTAAACATCGTCGATAACTTGTTAATTTTATGCTGATTTTGAAATAAAAAACTAAAAATTACTATGTTTATTATTATTTATACTGCATATTTTGACCCTTCTCATGCATATTTTTAAGCATTTTTCATGCAATTTGCATGCATATTTCACGATTTTTATGTTGCCTATAATTCGGTCTCTACTCATCATAATATAGTATTTTGGTACGTCATTAAAAATATTTATATTTAAAAAGAAAAAAAATTAGTAATTTGTAATCAAATCTTAATCATCGTCACTAGCTTCCTCAATAGTGGTATTACGCTGGTTTTATCAAATATGGTAGTAACTATTTCGGCTGGCTTCATAACATAATAATTTCAGAATCCCTTACGCATTCAAGGTTTACACCTTCATCTGTCATTATTTCTGCAAGATAGCATACTGCTTGCGACAACTGGTATGTACCTATGCATAATACTATAATACAAAAGGAATTGAATGACTTAGTAAGGGATCTAAATTTGTCAAAAGAAGCTTCTGAAATTTTGGCATTTCGTTTAAAAGAAAAGAATTTACTCGCACCAGGAACCAGAATTACTCTATATCGGACCCGAAAAAAGAATTTGTTACCATATTTTTATAGAGAAAATGATTTAGTTTTTTGTAACGATGTCCGAGGTATTTTGGAGAAGATGAGTTCACAACGATACCAACCAAATGATTTTTTATAGACAGCAGCAAGAGAAGCTTAAAGTGTGTGCTACTTCATAACGGCAACAAGTACGGTTCTATACCTACTGCACACTCTACTACTATGAAAGAAGGGTATACAATTGTTTCTTCAGAAATGGTTCATTTGTGTAGACCAAATTTTACGCTACAGCAAATGTACAGTTGTCTTACAACTTGCTTATTCCATGAAGCCCTTAATTAACAAGCTGATTAACTGCATAGTCTTCAATCTGTTTGCGCAGAATGGTACAGAAATTGGACAGGAGTCGTACACATTCTTCTACATTCCGTCAATATGACGAGACTCTAAATTATCGAAACCGTTTAGATTAGTCACACTGTAAATAAAAAAATGACGTCGTTTGTAAGCTTTTGTATTTAATTCTTCTAGAGCCTAGTATGCAATAAAAATATTCTGTGTAAGTATAAAAATAAAGCAAAAATCTATAATATGCTTAGTTCAAATCAGAGTAGCGATGGCTTCAACTTTCAGTTTTTGCCCCAGTCAAATTTCGCGGAGTCTGTAAATCTGCATTTTTTTCTGCGAGAAAAAACAATGGTACTTAACGTCTACGATGCCCTAGTGCATCAACAGCCAATAAACCAAATCCGTGAAATTGTGGAAATCTGTGTCAACATGACGGGAGTTGGATTACAACCCCCTTCAGGAAAAGGTTGCAGGCTAATTAAAGCACAATCAAAGTCAACTAAAGATTACTATGAAGGGATGACGGCCCGACAAATTCATGAAGGAAAGCGAATATTTTTCAATGGATAAAAGACAAAAAGTTCAAACATAAAGTATGTTAAAAGCGGAATTTCTCAAAATTGCGAAACAAAATAAGGCACAGTTCAAGAAACACGCAGTCGATGAAATGGCAAAGGAACGGAATATCACAGTGCTTAGATTACCTCCATATCATTGCGAATTGAATACTATAGAGCTAAATTGGGCACAAAGGAAAGGTTTCGTTGCAAGGGAAAACACCACGTTTAAACTTCAAGACGTAAGGCAATTATTACTCGCCGAAATAGAGAGGATCAAAGAGGATAATTGGAAAAATGCCATTCAACATGTTATAGAAGAAGAAAATAAAATGTGGACGAATACATCAAATAAACTGTGGAAATAGAACCCTTAAGTATCAATTTAAATCTTATAATTCTATAACTTTATTTTTAAGATAATTTTATTTATTAAACACTAAAAGCAGGTTACGTTCGGACGGCTATGCTACCGATGAGCCCTCATGTATATTTTATGACTCTATTGTACAGCACCGGTTTTCTGCCTAAAATAGGGTGAAGCTTTAAAAATGATTCAAAACAGGTAGCAAAATCCAGTAAAATGCATAAGAAATCTCTCTTTTTTTGGACGCACCCCAACATGTATTTGGATCTACAATGCGAGAATTCTGCTGTCAACTCCAAACAAATACACTTTAGTTAAAATTGTCGAAAATAAAAAATTTACGATGTTTCAAACTTTAGTATGCAATTTTTGACCAAAAAATGTATGTTTAATCTATAATATATATAAAATGCAACGTCTCTCTATCTGTCTGTCTGTCTGTCCGTTAGTGCGCTTATCACTGGAGAACCACTTATCCGATTTACGTACTTTTTTTTTTTAAAACATACATATGTTCTCTGGCCAGGTTATAGGCTATGTTTTATTATGATAGCTAGCATAAGGAATGAGCAGTGACGATAATAGAAGAGAGAATGAATGAAGTCGGAAAAAAGTTTGCCTCTAGCGCGTTCCCTTGCTATGCACAGCCTAAACCATTAAATATGGAACAATATCATGTAGCAGAGAATATCTATAATCTATAATATATATAAAATGCTATGTCTCTCTGTCTGTCCATTACTGCGTTTAACACGCGAGAATCACTTATCCGATTTATGTGTCTTTTTTTAAATTCATACATATATTATTTGGCCAGGTTATATAATAATAATAATAATTTATATCTATAACATATATAAAATGTAACGTCTCTCTGTCTGACTGTCTGTCCGTTAATGCGCTTATCCCTCGAGAACCACTTATCCGATTTACGTGATTTTTTAATATGCATACATATGTTCTCTGACCAGGTTATAGATATATATTTTATTACATCTATAATACATATAAAATGCAACGTATCTCTGTCTATCTGTCTGTCTGTCCGTTAGTGCGCTTATGACTCAAGCACCACTTATCCGATTTACGTGTTTTTTTTTTTAATGGCCAGGTTATCTATAATCTTCTATATAGAATATATATAAAATGCAACGTCCCTCTGTCTGTCTGTCTGCCTGTCTCTCTCTGCCTGTCTGTCCATTAGTGCGCTTATCACTTGAGAACCACTTATCCGATTTACGTGTTTTTATAAATTTATACATATGTTCTATAGAATTCGATATACGCCTAGATAATGGGAGATAAGGTGAGATAATGGGAGATATAAGGAGAAACAATGGGGAGATCAGTCGAGATAAGCCTCGATAATGGGAGATAAGGTGAGATAATGGGAGATAAGTACAAATAATGGGAGATAAGGAGAAATAATTGGAGATAAGCAGAGATAAGTCTAGATAATGGGAGTTATGGTGAGATAATGGGAGATAAGGAGAAATAATGGGAGATAAGGAGAAATATTGTGAGATAAGTCGAGATAAGCCTAGATAATGGGAGATAAGGTGAGATAATGGGAGATAAAGAGAAATAATGGGAGATAAGGAGAAATAATGGGATATATTTTATTACGTTAGGTAACATAAGGAATAAGCAGTGACGATAGTAGTGAATCAAGTCCACGCGAGCGGAGCCGCGGGCCCGGCTAGTTATTTATAAAAGACAGGCTATTAGAAAAATTTTAAAAATTCCTCGATATTTGGCAAAAAAATTAATTTTTAAGATTTAAAAAAAAAAGTTAAAATATATTAAAAATTGACTGAGTAATACTGCAGACAAGAGTCTGAAAACAGGTAACGGTCTCAATGCGACGCCAGGTCACAGTTAATGCTGTATTTTGTAATGGAATCAAATTTTCTTATTTTTTTTTCTTTGAATAATTCTTAGAGAATAAAAATCCGTAAAAAAAATGGAATTTTTGAAAATTCGAAGTATATATAACCCCATAAATCGATATCCAGTTAAACAGAATACTAGCTTCTATTATGGTTTAAAAAATATATTCTTTAACTACATATATCCAACCAACAAATTTGCAGTTCTTCTAACATTGAACAAAACATTCATTTGTATGTCAAATGCTAAAATTATCGTTAATACTCGTCTGTTTTGTAGAAATTTACATATTGTTTGCCCTAATTTGCCAAAGAAAGCGAGGAGACCGCAACTAGTTCTTTCATATTTGACCAAAACAGATGGAAACCTCCCAGGTTATTAATTTAAAAAGATGACAAATGGTTTTATGGGTACATAAATATTTAAATGACTTGAGTTATTCTCGCAAAAATTTAAATATGTGTAAGGAAGTATATAAGAATAACATGGAGAAAAAACGTAGTGACCTTAACATCATACGAAGTATATATTCAGCATAGAAGACCAAACACAAGATGATAGGCAAGGACGTTTTCCGTTAAAATGTTTTTAAACTTTTTTGTAAAAAGTTTTTTTTTTTCGTCCTCGTATTTACATTCTCCTTTGTTTTTGTTTCATCATTTAATTATTTATTTTTTGATCAATTATAAAGTTCATTATGTCACGATGTAGGAAATCTAGGAGAAACAAGGAAACTTCACTGGGAATATCATTCCAGAAGTGGGTATTCCATAAATAAGGACGAATTTGTTGTTCTGATTATGCGAACACAATAAACGGAAAGGGCAAAGTAGGAGCATAGAATGTAATCGACGTCCTCGGAAGTACGGTGTGCCTCTAATGTGCGAGAGTTTTTTAAAGACAATCATTCGGAAAATAACAAACACTTAAAGGTCAATTAAAACAAGATTTAAAGAACATTTAGCACATTTGAGATACGGTAGAATAGTCTAGCACTGCCGAACATGCTCTTGAAGCTGATCATACTGTTACATTAAATAATCTAAGATTAAATACAATAAAAAACTGGTTATTATAAATATAAAATTTCCACAATATTTTTATTTTTTGGTATAACGCGTTTCGCTAACAAAGTAGCTTTGTCAAGTATAAATAATATACGAGGCTGGTTTGAAAAGTCCGTGCAAAGTCCGAGAGATGGCACCACCGGCGCGTATGGAGGTCATGTTTAGTTAGTAGCATCTCTTGAATGAACGCACACCAAGTTTCAGGCATATTGGTCTATTTCTTTGTGTTTGGCATTCGTGTGAATCAAGGAAGTCGAGTGATTTTCAAGAAATGGACCAAAAAGAATTTCGTGTGGTGATTAAACATTACTTTATGAAAGGCAAAACGCCTCAGGAGACTAAAGAGAAGCTTGATAAACATTATGGTGACTCTGCACCTTCGATTAGAACAGTTTATAAGTGGTTTCAAAATTTTCGGACTGGCCATATGGGCACAAGTGACGCTAAACGTTCTGGACGGCCTGTGGAGGTTACGACTCCAGAAATCATTGATCAAATCCATGATATGGTGATGGATGACAGAAGAGTTAAGGTGCGTGAGATTGCTAGTGCTGTGGGCATCTCGACTGAACGGGTACATAATATTTTGCATAAACATTTGGACATGAGAAAGCTATCCGCAAGATGGGTACCGCGATTGCTCACGCTTGACCAAAAACGGAATCGTGTGAAGTGTTGCAAGGATGGTTTGCAGCTGTTCCAGAAGAATCCGGAGGACTTTAAGCGTTGTTTCGTTACTGTGGATGAAACATGGATACATTACTATACTCCTGAGACCAAACAACAATCTAAACAATGGGTTACCAAGGGGGAATCTGCACCAAAAAAGGCGAAGACCGTTCCTTCGGCCGAAAAGGTTATGGCGACTGTCTTTTGGGATTCGCAAGGGATAATCCTCATCGACTATCTGGAAAAGGATAAAAACTATTACAGGTGAATATTATTCATCGTTATTGGACCGTTTGAAAACCGAGCTGCAAGAAAAACGTCCGCGATTGGCCCGCAAGAAAGTCCTTTTCCATCACGACAACGCACCAGCACACACCTCAGCAGTTGTGGTCGCAAAATTAATGGAAATAGGATTCCAACTCGTTTCACATCCTAGGACTTGGACAAATCCTATTATTCGGAAGGGATCAACAAACTAGAACATCGTTGGACGAAGTATATAAGCCTAAAAGGAGACTATGTCGAAAAATAAAAAAGGTTTACCCAAACACATAAGTAGTTTTTATTTTTGCACGGACTTTTCAAACTTTATTCTTAGTCTAATGGGGGCGGCCATAGCGTAGTGGTCAGCTTTCTACACCCGCGATCCGAGTTCGTATTGCTGTTTGGGAAATAATAAAAATAAATAAAATAAAATTTACATGACGGTCGCCTCGCTCGGGAACGCAGTGATAACTTATCCGTAGTATCATGCCTAGTAAAGCCCTCTCACTTTAGCCGTTCGGAATCGGCATTAAACTGTAGGTCCCCTTTGTCTGTCGAAATCATTTAAAAAGGCACCAACCACAGGCAGAGGCGAGATGGTCGTCTACGTCGGTATCAGATTCAAAAAGAAGATTGCTGAGTTACTGTAAATACGAAGGTCGTCTAGAAAATAAAGAACGATTTGGTGTATCTCAACAAAAACAAAAGATATCAAAACAAAACTTTATTTACAACAATAGTAAAGCCAACGCTACCTTTCATAACGAGTCACAAGTTTTTCAGTGCTGATGTTATCCTCATCTCCCGCCAATAACTGAAGCCATGAAGTTATTGCTTCTTTAAATGCTATATTCTCCAAAAAACGCCTTCATTTTTTGGTAAAAACTAAAAATCATTAGGCACTAAGACGGATTGTAAGGGGGATGGTCAAAAACGTCCCACTTGAAACGTTGAAATTTTTGTTGGGTTGCTGCAGCTGTATGACACCGAAGAGTGTCACAGCCCCAAAAATGAAGGCGTGATGAAGCGCTTAAAGAAGCAGTAACTTCATGGCTTCAGTCATTGGCGGCAAATGAGTATGGCAACGAAATTGAAAAATTAAATAACAATGGCGATTATGTAGAAAAGTAGTGTTAGGATTAGTATTCTGCAAATAAAGTTTTGTTTTGGTTGAGATATACTCAACCGTTCTTTACTTTCTAGACGAGCCTCGAATAATAAATATAATTTTTTAAATTTACATTTTCTTTATATTTTTAGCTTAAGTCTAAAACAGTAAAAAAACTACACCAGACATTCATTATTCACAAGCAATCAGCAGTCACGTCGCAAAACAAATAAATGCGCTCTTTTGTTTAACAGTATCCACTTACAAGTTCATGATCAAATTTTAATTTTATATGGTCGGAATTTTTCAGCAATGGTGATGCTTTTACCGAAAATTAACTTTCACCATCATACCCATCCCAAAATAGATTGGTTTCTATTTCTTTTACTACTGACGGCGGATGGAATTTCAACTCTAAACCTATCTTATAAATTTCAAGGTTTTTATAGCATCTTCATGCAAAATGTGTGTCGTGACATGTTTTATAGAATTAACTTTTAAAGAAGCCGGGTTACGCTCTACGCCTCTGACTTGTCCCTCCTCCCGCACTTGCGTTCGCGCAAAAAGCCAACGAACAGAAGAAGTAGATCATTTAGAAGTAGTAAAACGACTATATAAAAATTCAGAAGTCATGTTTACTCTAAAAAAACCAGTCAAGTGCAAGTTGGACTTGCGCAATTAGTGTCCGTGATTACCTTTAAAATAAAAATTAGCTACCTAATAGCAAATAAATGAATGTAGTTCAATCTAGAATCTAGTAGTAAAAGTTTAAAATAAATATTTACTACTCGTACCTAAATATTTGTTTAATTATGAACAAATAAAATAAAATTATTTTACGAGGCTGGTTTGTCCGTGCAAAGTCCGAGAGATGGCACCACCGGCGCGTATCGAGGTCATGTTTAGTTAGTAGCATCTCTTGAATGAACGCACACCAAGATTCAGCCATATTGGTGTATTTCTTTGTGTTTGGCATTCGTGTGAATCAAGGAAGTCGAGTGATTTTCAAGAAATGGACGAAAAAGAATTTCGTGTGGTGATTAAACATTATTTTATGAAAGGCAAAACGCCTCAGAAGACTAAAGAGAAGCTTGATAAACATTATGGTGACTCTGCACCTTCGATTAGAACAGTTTATAAGTGGTTTCAAAATTTTCGGACTGGCCATATGGGCACAAGGGACGCTGAACGTTCTGGACGGCCTGTGGAGGTTACGACTCCAGAAATCATTGATCAAATCCATGATATGGTGATGGATGACAGAAGAGTTAAGGTGCGTGAGATTGCTAGTGCTGTGGGCATCTCGACTGAACGGGTACATAATATTTTGCATAAACATTTGGACATGAGAAAGCTATCCGCAAGATGGGTGCCGCGATTGCTCACGCTTGACCAAAAACGGAATCGTGTGAAGTGTTGCAAGGATGGTTTGCAGCTGTTCCAGAAGAATCCGGAGGACTTTAAGCGTCGTTTCGTCACTGTGGATGAAACATGGATACATTACTATACTCCTGAGACCAAACAACAATCTAAACAATGGGTTACCAAAGGGGAATCTGCATCAAAAAAGGCGAAGACCGTTCCTTCGGCCGGAAAGGTTTTTGGGATTCGCAAGGGATAATCCTCATCGACTATCTGGAAAAGGGCAAAACTATTACAGGTGAATATTATTCATCGTTATTGGACCGTTTGAAAACCGAGCTGCAAGAAAAACGCCCGCGATTGGCCCACAAGAAAGTCCTTTTCCATCACGACAACGCACCAGCACACACCTCAGCAGTTGTGGTCGCAAAATTAATGGAAATAGGATTCCAACTCGTTTCACATCCCCCCTATTCTCCAGGACTACTATTTGTTCCCCAATTTGCAGAAATGGCTGGCGGGACAAAGATTTTATTCAAACGAGGAGGTGATTGCAGAGACTAATGAATATTTTGCAGACTTAGACAAATCCTATTATTCGGAAGGGATCAACAAACTAGAACATCGTTGGACGAAGTGTATAAGCCTAAAAGGAGACTATGTCGAAAAATAAAAAAGGTTTACCCCAAACACATAAGTAGTTTTTATTTTTGCACGGACTTTTCAAACCAGCCTCGTATCTTCGGTACCTATCCGTTGGTCACCAGTCATCATGATATTACTGACTGCACCGAACACGTACTGATATTTCGTAGCTTTTAGTCCCGGTTGAATTTCCAACTCTCCAAACGTTCACCATTCTGTCATGCCACATAGTTTTTTTTACGCCAGGAAAATTATCAAACATAATGCAATCGTGATAATTTTCCCTCAATCTACACACTATTTAGACTCTTCCAGAATTTTTTCAAATTTTCTAATGAGAGCGGGAGGATAGAGATTTTTGACCCTTTTTTAAAAATAATACAAAGAAAAGTACGCGCAAATATTACATCATATATATTTTTGAACTTTTTTTTTACGAGTTCACTCCCCAAAACTAACCCCTTATGTTTTAAAATTACACGACTCTGATTAGGCCATTAATTCCTCTATTTGTGCCAAATTTCAACTTTCAATGTCAAGTAGTTTTGGAGAAAATCGGATGTGAATGACGGACAGACAGACGGACACCGAAGTGATCCCATAAGTGTTCCGTACGGAACACTAAAAATAGAAGAAAAAACATTGAATACAAACAAACATTTAACACTAACTATTGCAAGATAGACTGAAAGTTAAAGGGGTCCAGCCACAGAAAAACGTTATGGTTGAAAAATCTGAGACAGTTTAGCACTACAACACTGTTTGGAGAAGCTACCAATACGGTATAATCTGCTGATAATCATCATACGTTGAGGACAGGGCGTGAAGAAGAATTAAGCTAAAAAAAATTCTTTTTATTATTAAAGATTTGGCTGAAAGTACATAATGCAAAAACGACTGAGTAACAAAAAGATGATAAATTTATTGCAACAACAGCAACAATTTTTCTGTTTTAAAGGCAATTTTTTTATTGGCTCCTGAAACTCTTAAATAATGAAAATTCAGTTTAGTGAACGGCTAAAAACTGTTGAGTTACTAACATGGGGTGAAAAGTCCCGAGAGTTGGCAGCACCAACAAAAAACCATATGATTTTCAGTCACTTTTGCATGACATTTTGTTTATTAATTTGCGAGTTTGTTTGTTGTTTGAGTGACGATACTTTTGATTTTTGCAAAACGATGGAACAAAAAGAATTTCGTGTGTTGATTAAGTCTTGCTTTTTGATGGGAAAAAATACAACCAGAACCCAAGAATGACTTGAAAAGTGTTATGGCACATCTGCTCCGTCGAAAGCAACCATATGTTGATGGTTTAGTGGACTTACAGTCCCTGGCCAAATTATTAGACGCACTGTATTTTTTTTTAGTAACTTTATGTTTCTTAAGAGTTTTTTATGCAATAATGGTATATTTAAACTACAATATTATTGATTTTTATTTAAAAGAATTGTTGTAGACTACATATTTGTATTTATTTTTAACATATGGCAACACTGTGTTGCCAAAGTGATACATGAACGTAAACAAGTACAAACCTGTATCAGTCGCGATCGGAATCGACTCAAGTACGGACGTGTTTCTGTGGCTTTATGGACTGTGATTGTTTGTTTAACAGTTTTATACTACTCAGTTATTAGTTTATTTTGTATGCAGTGTTTTAAAAAAGTAATTGGACTATTTTCATTATGGGTAGAAAAGGCGATCTTTCACCACGTAAAAAAGCTGAAGTAAAGGCCCTTGTGATTGCGAAAACATTTACAAACCGAGAAATATCACGAAGATTGGAGGTTTCTGAAGCTAGTGTACGACGGATAAAAAAGAAAATTGAGTCAGGGAAGGAATTAAGCCCGAAAAGAAAGAAAAGATGCGATAGAAAACCAATTTTCACTCCACGGTCAGAGAGATGTTTGAAGAAAATTTGTGTAGAAAACAGATTTGCTACCACAAAGGTAATAAAATCACAACTCCAGGATGCTAGCGTAAATGCTTCTGAGCGCACTGTTCGAAGAAAATTGAAAGAATTAGATTTTAAGGCCTGTCGCCCCGCCAGGAAGCCCAAGTTAACAGCTGCAATGAAAGCAAAGCGCCTGAAGTGGGCCAAACATTGGCAAGACAAAGATGTGGACTTCTGGAGGTCGGTAAGATACAGCAATTTAATCAATAATTGATACATTATTATCATTTTCAGTTAAATAAAGCAAATAGACATGGAAGTTTATATATTTTTCCTATTTTTGACAGGTCTGCTTCAGTGACGAAAGCACATTCGAAATTTTGCAGAATAAAGCTCAGTATGTGCGTCGTCGTCATGGAGAAAAGTTTCATCCTGATTGTGTCGTCCCGACGGTTAAACATCCCACCAAAGTGATGATTTGGTCAGTCATCAGCGGCAAGGGCACTGGACGTCTGTACGTCGTCAAAGGAATAACGAGGCAAGATCAGTACAAAGAAGTATTACAAAATCGGTTGATTCCGCAGCTCAGAGAATGGTTTCCAAATGGGGAACCATTCACTTTCATGCAAGATGGAGCTCCCTGCCACACTGCTCGGTCTGTTAAAGCTTTTTTGGCAGAAAAAAATATCCCTCTGTTGGATTGGCCCTGATATGAACCCCATTGAAAATGTGTGGGAGCTGATGAAAAGAGAAGTGGCTAAAGATGTGATTACCAACAAAACCCAGCTCCTAGAAAAGATTATTCATGTGTGGAATCATCATCCTCAAATGCAGGAGACAGTACAATCTTGCATTGATAGCATGCCGCGCAGAATTAAAGCTTTGATAGCGGCTAAAGGTGGCTCAACTAAATATTGACTTTTACTAACATTAATTTCACTTTTCTTTAAAACTTAATAAACTTATGCTTTTCTAAATTAAATGCTGTTTTATTTATGTCAAATAAATAGGTAATTGATTGGATAATATAAAAATAAAAAACAAATCAATTTAAAATAATAAAACGGTACAATATCACTCGGTAATTAATATTTTACATGAAATCTTGCAGTGCGTCTAATAATTTGGCAAGGGACTATAAGTCTAAATGAGGCAGTAACTCCAAAAAAAAAAACAAAAAATCCACCATATAGTTCTAAAGGACCGCTAAGTGAAAGTGAAAGAGATGGCTGACATCGTAAAGATATCAGCATGAACATTTGCATACGAAAAAGCATACATGCCTGATGGGTACAGCGGACTCTCACGACTAATCAAAAACGGCAACGTGTCGAAGATTCAGAAAGCTGTTTGACACTGTTTTTGCGTTGATTAATAACAATAGACGAAACGTCGATCCACCACTACCCGCCTGAGTCCAATAGGCAGTTCACAGAGTGGCTGGAACCGCATGCAAGCCGACCGAAGCATCTACAAACACAAACATCAGCTGGAAAAGTTTTGACCAGTAGTTGTTAGGATGCGCATGGAATAATCGGGATCGACTATCTTGAGAGAAGACTATTATGTTGGTCTAGTGGACCGTTTGAATGGTGAAATCAAGAAAAAAGGTCGCATTTAACGAAGAAAAAAGTGTTTGTTTCACCAAGATAATGCACCGGCTCACAACTCTATAAAATCGATGGTGAAATTGGACCAATTGAGCTATGAACTGCTTTCTCATCCGCCATATTCACCAGATCTGGCTCCTAGCCATGATTACCTTTTTCCAAATTTAAAAAAGGTGGCTCCAGGGGAAGAGTTTTGGCTAAAATGAAGAAGTGAAATGGGAAACTGAGGCTTTTTTTAGAGAGCTCGACAATCATACTACGAGTATATGAAAGGTATCTAAATGTTAGAAGATTGCTGGAACAAGTATATCGCTCTTGAAGGAAACTACGTTGAAGTATAAAATCGATTTTTTAACCAGATAATAATAAATATATTACTTAATAATTCTAGAAAAATAAGATTTACAAAACATTGGTGTGGTATATATGTATGTATGTGCCTGTACATTTATGCAGGTATAGGCGGGTATCCCGTGTTGAAATTACGCATGCTGGCTTTCGGTAGGTGTAACTGGATCTATGATATTGAATTATTTACTATTACTATCTTAGAACTTATTTACTATTTATTTATTCTTTTGGTTAAGACCGAATGCTGTGTACGTTTTAGCCCACCTGCAACTTTTTGAATTTATAGAGTCACGGTGCACAAATAGTAAAATATGTTTAGAATTTATTGGTATCCTATTAAAATTCTATCCGGGTGGCAGCTGAAACGCAACTAGGAAGGTCTGACAGTCTTGAGGATAATATTTTATACATATTTTAAATTTTTAAAATAGATAAAGCACTGGTATGAAATAATTTAAAACTTGGTTAATCGCGTACATTCTAACCTTCAGACAAGTGTAAAGTTTTATGGATGAACGCTTTAATCACTAAATGGTCTATTATGGTTATAATTGTCTTAATCTTATAAAGCTAGTGGCTGTGCCCGCGGCTCCACTCGCGCGGACTTGTTCACTATTATCGTCACAGCTCATTCCTTATTACCTAACGCAATAAAATATATCCTATTAACCTGGCCAGAGAACATATGTATGAATTAAAAAAAAACACGTAAATCGGATAAGTGGTTCTCGAGTCATAAGCGCACTAAGGGACAGATAGACAGACAAATAGACAAAGAGACGTTGCAACTATAATATATATAAAATGAAACATCTCTCTGTCTGTCTGTTTGTTCGTTAGTGTGCATATCACTGGAGAACCACTTATCCGATTTACGTGCTTTTTCTTAAAACATACATATGTTCTCCGGCCAGGATATAGGCTAGGCTATTTTATTACGTTAGGTAACATAAGGAATAAGCAGTGACGGTAATAGTGAATCAAGTCAAAAAAAAAGTTTGTCGGTGCGCGTTCTCTTGCAATACACTGCCTAAGCCATTAAATATGGAACAATATCATGTAGCAAAGAATATCTATAAAATATATAAAATGCAACGTCTCCCTGTCTATCTGTCTGTCTACCTGTCAGTTATTGCGCTTATCATTCGAGAACCACTTATCCGATTTACGTGCTTTTTTTAAAACATACATATGTTCTCTGTCCAGATTATAGGATATATTTTATTACGTTAGGCAACATAAGGCATTAACGATAATAGTGAATCCAGTTGGAAAAAAGTTTGCCACTAGCGCATTCTCTTGCAATACGCTGCCTAATCATGTAGCAAAGAATATAATATATATAAAATCCAACGTGTCTTTGTTTGCCTGTTTGTCCGTTAGGGCGCTTATTACTCGCGAATTAATCCGATTTACGTGTTTTTTTGAAATTCATACATATGTTCTCAGGTCAGGTAATAGGATATATTTTATTACGTTAGGTAATATAAGGAATGAGCAGTGACGATAATAGTAAATAAAGTCCACGAGAGCGAATTCGCGGGCATAGCTAGTTTTATATATATTATAGAACTGGACAGAGAATAAATGTATGAATTAAAAAAAAAAAACACGAAAATCGGATAAGTGGTTTTTCGAATGATAAGCGCACTAACGGATAGACAGACAGACAGACAGAGAGACGTTGCATTTTATATACATTATAGATATTCTTTGCTACATGATATTGTTCCATATTTAATGGTTGAGGCAGTGTATTTCAAGAGAATGCGCTAGCGGCAAACTTTTTTACCGACTTGATTTACTATTATCGTCACTGCTTATTTCTTATGTTACCTAACGTAATAAAATATAGCCTATAACCTGGCCAGAGAATATATGTATGTTTAAAAAAAGCACATAAATCAGATAAGTGGTTCTCCAGTGATAAGCGCACTAACGGACAGGCAGATAGATAGACAAAGAGACGTTGCATTTTATATATATTATAGATAATCTGGCCAGAGAACATATGTATGTTTAAAAAAAAAAACACGTAAACCGGATAAGTGGTTCTCGAGTGATAAGCACACTAACGGACAGACAGACAGACAGAGAGACGTTGCATTTTATATACATTATAGATATTCTTTGCTACATGATATTGTTCCATATTTACTGGTTTAGGCAGTGTATTCCAAGAGAACGTGCCAGCGGTAAACTTTTGTCGACTTGATTCACTATTATCGTCACTGCTTATTCCTTATGTTATCTAATGTAATAAAATATAGCCTATAACCTAGCCAGATAACATATGTATGTTTTAAAAAAAAAGTACGTAAATCGGATAAGTGGTTCTCCAGTGATAAGCACACTAACGGACAGACAGACAGAGAGACGTTGCATTTTATATATATTATAGATTAACCTGCTCGTCGTTGGAATTGTAATACTACTAAGCATAAAATGAAAAATTGTTACAGACCATATAATGCACTAACGTCGGTAAAAAAATTTTTCCCATTTAACTTCTGTACGTAACTAAATAATCTCGAGGTATATAAGCAACACCATGTAAGTTGCCCTTGTGTGTCGAGTATACCGTAACATATATTTAGTCTATTATTGTAACTACATTGGTATTTTGGATTCTTTAACACAATGACACTATACCAAATACTTGATTATTGCAACCGACGCAAGTTTTGCTAACCATGTTAGCATAATCAGGAGTAATGATAGACTAGAGCTAAGATGAAAAACTAGGATATTTATACTAAAATTGTAATTTAGTCCAGAGAACTATATTTTATAATTCTTACGCGCTTAATAAACACCGATCAGATACATTTATTAATTTTAAATTATCTAATGTTCATATTAACTTGTACCAGAGAATGTTTGACAAAGGTTAGTATTTCTGATCTACCGTACTTCAAATGCCCTAGATATTTTTTAAATCTCGTTTCAATCGACGTTCTAGTTTGTCGAACACCCAGCCACGGTCATAGAAATTGCTTCATTTAATAAAAATGATATTTTTCCAAAACTGAACATTAATTCTCACTTCTGATGATTTTAACAAATGATGTGAAAAGAAAAACTATAAATAATATATACTGGAGACAAAAAACCTAAAGGAAATAAAGATGGAAAATAATAAATCTCTAATGTATTGATGATTAAGAAAATACTTCCATTTTTCATGGAAATAAAAAAGAACTTAAGAAAAAACAAAATAAAACATTAAAAATATGTTTTTAAACATTTTTTTCCTCGTCTAATATTGCGTTGAGCCATCTTTGGCCTTTATCGCTGATGCAATTCTGGTTGGCATCAAGTCAACCAAATTTTTTGTGATTTTATCACTGATTTCTTCTACACGTTCCTAATTGTTTGCTTTGGCTCATCTTTACTTTTAGGCAGTATTAATTTTTTTCATCATGATCATCCACAAGTCCCCTATAGGGTTTCAATCGGAGCTGTCTCCTGGCCTTGGCAATGCTAAAATCCCATTTTCCTCGAGGTCGCTCTCTACTGTGGCGGAAGTAAATAACTACGGGAAAGAGTGCGTTGAATACAAGGCCAAAGCCTACTAAAGGGCAGATGAGAAACCGTGGTTCTTGGGGTTTTAAGTAACTTTCTGACATCTCGCCTACGACTGCACGAATCGGGATGGAGGGATCTTTACTCTTCCAGATTAGAACAATGAATGTTCGGAAGATTATTGCAAATTGACACGGTCTAATCCCAAAAACCACGAATATTCATCTAACCAAGGCCGTGAAAACTTCCGTTCCATATATCTATTTGGATTGTCTTATCTATGTCCTGGTCACTGGGCAAAAGGCGAGTCTAGATGGTATTTACATAATTTATGGAGATACTATTCACGATAGCTCTTTTTTGTGTGATATAAATAGAATAATGTAACGTCAAATATAATACTCAAGTGTCTTTTAATTAATTTATTAATATTATCTTAGGACGCATAAAATTTATTCAATCTAAAAGCGATAGTTTAATAAAAATACGAAAGGTCATCATGGCAAAATATTTCCAATCGACAAATTACAGTAATTAATGCAATATATTAACTTTTATATCCATATCTTATAATAAATACCAAACAAAATAATTATATTTTGTAATATATCCAATATTTACAAATTGTTTTACAATTAAGAGAATTTTAATGAATATTGTTTTTTAATTAACCATATTAGAGTAAGTACTATTTAATTACTGAAATACTTTAGAATTGCTAAGGAAATTACTTCAACAGGTATGCGAATACCACTGAATAGTTAATATACATTCAAGGTATCTAGAATCAGACAAAATATCTGAAGAATGGTTGATTTAGAATTTTTTTCTACGATATTGTGTGCTTTGTTTACAAAAAAAAATATTTCTTTCCAAAGATTTGTTGGTATTAAATAATGACTAAATCAATTTATACCTGATTTTCACCCCCTAATAACACATACATATACATACATATACATACATATATATATATATATATATATATATATATATATATATATATATATATATATATATATATATATATATATATTCACTACTTTCTTATTTAGATTAGCCGTTAATGCTTAGAAAAATGAATAATAATAATTATTATGAATAAAAAAATAAAAATAAAACATTCAAGGGAAAATAAAACAAGTCACACTAAAGTTATTATTATGTATATTGTATAGTAGAGTATAAACGAAAACATTAAAATACGTTGTTTATACAATAAAATGAGTAATTTTAGTTTGTAAAATTTTGCTTGAAA
This sequence comes from Pachyrhynchus sulphureomaculatus, assembly GCA_019049505.1. Taxonomy (NCBI): domain Eukaryota; kingdom Metazoa; phylum Arthropoda; class Insecta; order Coleoptera; family Curculionidae; genus Pachyrhynchus; species Pachyrhynchus sulphureomaculatus. Next base: position 35,079,984 of record CM032456.1, on the reverse strand, counting down.
AAGAAATGGTGTTTATATAATTGTCAAGGTCACACAAACTACTCTATATATGTTCACGAGATTCCAAAAAATTGCAAGTTCCAGTCATTTTCTTAGCCATTTTTGAAATGGATGGAACATAAATATTATCTCCTTCTACAAGCTCGCTTTCGTCGTCATTATCGCTTAAAATCTTTCCAGAAGTAACTGATGTCGCAATTTAATCATCAGTTAATATTTCTCTCATCATTATCAGTACATACACATTCTTCAAAATTAAAGTGATTAAACACCTTTTTAAATCTCGATTTCCACTGTACTTTGGTGAATGTCAGCATCGCAAATAAATTCTAGACAATCAGTAGAATCTTCTCGATGTTTTTCAATCCACTGAGTCAACGGTAGCTCATCATCTGAGTCATATCTACATTCTTCCTTAAAAATCCGCCATGCTTAAAAATGTTTGCAATGGTTTCTCTACTGACTCTTTGCCAAGCCATATGGATAAAGTTTATAGCGCCCAAAAGAGTTACAGAAAAAATGTTACCTTTACCGATCATCTCTAACATTTTCATAAGTAAAATTTTTCTATAGCCTAGAGCACTTGTGTTTGGAGGCATAAAAACCAATTTTATTTGCTGTAGGTCAACTCAGGGTGCGCTGGACAGTTGTCAAGCAAAGGTAATATTTTTCTGTTCGTGAATTTTAATTTTTTGTCTCATTCGCTCAGTTCATTTTTAAAAATTTCTAATGTCATCCAGGCTTTTGATCTGTACTTTACTGGTAAATGTTTGTTTTTAAAATACCTGGGAATGGCGGATTTTCCTATCACCAACAATTTTCCTTTCTCTGTTTCAGACATATTTGCAGTTACCAACACAGTAACCCTTACTTTTGATAATTTTCCACCAGCACAATTCTCTATGACAAACTTTAAGTCTTATCAGGCGTCATCTTGTAACACAAACCCGTTTCATCCGCATTAAAAATGTCCACATATTCATAACTTTCTCGAATTTCCGGCCATACATTGACCAACCACTGAACAACAACAATTATAACCACTCCTACAGTTTCTCCTACTATCTATCTTATCCCCACTAATATTATGCCGGCTTTTAAATCGTTCAATCCGACTTCTAGAACAGTTAAACTCGGTGTTCTCTATTTTCCTTCCCAATTCACTAGCTTTCTCTTGTAAAGTATAATCAGTAATAGCAACATATTCATGTCGTTTTTGACTAAACTATTTAAGGAGTCCTTTATCGGCTTGGTCATGTGTAGATTTTCTTACTTTTTTACAACTAAAGTTTCTTTTGTTATAGATTGATAAGATTTGATCAAATATGCATTAGAACCGCATAACATAACAAATGAATTGATTATAATACTGCTCGAACTAGCGACGCGACGGAAACAAGTAGAATAGGGGTTCCCAGTGAATTTCCTAGAACAAGTCGCGTGACATCGAGCACAGGGAGTGGCAAGTTCGTTATAAATGGACACAAAACATCCAAATTTGGTTCGTTTTATCCGGAGGTTCGTTATAACCGGGTTCTTTATAATCAATAAAAATTTGCATTGGTTTTATGGAAGTTTTTTCGTGCATTGTAAAATAGTTCGTTTTAACCGGAAATTCACTATAAACGGATTCGTTATAAGCAGACTTCATACAGCACAGATCATGCTTTTAATCTTCCAACAGAATGAAAATGCGTAATAAAACAGGATCCCAATGCATCAGCAGTTAACGACTTACTCCCCAACGCCAAGATCATCCATATAAGCATGGATGGGGCGGGCCGCGGAGCCAGCGCTTTGTTATCTACGGTTACGATAACGCATAAATAGCGCGCACAGCACACAAATTTTCAGTGAACCGTCAACCACCGACCAGTAAACATCAGTAATGCCAAATGAGACAACTTTGCTTACTTCCAGTGAAAAAATGCACTCCCGGACCTACAAAGAAAGGTGAGATGTAAATAACATTAATATAGTATTATTACTATACTTATATTGTCTATTTAAATTGTATTCACACCTAAATAGTATTGCCCAGTAGTGGTAGAACAAATGGGGACCTTTTGTAACACGGAGATGTATTTTACGAAATTGGAATAAATAATTCTTTACATAATGTTGGACAAAATTCTGCTTAACGTGAACTTCTTTTTATCAGTGATGTAAAACTATTATACAATTTGTATCATAATTTTCTACAAAACTGTCAAAATTTAACTACGAAGTTTGATAAGAGAAAGTAGTTGCAGTAATTTTTTTGAAAAAATTAGAGGCGAAAGTTGTACAAATATTATATAAAATATTGTATAATTTGTGTAATGGATTTTTTTTTCCGATTTTACGACTTAAGAGGGGGGATTCCTAATAAATACACAATATTACCAAATATTTATTTCTGCTTGTTCGGTCCAGATTATGTCTTCTTTTCTGGGTACAGCACACGTTGGTCTTGAATCGCTGTAAATTGTACCCGGTGGTAAACACAGTTCTGGAACACTTTCCATGAAAATACTTGTAGAATGTACTCAGCAGACCAACCTTTCTCGATGTTCCAAGAAATCAAGGTTGTTAGTGATATTTGGGTCTTCAATCAGGTGAACAGCTCTCTTATGAAAAATCCAAAATACAGTGTGTTTGGAAGCAATAGTACATCGTTCCGGTTCTAAAGATTTTGTAGACCGAACATATCACCAACTTAGAAGTTCTGCGCCGAATAGGCAATGACAAAGAAATTGCACTCACAATTAAAGGGCGAACCTCATAAGACATAATAAATACCGTCTCTTGCAGCTGAAAAAACAGGGAAAGATAGACAGCAAACGAGGTCTAAGGAGAAGAATACACACTAAAGACAATAGTTCGGATTTACGTATGTTCAGCTGTTTCGAAGCGCTGTCAATAAAATAAGGATTGCCACGTTAACAGCCAACGTCCGAAACGGACAGGGCAGTGGAATTAATAGTTGTGGTGTATAAAGCTTTCTAGTTCAAAATAATACTCCCAGGTGAACTATGCGGTCCAATGCTTTGGATATGTGTAATACAACCTCTCAAGATTCTCCAAAGTGTTCAATGAGTAACATTCATTTTTTCCTAGATTTTAAGATCATGTTACAACACCGTTTTTCTTTCTTTAATTCATGCAATAATTGTTAATTTAAGTTAAGCAACGAATTTAAATCTTATTACAGTTTATTATATTTGGTTAAGCAGTGTAACTCAACCAGTAGTAGGCGCATGTGATCGATTTAACTTATTTCATTTGCATTGAATGTGTCTGGATTATGATTAGTACGAGCATCATCGGTCCTTGTCCATCAAGTCGCGAGTTTATCACTCCTCACTCATTTGGAAGATTTCACTTCGAAAGAAGGAGAACGATGATATATAAACAGTGTGATACCTTTTTCCGTCCTTCATGTAATGAAGGCTTCCTTTTTGCCATCCATGATATAGTGTGTTTTTTATCATCGAGCCGTTCCTGAAATATCCTACCCATCCTAAAACATTTTGGGTCAAGTGTTGATTAGTTACCCAAATGAAAATAAGGAGGTAGTGTGTGAGGCAATATTTTGATGGGAAACTACTCACCAGGAGAAGCAAGACAGTAAGTCGATAACTATATCAGTTAAATATCTCAGTTCCTTCCCACAACGTGTGTTCCTGGCGACTACGTAACACGTGTGATCCCGGATTCGGTTTTATCGGAAGTGAACCTGGAACCATCTTTCTATATCGTGCCTTTTTAAAGCCATTTTTTTATTCTCAATAATAAGTGATACGAGAAGCTATACTACCTTCATGATTCTAACTTAAAGACTATCTGTGCACTCTCGTAACATAAAGGGTTAATAATCTAGTCTATTTAATTCTAAGGATGTAATAAATGTAAGAATTTTTTATTTTGTTAATATACTTTTCTTTGTGTTAGCGTAGGGTTTCACTGAACTCCCCTTCTATCTTACAGGATGCATCAGTTGTACTTTATTCAATTTTGTAACAACAACTAAATAGTCTTAAGTATTTTTTCATTTTTTGAGCTGAACTTAGATTCTTTTTATTCTAAAATGAATGGTGTCCAAAACAGTACAACTAAGCTTTAAACAACTATAGAGATTATTTTCAAAAGGCGTACAAAAATTACCTCGATCTCCATATTTCTCCAAACAAAACGGGCTAGCTGATAATTTAATTTTGTTCCTTCTCAATAATACTATCCACTCAATCCATTCTCAAAAATTAGAATATACATAAGAGGCAAATAGTGGCTCTTATTTAATAAATAAAGCATTTATTTAAAATATAAAAGAAAGAGTACACAGTATAGAGTGTTACATAAGTTAGAAGATCTCCTGTTGATCTTTTGCTTACGAAAGCCATATTATTGGCTGCTAATAATATTGAATCCTTCTAGATATCTTAAAAGACGCAGATTGATAGTTTTTTCCAAAACTTTTGATATTACTTAAAGCAGTGCGACTGGGCGGTAGTTCTTTGGCAAGGTCTTCTTGCCTTTTTTGGGTAACAGCTGAACTTTAGCGCATTTCCAGCAGGAATGAAATATTCCCCCTCTGTAGGGTAGGTTGAACAGTCTACAGAAAACTGGTGTTAGTTCGCTCGCGTATTTTTTGAGTACTATTCCGTCAACCTGAGGCCTTCTTGGTGTCTAGCTTCGTTAAAATACGTTTTATGATACGTTATCTGAAGACAATATCGGGCATCTTTGACTGTACTGCATAATTGGTAATGTTTTTCCTTGGAAAGCCAGAAACTATAACAAGTTGTCAACTGATGTTCAAATAGTACGAGTATTATCAGGCCATGTGAGTGGTGTCACCGTGGATTTAGTAAAATTTTAACTAACGGCCTTAGTGACTGACCAAAAGGAATTGTTCGGGCGGGCAAAAAGATTGTTTTTTTAATTCTTTGATTGTGTGCCCCTTTCGTTTCATCCGTGTGTTCTGGGCACGAACAAAGATGTCACGATTTATGACGTTCGAATTTTCACGCCATTGTCGGCAGGCAAGCTGTTTAGAAGCAACAGCTCTTTGCATTTTCGGTAGAAACAAGGCTTATGTTGGACAGGCATTTCGAAAAAGGGGTGTAAGCTTCATACCAGCGAAAATAATATCGGAAACCTCCTTAGCGCAGTCAGATGGATCGGATCTAAAACAAACGTCCAACCAAGGGAAAGTTCGAACATATTCGACGAGTTTTTCCCATTTAGCAGATTTTTTAATGCGAAATCTTGCGCGATTTAGTCTGTCACTGATCAGTAGGATACTCGATGTCGAAAGCAGTTTTATGGTCGGTGGCAGATTTGATCTCTTAAACTGTTGGCATTTATACTTTCAAAACTTTTTTGTAAGAAATATTTGTCCACTGTTTGTTAAATATGCAAGTGCAAATAAATTTTTATGAATAGACCGTATATTTGCAACATATTGCATAGTCATGTAAATTATTGTTCTATGTAACAATGATAAAAATTAAAAATAATACAAACTAAATCAAGTATTATCAAGTAAAGATATTAAATATATAATAATACACATAGTCATTCGAGACAAAATTTCTGTCAATTCCATTTTAATCCATGGCTCTTTGGCCATACGGGCTTCGATGGTCTCGGCAGTAGGACTGAGATAAAATCATCACGGTCGCGCAATTATCTGTTTCTGAATGAAGATTTGATTTTTACTATTAGCTATTCCAGTATAGAAGTTCCCTGAATGCTGATTTTTTACAGCAGGATATTAACTTGTTGGCTATTGTTACATGCTCTCGTTAAAATCCTATCTTCGAGCATTTTTAAGAGGTCATACCTAGTCAGGATTTTCAAAAAATCGATTTTCCAGTATTAGCATTTTCTTTAAGTACATACCCTCGAGTTTATCTAAAAAAATGTTTACGGTGATTCGACAAATATTCGGCGCGTTCGAGACTGGGCGGAGCAGAGGTATGAGCTGCTCTTAAACATACCTGCTCATTTTGCCTAGTCATCTACTGTATCTACTGTATTTAGGAAGGTCACGTGCTTAGTCAGTATAAAATTCGACGCTGAACTGTGAAGTTATGCGATTGTACTTACTATCGTGATTTCTCTGTGAAAATACATCGAAGTAAGTGGAGTAGAGAAAAGAGATCATTTTTAAAAATTCAGAAATCCAGGACTAAGAATAGGAAAAAAGTTTTCAATCCTAAAATTGAGGTTGACGAGAGAATTTTCAGTGTCTCCGCGAAAAAATTCAAGAAATAAGAGGAGATCATTGTTCCCCGTGATCCATCAGTCAAATACAGATTTTTCAACTTTATAACAGTCAGTGTAAACAATGTGATGAAAATATGAAACTTCAAACTACTAGTGAACAAGGGCTTGATTTACTAGGTATAAACTCTTTTTGAAACTTTAAAGGCATTTTTCTCAAACCTATGTTTTTCAAGTCGGTGAGCAAGATATCTCGGGAATGGCTAAACCGATCGCGCTCAAATTGTTACACAAGCTTTAGAACTTTATTTTTCAGTCACAATTTAAAACGAAATTTTTTGTCGAAAATTATTTTTTTTTTTGAGAAGCCGCCATTTTGTTTAAACGTGATATTTGGCATATTTCTTCGATTAAAGACAAGACTTGACCTTATATTGTTTTTAGTGTTCCGTACGAAAAACTTATAAGATCACTTCGGTGTCTGTCTGTATGTCTGTCACACCCGATTTTCTCCGAAACTATTTGTCGTAGAAAGTTGAAATTTGGCAATAATACAGGAATTGATGGCCTCATCAGAGCCATGTAGTTTTGAGAGTTAAATTTTGACTTAAGGGGTTAGTTTTGGGGGGTGAAATCGGAAGTGAAAAAAAAATTTTTTTACTAAGTCATCGAGTGTGGTGTTAAATGAAAGCTTATGAAAGCACGAGTAAAAAATATACATATAATGTAATACTTGCGCGCAATTTTCTTTGTATTATTTTTAAAAAATCGCGAAAAATCGCTGTCCCCCCGCCTTATCTCGAAAAGTACTTATCAAAAAATTTTGAAAAAATTCTGGACTATTATCCACGGGGTGTAGATTGAACGAAAATTATCAGGAGTGCATTACCTTTAATAATTTATCTGGTATATAAAAAAAACAAAAATTTCAAGGTCATCAGATTTCAGTCATCAGAGAACAAACTTTGTTGAAAACTCATTTGGGGTGTGTTTTGTGAAGTCACTGATGATTTTATACCTCTGTAACAAATTTTTTTATTTTAAAAGCAATCAACGTACGGAACACTAATTGCGCAAGTTCAACTTGCACTTGACCGGTTATTATTTGATTCCAGATGATCCAGTCCAGAAATATCTTGCTCACCGCAAGACGCCTTTTGTTGGAGGTGCTCTCGGAGATTGGCCGTAGCAGCTCAACAATCAATATTTTTGCAAAAAAAAAATATGAATGTATACGTGAAGATCAACTTAGTGTAACTCATTAAAATAAATGCAAAGGCCTTTCCAAAAAAAAATCTTGAAAAATCGCTTTTTTTTTCGGCGTCCTGACTAGGTATAACCCCTTAAGGTGGCAGTGATCTTTGTGAATTTGATCCTTTCCATACTGGGTTCTTTATAGCCCATTAGGGCGCATAGCGGAGGAGCCATGGTTACAAGTGAGTTCACATAGAATAATCTCTCTTTTTAGTTAAGAAAAGAATATGCAGTTCATTTTCTTATGCGACTGTATTCGGATTTTATATAGTTGTACTTTTAAAATTCATGAAATGTTAAGGAATTACCTGAGATTTTTGGGCGTTCGACACGTCCGCCGACTGTTCATCATTTTCTTCCATTGGTGGTATCTGAAAAAAACAAAACAAGAAAGGTTTTAGCAAATAAAAAAACATTTCGAAAGAAAGAGCCAATATTCTGTGTATAAAAAAAGTTCTAAATAAAATTATGGAAGAATTTCGATACAAACAGACAAATATCACTAGTATACCCAACTGTAATTTTTTCAGATGTACATATGAGAATAAGTGGTTCTGCATATTAAATGTCTACATCAGATCACATTTTACAGAGATACTAAGCTAGAGACTAAAAACAGTCATTTTAGGTCTCTTCGGACGGTCTTAATAACGAAAGTTCACGACAATTTGATAATCTTCATTATATATTTGAATTATTGAATATACGTCACCATAAGAAAGCTTATGGTGACGTTATATTCTGTATTTATTATCCAGAAAAAATAGAAATGGTACTTACGGCATGAATAACTTTAAAAATCTGAACATGAAAGCCTTTTTACAGATTTCTTAATATGAAAATAAATCTGAAATGTAAATTTTTTTTAAGAACCGTTGTTGAATTATTAGCTACGAGACTTCCTAAAAAAAATGGACCTCGAGGTTCTGATATTTCGAGAAGCTGCCGTGACACTTTATAAAATACATTGTTAATAATTCTTTATATTTAACGTCTGAATGTCGCAGCAATCATCGAAGTTAATATCGTCAACTGCGGTTTGCACTTGAATGAGTGGCCGCTTGGGAGAGCCGTGTGCTGTACAGGCAGTTGGTAGATATTGTAGAAATACCCACAACATTGTCTGGAGTAGCCCTCCTGCGTTTGAAATACAAATTTGTTTTGGCAATTGTACAAAGCGGAAGTGTATATCGACGTCCTTATCAATATGCATATGAGAATCTCTATTGCGAAAGTGAGACAATAAAAATAATTGTGAGGTTTCTTAACCTATTAAGAATTTAAATAAATACATAAATAAATAAATAAATATATATATATATATATATATATATATATATATATATATATATATATATATATATATATATATATATATATATATATATATATATATATATATATATATATATATATATATATATATATATATATATATATATATATATATATATATATATTTATATATATATATACAGTACAATTCCGATTATCCGAATCGCGATTATCTGAAATCCGGCTTACCCGAAACAAACTGTTAAAACGCAAATTGTATTCCCATTAAACGAAAAAATCCCCATTATTCGAAACAGACGATGAGTGGTTTCCTTAACGCGTCGGGGACTCCCCGACGTCTAGAATTCTCTATGTTTTGGTTAGTCGACGAGTCGACGAGTGTTATCAGTTACTTATTACGTCTATTATTATTGCAGAGGTAATAGAGAGGTTTCAATAGATATTTTACAAAATGGAGCGTCATAATAATAAGCGTAAACGTGTTGTTATTACCTTAAAAGAGAAACTTGAAGCAATTCGACGTTTAGATAATGGTGAACTTCTTAAAAATATAGCGAAGGATTTAGGTGGAGCCGTGAGTACTGTTTCAGAGTGGAAAAAAAATCGTGAAAAACTTGAAAAATGGTGTAGGGTTTTGTCATCGTCTACACAGGCACGAAAAAGTATGAAAAGCAATGTGGATCGAGAACGTGGAATACCAATTTCAGGAACAATTTTAAAACATAAGGCAGTGAGTTTAAGCGAAGAGTTGCCGGTTATTGAAGCGCCTGTAAATTTTTCTGCAAGTGGTGGATGGCTAGACAGGTTGAAAAAAGACATGGTACGTCAACTAAAATTTTGTGGAGAAAGATTTTCGGCTGATATATCTGCTGCAAAAAAATTTGCAGAAAATTTTGAGCAGCTTATGAAAGAACATGGTTTACAACCAGACCAAATCTATAATTGTGATGAAACAGGCTTGAACTACAAAATGTTGTCGTCAAATACCTTAGCTTCAAAAACGGAAGCTGGAGCACCTGGTTACAAATGTAGCAAAAAACGTATTACTGTTCTTGCATGCAGTAATGCTTCTGGAAGACACAAACTCCCATTATTATGTATTGGTAAGTCAGCAAATCCACGAACCTTTAAGGATATTCGTCGCAATGCTTTTCTAGTCAAAACAATGCCTGGATAAACGCAACTCTATTTAAAGACTGGTTTTTTGGAGATTTTGTTCCCAAAGTGGGACTTTTTTAAAAGAACATGGATATCCTAGAAAATGTATTCTGTTACTAGATAACGCCGCCACTCACCTAAGTTAGGAGCAATTGACAGTGGGGAAATAAAAGCAATGTTTTTGCCTCCTGCTGTAACTTCTCTCATTCAGCCTATGGATCAGGGTGTTCTGGAAAATTTAAAACGCAATTATAGGCGTTTGTTATTGGAGCATATTTTAGAAGTAGATGAAGGTGGCAATCTTACTGATTGTCTAAAAAAGATAAATTTGAAAAATGTTATATATTGGATAGCTTCAGCCTGGACTCAAGTAAAGAGTAGTACTCTGGAAAAATCTTGGTCAAAATTGATTCCACAAGAGGAGAGACATTACTCAGAGGCAGAAACAGAAGATAATGAAAGTTTACATCAAATTATTACAAGAATATCAGGATGTGAAAGTGTTACGGAAACCGATGTTTGTGAATGGTTAAACAGTGATAGTGTGGAAGATGAAATGACTGACCAAGAATTAATTAAAAGTGTATGCAAACATGCTATTAAAATAGACAGTGATGACGATGATGATAACGAAGTAGAAGCCACTGACAATATTCCAGTAAAAACGTCACATTCAGAAGGACTAAAGGCCCTAGAAAAAGCGTTAACTTATGTAGAACAACAAGAAAATGCAACCGCCGAGGATGTTTTACTTATTAAACGTTGGAGAGACATTGCAGCCAAAAACAGAACTAACGCAAAACGAGTGCAGTTAAAAATAACCGGTCAAGTGAACTTGCACAGTTAATCTTACGTACGTTGATTGCTTTTGAAATAAAAAAAAAGTTACGGTGGTATAAAATGAACAGTGACTTCACAAAATACACCCCAAAGGGGTTTTCAACAAAGTTTGTTTCCAATCTTTACTGAATACTGATGACCTTGAATTTTTTTTTTATATATATATATATCAAATAAACTATTAAAGGTAATGCACTCGTGATAATTTTCGTTCAATCTAGAATGGAGAATATTCCAAAATTTTTTGATCAGTACTTTTCGAGATAAGGTGGGGGGACAGCGATTTTTCGCGATTTTTTAAAAATAATAAAAAAAAAAGTGAGCCCAAGTATTACGTTATATATATATTATATATATATATATATATATATATATATATATATATATATATATATATATATATATATATTACTCGTGTTTTCACAAGCTTTCATTTGACACCACACTCGATAACTTAGTAAAAAATTTTTTTTTCACTTTTGATTTCACCCCCCAAAAACTAACCCCTTAAGTCAAAATTTAACTTTCTAAACTACACAGCTTTGATGAAGCCATCAATTCCTATATTATCACTAAATTTCAACTTTCTACGACAAATAATTTCGGAGAGAATCGGGTGTGACAGACAGATATACAGACAGACAGACAGATATACAGACAGACGGACAGAGAGACACCGAAGTCATCTTATAAGTGTTCCGTACGGAACACTAATTACCTCATTTTTAAGACATAAAAGTTAAGAATGAAACTGTTTTATTTTCGATTTTCGGTACATACCATATACATAAAATAAGTAAAGTAATTGTTCTATTCTTTGTTTTAATAAATACCTATCTACGTAATAGCATATCGTATAAATGCTTTTAAGTCAATCTGCAATGTTGTATTCATTCTAAACTTCTATTTTATAAAAAAAGTCGGATTAACCGAAATTTCGATTATCTGAAATCACTTTGGTCCATATTATTTCGAAAAATCGAGATTCTACTGTATATATATTACAATAGAGGTTTCCACGGATGGTGGAATGTAATACATTAAAATTCCGGGTTTCAATCCGTTCGTCAACAATGATTTTGCACAACGTTTCGCCAAAATTTCATTTGGCATTTTCAAGTGCTCCCGCTGCTCCTGCTACTCAATACTCTTATCTTGCTGCTGCTGCCAGTCGAAGCCAACTCAACCCAACCCCAACTCAACAACAACAGTTGGCTTCGAGTGGCAGCAGGACGTAAGTATAATAACTTATAAGCAGTGTCATAAGTACATTTCCGCCAACTTAACCGTTTATATTTTTGAAACTTGTTCTATATTCAACTCAACATTTTTTTAAGTTACTCTGTAATCAGATCTCCATCCCTTATATACAGTAACACATGGGCTGAAAAGTCCCGGGCCTAACACATAGATGGCGCTAGTTTTATTGCAGTCACCTTTTTTTCAGTTAATACTAACCTTCAAAAGACAGCTGTTAAAATTTCATGATATTCTATTCATTAGTTTGTGAGTTATTGTGCTAAGAGTGACGCTACTTTTGTTATTTTCAAAACAATGGATCAAAAACAATTTCGTGTTTTAATTTTACACTGCTTCTTGATGGGAAAAAATACCGTTCAAGCGAAGCAATGGCTTGAAAAGTGTTATGGGGACTCCGCTCCATCAGAAACAACAATAAAAACGTTGGTTTGTTGACTTCAAACGTGGTCGTAGAGACACCGATGATGCAGAACGCAGTGGACGTCCAAATGAGGCGGTAACACCAGAAAACATCAAAAAAATCCATAAAATCGTTTTGAATGATCGAAAAGTGAAGTTGCGTGAGTTAGCTGATATCGTAAAGATATCAAAAGAACGTGTTGGCTTTATATTGCATGAGCATTTGACTATGAGAAAGCTCTGTTCAAAGTGGGTGCCGCGTTTGCTCACTGTTGATCAAAAACAAGAACGTGTTGATGATTCTGAGCAGTGTTTGGCCATGTTTAAACGTAACAAACCGGAATTTTTTGCGTCGATATGTGACAATGGATGAAACATGGATCCATCACTTCACTCCGGAATCAAAACGATCGTCATCTGAGTGGACAGCAACTGGTGAACCTCGTCCAAAGCGCCCGAAAGCACAACAATCGGCTGGAAAGGTTATGGCCTCGGTATTTTGGGATGTGCGTGGTGTAATATTCATCGACTATCTTGAGAAAGGAAATACCATCAACAGTGAATATTATATAGCGTTATTGGAGCGTTTGAAGGCCGAAATTGCAAAGAAACGACCGCATATGGCAAAGAAAAAAATTTTGTTTCATCAAGACAACGCACCGTGTCACAAGTCAATCAAAACAATGGCAAAACTACATGAATTGAACTTCGAATTGCTCCCACATCCACCGTATTCGCCAGATTTGGCTCCCAGCGACTACTGGCTGTTCGCAGACCTGAAAAAAATGCTCGCCGGTAAGAAATTTCGCACGAATGAAGAGGTTATCGCTGAAACTGAGGCCTATTTTGAGGCAAAAGATAAATCGTTCTACAAAAGTGGTATTGAAATGTTAGAGCGGCGCTGGAATGATTGCGTTGCTCTTGATGGAGATTACGTTGATGAATAAAGCTAATTTTGAACCAAAAAAACCGTGTTTTCTTTGTTAGGCCCGGGACTTTTCAGCCCATGTGTTATTTCTGTTAAAATTGGAAATAATAGAAAAACAAGAACACTCAAATAGAAGCATATTACGATATATACGCAATACCTCTTTAGCAAGGAATGTAATTAGTTTTCGGCTGATAAACGATTGCTGTTATTAATAACAAATGGTATATATTTAAATAAATTAAAAACAACGACAAACAATAATGCAAACTGATAACGTAAATTTTAACAAATAAACGTCGACTTCTGGTACGCTTGTTAATCCCTAGTAGCCTACTTAACATGAACCATTTCGTATATCTTGTCTACATAACAGTTTTTACAGCACACAATGGTGTATTGTCATTGGGCGAAAATGGAAATTTTACAGAGTTTGTTAATATGGTTATGAAAAATATAAACGCGTCTAAGGCTTACCAAATTCCCAAAGATAACTCAAAACATTTAAATATTAAATCATCCTTTGTCAAAGGTAAGTAATACAATTTTATAGATGCATACAATTTTCGATAAAATTAATAGGTGCACGTAGGCTGAAAAGTTTTTGGTCTAATACATAGATATCGCCCTTTCCAAAAAATCCATATCATTTTAGAAGGTACCAACCTTCAAACAATACGTGTCAAAATTTCATGACATTTTGACGGTTAGTTTACAAGTTACAGTGATTTTAGTGACGCTACTTTGGAACAATGGAAAAAAACGAATTTCGCATGTTGATTAAACATTGTTTTTGATGGGAAAAAATACCGTTCAAGCAAAGCAATGGCTTGATAAGTGTTACAGGGAATCTGCCCCTGGAAAATCACAGACACAAATGATGCTGAACGCTCTCGACGCCCAAATGAGGTGGTTATACCGGAAAACAACAAAACAATCCACAAAATTGCTTTGGATGACCATAAAATGAAATTGCGTGAGGTAGCTGACACCCTAAAGATATTGAAAGAACGTATTGGTCATATTTTGCATGAACATTTGGGCATGAGAAAGCTCTGTTCGAAATGGGTACCGCGTTTGCTCACAGTGGATCAAAAACAACAACGTGTCGATGATTCTGAGCACTGTTTGGACCTAATTAAACACAATAAAAAGGATTTTTTCATACGATATGTGACAATGGATGAAATATGGATCCACCACTATACATCGGAATCAAATCGGCAGTCAGCTAAGTGGACAGCAGCCGGTGAAAGTCACCCTAAGCGACTAAAAGTACAATAGTCGGCTGGGAAGGTTTTGGCCTCTATAAAGGTAGAAATTGCAAAGAAAAGGCCTCAAATGAACAAGAAAAAAGTGCTCTTTAATCAAGATACTGCATCGTGTCACAAGTCAATGGTTACGATGGCAAAACTGCATGAATTAAAGTTCGAATTGCATCCTCATCCACCGTATTCCCCAGATTTGGCCCCCAGCGACTATTATCTATTCGCAGACCAAAAAAATGTTTGTGGGAAAGAGATTTGGTTCCACTGAAGAAGTTATCGCCGAAACTAAGGCCTATTTTGAAGGCAAAGACAAATCTTTCTACAAGAAAGGTGTAGAAATGTAAAAAAAGCGTTGGACTGATTGCATCGCTCTTAAAGGAAACCATGTTGATGAATAAAGTCGAATTTTGCAAAATTTGTTTAAAGTAGGTAGACCAAAAACTTTTCAGCCTGCGTGTTACTTTAGACCTTTACCAATCAATTAAAAAAACCTGTCCGGAAAAAAAGCAATAAAGTGATTTTTACCATTTTTAGTGTTCCGTACGGAACACTTATAAGATCACTTCGGTGTCTGTCCGTCTGTCTGTCCGTCTGTCACACCCGATTTTCTCCGAAACTATTTATCATAGAAAGTTGAAATGTGGTAGTAATATAGGAATTGATGGCCTCATCAGAGCCATGTAGTTTTGAAAGTTAAATTTTGACTTAAGGGGTTAGTTTTGGGGGGTGAAATCGGAAGTGAAAAAAAAATTTTTTTACTGGGTAATCGAGTGTGGTGTCAAATGAAAGCCTGTGAAAACACGAGTAAAAAATATATATATAATGCAATACTTGCGCACACTTTTCTTCGTATTACTTTTAAAAAATCGTGAAAAATCGCTGTCCCCTACCTTATCTCGAAAAGTACTGAACAAAAAATTTTGAAAAAACCCTGGAATATTCTCCACGGGGTATAGATTGAACGAAAATTATCATTACCTTTAATAACACAGGTTTACAAATTTTTAATTTGGAAAAATACCAAGAACGCCACATGCCTAGATAAGTTAATTGGGACCTCCTGAACACGAAAAACGCTATAATTTTTTTTTTTAAGTACCGTTTTTTAGATAACGGTACTTTTGTGTTTTTCGGTGTATGGTCCCACTCAAACCCTTATGGAGCCCAACCGAAAAGTCCGATCGAGATAAATGTCATACCGTTGGAAAGGCAACTAAATGCCTTTTCCGGCGGTATACTATAAATTTCTATGTGACAAGAAGTGGCTGAGTTATAACACCTCAAAGTTCAAAATTTGCCTATTTTTTACGTTTTTTTTTTTTTCAAAATTTTTCATTTTTATTTGGTTTTTTTTCTACGTTATTGTAAAGATCTGGAATGTTTTATTTTTTTACCAAGTAGTTTATTTAATAACCAACATTTTAAACGTAATTTGAAAAAAAAAGGATGAAAAATAAAGTTTTTATTAAGGATTTTGTGGAACGACAATATTTTCATTTTCATTGCTCACACGCTATATTCGGCGTCCATCAGAATTTGAATCACTGTATACGTTGGTAGCCCTGACACACGCTATATTCGGCGTCCATCAGAATTTGAATCACTGTATACGTTGGTAGCCCTGACACACGCTATATTCGGCGTCCATCAGAATTTGAATCTGATCACAGTAAACAGTTTGGCTTTGTACGTGCAAAAAATAAAATGTGTTCAATCGATCCCAACGAATTTTGTTATGTTTGTGGAGTTCTTGTGAAAAAGAAATCACAGCATTTGATGCGAAAAATGAATACGAAAAATTTATCTGAAGCGTATAAGAAGTATTTCGGCTTTCGACCTGCGTCTCTGGACAAACCGTGGACACCGAATAATGCATGTAACAACTGCCGAACAATATTAAATAAAATTGGTAAGGGTCAAGAGTGTTTCTTCACATTTGGAAAGCCAATGCAATGGAGAGACCCGATCAGTCATACAACAGATTGTTATTTCTGTTTAACGGAAAAGGCTGTCGGACGTAGAATTGAACCAGTTTATCCAGTTGTTAGCTCGGTGACGCTGCCAATGCCGCACTCAGTATCGTGCCCCAAACCGCAGCTGATTGTAGCAGAGCCCACAAAAATACGAAAAAGAACAACAATAAGTGATTCATCAGATGAGTGCAGTGAATCAGAAATGCAATCAAATAAGAAACCCCATTTACTTACTCAGGCCGAGCTTAATGATTTGTGCCGAGATTTGTATTTGCCGAAATCGAAA
This sequence comes from Pachyrhynchus sulphureomaculatus, assembly GCA_019049505.1. Classification (NCBI taxonomy): domain Eukaryota; kingdom Metazoa; phylum Arthropoda; class Insecta; order Coleoptera; family Curculionidae; genus Pachyrhynchus; species Pachyrhynchus sulphureomaculatus. The sequence continues at coordinate 35,063,112 of CM032456.1, read as the reverse complement.
TCTGAATTACTTGCATCGCGATTGCAACAGTGGGGATATTGTGCTCCTGAGACACGTGTTACATATTACCGTGATCGTAGCAAACAACTTGCAGTTTTTTTTTCGCAAAAAAACGGGAAACTTTTGTTTTTGTGCCAACATACGTGGTCTTTTCAATGCTCTCCAACAAAGTTATGACCCAGTGGAATGGCGTCTTTTTCTGGATGGAGTCAAGGATAGTTTGAAGGCAGTCTTGCTTCATAAAGGGAATACGAAACCATCAATTCCAATCGGATATGGAAAATACATAAAGGAAACATATGAAGCAATGAAAGAACTTCTCGCTCTCATACAATATGACCAACATCAATGGAAAGTTTGCTCTGATTTTAAATTAGTTGCCATACTATCTGGATTGCAAGGGGGCAATACGAAGTTTCCCTGTTTTCTATGTCTATGGGACAGCCGTGACCGTCAGAATCACTACATCCGAAAAGTTTGGCCCGAACGAAGTGGGCGTACGCACGGAGAGTACAATATTAAAAATGACCCACTCATTCCTCAGGAGAAGATAATACTTCCTCCACTACATATTAAGCTTGGGTTATTTACAAATATTGTGAAAACGTTGCCAAAAGACAGTCTTGCCATGAATTACCTTAAACAAAAATTTCCGAGAGCCGCAGCGAGCAAAATTGAAGCTGGTATATTTGATGGACCTCAAATTCGGGCTCTGTACGGTGACCAAGCATTTAATGAGTGTTTAGGTCCAGCTCATTTGGAGGCATGGGAAGCATTCCAGGACATCGTTTACAACTTTTTGGGAAACTACAGAAGTCCTGATTACGCTGAGAAGATCGATACATTACTGCAAAAATTCAATGCCATTGGTAAGCGTTGAGTGAAAGCATGTATATCAAAAAGGCCGTTATCATTTGAAAATTATTTGAAATTTATTCTTTTTAACTTTTAGGTTCAAATATGACACCTAAACTACACTTTTTATTCAGTCATTTGGATATTTTCCCCATGAACTTGGGATCCGAAAGTGATGAGCAGGGTGAAAGATTTCACCAGGAAATGCAAGAAATCGAGAGACGTTACAAGGGCTGGTGGGATGAACAAATGATGGCAGACTATTGTTGGTTCCTCATTCGCGAAGATACATCCGAAAAAAAAACGGAAAAATTCAAGTCACTCGTCATTTTAATTTAAATTTTTTTAATTTACGCCGAATATAGCGTGTGAGCAATGAAAATGAAAATATTGTCGTTCCACAAAATCCTTAATAAAAACTTTATTTTTCATCCTTTTTTTTTCAAATTACGTTTAAAATGTTGGTTATTAAATAAACTACTTGGTAAAAAAATAAAACATTCCAGATCTTTACAATAACGTAGAAAAAAAAAAAAAAAACCAAATAAAAATGAAAAATTTTGAAAAAAACGTAAAAAATAGGCAAATTTTGAACTTTGAGGTGTTATAACTCAGCCACTTCTTGTCACATAGAAATTTATAGTATACCGCCGGAAAAGGCATTTAGTTGCCTTTCCAACGGAATGACATTTATCTCGATCGGACTTTTCGGTTGTGCTCCATAAGGGTTTGAGTGGGACCATACACCGAAAAACACAAAAGTACCGTTATCTAAAAAACGGTACTTAAAAAAAAAAAATTATAGCGTTTTTCGTGTTCAGGAGGTCCCAATTAACTTATCTAGGCATGTGGCGTTCTTGGTATTTTTTGGCTGTAAACCAGTGTAATTTATCTGGTATAGAAAAAAAAAAACAAAAATTTCAAGGTCATCAGATTTCAGTAAATATTGGAAACAAACTTTGTTGAAAACTCATTTGGGGTGTGTTTTGTGAAGTCACTGATCATTTTATACCACCCTAACAAAATTTTTTATTTTAAAAACAATCAACGTACGGAACACTAATTGTGCAAGTTCAACTTGCACTTGACCGGTTATTTTAAATGATTATAATTTCGAAATGGCTGAAAGAATTTTAACTGAATTTTCAGATTTTCAAAGCTGTAAAAAAATCATTTATTTGGGCCTCAAAAAACGACCTTTAAATGTTCATTACTAGGGTAGTAATAGCTTAAACTGTGACCGCCTTGTGGTCGAACCCTGCGGTTGTGCAACTACCAAGTTCTGCTTTAGGTTTTGGATCGTCCTTCCGTAAACTTCCCATTAATTGTAGACCCTCTTTATATGTAGTTAATAAGCAAAACTTCTTCGCAGTCCCAAAAAGCCATCAACTTATTTTTTTATTTACCTTGTTTTTTACAAAACACTTCCAACCCACCCTTGTAAGTATTTGAGAAACAGCTTGGTGCAAAGATTAGTTCTGCTATAACCAACGAGGAAAGATTAATAATAATAAGGCCAGTGATTTTTTTATGCCACCATTACAATTATGAAAATAAACGTAATAACATGTACGTATGAACTATGTAAATTTCTCTTTTTTGCTAATAAGTTTGACAGTAAAAATATAAAATTTATATATAATAAAAGACTGTTTTTAGTCAATTTCCACTGGTTTATTTAAATTGCGATGACGCGTTTCGCTGTCGATGCAGCTTCTTCAGATCTACATTTTACACAGTCAAGTTAGGTTTAATGTTCACAATTTTATATAATTTCTTAATTATAATTTTACACCTAATTAAATTACATTGATAGTGTTGGAAAACCCACATAGATTTGGAATTAGGAGAATAAATTCAATAATGGTGAATTGCTTAAATCTACCTGGTCGTTGAGTAAAGTAACTGTAGTCCTTAATCGATTTATTTGCATTGTCTCTAAAAGGTTTAGTTTTTTAAACCTTTTTGTTGGGTGTGTAAAATTTTGAAATTCTTGTTAAAGGTGTGATTTTCTGTTAAAAGATGATTAGCATATGTGGAATTAGATTTTCTATGGATGAAACTTTTTTCGTGTTCTGTAATTCTTTGTATAAATGTATGTCCATGACCCACATGTTAATTGATAAACCCCTAATTTATTGTCTTTATTGATTTGTGGTTTGTAGTTTTTTAACATATTTCTCTATAGTACTCGTTTTTCCGTTGGTTTGCCGAAATAGGTTAAGCATTTAAAAGTGGTATTTCTGTCTTTAAAACGTGGGTATATTTCTGAGATTGCCTTGTTTTTAAGTTTTTTCCTAACGATATTACTGATTAAAGTAACCGAATAACCATTGTTAACGGCTACTTGTTTCATGTAGTTTAATTCTTTAGTAAAATTTTCCTCTGATAAGGAGATATTAGTTAGTCTATGTATAAAACTATGATAAGCTGCAAGTTTATGATGGTTAGGGGTGTTGAGAACTATTGTGAATTGTGGTATCTGTATGACACGGTTTGTGATATATTGTAAATTCATGTTTTTCCATGGTTTTACTGATTGTTAAGTCTAGGAAGTTGATTTTCCCTTCGACTTCGTCTTCCATTGTAAAACAGATATTTCTATGTAAAGAATTAATATACTGTAAAAAGTGAGTTAATTGTCTGTCCGTACCTGTAAAGCATCAATTATACCATCTACGTATCGATACCAGTATAGACAATTATTACTATTGTTATTATGGTTGTTGAATATCATTGTTTCAATACTGTCCATGAAAATTTCGGCAAGTAATGGACTTAACGGCCTCCCCATAATTAACCCTTCTTTACTATTGTAGAATGTATTGTTAAATGAAAAATAATTTTGTCTTAGGCAAGTTCTTAATAAATTAATTATGTCCATTTTTATAACTTCATTTACTTTGTTTTTTGTTAATAGGTTCTCTATTAAAATTATTGTTTCGTCTGGGGGAACACTTGGAAATAAGTTTTTGACATCGAAAGAGACTAATTTAGAATTATCTGGTATTGTTATATTCTTAACTTTATTCACGAGTTCGTATGAGTTTTTGATACTATATTTAGGTTCAAATTTGGTATGATATTTGATTAAATCAATTAAAAAGGATGACGTCTTATATGCTGGAGCAGATATATAGGAAACAACTGGTCTGATTGGGTGTCAAGTTTGTGTAGTTTTATGAGTGAATAAAGTTTTGGAATTTGGGGATTCATATTTATCAATTTAAATTTATTTTTATCGTGAATGATACTTTTAGCCTATTCAATTTGTTGTTTTATTTCTTTTTGAAAAATATTTGTTGGATCTTTATTTAAAATTTCGTACTTTCCTGTTTTGAAAAAATCTAACGTTTTATTAATATAGTCGATTTTGTCTATTGCTATTACTGTGTTACGTTTATCTGCTTTGGTAAAGATTACATCATTTTGTTTTGCTTTACTCTGAATGGTTTTTATTGTCCTAAAGTCTTGGTTGATGTTGTTATTGTTAGATATGAATTCTTTTTTAATAATTTCGGCTGTTTGAAATTAATTTTTAATTTGAATATTGTGTTTGAAACCTTTTGTTAGAAGATTTTTTTCCCTGTCCGAACACCACCACCATCCAAAATATAAAATTTGTATGAAAGTTTAAGAACATTCCGTTATGGACCAAGAGCTAAGAGGAAAAAGTGGTGTGGGCAGTAGCAACTTACCCTTTCGACAGGTTCATTTAGCACAGAACACATATATTTTGGGCCGTCGCTACTGGCCCATTATCCAATAAGGCCCAATTGGAATATCCCATTTTTGGCGTAAACGATAGTACCGTAGGCGTGGTACAGTATCATTAGCCAGTTCAGTAGCATTTGCGCTTAATGATTTGCAGAAGTCGATGTTGGCTCGGGGGACCGAAGAGCCATTTTTCTTAAGGTAAGAAAAAAGCGAACATCAACTTCTGCCAATCATTGAGTGCAAGTCCTATTGAACTGGCTAATGATACTATGCCACGCCTACGGTGCTATCGTTCACGCTAAAAATGGCATATTCGAATTGGGGATAATGGGCTAGTAGAAACGGCCCAAAATATTTGAAAGGTGAACAGTTTCTATGCCAGATCTACCTGCCAAAGAGGCAAGTTGCTACTGCGCACGCCACTTTTTAACCCGTAGCTCTTGATTTATTAAGAAATAGCTTTGGAAATATAGCTACTGCTCTGTTATTTATAGCGTGTATCAAACGTCTTTTTTAAGGCTCTAAGGCTTCTAGGTGCAGGTATATGACGTTTCACATTTTTCTTAAGGTGATCCCATATATGTTCTATCGGATTCAGATCCGGACTTTTTGGTGGCCATTGCATAATCGGTATATCAACTTGATTAAGATAATCGAGTACCTCCCTAGCCACGTGAGATCGAGCGTTGTCTTGCATAAACCAGAAATTGGGCCCCACAAAATGAGCGAAAGGCATCACATGTTCTATTACAATATTCTCAAGATAGTAGTCAGCATTCATGGATCTCGTACGGACAGGAACTAACTCTGTGCGAGCATCAAAGCAGATGCCACCCCAGAACATAACAGAGCCACCGCCGAATGGAATCCGTGCAGAGATATTGCAAGGAGCAAACCTCTCTCCTGGTCTTCGCCATACTCGCTCACGACCATCTGGATGTTTTAGACTAACCCTAGTTTCATCTGTGAAAAAAACTTGTTTCCAATCATCCACAGACCAGTTTTCGTGATTTCGAGCAAAACGTAACCTAGCACCTCTGTTCTCTCTAGTAAGCAAGGGTGCAGAGGCTGGTCTCCTACTGTTTAATCCAGCTTCATTTAACCGTCTTCTAACTGTTTTAGAAGAAATTGTGACATTTTCGCCCTTGCCCTAGCCTTCTAGAATAAGTTCCTACTTCATTCAAGCGTCTTACCATACGACTTATTGTGGAACGATGTTTGCCTAACAAATTGGCAACGTAACTCTGACAATATTCCTCGTCCAATAAAACGGAGGCTCGCACTACCTCGTGTTCAGTTAAATTCCTTGTTCGATTCATTTTTCTAATTCTTCGGGGTCAAAAATAAAACAGTCTACCAGAAAAACGTATTACTTTGAAAAAGAGAACAATTTATAAGCATACTTTTAAAGAAAATCTATCGCATTATTATAGAAAATTGTTTATCTTCTAAAAAAATTCTTTAAAACTGTAAATCTAAACGAACTGTTTTGATTTCTGTCGTGAACAAAGAAACAAAATATGCATAGCATTCAAATACTCGATAAACTTTAAAACTGACATAAGAAAAAGATAAATTAATTTTCAGAGTGTTACGTTAATTTTGTCCAGGAGTTTATATACCTTATTATGTTTATTAAATTTGCTTGAATGGAACCGACAATGATTTTGAAAAACATAATGTTTCGGCTGTGTTAGTAGTCATCGGTATTGATTTGCTGTTGGTAAGAAACTCCGACGCGCCGAAAGATTGTCAGTTATACTAAATAAAAACAAGAAAAGTCGTCTTTTTTTATTTCATCGGTATTTTTCCAGATTTTGGTACATACGATTTTATAATAATCGGATCAGGTGCTGCTGGAGCAACTATAGCCAATCGCCTCTCAGAAATCTCAGAGTGGAATATTTTACTTTTGGAAGCTGGTGGTCAAGACAATGATTTTACAAAAATTTTAGGATTATGTCCATACACCTTTTTCTCCGATTTTAGTTGGGGCTATAATACTACCTCGCAAAAATATGCTTGTAAAGGTAAATATAATGTGCTGTAAATACAATAAATCAATTTTTTTCAAATATTATATATGGTATATCATATTGTTAATTTTAATTAATTATATAATAATATGTAATTATATTAATTAATATATTATGGAAACAAACATTTCTATTTTCAGTAATATGTTCTTTCGGCAACAGTATATTTTATCAGGTTTCAAAAATATCTGGTAACACTTAAAAATAAAGAAGTAATTTACAACAAAAAAAACCTGTCAAGTGCAAGTTGGACTTGCGCAATTAGTATTTAGTACTGTGATTCCCTTTAAAATAAATATTGTTGTGGAGGTATAAAAGATAGATAGATAGACAGATATTCTTTATTCATTCGAACTAAAAACAGTACAAGCCCACTAGGCATGGAACATGTCAATAAAACATATTTGTAAAGAAACTTAATCTAGCAGCCCTTAAGTAAACTTTAAACAATTTGCATTTAGAGTTAAAAACATAACAAACACAATATTTAACATGCACCTATTTTAAGTTTATATCACAAACATAAAACTCTTCTAAGGAATAAAATGCTTTCCTGTAAAGAAAAGGCCTTAAAACCTTGCCAAGTTCAATTTTTGGAAGACTTCTCACATTCTCAGGTATACCATTAAAGATTTTTGTTACTGAATACAACATTTTTTTAAAGGTTATAAGTCCTATAAATGTCGGTTAGAAGGTTGGCTTTATTTCTTGTGTCATGTCCATGCCTGACACTCGCCCTCAAACAAATCCTTATTATCAGCTGCAAATATAACCGAGTCTAAAATATAAATGTTATTAGAAGTGAGTACCTTTCTGCAGCTTTCTTATTGTTTCATGCCAAAAATACACCTTAAATACCTTTTTGCAAAACAAAAACTCTGCTGATATCCCTCTAATTTCCCCAAAAAATCAATTCGTATCGGATCCTCGACTGGATGAACGCATGATATGCCAAGAGCGCCATATCAATCCCCACCGTCTCCGATATAATCCTCAAAGCATAGCAGTATCTGGATATCCTAACAGCAACTACATCGATGTGCTTCCCCTGTCCAATCCCCTGTCAATGCTCAAGCCCAAAAACACCACAGTCTCCGTGGCTGTGATAGTGTCACTTTCGTGCCAGAAGCTGAAGTGGTTATTGGCGCTGTTGCCAAATAATCAACATTGAGTCTTAGAGACATTTAGAAGCAAATTGTTTAACCGGAAATATCCCTCCAGGACCCCCATCGCAGACTGCATTTTCCACGATAGTTGTTCAATGTTGTTTTCTTTGAAAATCACTGTTGTGTCATCAGCATACAACACTGTTTGCTCCTGGAGCACCTGAGGCAACTCATTGGTGTATAATATATACAAGAGCGGACCAAGAATTGATCCCTGGGGGACACCCTTTTTTACATTAATTTTGTTAGAGAGAAATGTCCTACCTAGATGATCAGATTCCACTACCTGCAGCAATCTATTGGTTAAATAAGAGTTTAATAGTTACAGTGCATAAAATGTTCAGTGACTTCACAAAATACGTCCCAAATGCGTTTTCAATAACAGAATTGAGAGCCCAGATGACAGATTCTGACTCAACAGGCCAATCAGACTAACTAGAATAAGACAAACAGTTCCTGACATGTCCATATCTTAAGATCAAATAAGTATTTTCACGTTTTTTCTTAGTTAATAATATATAATAGATATAGCAACTTAGCTACCTAATAGCCATTGAATCAATCTAACTCAATCTAGAATTTAGTGGTAAAATGTTAAAACAAATATTTAGTAACTTAATATTTAATTATAATATATAACAAATAAAATAAAATTATTTTCACGCGGTACCTAATGCTTAAAGCAGTAGCTATCACTTCCGATTCAATTCCCAACTTTCGACGAAATAAATCTTCACCATTTTGGTGGGCAACAAGTTTTTTTACTTAATGCACTCAACCTACGCTTTATGAAAACTATTCCAGAATTTTTTCAAAATTTTTTGATCAGTACTTTTCGAGATGGACAGACTTTTAAAACCAATATAAAGAAAAGTATGCGCATCATATATATTTTTGAACTCATGTATATATATAATTAAAATCGGAGTTACTCAATGTGAACCAAAGTGCACAACGAAAATTATGTATTTAACTACGTATTTTCTATTAATCCTTTTCATCTTCATAGCGCTTTTAATAATACTAATGTTTATCTTTTTTGTGTCTAAAAACAATACTCAATCAAATCTAAATTTTAACAGTAAAACTTAAAGGTTTGATTTTTATAATGTAACTGACATATGGTTTTAATCTTTAGCATTTAAAGATAACAAGGCCTTTTTTCCACAAGGCAAGGTAGTTGGTGGCGGGACAACCATAAATGCTGGACAGTATATCAGGGGAAATCCCCAAGACTTTGACAGATGGGTAAGGAATTAAAATATTCAAATATTTTTTACAGGAGTAGCTAACAACGCCAAAGCCAAGTGGAAAACCGAAAGTTAGCTTACCTTTTTGTCGATAATTTCATAAAAAAAAGTAACTAATTTGTGAGTCTCTAACAAAATATTCGGCAAATGGAGACGTATATGGCAATATTCAAAACTGTACCTTCAATCTAGAGAATATCAATAAAAAAGGGAATTATCTCAACAACTTAATTCGCTTGCAACATTAAGAAGGTTGTCACTTGAATTGAGAAACGCCAATGTATCCTAAATTTATGTATTTAGATATTTAACTGTATTCCTCGAACTCAGCCTAACTCCATAAAATGATTTACGTTTAGAATTGGTTTAACAATTAGTGGTTTATCTTGACTAGTACAATAGTAAACTAACTGAAATATTGAAGATTCATATCAAATATTTTGGGAACAAATATTTGATGTGAATCTTCACCTCGCCGAAATTGTTTACGTTGATGCTTGAAGATCTTTTCAAACAACTTCCATGGACAAGTAAGGGTATAAATATAGGAGAGCAACTCAATCATTTGCGATTCGCGGATGATATTATGCTTATATCAACAAAGAAGAATTGGAAGAAATGCTGAACGAATTCAACAAGTTCAGAGAGATTAGTCTGAAGATAAATCACCAAAACCATGTTCATGACAAATGACGCCTTTGATAAAGAAGTAGTTTTGAACATTGCAAACGCAAATATCACAAGAACGAATTCAAATGTATATCTTGGACAAAAAACAGATGGACGTACTTAAGGGAGGCGTATGTTTGACGATGGACTGCATAGCTGCCGATGATGATAATGATGTTGATATCAAATATAAGTGTAAAAATAAAAGTCAGTTAGGCAATTACAACTGTTAAATCCCCAACTAGGTCGGGTCTAAGTTTTACGTCCTTTTGAGTGCTGCAAAAATTTAGGGGGTTGCAAAGAATGTACTACAATTACGGAATTTTTAAATATTTACGATATAAACAGCAACTCACCTTTCACCTGTAAAAAAAATAATTTGGGTTTATCATTTCCATTAATTTGTGATAAAAAGTGGAGTAAAAACTATTAGTATTATGAACCTGTGAATATGTCAGCTTACACTTTCGCCTCAATTCTTCTATTTAATAATTAAAACTATATATTTTATAGTAATGCTAGAAATGGTATTATAACAATTCATTAGCATATATTTCAAGGTAGACGTATATGGTAGTCCAGGTTGGTCTTATGAAGAAGTACTGCCCTATTTTAAAAAGTCAGAAAATGCTGTTTTTGAACCTAGAGACAAAGATTATCACGGTGAAGGGGGTTACTTCACAATTGATCGATCTCCTACCAATCCAGGATTAGTAAGTTTATTCGAAACTGATAGTAGTCATTAAATAATAGCCTAGCTAAATTAGTGTTTACTATGAACGTCATCGAGATAGATTCTAGAAATATATTTTAATTTAATTTATTTAATTATCTTATACCAACCAACAAGTACTTTAATATTGTATGAGAGCTAAAGAGAGACAAAAATTTCAATTTTCTAGGAACCTATAATAGATGGTTTTGAAGAATTAGGATTTAATTTAGTTGATTACAATGGGCGGTTTCAAATTGGAATTTCAAAAAATCAAAATGCTTTAAAAGGAAACGAAAGAGTTAGCACATCAAGAGCGTTTTTAGAAAATTTCAAAAACAGGGAGAATCTGAACGTGAATCTTAATAGCTTTGTCACGAAGATATTAATTTCTAGAAAAAACGAAGCGAAAGGAGTAAAATTTATAAAGAATGGTGAAATATTTATCGCTAGAGCCCGAAAGGAAGTTATAGTATCAGGTAATTATTATATAGTAATGTTTAGCTGTATAGCGTTGAGATAGTCCACGTATAACACTGCTGGCGTACTCGATTATCGACACAAGCGATGTCACTTGAATTGAGTATATAATTTCGAATGGTTGTAGCTTCTACTTGATGGAAATTCATTATAAATATATAACAGGCTGTTTTTAGTCAAATTCCACTGGTTTATTTATAATTGTGATGACGCGTTTCGCTGTCGATGCAGCTTCTTCGGATCTACATTTTACACTGTAAAGTTAGGTTTAATGTTTACAATTTTATATTATTTCTTAATTATAATATTACACCTACTTAAATTATATTGATCATCACAATTATAAATAAACCAGTGAAAATTGACTAAAAACAGTCTTTTATTATATATTCAAGTATATAATATACAACAGGAAATAACTTTACTTTTAAAAATGTTCAAGCTTGTTAGTTTATTAAACAGGTCTAAATTTAATAACCTCAGATAATAAAATTTAGATTTTTTTAGCTGGCGCAATCAATTCGGCCCAACTTCTGATGCTTTCGGGAATAGGTCCCAGGCAACACTTAAAAGAACTGGGTATTCTACTTAAAAACGATTTACCTGTAGGTAAAAATCTCCAAGACCATTGCATCTATACTGGCTTTTTCTTTAGGTTAGTACAAGAGCAAATTTTACTGAACAGTGCAGTCGTAACTTTGATATTTTTTAGGACTAACCGAACATTTTACAGTCCCGATTTAATGGAGCAACTGAAACTATACACCGAACACCAAAGACCACTAACTTCCGGATTTGCAGCTGAAATGATCGGATTCACGAATTTCGGTCAGAACCGGAGAAACCGACCAGAAATCGAAGTACTTTTTAGTACTCCTGGGATAAATGGTGAACAAGCACAATTTGTTATGGGGTAAGCTATTGAATAATTTTTATGTATTTATATTTTGGTAAATTGAGTGCCATGCATAACAGAAAAAATAAAAAAGCATCAAAGATCAAAATTCCTCTGAACGCGATTTTTAATTTTTTGGTCTAGTTAGGTGGAAAATTACAAAAGAAGAGTAATGAACACCGCCGTCCCCTCCTGAACGTAAGCCGCCTCCGTTCACGTTGCACCCTCATGCCGTCTGATATCATCTCACCATCGGAGTTGGGGACATCCTGCGCTCATTGTAGATATTCTTGGACGCCAGCACAGAAGGCGCTTTGTCCATTTGTGGTTAGGACTTCGAGCTATTTGGCCCACCCTCTGCCAATACTACATTGGTGCTCTCTCGATCACATCGGTTCCCCGTTCTAGCTCTGATGTCCTCGTTCTTTACTCAGTCTCTCAGACTGATCCCTAGCATCGTTCTCTTCATCGTTGTTCTCAACTTATTAGCACTTCTCTGGGACAAAGTCATTGTCTCAATACCATAACCTAACATGTTGAATTTTACAACTTATTTTACACTATGCTATAAAATTACAATGTATAAGTTAAAAACATACATTACTTTTTAGGTTAAATGATCAGTATGCTGCAGCCTGGAAAACCAACGTTTCAACCGATATTTGGGCAATATTAGTACTTTTACATCCAAAATCACGTGGTACAGTGACTCTAAAATCTAAAAATCCTAAAGATAAGCCTGTTATAAATCCAAACTATCTCTCTGAGGAAGAAGATGTCGAAACGTTTTACAAAGGAATTCAGTTATTGATAGAACTAGCCAAAACGGAGGCATTTAAAAAGTTTGAAGGGGAAATTCTAGTTCTCGATTATCCAAATTGCGAACATTTCGAAAAATTAACCGATAATTGGTGGAAATGTAGTATACATCACCTAACTGCTACGGTAATCAAAATTGTTCAATAAATAGTTCTGAAAAACACATCGCACAAAGTCGCATGAAACACTACGATATCACATTACTCATTTTTGGTCTATTCGTAGGTTCGGGTGTTGGCTCACCTTTAGTGTTTCCATCATTTCGTGAATAAGACTTGTGGATATTTGACAGTTTTTGTAGGCTTTTCAGCCTGAAAATGCGCCCGATATAACAAAAAAAAGGTAAAAAGATCATATCAAACAACGAATCTAACTGCTGTCAGTAATTTCGCAAGTTAAGGATAAGGCTATAGACCAAAAAGTATTTGAAAGGAATAATTATGAGGTATCACCGATAGGGCATTCGAACCTGTTGGCTTAGACGCACCGTTCTTTATATGAGGCGTATTCGAAAAATAGGGGTCGTTTGGTCATAAAAAAATATATTCATTAGAAAAAGTTTTTATTGACGGTTTCAAGTGCAATTGTCGATCAGATCGCAGCTTTTGGTCCTCTTGTTGAACGATTTCATCGGTCTGGATACTGGGTCTGCCACTCCATTCTTCATTATGTACACTTCTGCGGCCATTTTTGAAGTATCTACACCATTGTCTAATATTTCCTTCACTCATTACTGTAGGTTCATAAACTAGGCACAACTTCCGATAAATTTGAGCAGCTAACGAAAAAAAAAATCGAATCACAGTACACACTTCGCAACTGGCGGGAACGATTTTCGTGGACATTGTTATCTGCATTCACCGGCAGGCAAACGACTACTGAATCAAAGCAATAACTTCAGTGGCTTCGGAAACAATCAATAGATGGCGCTGCATGTGTACAACTTTGTTCAGACCCGCCAATATATATAAGCAAACGGCCCTTACTTTTCGAATACGCCTCGTATATGGAAAATCATGGATTTCTTTTAAACATCTTCACGTTCGGGCAATAACAACCCACCTGAAAAAAATTTCGTGTTGGGATCACAGGAATTTAATATTATAAAACTATAACTAGGAATTTTTTTCTGCAAAACTTTATGGTGTAGAACACTAATGCGCGACTTATGTCGCGGCAGACAATTTTATCTCAACATGAGCCTATTTCTGGAATAGCTACAAATAGTATTTTGCGATAGAAAGCTGTATAATCCACAAGTTCTAATGCTAGACAAATCTCAAAAGCGATTATCGTTAGAATATTGTTTCCATATTTGGGACTCTGCTCCGAAGAGAGTTATTTGTCTGCTTGATCATCTGCAATCTTGGTTCTTTGGAATATCGAAGAAATGAAGGAAAATGAATCAACTTCTTCGATAACACAGGTATACAAAAAAAATCTCTGTCTTTTAAGTGAGACACGTATTTTTTAGGCTGAATCCAAAAAAAAATCATAGAAAAATCATCCACTGTGAGGTTTTTTCAGAAAAAATATTTGAGGTTGCCAGAAAACTATAAAATTGAAAAACAAATTTTAATAAATAATGTAAAACCGTATAATCATTAAAATTATGGAATAGAACTATTATTTCGGACGTCTTTAAATGTTCTGAATCTATATTATCACGAAAACTTAAAAATATTAGGTTTTAGTGTTCACATTTAACAAAAAACACGCACATACCACCTTTAACTAAGCTACGTAGCAAAATGCTGTTTAAAATAAATATGTGCAACCGATAAATTAAAAAATTGGTTTTAATTTTTATTAACATTGCATTTATTTACTTAAAAAAGCATTTTACCAACCCACCTTGTAAGTGTTTAAAAGCGAGTTTTTTTTGTTGAAACTGACCATAAAACTTTATTTTTTGATGTCAAGTCAGGATTAAGAACTTCAAAAAACACTGAAAATAATAGTCTTTTTTTGTTCAATATTATAAAATAAAAAACAATTTTTTAATTTAACGGTTGTACCTATTTATTTTAAAACAGCAATTTGCTATGTAGCTTAGCTGAGGTGGTATATGCGTGTTTTTTGCTAAAATGAACACTAAAACCTAATATTTTTAAGTTTTCATGATAAATATAGATTCAGAACATTTAAATAAATAGTTTTATTCCATAATTTCAATGATTGTACAGTTTTTCAATATTTATTAAAACGTATTTTTTTTTCACTTTAAGAGTTTTCTGAAAAAAAATTTACGGTGGATGTCTTTTTTTATGATTTTTTTTGGATTCAGCATAAAAAAAAACACTTAAGAAAACACATGTCTCACTTAAAAGACAGAGAATTTTTTTTTGTATACCTGTGTAATTACTATTATGGCAAATGTTCCGTAGATAGCTTAATTCCTCCTAGGATATGCGGACCATGAAGTTCAACTTGCCCTTTCTGGTTCATTCTCGGCAGGAATTCTTCGACATATAGAACTTTATTTCTTTACTATTGAATTGCTAGAACTGTGTTGTCCACGGAGTACAATCTGCGGCGTTTAAAGACTCCGCACACGAGCAGCTTATGTAGTGGCTTAGAGATTTTTTTTGCAGCGCTTATGCTGTGACCATAAAAACGGAAACCTAACCCATTGGATCAAAGTCAAAAGCATTTTTGCAAAGTTGTGAGAGTAAACAGTTTTAAGTAAAATTTCCTTCTTATGAATATTTTAGCTCTACCATCCAGCATCAACCAATTCAATGGGCCCAAACCCCAAATCTTCAGTGGTAAATGCACAACTGAAGGTACATAATACAGAAAAATTAAGAGTTGCGGATAGTAGTGTTATTCCTGAGCTGAATTCAGGTCATACCATGACACCAACAATTATGATAGGCGAAAAAACTGCAGATATGATAAAGAAAGAATATGGAAAATATAGTGACATAAAATATTGTTATTAAAAAAACTATAAAATACAGTAAATCTAACTACTGACAACGAGTTTGTTTTTCATATATTAATAATACCTTCATAACACAAATGATATATTAACCTACATAATATTATCGAAAGAAGATAATATTTTTGACCTTTTTTTACAAAAATAATCTTGAACTAGGAAGAATGTGTAAGTACGATGTCCTTGGTTACGATCTAATTCTAAGAACAATAATTTCTCAATTACCAGCAATTTTTAGGAATCTTTTATATTTGACGGACTTAAAGAACTGAGTGTAAATTCACTGGACAACAATGGAAAATGTTAAAATGGTGTTTCAAAATCTCAGAACGCCTTAAGAAGAAACGAAAGAAGCAGTACAAGCTAAACAGTTAACAAAGAGAAGAAATCTAAAAATACAATAGCTTTGTCACACAAATCATTTTTTTTTTAACGAAATTAACAGACAGAGAGTTATTTGTTAAAAATTTCTTATGGGAAGAGACCCTTGGTGAAATTGTCTGAAATCGATATGTTATTTCTCTCGAGCTTCTGATCAAAATTTCCCATGGGCACAAAGTCGGAAAATGGACAGTTTTTCAGATATCGTGGGTGAAAAGACGATTTTCGGAGATCTTGTCGACAACAGCGTAGAGCCATGAGGCTGTTTATGCGCCGTTTTCCGGGGTATACGAGGGTTTTTTTCGGTCGCTGATACCAAATCTGCCGTCAGAAATAACATCTGACAGTTGGCAGCTGTCAAAAAACTATCAACTCGGCTTATTTCTAATAAAATGCTCATCATAATATACATCGGGACATTTTTACGGTCGCTGATTCCAATTTCGGTGTCAAAAATGATATTTAAAACTTGGCAGCTACCAACAAAATGTCAACTCACCACAACATTTGTAGCAAAATGTTCATCAGAATATATATCAGATGGTTTTTTTTAAGTCTTCTTTTGGCATTACCAGGGAACAACGACGTGGACGTAGTAGATTTTTGTTCCCTTTGGGGTGATTATTTACTGGGCGTCCCCGTGCTCGATTGGGGTGCTTGATTAGGGTCCCATTTTATTAGAAATAAGGCAGTTGCCAACTGTCAAATGTCATTTTTGACACCAGATTTGGAATCAGCGTCCGAAAAAAAAAGAAAAAAAAAAAAACCCCGTATAGCCCCGAGAACGGCGCCTAACCTCACGGCTCTACGCTGTTGTCGACAAGATCTCCGGAAATCGTCTTTCTATCTCCGATATCTGAAAACCTGTCCATTTTCCGACTTTATGCCCATGGGAACTTTTAATCAGGAGCTTGAGAGGAACAACGTATATTGATTTCAGACAATTTCACTAAGGGCCACTTCCCATAAGAAATGTCCGGGCTCCTTTATACTGTTATGATTAATATAGAGATAATAATATAAGTTAGTTGACACAAAACAGTTTTCAACGTTATAGACATTGTATCTCATGTTAGAAAATGCAACTCCTTTATTTATTTGATTCAAGAACAATCAAACAAAAGTATAGTACGGCATACGCGCAATCACCTTTTAGGCCCCATATCTCATCCCTTTCACCCCGTAAATATTTGACTGTAGAAAAAATATTTCAAAAATCAGGAAAACCTCTGATAATACCATTAAAAGAAAATAACAACCCCCACCCCTTGAACCTTCTTCTCACGTTAACAATGAAAATAATGAAAAAAAAAAATATTTCGATTTATTCAGTTGCAGTTCTTCAGGTGAAGCAAGTAAAACACTGATTCACTTAAAATTTTGACCAAATAATGCATTTGGTTATTGTTGTTTTTCGAAAAGCAAATCGTAAATTTTATGGGAAATTTACCTGTTGCCGAATTCATACACATTATTTATTACATATTTAATAATAACTATTTAAATTTATATCGTTGGAACGGTACCAACGGCAACGGTTCAATAAGAAGGCCACCAAGATCACCAGACTTTACGATTTCTTCTAATGGAGCTATATCAAAGAATATGTATACTCCAGAGAATATTTTCTCTTCGAGAATTTTAAGAACCAGGTCATGTAGGCCGGACGGTGTATGGTCAATATGTTGAACATATGAACTACGGATAAGAAATAGGACATTATAGATGTTTAAGGATTAGTTCTCGCCCTAGAATTGAAAAATGATATAATATATAAGGTATGTACGAAGTTTCATTCGTTTTCGGCTAAACTGTAAGTTGCGAGACACTTCTTTTGACAGACAAATTCTGCACCTATAAGTCCTTACAACTGGAACTCAATATATCTGTTCAAAATGGTTAGTACCCGTAATTAATATAAAGCATTAATCAAATTTTAGTTAATAATTTTCAATATAGTCGTATTTCAAAATTCAACTTTTAAACTTTGACATTATGGCACTTCTTAGAGTAAGTTGGTTTGCATGTTTCTACATATCTTAGTTTTTTATAATGAGAATTTTATGGAGAATTAAAAAATAACGTAATATGCGGGGTTAATAAAGTTTTCCTTGGCCAGAGAAAAGCCAAAATTATGTATAAAAGCAAACTATGTGAAAAAATTTAATTTTAATGTTAAGGGATGACTAGGCGCTTGGAAAAATAGGTATAAAAATAAAAAAAAATGACGCAGCTATTAAATATATAAAATAACTTTTCTTTTACACATATACATAGTAGTTTTATAAATAATTTGAAATAATAACGAACACAAAAAATTAAAAAATGACGGAGATGTGACCATCAAGTAGGACCCTCTTTTGAAAACACTTGCTGATGGCTCTGTCAGGCATCGTCTGAACAATAAAAAATAATTTTTTTCTTATTTGGAAAGGTAATAGCTGCGATGTAGCATAGGAAAAATATTTTTTCAATTTTTTTGTCGAAATAACAGCTGATGACTGATTTTTAGCGTAATTTTGAGTTTAAAAAATTTATAACTTATCACCGTGATACCCAATCAAAAAAATCCTATGCTACATCTTAGATAATATTATAAAGAATATGTATTGTAAATTTTAACAAAATAGATTAAGTAGATCTTAAGATATCTTATATACAAGTAGTTTCGAAAAAAAAAAACGCAAAAGAAAAAACAGTACGGCGTCAGCGTCTTAAAACCAAATATTTTTTTAAATTACCCTTAATTTGCGATTCCTGGACGGTACATGAGGTCTTCCATTGTTGCTGCGATGTCCTCCGATTCCTCTTGAGCAGCTTTATTCAATTTCCTGACCTCTTTAGTCTCCTGTTGGGCTCTCATGTTGGCTATAGATACTCGTTGAGAATCCAACTTCTCGGTAAATCGCAGCGCGCTTGGGCCAATTACAAGATTTAATAATTGCATCATTTGTAATACACTAGTATATCCATCATTAAATATACTAGCTGCAATATAATATACAATCTCAACAATTTTTGTGCCACTGTAATGCACTTTTGGAGCCACAGACAAAACGACAGCGTTTAGACTTTAGCTTCCAAAATTTCCCAAAAGGAATGACTAAAAGAATACCCTTTGTCAAGGCTTTGACCGCTCGTGCCGCACAGTGGAGAAAAACGAAAAATCGTGTTTCAAAATTGTCTAGAGCCTTCAATTTTGGTTCGATTTGGACGATTTTTTTTTAAATTGAAGCTTATTAAATTCCGAACAAAGTTGTCGGAGCCGATTTTTCAATTAAACTTTTGTTTCAAAATGGCGGACGTTGGTTTCTGATTACATAGCGACTGAGACACAGAAAACGCTTACAGTTTCAAACCAAGTTGTGCTAAAATGCGTGTATGTAAGTTTTTTTATCTCGCAGATAATATATATCTAATATCACAGTTACAAGATTAATAATAATGAACCCAAAATGGCTGCCATGAACAATAAAGGTATTATAAATATGAATAAACGTACCATTATTTATTTTGTATCCATAACATTTGCATAAATAATTTCTTTAAGGTTGTTAATTATAAATATGTTTCAACAATTGACTTAAAATGACAAATCAAGTATGGCGGATGCCAAAATTGAATCGAGCAAGAAAGTTTCTCTGTGGCATTTAGACTGTGGCAGTCAGAACATTCAAGTTATTCAAGTTTAGTTGCGGGATTTAAATTTTCATGCAGTTATTGCTACAATATTGCTGCTGTAAATTTTAAGTATCGTAGACAGTTTTCTAGCAGATACAAAAAACAGCGATACACGCAGAAAAGAACAGCTCACACAGCTAGAAAATGGCTACAACAGCTAAAACGTTTTGTTAAAATAGGGACAGCTAAATATTTTATGTAAGAGTAAGTTAAGGTTAGACATATTTATTTTCTTATTTTTCTAGTCTATTCCTATAATTCAGTAGTTCTGTATATGTACTAAAGGGTTTTCTCGTTAATAAAGATTATTATTACTCTTACAAAATACATGCAGAGAAATGCTAAAATAGGGACAGTTAAATATTTTGCTGCATTAGCCACTGTTTAGCAACAGCAGCCACTTTTTTACTACAATAGCAAACAATGTGGCTAGTGCAGCTAAATAGCTGTCCCTATTTTAACAAAACGTTTTAGCTGTTGTAGCCATTTTCTAGCTGTGTGAGCTGTCCTTTTCTGCGCGTATCGCTGTTTTTTGTATCTGCTAGAAAATTGTCTACGATACTTAAAATTTACAGCAGCAATATTCTAGCAATAACTGCATGAAAATTTAAATCCCGCAACTAAACTTGAATAACTTGAATGATCTGACTGCCACAGTCTAAATGCCACAGAGAAACTTTCTTGCTCGATTCAATTTTGGCATCCGCCATATTTGATTTGTCATTTTAAGTCAATTGTTGAAACATATTTATAATTAATAACCTTAAAGAAATTATTTATGCAAATGTTATGGATATAAAATAATAATGGTACGTTTATTCATATTTATAATACTTTTATTGTTCATGGCAGCCATTTTGGGTTCATTATTATTAATCTTGTAACTGTGATATTAGATATATTATCTGCGACATAAAAAAACATACATACACGCATTTTAGCACAACTTGGTTTGAAACTGTAAGCGTTTTCTGTGTCTCAGTCGCTATATAATCAGAAACCAACGTCCGCCATTTTGAAACAAAAGTTTAAATGAAAAATCGGCTCCGACAACTTTGTTCGGAATTTAATAAGCTTCAATTTAAAAAAAAAATCGTCCAAATCGAACCAAAATTGAAGGCTCTAGACAACTTTGAAACACGATTTTTCGTTATTCCCCACTGTGTGCCGGTCCGATCGCTACCTGAGTTGCGGGCCGACTCTCTGCCGCGTTCACTTCTAATTGCTATAACTTCGGAAATAATTTCAATTTTGAAATGGTTAAACGTTTAAAATATTATTAAAAGTATAAACAATTTATCTAGCCAAAAAAAAATAATTCGATTTCTTGAAAATCTCAAGGTGGTGTAACCCCTTAAAATATTTTTTGTATATCCTCCATACTCTCTGTATACATTAATACAAATAAAAAATTAGTTGTAACTTGGTAAGTCATTGCTATTAATAATAATAAATGACATAAAAAAACAAAGGTGATAAAAAGCAATGTCAGCGTAAAATGATAACTAAATTTTAGTAAATAAACTTCAAATAGTGGTATGGTTTTAAGCCTTAGTAGAATACTAAATATGAACTATTTCGTACATCTTGTCTATGTAACAGCTCTTATAGCCAACAATAGGGTCTCTTCATTGGGCGAGAATGAAAATTTTACGGAGTTTGTTAATATGGTTATGAAAAATATAAACGCTTCTAAGGTTTATCAAATTCCCAAAGATAACTCGAAACTATTGAATGTTAAATCATCCTGGGTCAAAGGTACGTAATAAAATTACACGATGATTACATTTCAGACCTTAAAAAAAAAATTGTTTAGCATCTTCTGAAATTTTTGTAGTTTTGAAATGGCACTTCAATTGAATTTTAAGCTTTTGAAAGTTGTTTTAGATTTTTATCGAATGCACACACATTATATATTATATACTTAATAATAACTATTTAAATTTGTATCGGTGGATCGCTACCAGTGGTTCAATAAGATGGCCCTCAAGATCACCTTACGCCTCATGATTTCTTCTACTGAAGCTATATCATAGAATATGTATATTCTAAACAATAATCTCTCTTCAAGAAACAGTTCATATAGGCCGGACGGTGTATGGTCAATATATTGAACATATTATGAACTACGGATAAGGTATAGGACATTATAGATGTTTTAGAATTAGTTTTTCCCCTAGAGCCGAAAAATGATATAATATACAAGGTATCCCATAAAAAATAACGAAGTTTCATTCGTTTTCGGCTAAGCTGTAAGTGGTGCCTCACTTCTTTTACAGTCAAATTATGCACCTACAAATCCCTAAAATTGGAACTTAATATGTCTTTTTAAAATGGTTAAGACTCGTAATTAATATTAAGCACTAATTAAATTTTAGTTAATAATTTTCAATATACAGTCCCTGGCCAAATTATTAGACGCACTGTATTTTTTTTAGTAATTTTATGTTTCTTAAGAGTTTTTATGCAATAATGGTATATTTAAACTACAATATTATTGATTTTTATTTAAAAGAATTGTTGTAGACTACATATTTGTATTTATTTTTAACATATGGCAACACTGTGTTGACAAAGTGATACATGAACGTAAACAAGTACAAACCTGTATCAGTCGCGATCGGAATCGAGTCAGGTACGGACGTGTTTCTGTGGCTTTATGGACTGTGATTGTTTGTTTAACAGTTTTATACTACTCAGTTATTAGTTTATTTTGTATGCAGTGTTTTAAAAAAGTAATTGAGTTATTTTCATTATGGGTAGAAAAGGCGATCTTTCACCACGTAAAAAAGCTGAAGTGAAGGCCCTTGTGATTGCGAAAACATTTACAAACCGAGAAATATCACGAATATTGGAGGTTTCTGAAGCTAGTGTACGACGCATAAAAAAGAAAATTGGGTCAGGGAAGGAATTAAGCCGAAAAGAAAGAAAAGATGCGGTAGAAAACCAATTTTCACTCCACGGTCAGAGAGATGTTTGAAGAAAATTTGTGTAGAAAACAGATTTGCTACCACAAAGGTAATAAAATCACAACTCCAGGATGCTAGCGTAAATGCTTCTGAGCGCACTGTTCGAAGAAAATTGAAAGAATTAGATTTTAAGGCCTGTCGCCCCGCCAGGAAGCCCAAGTTAACAGCTGCAATGAAAGCAAAGCGCCTGAAGTGGGCCAAACAATGGCAAGACAAAGATGTGGACTTCTGGAGATCGGTAAGATACAGCAATTTAATCAATAATTGATACATTATTATCATTTTCAGTTAAATAAAGCAAATAAACATGGAAGTTTATATATTTTTCCTATTTTTGACAGGTCTGCTTCAGTGACGAAAGCACATTCGAAATTTTGCAGAATAAAGCTCAGTATGTGCGTCGTCGTCATGGAGAAAAGTTTCATCCTGATTGTGTCGTCCCGACGGTTAAACATCCCACCAGTCATCAGCGGCAAGGGCACTGGACGTCTGTACGTCGTCAAAGGAATAATGAGGCAAGATCAGTACAAAGAAGTATTACAAAATCGGTTGATTCCGCAGCTCAGAGAATGGTTTCCAAATGGGGAACCATTCACTTTCATGCAAGATGGAGCTCCCTGCCACACTGCTCGGTCTGTTAAAGCTTTTTTGGCAGAAAAAAAAATATCCCTGTTGGATTGGCCGGGTATGAACCCCATTGAAAATGTGTAGGAGCTGATGAAAAGAGAAGTAGCTAAAGATGTGATTGCCAACAAAACCCAGCTCCTAGAAAAGATTATTCATGTGTGGAATCATCATCCTCAAATGCAGGAGACAGTACAATCTTGCATTGATAGCATGCCGCGCAGAATTAAAGCTTTGACAGCGGCTAAAGGTGGCTCAACTAAATATTGACTTTTACTAACATTAATTTCACTTTTCTTTAAAACTTAATAAACTTATGCTTTTCTAAATTAATGCTGTTTTATTTATGTCAAATAAATAGGTAATTGATTGGATAATATAAAAATAAAAAACAAATCAATTTAAAATAATAAAACGGTACAATATCACTCGGTAATTAATATTTTACATGAAATCTTGCAGTGCGTCTAATAATTTGGCCAGGGACTGTAATGGTATTTCAAAATTTAACTTTTAAACTGGTACTTCTAAGAGTAAGTTGGTTTGCATGTTTCTACATATTTTAGTTTCTCATAATAAGAATTTTATGGAGAATTAAAAAATAATGTAATATGTGAGGATTAATATAAAATTACGTATAAAAGCAAACTATGTAAAAATAAATTAACTCTAAAATAATATACTAAAAAATATTTTTTGTATATTCTCCATACTGTCTGTTTACCCTAAAACAAATAAAAAATTAGTTTTAGCTTGATAAGCCATTGCTATCAATAATAACAAATAACATTAAAAAATAAAGATGATAAAAAGTAATGCCATCGTAAATTTTAATAAATAAACTTCAACTTAGTGGTATTCTTTTAACACTTAGTAGCATACTAAACATGAAGTATTTCGTACATCTTGTCTATATAACAGCTCTTATAGCAAACAATGAGGTCTCTTCGTTGGGCGAGAATGAAAATTTTACAGAGTTTGTTAATATGGTTATGAAAAATATAAACGCTTCTAAGGCTTACCAAATTCCCAAAGATAACTCGAAACTATTGAATGTTAAATCATCCTGTGTCAAAGGTACGTAATAAAATTACACTATTACACTACACTTGTATGCCGACGATACGCAGCTTTATCACATATGTCGTCCTAACGAGATTTACAGATGCGTCAGAGAAATCAATGATGATCTGGTGGGGCTAGTTTCTGCTGCCAGTGACCACTCCCTATCAATTAATACAAAAAAAGTACAGTCATGGTTTTTGGTACTCAGAGGCTCAGAAGCAGTTGCTTACCACATATTAATAATAAAATCAACGGGGAAGTGTTACGGATTGATGACAAATGTAGAAATTTAGGCCTTACTATGGACTACAATTTGAGGTACAGATCGCATGTGAGCATAGTTATACGTCGGGCGTACTTTAATTTGAAGATGATTTACAATTCTAGGGACTATTTAAATCAAAAATTGAAAACTATAATGTGTGAGTCTCTGGTATTGTCCAGATTAAATTTTTGTGATACTATATATGGATTTTCAATAGACTCATCCGATAAACGACGTATCCAAGTTCTTCAAAATTCATCTTTGAGCCTAATATTTGATATTCGTAAAAGGAATCACATAACACACAAATTGTTTGAACCGGGATGGTTAAATACGAATGATAGACGTTGTTTGCATACGGCTTGTTTTATTCTACAAAATTGTCTTAACAGGTGTTCCCTCCTACCTACATAGAAAAATTACCTTTAGATCAAATGTTCATAATTTGAATGTCCGTTTTCGAGGTCGCCTTACGCCTCCGGCTCACAAAACTGGAAAACTTAGATCGTCCTACTCTTTTCAAATAGCTAAGATTTATAACTCAATTCCAGAAAATATAAAACTATTAGATCCTAGGTCATTCAAGGCGGCGTATAGGAGGATTTTGTTAAATATATAAAGATATAGTACTTATTTATGTGAGTTTTCCTTCAGAAAAGAATATCACTAGCTCTTGAGTGTATCTGTGCTCTGTATGAATTCTATTGTTTATCTCGGATATGTTGGGGTGACTCGCCTGTCTGTTTAACAATTTAATTTATATCAAGGTTTTTTTTTTGTTTGCTCTAGTTGTGTCATGAGCCATTCTCTATTTTCTTTGTCTTTTTTTACAACATTAGACAGTTTTATTAAGATACTAGCACAGTTTAATGGATAAGTATAGTATTCTATAAACTTTAGTATTAGGATGCTTAAGGTAAAGAACAGGGGGAATGTTTGTACCTTCGTGGTCGTACATTCTCAGCTGACCTTCGGCATTTTCCAATTTAATGTAGCATTTTGTTTATTTAGTTTATGATGTTTTATTTTCTCTTTCATAATTGGAAATAAAGACCATATTTATTTATTTATTTATTTATCTTTAACTATCAATTAAAAAAAAACTGCTGTGAAAAAAAAAAGATTTTTAGCATCTTTTCAAATTAATGTCCTTTTGAAATGGACTTCAATTGAATTTTAAGGTTTAGACGGAGACTTTCGTCACTGAAGTAATAGAGTACACATATAAAAATAACCGGTCAAGTGCAAGTTGAACTTGCGCAATCAGTGTTCCGTACGTTGATTGCATTTAAAATAAAAAAAAAAAAAAAAAAATTGTTACAGAGGTATAAAATGATCAGTGACTTTACAAAACACACCCTAAATGAGTTTTCAACAAATTTTGTTTTCAATCTTTACTGAAATCTGATGA
This sequence comes from Pachyrhynchus sulphureomaculatus, assembly GCA_019049505.1. Classification (NCBI taxonomy): domain Eukaryota; kingdom Metazoa; phylum Arthropoda; class Insecta; order Coleoptera; family Curculionidae; genus Pachyrhynchus; species Pachyrhynchus sulphureomaculatus. The sequence continues at coordinate 35,037,173 of CM032456.1, read as the reverse complement.
CCTTGAAATTTTTGTTTTTTTTTATATACCGGATAAATTATTAAAGGTAATGCACTCGTGATAATTTTCGTTCAATCTACACCCCGTGGAGAATATTCCAGAATTTTTTCAAAACTTTTTGATAAGTACTTTTAGAGATAAGGCGCGAGACAGCGATTTTTCGCGATTTTTTAAAAATAATACAAAGAAAAGTGCGCGCAAGTATTACATTATATACATATTTTTTACTTGTATTTTCACAAGCTTTCATTTGACACCACACTCGATGACCTAGTAAAATTTTTTTTTTTTTCACTTCCGATTTCACCCCCCAAAACTAACCCCGTAAGTCAAAATTTAACTCTCAGAACTACATGGCTCTGATGAAGCCATTAATTCCTATATTATTAACAAATTTCAACTTTCTATATCAAATAGTTTCGGAGAAAATCGGGTGTGACAGACAGACAGACACCGAAGTGATCTTATAAGTGTTCCGTACGGAACACTAAAAAGTACTAGAAATCTCATTATATATTACGAACTCAAGCTAACTTCCCGGAGTCGTCACACGTATGTATGTCTTTGCAAAAAGAATTGAACACTCAATTTTCTATAAACAAGTTAAAACTATTAGGTAGAACGATAGGAAGGCGTCTTTGAGATACACCTACTTAGCTCTAAGGGAGCGTTTTTAGAACTGTTCATTCAAAAAACAATGGTACTGAGGTTTTCAATTCATCATCTAAAGAAACTTTTCGGCCACTAAGATGTCTTCAGATGTTCAAGACTTTCAACTCCGTAACTCAAGAGTTTTCAGTAATGGCTTAAACTGTGTAAGTCTTCTGGACCTCGTTTTATGACAGTTCTAGTTCGCCACACAATTTGGACCGTTTTCTCTCACGGCGTGGTACTAAATCTTCCTTCCGTAAACCTCCCATTAATAGAGTAGATCCTTTTTGAATATATCTGATATGCAAAATTTCTTCCCAGTCTTTCGTTCTCTTAGAGATCATTATACACACATATCAAGTCACCTGTAACGTGTTCTTTCCTTGCAGGTTTCTGCTCTAGTAGCTATGAATCATCATATATTTTTTATTTTTGTTTAAATAAAACACTAGTAGCGAACTTGAAAAACACAACGTTTTGGCTGCATTAAGAGTCACCGGTATTGATCTAGAGGGGACTAGAAAAGCCTACCCTTCGAAACATTGTCAGTTAAACTAAATAAATATAAGGAACATCCTCATATGTATATCATTAAATTTGTCTCGTATGTTTTTCAGATTTTGGTACATACGATTTTATAATAATCGGATCAGGTGCTGCTGGAGCAACTATAGCTAACCGCCTCTCAGAAATCTCAGAATGGAGTATTTTACTTCTGGAAGCTGGAGGTCAAGACAATGATTTTACAAAAATTTTAGGATTAGCTCTATACAACTTTTTTTCCGATTTTAGTTGGGGCTATAATACGACCTCGCAAAAGTATGGATGTAAAGGTAAATATAAGGTGTGGTCAATTTTAAAAAGAGTCCACAGTGCGCGATATCGTCGAGAACTAAGACTGAATTTCTAGTGAAAAAGAGATAAAGGGAGTACAGTGAAAAATTTCGTGGGTCTTTTGTGTTGCGGTAATACCGGAACATGAAAGGGTTTTCTCCATTGTCCAGGGTCCTTTCTTAATTTGACTGAAATTACCTTGTCTTTTTAAAGGAAAAGTTAGAGAAAAGAAATGTAGTAATGCTAAAATTACGTAATGAAAATAATCAACCCAAAGCCAGGGTACAGCGCTGACACCTTCGGCTAGCTCTCTCAGTGAAACAGGGAGATTACAACACCAGAGACTGAGTTGGCTGCAAAAGAAAATCGAATTAAATATTTACAACTTTATGAATTTTCAACTAATTTTAACAATCTGTTTACATATTAAGGAAACAATTTTACTTCAAGTAATGTATTCTTTATGAATCGTATATTTCAAACGGTTGCAAAAATAAGTAGAAAGTAATTTACAATAAGAAAAAATAGGGCCTTTAATTTATTAATTAATTTATATAGAGAGCGAGGGAAGGAGTTGTAATAATAATTAATAGGAATTATAGTAAATACATAGAGAAATGGAAACTTATTAATGAAAGATTAATAAGTATTGATATTAAAGAGGGAGAAAATGATAAATTGACAGTGCTAGTGGTATATGGACTGTTAGATAATGAAAGGAAGACAAGTAAGGATTTGCTCTGGGAGACTGTCCAAGAAGAAAAAGATGAAGTGAATAATAAAATAATCATTATGGGCGATCTTAATGGTAGGGTGGGGAGAAGTAACGAAAAAGATCACCCAGTGGGACAATATGGTAAAGATATTATTAATAATAATGGTCAGCGAGTAATAGACTTCTTCTTCTCTCTTCCAACTAATAACATAATAGTAGGTAATACCCATTACAGCCATAGAGACGTCCTTAAGTACAACAGATATACAGACAGTCGAAATGAGAAGTCTATTATCGATTTAATCCTAATACAAAGTGAGTATAGGAGAGAAGTAAATGACATAAGAGTGTTCAGAGAAGCAGAAATTGGTAGTGACCATTTCTTAGTGAAAACAAAAATTAAATATACAGAGAAACCTGCCCAAGGAGGAATAGAAAATAATAAGTGTAATAAACCAAGTATTAATGTTTACAAACTACATCAACACGAAGTGAAAGAAAGGCTCTCAAGGAAGAACTCAACAGAGCTAACTGGGAAGAGTTGAATGAGTTGGAGATGCTATGGGAGTTATTTAAATCAATTATTTGCAGAGTAGCTGAAGAGATATGTGGTAAAAGTACACGGTGAACCAAGAAATGCAACCTTGGTGGAATGATGAAATTAAAGCGCAAGTTAGAAGGAAATAACCGGTCAAGAGCAAGTTGAACTTGCGCAATTAGTGTTCCGTACGTTGAATGCTTTTAAAATAAAAAAATTTGTTCAGGAGGTATAAAATGATTAGTGACTTCACAAAACACACCTCAAATTAGTTTTCAATAAAGTTTGTTTCCAATCTTTACTGAAAACTGATGACCTTGAAATTTTTGTTTTTTTTTTATATACTAGATACTCGTGATAATTTTTGTTCAATCTACACCTTGTAAAGAATATTCCAGAATTTTTTCAAAATTTTTTGATCAGCATTTTTCGAGATAAGGGAGGTGGACAGCGAGTTTTCGCGATTTTTTAAAAATAATAGAAAGAAAAGTGTGCGCAAGTATTACATATTATATATATATATATATATATATATATATATATATATATGTATATATATATATATATATATATATATATATATATATATATATATATATTACTCGTGTTTTTACAAGCTTTCATTTGACACCCCACTCGATGACCTAGTAAAAAAATTTTTTTTTCACTTCCGATTTCACCCTCCAAAACTAAACCCTTAAGTCAAAATTTAACTTTCAAAACTACATGGTTCTGATGAGGCCATCAAATCCTATATTAGTACCAAATTTCAACTTTCTATGTCAAACAGTTTCGGAGAAAATCGGGTGTGATAGACAGACGGACAGACAGACAGACCGAAGTGATCTTATAAGTATTTCGTACGGAACATTAAAAAGAGCTTTGGAAGGCCTACTTAAGTAACAGAACAGAAGGGCGATATTAATCATACTAAGGAGGAAGAAGGGTAGTGAGGGACAAGATTAAAGAGGCGAATCATGGGAGGATTTTGGAAGCAAAAGGGCAGGGTAACGCAAAAGTTCTTTATGAACATTGATTGTTTTTTCCGCACACATGCCGCTCCTGGAGCGCTTTAGGGACTTCCCTATAGCACGTGTGCTAGACCCATAAAAAAAATGAAAAATCTGAGGTAAGACAGAATGGGTGGAATTAAAGGTATTGATTACAGAGAGGGTAATTTAGTGTCAATACAATTGTTTCAGCCGATACTCGGTGGAAATCCATAATAATTACTATGTGAAATGTGAAAAAATAATAAAAACAATTATTTACACAAACTTTCCACTTTCCGTAACAATAGATATATAGAATATAGTGGAAACTTTGTGTAAATAATTGTTTTATTATTTTTTCATATTTCACATAACAATTAATTTAGTGTCAGATAGTAAACAGATTGTAGAACGGTGGAGAGAACATTTCTGTGAAATATTACAAGGTGGGACAGAAATAGAAAATCGAACTGAGAAAGAAAGTGAAGACATGAAAATAGACGAGGAAATCACACTGACTGAAGTATATGAGGCTACTAAAAGATTGAAAAATGGTAAAGCTACAGGACACGATGACGTAAAAGCAGAAATGCTAAAATATATGTGTAATGAAGGGTACCTATGTATGTCTGCACAAAAACAGCTTAGAAAACTGGGGCTATTCCGCGAGATTGGAAAAATAGCCATAATTTTACCAATATTCAAAAAGGGTGATGTAAGAAAATGTCGAAATTATAGAGGAATTTCAATGCTGAGTGTTGTCAGCAAAATATACGAAATATTAGAAAAACGATTAAGAAGACGGATAGAAGATAATATAGATGATAATCAATGATGTTTTAGGCCAGAGAGAGGTACAGCTGATCTCATATTCAGTTAAAGACAATTGGTTGAAAAGACGTTGGCCCACAATAGTAAGTTGTAACTGTGTTTTATCGACTTGAATAAAGCTTTTGATCGCGTACCCAGGGAGAAAATATGACAGATATTGAAGGATCGAGGAGTTGACAAAATACAACTAAGAGCTGTAAGAAGTGTTTACACCGTTACTAGGGACATAATAAGAACAAATAAGGTTAGTTCAAAGGAATTTGTCATAACCGTTCGACAGGGAGGAGTATTAAACCCACTGCTGTTCATTATCCTAGTGGATGCTATGTACAAAAAATGTGGCCAAGAATTAAAGGGGGCAAAATTAGGTGTCTACAAGCTCCAACAAGGGTACGTTTCTGAAATGTTATATGCTGATGACCTAGTAATTGTTGCAAATAATATAGAGAAACTACAAAGGAATCTGCCGATATGGAATCGGAATTGACGAGTAACAACTTGAGTATTAATACAGATAAAACAACTCCGAATGGCGATACAGTGAAACAAGTCAAAGATTTCAAATACTTGGGCTCAGTACTGAATTCAAGAGAAAATATGGAATCAGAAATTAACAACCGCCTAACAAATGCCTCTAAACTCTATTATGCACTAAGTAAGACTTTCATAAGAAAAAATGAAATAAGTATTGCCACCAAAATATTTAAAGGTGTGTATATAATGGAAGTGAAACATGGGCTCTGAGCAGCACAGATAAGAGCAGAATTTAGGCTTGTGAAATGCGATATCTTAGAGCAGTGGCAAGTATAACCAGAAGAGATTGTATTAACAATAGTGAAGTGAATTCTGTACTGTCAACAATAGAAAAACGTCAGTTTAATGTGGTTCGGACATATAGTTCGAATGAGAGACAACAGAAAGGCTAAAGTTGTTTGGAAGACTGGAGTGGATAAAAGAAGAAAAAGAGGCCGACCTAGCTGGAACAGTGAAGTATTCAAAACGCGTCAAAGAAGAGGGATCGAGTTAAGACATGCAGAGAGGATGGCTAAAGACCGTCGCGTGTGGAGAAACTTCTGCCATGACACCTCAACACCGTAAGGTAAAAGAGGATCGCTTATATATGTGTGTGTACATATGTGTATATGTATATGTATATATATATATATATATATATATATATATATATATATATATATATATATATATCTATATATATATATATATATATATATATATATATATATATATATATATATATATATATATATATAATCTATATATATATATATATATATATATATATATATATATATATATATATATATATATATATCTATATATATATATATACGAGGCTGGTTTGAAAAGTCCGTGCAAAAATAAAAACTACTTATGTGTTTGGGGTAAACCTTTTTTATTTTTCGACATAGTCTCCTTTTAGGCTTATACACTTCGTCCAACGATGTTCTAGTTTGTTGATCCCTTCCGAATAATAGGATTTGTCCAAGTCTGCAAAATATCCATTAGTGTCTGCAATCACCTCCTCGTTTGAATAAAATCTTTGTCCCGCCAGCCATTTCTTCAAATTGGGGAACAAATAGTAGTCCGAGGGAGCCAAGTCTGGAGAATAGGGGGGATGTGAAACGAATTGGAATCCTATTTCCATTAATTTTGCGACCACAACTGCTGAGGTATGTGCTGGTGCGTTGTCCTGATGGAAAAAAGGACTTTCTTGTGGGCCAATCGCGGCGCGTTTTTCTTGCAGCTCGGTTTTCAAACGGTCCAATAACGATAAATAATATTCACCTGTAATAGTTTTACCCTTTTCCAGATAGTCGATGAGGATTATCCCTTGCGAATTCCAAAAGACTGTCGCCATAACCTTTCCGGCCGAAGGCACGGTCTTCGCCTTTTTTGGTGCAGATTCCCCCTTGGTAACCAATTGTTTAGATCGTTGTTTGGTCTCAGGAGTATAGCAATGTATCCATGTTTCATCCACAGTGACGAAACGACGCTTAAAGTCCTCCGGATTCTTCTGGAACAGCTGCAAACCATCCTCGCAACACTTCACACGATTTCGTTTTTGGTCAAGCGAGCAATCGCGGCACCCATCTTGCGGATAGCTTTCTCATGTTCAAATGTTTATGCAAAATATTATGTACCCGTTCAGTCGAGATGCCCACAGCACTAGCAATCTCACGCACCTTAACTCTTCTGTCATCCATCACCATATCATGGATTTGATCAATGATTTCTGGAGTCGTAACCTCCACAGGCCGTCCAGAACGTTCAGCGTCACTTGTGCCCATATGGCCAGTCCGAAAATTTTGAAACCACTTTATAAACTGTTCTAATCGAAGGTGCAGAGTCACCATAATGTTTATCAAGCTTCTCTTTAGTCTCCTGAGGCGTTTTGCCTTTCATAAAGTAATGTTTAATCACCACACGAAATTCTTTTTCGTCCATTTCTTGAAAATCACTCGACTTCCTTGATTCACACGAATGCCAAACACAAAGAAATAGACCAATATGGCTGAAACTTGGTGTGCGTTCATTCAAGAGATGCTACTAACTAAACATGACCTCGATACGCGCCGGTGGTGCCATCTCTCGGACTTTGCACGGACTTTTCAAACCAGCCTCGTATATATATATATATATATATATATATATATATATATATATATATATATATATATATATATATATATATATATATCACATATATATATATATATATATATATATATATATATATATATATATATATATATAATGTATAGTGAAAATTACAGAAAATTTAAAAGAACACGGTTATATATTTAGTACTAACCTTTTTCTTCCTCATCAAACATAATTATTACAAATGAAAACGTTCTTTTTGTGTATAAAAAAAAATATATTTAATCAAATCTGAAATATAATAGTTAATCCAAAAGATATGTTTAAATTTACAACATAAAAGAAACATGTTTTTAATTTGTAGGACTTAAAGATAACAAGGCCTATTATCCACAAGGTAAGGTAGTTGGTGGCGGGACAACCATAAATGCTGGACTGTACGTTAGAGGAAATTCTGAAGACTTTGATAGATGGGTAAGAAGTTAAAATACTCAAATTACGTTTACCAAAACAGCTAACAGCAGCCAAGAGAAGTAAAAAACAGGAAATTTGTTAAAGATTTTGTTAACAATTCCATGGAAAAAATGTTGTAACTTGGAGGCACTGAATAAAATATTCAGCAAATGGAGCCCTGACTGGAGATATTTAAAACTCTGCTTTCAATAATTTTGGAGATCAGTCGAAAACGGACGTACAGTCCCTGGCCAAATTATTAGACGCACTGTATTTTTTTTAGTAATTTTATGTTTCTTAAGAGTTTTTATGCAATAATGGTATATTTAAACTACAATATTATTAATTTTTATTTAAAAGAATTGTTGTAGTTATTTTTAACATATGGCAACACTTTGTGTTGACAAAGTGATACATGAACGTAAAGAAGTACAAACCTGTATCAGTCGCGATCGGAATCGAGTCAGGTACGGACGTGTTTCTGTGGCTTTATGGACTGTAATTGTTTGTTTAAACAGTTTTATACTACTCAGTTATTAGTTTATTTTGTATGCAGTGTTTTAAAAAAGTAATTGGACTATTTTCATTATGGGTAGAAAAGGCGATCTTTCACCACGTAAAAAAGCTGAAGTGAAGGCCCTTGTGATTGCGAAAACATTTACAACCCGAGAAATATCACGAAGATTGGAGGTTTCTGAAGCTAGTGTACGACGCATAAAAAAGAAAATTGAGTCAGGGAAGGAATTAAGCCCGAAAAGAAAGAAAAGATGCGGTAGAAAACCAATTTTCACTCCACGGTCAGAGAGATGTTTGAAGAAAATTTGTGTAGAAAACAGATTTGCTACCACAAAGGTAATAAAATCACAACTTCAGGATGCTAGCGTAAATGCTTCTGAGCGCACTGTTCGAAGAAAATTGATAGAATTAGATTTTAAGGCCTGTCGTCCCGCCAGGAAGAACCAGTTAACAGCTGCAATGAAAGCAAAGCGCCTGAAGTGGGCCAAACAATGGCAAGACAAAGATGTGGACTTCTGGAGATCGGTAAGATACAGCAATTTAATCAATAATTGATACACTATTATCATTTTCAGTTAAATAAAGCAAATAAACATGGAAGTTTATATATTTTTCCTATTTTTGACAGGTCTGCTTCAGTGACGAAAGTACATTCGAAATTTTGCAGAATAAAGCTCAGTATGTGCGTCGTCGTCATGGAGAAAAGTTTCATCCTGATTGTGTCGTCCCGACGGTTAAACATCCCACCAAAGTGATGATTTGGTCAGTCATCAGCTGCAAGGGCACTGGACGTCTGTACGTCGTCAAAGGAATAATGAGGCAAGTTCAGTACAAAGAAGTATTACAAAATCGGTTGATTCCGCAGCTCAGAGAATGGTTTCCAAATGGGGAACCATTCACTTTCATGCAAGATGGAGCTCCCTGCCACACTGCTCGGTCTGTTAAAGCTTTTTTGGCAGAAAAAAATATCCCTCTGTTGGATTAGCCCTGATATGAACCCCATTGAAAATGTGTGGGAGCTGATGAAAAGAGAAGTGGCTAAAGATGTGATTACCAACAAAACCCAGCTCCTAGAAAAGATTATTCATGTGTGGAATCATCATCCTCAAATGCAGGAGACAGTACAATCTTGCATTGATAGCATGCCGCGCAGAATTAAAGCTTTGATAGCGGCTAAAGGTGGCTCAACTAAATATTGACTTTTACTAACATTAATTTCCCTTTCCTTTAAAACTTAATAAACTTATGCTTTTCTAAATTAATGCTGTTTTATTTATGTCAAATAAATAGGTAATTAATTAATTAAAATTATATATTTTGTAAAATTGTTAGGAAAGGAATTATAACAATGCATTAATATTAAAAAGTTTTAATATTTTAAGGTAGATGTATATGGCAATCCAGGTTGGTCTTATGAAGAAGTGTTGCCCTATTTCAAAAAATCAGAAAATGCTGTTTTTGAACCTAAAGACAAATATTATCACGGTGTAGGGGGTTATTTCACAATTGATCAACCTTCTACCAATCCAGGATTAGTAAGTTGATTCAAAACTGAGGGTAGTCCCTGAGTTAACAGCCAGCTAATTATTCTTTACTATGAACGTCATCAAGATAGATTTTTGAAACCTATTTTAATTTTAGTTACTTAATTATCTAAAAATAAATAATAAAACAAATACCATAATACTGTATGGGAGCTAAAGAGGCATTAATACTGACATCTTTGACAGTTTTCTAGATGGGATATTGGAAAAACCTTTGGAACCCTCCTGACTCCCTAGCTGGCTAAAATATTTCAAATAAAATATTGATTGTACGAGGAAGGATTGAAAAGTTAGCGGCTTAGTCAAGAAAACAAAGTAAAATACGTACAAAAATATTTTTATTTTTCGACGTAATCTCCATCTAGCTCTAAGCACTTCTTTCACCTGCGTTCCAAAGTTTCCACGCCTGATTGAAAAAGATTCCTCAAGGTCTTCAAAATAAAAAGTTAACTGCAGCTTCGACTTCTTCATTTCATGAAAATTTCTGGCCACCGAGGTGTTTTTTTGAGTTAGGGAACAGATGAAAGTCCGAAGGTGCCAAATCAGGAGAATAAGCACGGTGGGGCGGCAATTCGAAATCACGAACTTGAGCCATAGACTCAACAGACGTGTGAACGCGACCGTTTCCTGATGGAAAAAAACTTTCTTTCTCAGTAATCCTGGACGTTTCTCTTTTGTTTCTTGACGTAAACGTGTGCAATAGTAAGTCAAGTTTATTGTTTCGCATTTCGGAAGGTAGTCCACCATAATAAAACCTTTAGCATCCCAAAAAACTGACGCCAACACTTTTCCAGCCGACAGAACTGACTTCGTTTTCTTTGGGGCCGGTTCACCAGATTTTTTCCACTGCTTGGATTGTTGTTTTTACTCTGGAGTATAGTGGTGAACCTAAGTTTCGTCCATTGTCACAAACCTGTTAAGAAAATCTTGCGGACCAGCCTCAAACATCTCCAAATAGTCTCGAAAAATCGTGAGTCGAATTCGTTTTTGTTCAACTGAAGGCAATCTGGGGACCCACCTAGCGGAAACCTTAGAAAATCCGAGTTTGTTGGCAATGATGTTTTGTGTTCGTTCATACGAGATGCTTACTGTCTGCAATCTCTCTGATAGTTAATTTACGGTCTTTCAATATGAGATCAGATACTTTGCCGATGTTTTCTTCAGTTGTAGACGTCGCACAGTGATTCGGCAAGAACATGCTAGCGGGACAATATTCATGACGTAATTTCCAGGAACCACTGATAACTCATTAGAAGTGTGTTACCTCGTTCATATTATACGTTGGTAAGCAAATGGGGCTATGATGGGAGTTCGGGGCATAGCACGTATAAGCAGAAATTTGAGAGCACTAACGCTACAGACGAATTTTTGTTCGTATATTCATTTGTCCCTTTGAGACTGCTTGATGGCGAAACTGTGATCTGGCAAAATCCAAGACCTTCCTCTACTTTATATTGCCGTCCTATTAAGTTTATTTTTGCCAAGGAGACAAAAGAGTTTACGAAAGAAGAAACTTCTAAAATTTTAGATGAAGTAAGTCAGCTTCTTCTAACATTGTGTAACGTTGCTGGATCTCAAATCTCTGTTAAACACGATTTGTTGTTGACAATGACTGATGGCAAAGTGTGCAATGTCTTAACAGACACAAGTTCAACACAAAAGTGTTATATTTGCGGTGCCACCCCGTCTACTATGAACGAGGAGTCAAAGAAATATCCCAGCAACGAAGAACGCCTTGCATTTGGTTTATCTTCTTTACATGCATGGATCCGCACGTCTGAATGTTTGCTTCACATCAGCTATCGTTTAGGAATAAAAAAGTGGCAAGTCAGGGGAGATAACGACAAAGCTATTGTGAAGCAACGCTCACAAGAGATACAAAAAGTGTTTAAAGATCGTATGGGTCTCATTGTAGATAAACCAAAACCTGGGTATGGTAACACAAACGATGGAAACACAGCACGTAGATTTTTTTCCAAAGCTGAATTGAGCAGCGAAATTACAGGATTAGCCGTAAACCTTATTCGTAGATTTCATGTAATTTTAAGAACTTTGTCATCGCTTCAGTAATAAGACTAGTACACCAGCAACCGCCCTGGAAGAAATTTAGTCTTGGAATGACAGCTGAATTTAGCGATATAAATCCAAAGCAGCAGTTTTTGCTACAAATCTCAATGGCGCAGAACACGACATACTTATGTCGCGACACGCAATTATGCTTGGACATGATCCTGTTGCTAAAGTAGCGAAGAAAACTTCTCAAAAGCTAAAAATAATATTTTGTACTAGGAAGCTGTATAATTTTACAAGTTCTAATTCTAGACAAATCTTAAAGTCGGTTATCGTTGGAATATTGCTTCCATATATAGAACTTTCTGAACCCGGGGATGTGAGAGATACAAAAAGTGTTTAAAGATCGTATGGGTCTCATTGTAGAGAAACCAAAACCTGGGTATGGTAACACAAACGATGAAAACACAGCACGTAGATTTTTTTCCAAAGCTGAATTGAGCAGCGAAATTACAGGATTAGACGTAAACCTTATTCGTAGATTTCATGTAATTTTAAGAACTTTGTCATCGGGATATGACATAAATTATATAGAATTCGAAAAGTTTTGTGTTGATACTAGAAAATTATACCTTGATCTGTATTCGTGGTATTCCATGCCAGTTACTGTGCATAAAATTCTTGTACACAGCGCGGAATTTATAAAGTCTTTTCTTCTTCCCATTGGACAACTCTCCGAAGAAGCCCAGGAGGCAAGAAATAAAGACTGTCGTAGATTTCGTGAACGGCACACCAAGAAGCGGTCACGTATTGCCACAAATACAGATCTTTTGAGAATGCTTTTAATTACGTCTGATCCTGTTATCAACTCGTATAGAGAATTACCGCGAAGAAAATTTACTTCTCTGCCATCGGAGGTTCTGCAGTTGATTATCCCACCTTCATTGCCATCCGAAACACCATCAGTAAGTCATCATCACGAATTAAATGAGGATTATTTACTCTCTGAATATTCTACTGAATGGGAGAGCGGTGATGACGACTCATCTGATGGTGATTAGTAGGTTTAAGTATTTTTTTATTGTAATTATTATTCTTATTTTATTGTGTGTTGTAGTTGCTTATAATTCATGCCTTAGTATAAAAGTTATTTAATATTATATTTCTTTTACTTATACCCCTTGTTATTGTAAATAATTGATATATAGATACTGTTATTGTACTAATTTATTTTAAAAGAAATAATATTTTGTAAATTAATAAATGTGGGTCATTATCAAAATCATTATGATTTTTATTTTTTTCCTAGAAATTTCTTTGTAAACAAACATGATTGTGCTTTTCACACATAATGAGTAGGTAGACGTATGTAGCTAATTAAAGAACAATTAGCGACAATAGTGAATAAATGAGACACATTAGTAAACCACTTCCGTCTTGCAGCTACATATTTCGATTAATACACATACAGTACACATTTTTCAACTTTTTTTTTCTTAAAATAGCTTAAGATACCTGGAATATACATAAACAATTGAAATAAGTGAAGAAATAATATTGTCCCGCTAGCTTGTACTAGTCGAGACACTGTGCGTCGTGGCCGGCCGGAGCGAGAGTCATCTTCGATGCTCTCTCGTCCACGTTCAAATTCTGCAACCCATTTTTTCACAGTGGTATATAAAGGAGCAGATTCCCCTAGTGTTGTTTTCATAGCATCGTAGATATCCTTTGGTGTTAATTTTTTTTTAAACAGGTACTTGATGACCGTACGTTGTTCAATTTTTTCCATTTTTCCAAAAACGCTGCACTTGGTCTCACTAAACTAGTCCTAACCTAAAAAACCACAAATTCTACAGCAACAAAATTTTGCACTGTGACAACCACAGGTTGTATGATCTTATTGAGGGTACTATAATAAAAATATAAAATAAAATTATTTTTTGGTGAGGCCACGAACTTTCCAATTCATCCTCGTAAAATAAATTAAAACTGTTGACAAAAATTCCAATTTTCTAGGAACCTATAATAGATGGTTTTGAAGAATTAGGATTCTATTTAGTTGATTACAACGGGCGGTTTCAGACTGGAATTTCAAGAAGCCAAATTGCTTTAAAAGGAAATGAAAGAGTTAGCACTGCAAGAGCATTTTTAGAAAAGTTTAAAAGCAGGGAAAATCTGAAAGTAAGTCTTAACAGCTTTGTCACGAAGATACTAATTTCTGGAAAAAAAGAAGCAAAGGGAGTAACATTTATTAAAAATGGTGAAATATTTATCGCTAAAGCTCGAAAGGAAGTTATAGTTTCAGGTAATTATTATGTAGTAATGTTTAGCGTTGAGATAACCTGAGCGAAAAAAAACTGTTCAATTTTTGACACAAGTGATGCCACGGGATTACTGATCAAGTACTTGAAACATAAATTCAAGTGAAAATCATACATACATATATATGTACTGCACTGACTTAGCCGTTACTTGATGGAGATCTATAATAACTAGGAATAAAAATTTAAACAAATGTTTAAGATCACCACTTATGTTTATTACTGCTGACAATTGTTTCGACACACTGTGTCTTCTTCTGGAGCACGATGTAAATTAACTAACAAAGTATGTTTTAGAATACATAGTTCAATAATTGAACTTATTCTAGGTATTAAGGTAAATATTGTTAATGAATTTAGTACTTGTAATTAGGTAAACTATATATTCTGTAATATACTTTGTTAGTTAATTTACATCGTGCTCCAGAAGAAGACACAGTGTGTCGAAACAATTGTCAGCAATAATAAACTTAAGTGGTAATCTTAAACATTTTGTTTAAATTTTTATTCCTAGCATATATACGTACCCGAGGTATCATTCATTATTAAAATCATTCGAATAGCACGTCACTGAATTTGAACGGTTATGTAATGTGTAATGTAAGTTTATTATTATCAAAAACTAACAAGAAATAACTTTAATTTTAAATTGTCCAGATTTTCAAGTGTTAATAACTTAAGACAATAAAATTTAGTTTTTTTTAGCTGGTGCTATTAATTCGGCCCAACTTCTTATGCTTTCGGGAATTGGTCCCAGGGAACATTTAAAAGAATTGGGTATTCCAGTTAAAAATGATTTACCTGTAGGTAAAAATCTCCAAGACCATTGCATGTATCTCGGTTTTAACTTTAGGTATGTAAAGGAGCAAATTTTACTGAACAGTGTCTTCCTAACTATTATATTTTCTAGAACTAACCGAACATTTTACAGTCAAAATTTAACAGAGCAGTTGAAACAATATACAGAACACAAAAGGCCATTAATTTTGGGATTGATTGAAATGATTGGATTCACGAATTTTGGTCAAAACCAGAAGTACAGACCAGAAATTGAAATGATTTTTAGTACTCCTGGTATGAATGGTGAACAAAAAAAAATTCTTTTCGGGTAAGCTGCTGAATGATATTTACATATTTTAGTAAATTTAAATATTCTAAATGTATTAAGTCAACTAGTAGAAGCACTGATTGTAAAATGTTCCAGAGACTCAGCTATTTATTTTGCTTTGCATCGTATTAGCGGACCTGAGAAAAACCTGTCAAAGGAATCCCCTTATAGCGAGCTGCTATAAACCAGTTATAACACAACTTGTCAATTTTGGTACCATCACCAGTCACAAAGCTTCTTTTTTCATTCAAATTGCTGTTCGCCATCCAGTTGTTTAGAAGAAGAAGAATTATATCAGCAGCTTGTGTTTTTCCGATATTAAAACGCTTGGATAAGTCCCTTACACCTAACTTTTCCTTATTGCGAACTTCAACTATCTCAATTTTTTGTTTAAGCGTGAGAATTTTTCTATTTGGAGCCTTTTCTACAATGAATGTGCCGCCCGCTGTGTCTCCTTTTTGCATAGGCGTCAAAATAATATTAAATCTCCGAGTGCACCGAAAAATTGAGATCGGTAAATCTCCGGTTTACTCGGGGAAATCCCTCAGTGAA
Organism: Pachyrhynchus sulphureomaculatus; assembly: GCA_019049505.1. Classification (NCBI taxonomy): domain Eukaryota; kingdom Metazoa; phylum Arthropoda; class Insecta; order Coleoptera; family Curculionidae; genus Pachyrhynchus; species Pachyrhynchus sulphureomaculatus. Next base: position 35,021,486 of record CM032456.1, on the reverse strand, counting down.
GGCAGGTAGCGACGTTGGCGCGCTGCCCGTTTGGGAAATGCAATAGCGACACTCGCCTCAGAAACATGAGACAAGGCGTTTATTTTTTATTGTTTCTTGTCCGGTTAAGATAACATTTTTTTGTGTCCGCGCCTGTTCAAGAGAATATCCGTCCAAGAGGGGGTTAACCCAATGCCATTTATATGAGAGTCGGTCGGGACCATGAGAAACTGTTCGTTCAAGGCAGGTGTCCGTGTAAGAGGTGTGTTCGCGAAGGACGATTTCACTGTATATATATATATATATATATATATATATATATATATATATATATATATATATATATATAAACAATGCATAACAGAGAAATAAAAAGGCAGAAACAAAAGTCCAAAATTCCTTTAAACGCCGATCAATTTTAATTTCTTTTGTACAGCTACATTTTATATTTATAAGACACAAGTAACGACCACTCAACATCACTAATTTCAATGTTATGCCGGAAAATACTGTTATTGTAAAGTAGACAATTACAATGTATAAGGTAAAAACATTCATTACTTTTTAGGTTAAATGATAAATATGCTGCAGCCTTGAAAACCAACGTCTCAACCGATATTTGGGCAATATTAGTACTTTTACATCCAAAATCACGTGGTACAGTCACTCTAAAATCTAAAAATCCTAAAGATAAGCCCGTTATAAATCCAAATTATCTCTCTGAGGAAGAAGATGTCGAAACGTTTTACAAAGGAATTCAGTTATTGATAGAACTAGCCAAAACGGAGGCCTTTAAAAAGTTTGGAGGGGAAATTCTAATTATCGATTATCCAAATTGTGAACATTTCGAAAAATTAAGCGATAATTGGTGGAAATGTAGTATACGACACCTAACTACTACGGTAATAAGAATTATTTAATAATTAGTCTAAAACACCGCACGCCGTTACATGAGATAATACGACCAATTTCACGTTTTCGGCCAGCTTACTTTTGCCGTTTGCAATATTCAAAAATCTAGTCAGTAACGCTCGTAGATGTTTGGTAGTTTTTTAAGGCTTTTTATCCCAGAGAAAAAGGCTATTTCCGTCCTGCGCCCGTGTTCGGCCAATACTGCAACAAACGTAAAAAGATCATAACAATCAACTTCAGAGCAGCCTTACTGCTGTCAGTAATATAGCAGGTTATGGAAAAGGCCACAGATTAACATCCTTTAAAGTATTTGAGAGGAATTATTATAAGGGATCTCCTACAGAGTGGTCAGTCCTGTTGGCTAAGATATTTTTTGCATATGACAAAAAATGGATTTCTTTCGGATACCTACACTATTAGTATTTATGTACCCCAGGGTTACATTAATCTATAGCTTCAGTAATAAGACCAGTACACCAGCAATCGCCCTGGAAGAAATTTAGTCTTGGAATGACAGCTGAATTTAGCGTTATAAATCCAAAGCAGCAGTTTTTGCTACAAATCTTAATGGCGCAGAACACAACATACTTATGTCGCGACACGCAATTATGCTTGGACATGATCCTGTTGCTAAAGTAGCGAAGAAAACTTCTCAAAAACTAAAAATAATATTTCCTACTAGGAAGCTGTATAATTTACAAGTTCTAATTCTAGACAGTCTGTTATCGTTGGAATATTGCTTCCATATATAGAACTTTCTGAACCTGGGGATGTTGAATCAGAAGTAAGACAACAAACAAACAAAGCATTGAAGGTAGCCGGGTGACTGAATGACACTATATGGAACAACAAACACCTGCGAATCCGGACCAAGTCAAGAATTTATAAAACTGTCATAAGATTAATCATGACATACACAGCAGAAACCCGGCCAGACACAACAAAAACTAAAAGGATACTTGAAACATGTGAAATGAAAGTCTTACGAAAAATAGCCAGAAAGACTATGTTGGACAGGGAGCGCAATGACACCATTAGACGAGCATGTCAGGTGGAAGAGGTTAACAAGTGTATCGTCGAAAGAAAACGCGAGTGGAACGCACATATAGACCGAATGGCTCAAGAAAGAATCGTGAGAATTGCACGCGATAAATCACCAGTGGGAAGAAGAAGTGCGGGAAGGCCACGGAAAAGGTGGAGCGATAAACTTACCATCAATTACGATTAGGTAAGCTACGAAGAAAGAACAGGCAACTGTGCCTACAATGAAGACGGAAGAAGAAGAAGATATATAGAACTCTATTCCAACACAAACTCAGAATTATTCGTCTGACTGATAATACGCAATCTTGTTTCTTTGGAATATTGAAGAAATGAGTAAAGATGGCCCTCTTCATTAGGTACTATCATAAGAAATGTTCCATTAACGTAGGAAGCTTAATTTCTATATAGTACATCTGCTTGAGTTTCAACTTGCCTCTCCGCGCTCATTCCCTTCAGGAATTCTTTGATATGGAAAGCCCTATTAATCTAGAATGAATTGCTAGAATTGAGTTGTCCACCTAATACAACCTGCAGCGCACAGAAGGAAATTTTCCGAAAAACAGGCCAAAATATGAAGGTATTATTCGATTACGACGAAGCTCGGTACATCTGAATTTTCGAGGCCGCTGTTCACGAATATGAAGTCAAATTTTCAAATCAATCAAATGGCAGCTCCAAAACGACGGACTGTTTTTGAAAAAAATGTTATTTTTATGAGATTCTGTATATATGGGTTTTTGGGGTCGCTGATTACGAATAAATATATATATATATATATATATATATATATATATATATATATATATATATATATATATATATATATATATCAAGAATTTTCTGCAGCTGACGCTATCCCCCTTCTCTCAGCCTTTGATTCCATCTGTTTCTATCTTCCCAGTCTCCATCTGTTAGACCCCTGTCCTCCATAGCCTCGTCCACATCGTCTCTCCACGATCGTCTGGGTCTTTCTCTTTTTCTTCTCCCTATAGGGCTCCACTCCGTTATTTTCTTTATCCACCTATTATCTTCGCTCCGTCTTATGTGTCCATACCATTTTAATCGTTTCTCTTCAATGGTGTTTATTGCGTTCTCTTTGATGTTCATTCTGTTTCTTATTTCTTCATTTGTTATTCTGATTACGAATATAAGGTTTAAATTTCAAAAAACAAAATGGCGGCTCCAAAATGATGGACTACTTTTAGAAAAACGCGAGTTATTTTTATGAAACTCTGTATACATGGGTTTTGAGAGGCACTGATTACGAACATGAAATTTAAATTTCAAAAAACAAAATGGTGGCTACAAAATGGCGGACTATTTTTGGAAAAACGTGAGATATTTTTATGAAACTCTGTATATATGGCTTTTTGGAGTCGCTAATTAGGAATATGAAGTTCAAATTTCAAAAAACGAAACGGCAGCTCCAAAATGGCGGATCGTCCTAATCAAATAAAGGACGCCTTAACGTGTTCATTCCTGTTGGTTCCGCGTTTTCCGTTTCGTACTTGTTTGTTAAAGGCACCCAACTATGTGAAGAATTGCGTTTGGATTCTGTGAACTTTTTGCCACCTATTTCAGAATTCTGTCATCATTTTGACAATCGGTTTCTTCAAATTTTCTAGCAAAATATAGGTATGCAAGGTTTTTTTCGTCACTTCCCATTTAATAGTGGTAATAATTACATTTCTGTTATATAATTGATTTGTGATAAATAGGAAAATGGAAACTTCTTGTAAAAGGAATTTCCATTTTGTCACACGCATTTTATGTAAAAAATAAAGAAATATATATACATTTTAATTCAATATTTTCCATTAATTTTGAGTAATTGTTGTAAACAGTTAAATAAAATTGGAAAAATTCACAACAATGTACTGAATTTTTGAAGCATTTTTTTCATTTTGCAACTTTTTCTCTTTTTAAACAATATTTATCATTTTGCAACAACTTCCAGAAATTTATACGTTGTACAATAATTTCTAAAATTTTAAAATTATTTTTCCTATTTAGTAACATTTTATTAAAATTTTCAACTATTTTTCAATTTTAGCAACAATTTCCCGAAGTTGCAAACAATTTGCTACATGTTACAACATTTTTCTGAATTGTTTAACTAATTTTATCATTCTGCAACAATTTATAGAAAGTATTTTTTCCATTTTGCAACATTTATTCGAATTTGTTAACTATTTATCACATTTTGTAGCCTGGATCTGATGTACACGGCCACCTTGAAAAAACTGTACCATATCCTTGCTTTGGTTGCCCAGTCACATAGGCAACCCTCATAACGACAGAGCGGATTATCTTGCTAAACTTGCCATAGAAAGGGGCAGTATGAACATGGGAGAGAATCACTACTCTGATTTTAACATCTTCATAAAACACCTACACAGCTCTCTCTTCCAACTCAAATGGGATTTGGAAGATCCCAAAAACAAATTATGGTCCATCAAAACCAATGTATTTCCTCCCCTTAACTCCACAGAATTGAACCGAAGACATAATGTAATAATGAGAAGACTGGCATTGGGACACACCTACTCCACGCATGTACATCTATTAAAGAGAGATCCCCCTCCACTCTGTCCTAAATGTGACTCCCCCTTATCAGTGTTACATCTAATCGAATCCATTCAACATCAAAACTTGAGAGACACCCACGGCATCCCATCCAACATCACCATCCTCATAAAATCTTTTGTCCCACTTAAAGAAAACATAAGCAATTACTTAAAAGAATTCAACTTCATAGTCTAATCTATTTATACCAAGCTAACTCTAGTGGGCGCTAAATGATCTTAGCTGTCGATGCGCCCTGCCCAACAGAAACAAACAAACAAACAAACAAAACATTTTGTAAAAATTTCCAGAATTTTTAAAACAATTGGTTAAATTTTATAACATTATCCCGAATTTTTTAATAATTTTTTTAAGTTTGCAACTCGAATTTTAAGAAAAAGCCGTCACGAAAGCACGATTGACGGCCACGTACACCTTTGCACAAAAACTAACACAGATACCAAACTGACGACATCTAGCCCTCAATTTTTCGATATTTGATTTTACGTTAAAGTTTTTAATTTATTGCTTGTTCTTTAAAGTTTTTTGGGAATATTTTCTTAAAAAACTCGATAATTGTCAGTTAGTGTACTTAACATTACGTAAATATGAAATTCCATAAACACAATGAAATTTTACTCACCTTTAGAGACAGAATTCATTTTAAAATTTGTTCACACTTACACATTCTATAATTGTTTAAACTTGATGACGTCTGACATGAGATACTGCGTGGCACTCGATGCTTCGAAATGAAAGTTATGAGACAGGTACAAGCGAAAGATGTACCTGAGTAGTCGTAAATCATAGTAGATCCAATGTATTTAAACAGGTAAAAATCCCGAAATAGAACCTTTGATTTCTGACATTTTGGCCAGCTTTCAGGGATTTCTGTGCGTTCAAAGAATAACATGAATCGCTATTTTCCCGCACGCTTATGTATTGGTTTAGAGATTTTTCTGTAGTGCTTTTGTTGTGTCCATAAAAAAGGGAAACTTAAAATTCTGAATCATAAAGTCAAAAGTGGCCTTGCAAACTTGTGAGAGCAAATAGTTTTTTTCTTGGAGTAAAAAAAAAATATAATGTTGAGGTACGTTTTCAGAAAAATCTCCTTGTAATGAATAATTTTTTTATTTTAGATCTATCATCCAGCTTCAACCAATTCAATGGGTCCAGACCCCAAATCTTCAGTGGTAAATGCACAACTGAAAGTACACAATACCGTAAAATTAAGAGTCGCCGATAGTAGTGTTATTCCTGAAATAAATTCAGGTCATCTTATGGCACCAACAATTATGATAGGTGAAAAAACTGCGGATATGATAAAGAAAGAATATGGAAAAATATAGAAACACCGAACACGGTTACTGAAAAAAGCTGTAGAAAAATACAATAAATCTAATTACTGACAATGAGTTTATTTTTCATATGTTAATAATACTTTGCTAACAAAAATTATTATTTTAAGCTAGATAATATTCTGGATACAAGATAATGTTTTTAACCACTTTTTTTACAAAAATAATACTGAATTAGAAACAACATGTAATGTTTTGTACAATGGTTTAATAGTAACGCATTATATCTAAATAGGAATAAAATTTTAAACAACTATTTAAGATCACAACTTACGTTTATTATATTATTGCTTACAACTGTTTCGACACACTGTGTCTTTTTCTGGAGCAAGATGTAAATTAACTAGAAAGTACGTTACAGAAAATATAATTTATCTAGTTATAAGTACTAAATTCATTAACAATATTTACCTTAATACCTAAAACAAGTTCAATAAAGGAGACTCTTGCTCATCTAATTGATCGTTGCGTAATAAACCTGAGGATTTTTTTCTGGTTAATTTCTACGTGTTCTAAACAATTCAATAATTTCTCATTCTTTTCATTATGCAAAATTCTGAAATCTTCATTGAACGCATGATTTTCGTCTGTTAAATGTTTAGCGTAGTGAGACCTGTTTTTTTTTTCATTCTGTAGCTTTGTCTACGTTCCTTTATTCTTTTATAAAAAGATCTGCCTGTTTATCCTATATAGGTTTTATTGCAAGTGCCACAGTATAATTCCTAACCCCCGGTTTTATTTTCTTTTTTTGTTTTACTTTTAATATTTTTAATATGTCGAGCTAATGTGCTATTTGTACGAAAAGCAACGTTTATATGATTTTTATGGAAAAAATTTTGAATTTTATTAGTGAATTTACTGGTATAAGTGAGTGTATGAAACTTATCTTTGTTTATTTGTTTATACGGCTACACCAGTCCTATTGCTTTTTTAAATTGTTTTTTCATTAAAATGTTATCTACAAAGTCACTCCTGTACCCATTGTTTATACTAATTTGTTTATAATATTTAATTCTTCCCGAAAATTTTCTTCCGTTAATGGTGTATTTATTAGTCTATGGATGAAACTATATAAGCCGAAATTTTATGTGTGAAAGGATGGTTAGAATTAGCGTGTATAGTTATATCTGAGTATGTTGGTTTAGGGAAGATTTCAAAATCATATTTATTCATTTTGTTTGATATCTTTAAATCTAGGAAATTAATCGATTTATTTTTTTTCTATTTCTGTTGTAAAAGTAATATTTTTTATGAAGTTGGTTAATATAACCTAGAAATAGTTTTAAATGTCGATCTGTGCCGGTAACGCATGTCAATATATCATTTACATGCCGGTACCAATAAAAGAAAAAGATGAAAATTACTGATTTGTCCTTCTAAATGGTCCATGAAAATTTCAGATAAAATTGGACTAAGAGGGTTTCCCATTACTAAACCTTTCTTACTTTATATAAATCTTATCGTTAAATACGAAATAATTCTGGTCTAAACACAACGTTACGATGTCCAATATTTCTGGTTTAATTATTGGGTTAACATTATTTTTACTGAGTAATCTTGGAACCAAAATTACAGCGTCTGATGGTGGTATGCTAGGAAAAAGATTTTGTACATCAAACGATATAAATCTGGAGTTACTTGGTATAATTAACGGATGAATTTTTGCTGTCAATTCATTACTATGTTTAATACTATATTTAGGTGTGAATTTACAATATTTTGTCAAAACCTCAATCAATTTATTTGATAAAGAAAAGGCTGGAGCCGTTATGTATGAAACTACTGGACGAATTGGTGAGTTATTTTTATGTAATTTAATAAAAGAATATAGTTTTGGAACTTGAGAGTTCATCGAGACAAGTCTGAATTTTTCATTCTCTGTGAAAATGCTTATATCTTTTAGCACATCTTTAATTAATTTTTCGAAAGTTATTGTTGGATCGAAGTTGATGGATTTGAAAACATCTGGTTTTAGGAAATCTATTGTTTTTTCAATGTAAGTTTGCTCTTTTATTGATATTACCGTTTTCGCTTATCCGCTCTCGTAAAAATTATGTTATGGTCATTACTTTTGTTTTTTATTTGTTTAGCAATCTTATGTTCGTTATGGAATTTACCTGAGAAAAATTCAAACTTTTCTGTCCTTAACATTTTAGCAATTATGTTTGTTCGTAACATCTAGTGAATTACTACTACATGCTATTTCACATTCTGCACATAAAGCTACAGAATGAAAAATAACAGATCTTACTACGCTAAACATTTAACAGAAGAAAGTCATAGATAGATAGATAGATAGATAGATAGATAATAATTTATTTGTTTTCATGTAACAATAGGTTACACTTATAAGCCAATAGGCATTAAACAATGTTAACTAAGTTTACAATAAACTATAATTAAATAAAAGAAAAGGAAAAAAAAAACAGTAAATAAGTAAAAACACTTTAAAAGCACAAGTTACAAAATAGTAACAAATACACAATCAAATAAGAGGCACAATGGAAAAGACAAGAAACCACCTCTGCTGACAGAGTCATTAAATCCCCGTGCTAATTTCAACTGGACTTAAGAAAAATTCATTTAATGAGTAATAAGCTCCTTGAAGCAGATATTTGGTTAAAAGTCTCTTTACTTCTGTTTTACATAACGCACGTACACTCTCAGGGAAACTATTATATATCTTTAATATGACATAATTAACATTTTTCTGTATGTAGCTGTAATTACACTTTTCGGGAAGTAGATTCAATTTATGTCTAGTGGCATACCTGTGATTGTTCACATAAGTCTCAAAAATATCGTTGTTGGTGTGAACAAACATAAAACTGTCCAAGATATACATAGAAATAATGGTTAAGATCTTTTTGTCTCTAAACACATTCCTACAGCTATCACGCGGCGTCATTCCAAATATACCTCCAATACATTTTTTCTGAAGAATTACAACTCTTCCAATTTCCGGTGAATTACCCCAAAAGATAAGACCGTATCTTATTCTTGACTGTATGAAGGCATGATAAGTTGACAGAGCAGCATCGACTCCAACGTTTTCAGAAATAATTCTTAAAGCATAGCAATACCTTGAAACATTCAACGCAACATTCTCAATATGCGCTCTCCAGTCCAGTCTCTGATCTATTTCCACCCCCAAGAAGGAAACACGTTCGGACGATTGGATATTAATATTTCGATATGTAAAAGATAAAGTGTTTTCTATTCTATTGCCGAAAAATAGGCATTGTGTTTTTTGAGCGTTTATTAATAAGTCATGAGCCGAAAAGTATCCATCAAGAGCTTCGCACGCTCCTTGTACACTGGTCAGCATTGCGTGCGGGCTCTCCTCACTAAAGATCAATGTAGTGTCATCTGCGTAAAGTATAGTAAATTCTCCGGATATTCTACTGAGCTCATTCGTATATATAATGTATAAAAGAGGTCCTAATATTGATCCCTGAGGAATACCCCTCAATACACCCCGATCTTGTGGGAAATTATAGGCCTACCAAAATCATCAGTTTCCATAACCTGTTGTGTCCGATTTTCCAGGTAGGATGCTAACAAATTCAACGCATTTCCCCGAACACCATACGATTCTAGCTTGGAACATAGGGTATTATGATTGACACTATCAAACGCTTTTGACAGGTCAATGCACATTGCCATTGTGAGCTTCTTATTATTTAAAAAACTTAGTATATGAGTTAATGCTTGATAAATCGCTCTAACTGTAGATTTATTTTTTCGAAATCCATTTTGGTTGTTGGAAAATAAAGAGTTGTGTTCAAAAAAAATCGATCAGCCTATTGTTTATAATTTTTTCAAATATTTTACCTACGTTTGAGAGCAGCGATATTGGCCTATAGTTTTTTTTCCTGATGTAAACCCCCTTTTTTGTGTATTGCTTTAACTAAAGCATTTTTTAGAAGTTCCGGATATGCACCTGTATCAAAACATAAATTAATGATATAGGACAAAGGCTCTGAGATAGAATCTGTAACCTCTCTAATAATACGTATTGGTAAATTATCATCCCCGACTGACTTTTTATTTTTTAGACTTTTTATTGTTCTGGACACTTCCAGAGGAGTAGTTGGTCTCAGATAAATAGAGCGTACAGAACGATCAAGGGAAAGGACATAATTGTGTTTATTTGTACTTATGTTCGGACAAGAGCTTATAAAGTAGTGATTTAGGTTGTTAACTATCTTGAACGGATCATTAAATTTACTCGAAAAATTACAAGTACATTGTTACTATTTCTATTTTTCCCCGTTAGGGTCTTTACAAGTTGCCAAGCAGCTTTAACTTTGTTTTCAGCAGAATTTATAAAGCTGTTACCTGATATTTTTTTGGCATGTTTTATAACTTGCTTCAGTACTTTACTATAGGTATTAAAGTATTCATTGGTTACCAAACCTTTAATTTTTTTAAAATACAGCACACGTTTATGTCTACATGAAACTCTAATACCCAGCGTAATCCACGGATTGTGTTTGTTATGTTTGAGACATTTTTTCACTGTAAATATTGCATTAAAGATATTTAGGACTTTGTTTAAGAAGGTACTGTACGCGTCGTTTACTGAATCACATTGATACACTGTAGACCATCATACGTTCAATGAAAATTTCAGGATTTTGCGTAATGAAGAGAGAAAAGGGAAATTACTGAATTCTTTAGAATAGGTAGAAATTAACCAGAAAAAAATCCTTAGGTTTATTACTTAACGATCAATTACATATTTTACTATCTCATAATGTTATGGAGAATTAAAAAATAATGTAATATGTGAGGATTAATAAAGTTTTCCCTTGGTCAGTGAAAAGCTAAACTTACGTATGAAAGTAAATGTAAATATAATGTAAAAAAATTAACTTTAAAATAATATAATACTAAAATATTTTTTGTATATATTCCATACTGTCTGTTTACGCTAAAACAAATAAAAAATTAGTTTTAACTTGATAAGCCATTGCTATCAATAATAACAAATAACATTAAAAAATTAAGAAGATAAAAAGTAATGCCATCGTAAATTTTAATAAATAAACTTCAACTTAGTGGTATGCTTTTAAGCCTTAGTAGCATACTAAACATGAACTATTTCGTACATCTTGTCTATATAACAGCTCTTACAGCAAACAATGGGGTCTCTTCACTGGGCGAGAATGAAAATTTTACAGAGTTTGTTAATATGGTTATGAAAAATATAAACACTTCTAAGGCTTACCAAATTCCCAAAGATAACTCGAAACTATTGAATGTTAAATCATCCTGTGTCAAAGGTACGTAATAAAATTACAACCATTACACTTCAGACCTTTAACTATCAATTAAAAAAACTGCTTTGAAAAAAAAGATTTTTAGCATCTTTTCAAATTAATGTACTTTTGAAATGCACTTCAATTGAATTTTAAGACGGAGAATTTCGTTACTGAAGTAATAGAGTACACACATAAAAAAAAGTACTAGAAATCTCATTATATATTACGAACTCAAGCTAACTTCCCGGAGTCTTCACACGTATGTATGTATTTACAAAAAGAATTGAACACTCAATTTTCTATAAACAAGTTAAAACTATTAGGTAGAACGATACGAAGGCGTTTTTGAGATAACCTACCTAGCTCTAAGGGAGCGTTTTTAGAGCTGTTTCATTTCATTCAAGAAATCTTTTGTTGCGCCTCAAAAAACAATTGTACTGAGGTTTTCAATTCATCATCTAAAGAAACTTTTCGGCCACTGAGATGTCTTCAGGTGTTCAAGACTACAAAGTGGACGTTTCCACTCCGTAACTCAAGAGTTTTCGGTAATGGCTTAAACTGTGTACGTCTTCTGGACCTCGTTTTATGACAGTTCTAGTTCGCCACACAATTTGGATCTTTTTCTCTAACGGCGTATTAAATCTTCCTTTCGAAAACCTCCCATTAACAGAGTAAATCCTTTTTGAATATATCTGATAAGCAAAATTTCTTCCCTGTCTTTCGTTCTAATTTCTTCCCTGTCTTTCGTTCTCTTAGAGATCATTATACACACATATCAAGTCACCTGTAACAATATGCCAAAAACAACTCCTATCGTTGTCTAAAGCAGGTTCTTTCCTTGCAGGTTTCTGCTCTAGTAGCTATGTATCATCACATATTTTTTATATTTGTTTAAATAAAACACTAATAGCGAATTTGAAAAACACAACGTTTTGGCTGCATTAAGAGTCACCGGTACTGATCTAGAGGGGACTAGAAAAGCCTACACGTCGAAACACTGTCAGTTAAACTAAATAAATATAAGCAACATCCCCATATGTATATCATTAGGTATTAAATTTGACTCGTATTTTTTCAGATTTTGGTACATACGATTTTATAATAATCGGATCAGGTGCTGCTGGAGCAACTATAGCTAACCGCCTCTCAGAAATCTCAGAATGGAGTATTTTACTTCTGGAAGCTGGAGGTCAAGACAATGATTTTACAAAAAATTTTAGGATTAGCTCCATACAACTTTTTTTCCGATTTTAGTTGGGGCTATAATACTACCTCGCAAAAGTATGGATGTAAAGGTAAATATAAGGTGTGGCAAATTTTAAAAAAAGTCCACAGTGCGCGATATCGTCGGGTACTGAGACTGAATTTCTAGTCAAAAAGAGATAAAGGGAGTAGAGTGAAAAATTTCGTGGGTCTCTTGTGTTGCGGTAATACCGAAACATGAAAGGGTTCCCTCCATTGTCCAGGGCCTCCAGGGTCGTTTCTTAATCTGACTGAAATTACCTTCTCTTTTTAAAGAAAAAATTAGAGAAAAGAAATGTAGTAATGCTAAAATTACGTAATGAAAATAACCAACCCAAAGCCAGGGTACGGCGCTGACACCTTCGGCTAGCTCTCTCAGTGAGACAGGGAGATTACAACACCACAGACTGAGTTGGCTGCAAAAGAAAATCGAATCGAATTAAATATTTATGAATTTTCAACTAATTTTAACAATCTGTATACATTTATTGGAAACAATTTTACTTCAAGTAATGCGTTCTTTATGAATCGTATATTTCAAACGGTTGCAAAAATAAGTAGAAAGTAATTTATAATAAGAAAAAATAGGGCCTTTAATTTATTAATTAATTTATATAGAGAGCGAGGGAAGGAGTTGTAATAATAAATTAATAGGAATTATAGTAAAAACATAGAGAAATGGAAACTTATTAATGAAAGATTAATAAGTATTGATATTAAAGAGGAAGAAAATAATAAATTGATAGTGGTATATGGACTGTCAGATAATGAAAGGAAGACAAGTAAAAATTTGCTCTGGGAGACTGTCCAAGAAGAAAAAAGATGAAGTGAACAATAAAATAATCATTATGGCCGATCTTAATGGTAGGGTGGGGGGAGAAGTAACGAAAAAGGTCACCCAGTGGGACAATATGGTAAAAATATTATTAATAATAATGGTCAGCGAGTAATAGACTTCTTCTTCTCTCTTTCAACTAATAACATAATAGTAGGTAATACCCATTACAGCCATAGAGACGTCCTTAAGTACAACAGATATATAGACAGTCGAAATGAGAAGTCTATTATCGATTTAATCCTAATATAAAGTAAGTATAGGAGAGAAGTAAATGACATAAGAGTGTTCAGAGAAGCATAAATTGGTAGTGACCATTTCTTAGTGAAAACAAAAATTAAATATACAGAGAAACCTGCCCAAGGAGGAATAGAAAATAATAAGTATAATAAATCAAGTATTAATGTTTACAAACTACATCAACACGAAGTAAAAGAAAGATATCAGTTGGCTATCAAGGAAGAACTCAACAGAGCTAACTGAGAAGAGTTGAATGAGTGGGGGATGCTATGGGAGTTATTTAAATCAATTATTTGCAGAGCAGCTGAAGAGATATGTGGTAAAAGTACACGGTGAACGAAGAAATGCACACCTTGGTAGAATGATGAAATTAAAGCGCAAGTTAGAAGGAAATAACCGGTCGAGTGCAAGTTGAACTTGCGCAATTAGTGTTCCGTACGTTGATTGCTTTTAAAATAAAAAAAATTGTTACGGAGGTATAAAATGATTAGTGACTTCACAAAGCACACCTCAAATGAGTTTTCAACAAAGTTTGTTTCCAATCTTTACTGAAAAAACTGATGACCTTAATTTTTTTTTTTTTTTTATATACTAGATACTCGTGATAATTTTCGTTCAATCTACACCCTGTAAAGAATATTCCAGAATTTTTTCAAAATTTTTTGATCAGCACTTTTCGAGATAAGGGAGGTGGACAGCGAGTTTTCGCGATTTTTTAAAAATTATACAAAGAAAAGTGTGCGCAAGTATTACATTACATATATATATATATATATATATATATATATATATATATATATATATATATATATATATATATATATATATATTACTCGTGTTTTTACAAGCTTCCGTTTGACACCCCACTCGATGACCTAGTAAATTTTTTTTTTTCACTTCCGATTTCACCCCCCAAAATTAAACCCTTAAGTCAAAATGTAACTTTTAAAACTACATGGTTCTGATGAGGCCATCAATTCCTATATTAGTACCAAATTTCAACTTTCAATGTCAAATAGTTTCGGAGAAAATCGGGTGTGACAGACAGACGGACAGACACCGAAGTGATCGTATAAGTGTTCCGTACGGAACATTAAAAAGAGCTTTGGAAGGCCTACTTAAGTAACAGAACAGAAGGGCGATATTAAACATACTAAGGAGGAAGGGTAGTATAAGTTAAGGGTAGTGAGGGACAAGATTAAAGATAGGCGAAGCAGAAATCATGGGAGGATTTTGGAAGCAAAAGGGCAGGGTAACACAAAAGTTCTTTATGAACATTGATTGTTTTTTCCGCACATATGCCGCTCCTGGAGCGCTTTAGGGACTTCCCTATAGCACGTGTGCTAGACTCAGACCTCGTAATTGTTGCAAATAATATGGCAGCTGGAACAGTGAAGTATTCAAAACGCTTTAAAGAAAAGGGATCGAGTTGAGACATGCATAGAGGATGGGTACAGATGGTCGCGTGTGGAGAAACTTCTGTCGTGATACCTCAACACCGTAAGGTAGAAGAGGATCGCTTATGTATGTGTATGTACAGATAGTGAAAATTACAGAAAATTTAAAAAAAACACTGGTTATATATTCCTCCTCACCAAACATAATTATTACAAATGATAATGTTCTTTTTGTGTATAAAAAAATATATTTAATCAAATCTGAAATATAACAGTAAATCCAAAAGATATGTTTAAATTTATAGCATAAAAGAAACATGTTTTTAATTTGTAGGACTTAAAGATAACAAGGCCTATTATCCACAAGGTAAGGTAGTTGGTGGCGGGACAACCATAAATGCTGGACTGTACGCTAGAGGAAATCCTGAAGACTTTGATAGATGGGTAAGAAGTTAAAATACTCAAATAACGTGTACCAAAACCTCAACAGCAGCCAAGAGAAGTAAAAAACAGGAAATTCGTTAAAGATTTTGTTAACAATTCCATGGAAAAATGTTGTAACTTGGAGGCACTGTGCGTCTTTATTAAAGTATTCAGCAAATGGAGCCCTAACTGGCGATATTTAAAACTCTGCTTTCAATAATTTTGGAGATCAGTCGAAAACGGACGTATTTGGAAAAATAAATTTGCCTACAATATTACGAAGGTTGTACCTTGAATTGAGAAACGACAGTGCAGCTTATATTTATTTACATATGGGAAACGACAATGTACCTTATATTTATTTATTTATATATTCAACCATTTTCACTAACACAACCTAACTACCTAAAAAGATTTCAGTTTAGAAATGGTCTAATCTGACAATTAGGGGTTTATTTTGACCAGCACAATAGTAAACCAACTGAAATATTGAAGATTCATATCAAATATATCAGTGTTAAAAATAAAAGCTAGTTAGGCAACTACAACTTGTAAATCCCAAAACTAGGTCGGCTCTAAGTTTTATGTACTTTGAGTGCTGTTGGAGACTTGCAAAGGATAGCCCACTCTTACGGAATCTTTTAGTGGCAGCTGGTGTAGATGTCAACTCGAGGAAATTTACGATATGAACAGCAACTAACCTTTTAACATGTCTTGTAAAACTTGTAAAAAAAATGTACAATGCAAAATAATTTATCTCTTTTTCACTTCCATCACTTTATAATAAGAAGTGGAGTGAGAACTACTAGTATTATGAATAGCTGAATATTTCGGCGCACAAAGTATCCTCAATTATTCCATTTAATTAAAATTATATATTTTGTAAAATTGTTAGGAAGGGAATTATAACAATGCATTAATATTAAAAAGTTTTAATATTTTAAGGTAAATGTGTATGGCAATCCAGGTTGGTCTTATGAAGAAGTGTTGCCCTATTTCAAAAAATCAGAAAATGCTGTTTTTGAACCTAAAGATAAATATTATCACGGTGTAGGGGGTTATTTCACAATTGATCAACCTCCTACCAATCCAGGATTAGTAAGTTAATTCAAAACTGAGGGTGGTCTCTGAGTTAACAGCCAGCTAAATATTTATTCATCAAGATAGATTTTTGAAACGTAGTTTAAATTTATTTACTCTTTCTTATCTAAAAATAAACAATAAAACAAATACCATAATACTGTATGAGAGCTAAAGAGGCGTTAATACTGACATCTTTGACAGTTTTCTAGATGGGATACTGGAAAAACCTTTGTAACCCTCCTGACTCCCTGGCTGGCTAAAACATTTCAAATAAAATATTGATTGTACGAAGAAGGATTAAAAAGTTCGCGGCCTAGACAAGAAAACAAAATAAAATACGTACAAAAATATTTTTATTTTTCGACGTAATCTCCATCTAACTCTATGCACTTCTTCCACCTGCTTTCCAAAGTTTTCACACCTATTTGAAAAAAGAATTCCTCAAGGTCTTCCAAATACTGGTTAACTGCTGCTTCGATTCTTCATTTCATGAAAATTTCTGGTCACCAAGGTATTTTTGGAAACAGATGAAAGTTCGAAGGTGTCAAATCAGGAGAATAAGCCGGGTGGGGTAGCAATTCGAAACCACAATCACGAATTTGAGCCATAGACTCAACAGACGTACCAACGCGAGCGTTGTCCTGATGGAACAAAACTTTCTTTCTCAGTAATCCTGGGCGTTTCTCTTTAATTTCTTGACGTAAATGACGCAAAAGGGTGAAATAGTAAATTTCAAGTTTATTGTTTCGCCTTTCGGAAGGTAGTCCACCATAATAATACTTTTAGCATCCCAAAAAACTGACGCCATCACTTTTCCAGCCGACAGAACTGACTTCTTTTTTCTTTGGGGCCGGTTCACCAGATTTTTTCCACTGCTTGGATTGTTGTTTTTACTCTGGAGGATAGTGGTGAACCCAAGTTTCGTCCATTGTCACAAACCTGTGAAGAAAATCTTGCGGACCAGCCTCAAACATCTCCAAATAGTCACGAGAAATCGTGAGTCGAATTCGTTTTTGTCCAACTAAAAGCAATCTGGGGACCCACCTAGCGGAAACCTTAGAAAATCCAAGTTCGTTGGCAATGATGTTTTGTGTTCGTACATACGAAATGCCTATAGTGTCTGCAATCTCTCTGATAGTTAATCTACGGTCTTTCAGTATCAGATCAGATACTTTGCCGATGTGTTCTTCAGTCGTAGACGTCGTGGGCTGGCCGGAACGAAGGTCATCTCGATGCTCTTTCGTCCACGTTCAAATTCTGCAACCCATTTTTTCACAGTGGTATATGAAGGAGCAGATTCCTCTAGTGTTGTTTTCATAGCATCGTAGATCTCCTTTGGTGTTAATATTTTTTTAAACAGGTATTTGATGACCGCACGTTGTTCAATTTTTTCCATTTTTCCAAAAACGCTGCACTTGGTCTCACTAAACTCGTCCTAACCTAAAAACCACAAATTCTACAGCAACAAAACTTTACACTGTGACAACCAAAGAAAGTATGAACTTACTGAGGGTACTATAATAAAAATATTACAATTATTTTTTGGTGAGGCCGCGAACTTTTCAATCCCTCCTCGTAAAATAAATTAAAACTGTTGACAAAAATTCCACTTTTCTAGGACCCTATAATAGATGGTTTTAAAGAATTAGGATTCAATTTAGTTGATTACAACGGACGGTTTCAAACTGGAATTTCAAAAGGTCAAATTGCATTAAAAGGAAATGAAAGAGTTAGCACTGCAAGAGCGTTTTTTGAAAAGTTTAAAAGCAGGGAAAATCTGAAAGTAAGTCTTAACAGCTTTGTCACGAAGATACTAATTTCTGGAAAAAAAGAAGCAAAAGGAGTAACATTTATTAAAAATGGTGAAATATTTATCGCTAAAGCTCGAAAGGAAGTTATAGTTTCAGGTAATTATTATGTAGTAATGTTTAGCGTTGAGATAACCTGAGCGAAAAACTGCTCGATTATTGACACCAGTGATGCCACGGGATTGCTGATCAAGTTCTTGAAACATAAATTCAAGTGAAAATCATACATACATATGTACGTACTGCACTGGCTTAGCCGTTACTTGATGGAGATCCATAATAACTAGGAATAAAAATTTAAACAAATGTTTAAGATCACCACTTATGTTTATTACTGCTGACAATTGTTTCGACACACTGTGTCTTCTTCTGGAGCACGATGTAAATTAACTAACAAAGTATGTTTTAGAATACATAGTTCAATAATTGAACTTATTCTAGGTATTTAGGTAAATATTGTTAATGAATTTAGTACTTGTAATTAGGTAAACTATATATTCTGTAATATACTTTGTTAGTTAATGTACATCGTGCTCCAGAAGAAGACACAGTGTGTCGAAACAATTGTCAGCAATAATAAACTTAAGTGGTGATCTTAAACATTTGTTTAAATTTTTATTCCTAGCATATATACGTACCCGAGGTAGCATTCATTATTAAAATCATTCGAATAGCACGTCACTGAATTTGAACGGTTATGTAATGTGTAATGTAAGTTTATTATTATCAAAACCAACAAGAACTAACTTTAATTTTAAATTGTCCAGATTTTCAAGTATTAATAACTTAAGACAATAAAATTTAGTTTTTTTTAGCTGGTGCTATTAATTCGGCCCAACTTCTTATGCTTTCGGGAATTGGTCCCAGGGAACATTTAAAAGAATTGGGTATTCCAGTTAAAAATGATTTACCTGTAGGTAAAAATCTCCAAGACCATTGCTTGTACTTGGGTTTTAACTTTAGGTGTGTAGGAGAGCAAATTTTACTAAACAGTGTCTTCCTAACTATTATATTTTCTAGAACTAACCGAACATTTTACAGTCCCGATTTAATGGAGCAACTGAAACTATACACCAAACACCAAAGACCACTAATTACCGGATTTGCAGTTGAAATGATCGGATTGACGAATTTCGGTCAGAACCAGAAAAACAGACCAGAAATTGAAATGATTTTTAATACTCCTGGTATAAATGGTGAACAACAAAAATTTTTTTTCGGGTAAGCTGCTGAATAATATTTACATGTTTTGGTAAATTTAAGTATACCAAGTGTACAAGTATGAAATGCGGATTTCAGACAACAGATGGTACACCAATGCAGTTGTGCTATAAAGATTTGACACTGCGCCATTTTGTTGTGTCATCAATAAGTGTCAGACGCGCACGAGTGATAAATTGGAAAAGTATGTGCATAGTGTTGTATTGTTGTGTTCAATATGTCGAAATTTATACCGAACAGCATTCGTGGACAGCATTAATTTTTTGTTTTCATTTGAAGAAAACTGCTGTTGAATCATACCGATTACTTCGAGAAGCTTATGGTAAACATGCTCTATCGCAAGATACGTGTGAACGATGGTTTCGACGTTTCAAAAGTGGTGACTTCGATGTTGGTGACGTGGAAACCGCCAAAAAAATACGAAGATTTGGAATTGCAAGCATTGTTGGACGAAGATGATTCGCAAACACAAAAACAACTCGCCGAGCAACTGGGCGTTAGTCAACAAGCTGCTTTGAGTCGGCTACGAGAGATGGGAAAGATTCAGAAGACCGGTAGATGGGTAGCACATGAGTTGGACGACAGGCAAATGGAAAAGCGCAAAAACACGTGTGACATTTTTCTCGCTCGGTACAAAAGGAAGTCGTTTTTGCATCGTATAGTTACAGGGGACGAAAAGTGGATATATTTTGAGAATCCCAGGCGCAAAAAATCATGGGTAGACCCAGGCGCACCATCCACATCGAGCGCAAGATCGAATCGCTTTGGCAGAAAGACGATGCTCTGTGTTTGGTGGGACCGGGGGGGGCGTAGTCTATTATGAGCTGTTAAAACCTGGGGAAACGGTTAATACTAAACGTTACCAACAACAATTGACCGATTTGAACCGTTCGCTGCTTGAAAAAAGGCCAGAATACCAAAAGAGGCAACACAAAGTCATTTTTCTACATTACAATGATCCATCACATACGGCAAAACCAGTTCGGGACACGTTGGAAGCACTCAGCTGGGAAGTTCTACCCCATGAGGCTTACTCACCAGACTTGTCTCCTTCCGATTCCCACTTGTTTGCATCGATGGGTCACGCACTTGCTGAGCAGCGCTTTGGTTCGTACGAAGATGTAAAAAAATGGCTCGATGAATGGTTAGCAGCAAAAGGGGAAGATTTTTAATGGCGTGGTATTCACAAATTGCCCGAAAGATGTGAAAAATGTATAACAAGCGATGGAGCATAGTTTGAATAAAACACTTTTTATTATTCTTCCGAATTTAACATATTTTTTTTAGAAAAATATCCGCATTTCATACTTGTACACCTGGTATGCATGAAATTAACCTGCAAAAAAACAGAACATCTGTGTGTAGCTCGAAAAGCTTAAAAATTAGGCACGTAGCGCGATAAAACCATGCGATGAGTATATATACCTGGGCGTTAACGTAGCCCAGGACGGTAGGCATGATAACGCAATCCAAAGAGTAACTAGTGAAAAAAAGATAATCGGTATTCTTAAATCAATTCTATGGAAAAATAATATATCAACGAAAACAAAATTAAGAATATATGATGCTATTGTGAAAAATAATTTAGCTTACAGCAGTGAAATATGGCTAGAAAAACTTTGGTCTGCAGAAAAGCACTTAGAGTTTCTAGACAGGATACAGAATAAGGAGATAAGACGACGTATGAACAGAGATAATACCATTTTAGAACATGTACAACAAAAACAATTAATATATATATATATATATATATATATATATATATATATATATAATATATATAAAATATATATATATATATATATATATATATATATATATATATATATATATATATATATATATATATATATAAATATTATAAAACTGGTTTCACGGCGAATGAGGACGCCTTCTGGTACTCCGTCTCCAAGTCTTTCAATTATTGCATGCTCCGTCATTTGTGACGTAGCGTTCTTCCCTTCCATCATTCAAGTATTACGGCTTCTTCCTCTACATTTTCTCTCTGTTGCTGTGCACTGCAGAATTTTCTTTGGTATTTTATTCTCATCCATTTTATTAATGTGACCGTATGAATATTAATAATTTCATAATATATATATATATATATATATATATATATATATATATATATATATATATATATATACAAACATACATATATATATATATATATATATATATATATATATATATATATATATATATATATATTCAATTTCTTGTTCTGAATATGGATTTTCAATATACAAATTTTCAAAAAATCATTAAAGTTTTCATTATCAGTTAACTCCAACATAATCTTATTTGTTGAGAATATCTGCAAGTACGTTAAGTGGTGTCATCTTTTGGGTCAGATGTAACAGCCTCAGTTAACTGGTCTTCACTTTGCATATTTTCATGCTTGAATCCCGCTTTACGGAAGCAATTTTTAACTGTTTCCTTGGTTATTTGTTCCCAAGCGGTTTTTCCAAAGTAAACTGCATCCAATGGCGTAATTTTCTGAATTAACTTAAAACCTGTACCAGCAGTTTCAACGTTTACTAAGAGGTGTTATAGTATTAGGCTTCGGTAACGAATTTTAATTTTTTTTATAATCCCCTGGTAAAGCTGATGTACAGTTAGGATGTAGAAACAAGATTTTTATATTTTTCAAACGGACGAATTTTAGATGAGATCATGCATTATCTAAAAATAAAAAATGTTTCTTTTTCCTTTTGTTATTTTCCAATCAAGATCTTGCAACCACTTTGTCATTTCTCCAGTCATTTTAATGCTCTGGGTTTAGCTGCCTTACCAATGACTAAGAGTTTTTTTTTCTCCCGCCATATTTGCACAATGCAAAATTGTAAACCTCTCTTTGGGATATTTACCACCAACACATTTTTCTTTTTTAATGCCAGCGTGTTGTTAGGTAGAGCCCTAAAATATAGGCCTGTCCCATCGGCATTATAGATGTCTCTCGGTGAATATCCCCTAATTAAAGAAGGGTATTTTTCCCAGAATGATGAAACATTTTCAGCAATAATTGAAGCTCCTTCTCCTGAAATCGCTTTAAAACTTATGTTGTGGCGGATTCTAAATTTATTAAGCCAACTAGTAGAAGCACTGAATGTAAAATATTCCAGAGACTCAGCTATTTCTTTTGCTTTGCATCGTATTAGCAAGCCTGAAAAAAAAAATTAACAATAAATTTTTTGCATTTTTGTTACGACAAGCCTACTGATACTCTCACCCTTTTATCCATTCTTTGAATTGATATGAAAAGAAAAATTAATGCATTAATTCTAGAAAACCTTAGGTAAAAAAAAATAACTCATGTGCATACTTGTCAAAGGAATCCCCTTATAGCGAGCTGCTATAAACCAGTTATAACACAACTTGTCAATTTTGGTACCATCACCAGTCACAAAGTTTCTTTTTTCATTCAAATTGCTGTTCGCTATCCAGTTGTTTAGAAGGATTTCTTTATGTTTAATTATATCAGCAGCTTGTGTTTTTCCGATATTAAAACGCTTGAATAAGTCCCTTACACTTAACTTTTCCTTATTGTGAACTTCAACCAACTCAATTTTTTGTTTAAGCGTGAGAGTTTTTCTATTTGGAGTCATTTCTACAATGAATGTGTCGCCCACTCTGTCTCTTTTTCGCATAGGCGTCAAAACTAATATTAAATCCCCGCGTGTACCGAAAAACTGAGATCGGTAAATTCCCGGTTTACTAGTCCCTCAGTGAAGGCAGGTAGCGACGTTGCTGCCCGACCGATTGAGAAATGCAACAGCGATACTTGCCACAGAAAAATGAGACAAGGCGTTTATTTCTTATTGTTTCTTGTCCAGTTAAGAGAATTTTTTTTTTGTATCCACGTCCATTAAAGACAATGTCCATCCAATTATAAGAGAGTCGGTCGGGCTCACGAGAAACTGTCCGTTCAAGGGAGGTGTCTGTGTAAGAGGGGTATCAGCGAAGGGGAATTTCACTGCATATATATATATATATATATATATATATATATATATATATATATATATATATATATATATATATACATATATATACATATATATATATATATATATATATATATATATATATATATATATATATATATATATAGTTTGAAAAGTCCGTGCAAAAATAAAAACTACTTATGTGTTTGGGGTAAACCTTTTTTATTTTTCGACATAGTCTCCTTTTAGGCTTATACACTTCGTCCAACGATGTTCTAGTTTGTTGATCCCTTCCGAATAATAGGATTTGTCCAAGTCTGTAAAATATCCATTAGTGTCTGCAATCACCTCCTCGTTTGAATAAAATCTTTGTCCTGCCAGCCATTTCTTCAAATTGGGGAACAAATAGTAGTCCGAGGGAGCCAAGTCTGGAGAATAGGGGGGATGTGAAACGAGTTGGAATAATATTCCAATTAATTTTGCGACCACAACTGCTGAGGTGTGTGCTGGTGCGTTGTCGTGATGGAAAAGGACTTTCTTGTGGGCCAATCGCGGGAGTTTTTCTTGCAGCTCGGTTTTCAAACGGTCCAATAACGATGAATAATATTCACCTGTAATAGTTTTACCCTTTTCGTCGATGAGGATTATCCCTTGCGAATCCCAAAAGACAGTCGCCATAACCTTTCCGGCCGAAGGAACGGTCTTCGCCTTTTTGGTGCAGATTCCCCCTTGGTAACCCATTGTTTAAAATTGTTGTTTGGTCTCAGGAGTATAGATATGTATCCATGTTTCATCCACAGTGACGACGAAACGACGCTTAAAGTCCTCCGGATTCTTCTGGAACAGCTGCAAACTATCCTTGCAACAGTTCACACGATTCCGTTTTTGGTCAAGCGTAAGCAATCGCGGCACCCATCTTGCGGATAGCTTTCTCATGTCCAAATGTTTATGCAAAATATTATGTACCCGTTCAGTCGAGATGCCCACAGCACTAACAATCTCACGCACCTTAACTCTTCTGTCATCCATCACCATATCATGGATTTGATCAATGATTTCTGGAGTCGTAACCTCCACAGGCCGTCCAGAACGTTCAGCGTCACTTGTGCCCATATGGCCAGTCCGAAAATTTTGAAACCACTTATAAACTGTTCTAATCGAAGGTGCAGAGTCACCATAATGTTTATCAAGCTTCTCTTTAGTCTCTGAGGCGTTTTGCCTTTCATAAAGTAATGTTTAATCACCACACGAAATTCTTTTTCGTCCATTTCTTGAAAATCACTCGACTTCCTTGATTCACACGAATGCCAAACACAAAGAAATAGACCAATATGGCTGAAACTTGGTGCGCGTTCATTCAAGAGATGCTACTAACTAAACATGACCTCGATACGCGCCGGTGGTACCATCTCTCGGACTTTGCACGGACTTTTCAAACCAGCCTCGTATATATATATATATATATATATATATATATATATATATTACAAACTATGCATAACAGAGAAATAAAAGGGCAGAAACAAAGTCCAAAATTCCTTTAAACGCCGATCAATTTTAATTTCTTTTGTACAGCTACATGGCCAATTAAAAGACACAAGTAACGACCACTCGACATCACTGATTTCAATGTTATGCAGGAAAATACTGTGATTGTAAAGTAGACAATTACAATGTATAAACTAAGAACATTCATTACTTTTTAGGTTCAATGATAAATATGCTGCAGCCTTGAAAACCAACGTCTCAACCGATATTTGGGTGATATTAGTACTTTTACATCCAAAATCACGTGGTACAGTCACTCTAAAATCTAAAAATCCTAAATATAAGCCTGTTATAAATCCAAATTATCTGGCGAAGGAAGAAGATGTCGAAACGTTTTTACAAAGGAATTCAGTTACTGATAAAACTAGCCAAAACGGAGGCTTTTAAAAGTTTGGAGGGGAAAGTTATAATATTCGATTATCCAAATTGTGAACATTTTGAAAAATTAAGCAGTAACTGGTGGAAATGTAGTATACGACACGCAACTACTGGGTAATAAGAATTATTTAATAATTAGTCTAAAACACCGCACACCGTTACATAACATAATACGACCAATTTCACGTTTTCGGCCAGCTTACTTTTGCCGTTTGCAATATTCAAAAATCTCGTCCGTAACGCTCGTAGATGTTTGGTAGTTTTTTAAGGCTTTTTATCCCAAAGAAAAAGGCTATTTCCGTCCTACTGGAAATGCGCCCGTGTTCAGCCAATACTGCAGCAAAGCTTCAGAGCAGTCTTACTGCTGTCAGTAATATAGCAGGTTATGGAAAAGGCCACAGATTAACATCTTTTAAAGTATCTGAGAGGAATTATTATAAGGGATCTCCTATAGAGCGGTCAGTCCTGTTGGCTAAGATATTTTTGGCATATGACAAAAAAATGGATTTCTTTCGGGCACCTTCACTATCAGCATTTATATACCCCAGGGTTACAATAATCTATAGCTTCAGTAATAACACTAGTACACCAGCAACCGCCCTGGAAGAAATTTAGTCTTGGAATGACAGCTCAATTTAACGTCATAAATCCAAAGCAGCAGTTTTTGCTACAAATCTTAATGGCGCAGAACACGACATATTTATGTCGCGACACGCAATTATGCTTGTTGCTAAAGTAGCAAAGAAAATTTCTCAAAAGCTAAAAATAATATTTTGTACTAGGAAATTTACAGGTTCTAATTCTAGATAAATCTTAAAGTCGATTATCGTTGAAATATTGCTTCCATATATAGAACTTTCTGGACACGGGGATGTTGAATCAGAAGTAAGACAACAAACAAACAAAGCATTCAAGGTAGCCGGGTGCCTGAATGATACTATATGGAACAACAAACACCTGCGAATCGGGACCAAGTCAAGAATTTATAAAACTGTCATAAGACCAATAATGACATACACAGCAGAAACCCGGCCAGATACAACAAAAACTAAAAGGATACTTGAAACATGCGAAATGAAAGTCTTACGAAAAATAGCCGGAAAGGCTATGTTGGACAGGGAGCGAAATGACAACATTAGACGAGCATGTCAGGTGAAAGAGGTTAACAAGTGGATCCTCGAAAGAAAACGTGAGTGGAACGCACATATAGACCGAATGAATCAACAAAGAATCGTGATAATTGCACGCGATAAATCACCAGTGGAAAGAAGAAGTGCGGGAAGGCCACGGAAAAGGTGGAACGATAACCTTACCAGCAATTACGATTAGGCAAGCTACGAAGAAAGAACAGGCAACTGTGCCTACAATGAAGAAGGAAGAAGAAGAAGAAGATATATAGAACTCTATTCCAACACAAACTTCGTCTGACTGATAATACGCAATCTTGTTTCTGTGGAATATTGAAGAAATGAGTAAAGATGGCCCTCTTCATTAAGTACTATCATAAGAAATGTTCCATTAACGTAGGTAGCTTAATTTCTCTAGAGTACATCTGCTTGAGTTTTAACTTGCTTCTCCGCGCTTATTCCCTTCAGAAATTCTTTAATATGGAAAATCTTATCAATCTGGAATGAATTGAGTTGTCCACCTCAGCGCACAGAAGGAAATGTCCTGAAAAACTGGCCGAAATATGAAGGCATAATTCGATCGGAGTTTTCGAGGCCGCTGTTCACGAGTATGAAGTCAAATTTTCAAATAAGAAAAATGGCAGCTCCAAAACAACGGACTGTTTTTGAAAAAATGTTCGTTTTTTTTATGAGACGCTGTATACATGGGTTTTTGGGGTCGCTGATTACGACTATGAAGTTCAAATTTCAAAAAACAAAATGGCGGCTCCAAAATGATGGACTACTCTTAGAAAAACGCGAGTTATTTTTATGAAACTCTGTATACATGGGTTTTCAGAGGCACTGATTATGAACATGAAGTTTAAATTTCAAAAACAAAATGGCGGGTTCAAAATGGCGGACTATTTTTGGAAAAACGTGAGTTATTTTTATGAAACTCTGTATATATGGGTTTTTGGAGTCGCTAATTAGGAATATGAAGTTCAAATTTCAAAAAACCAAACGGTGGCTTCAAAATAGCGGATCATCCCAATCTGATAAAGGACGCCTTGACGTGTTCATTCCTGTTGGTTCTGCGTTTTCCGTTTCATACTTGTTTGTTAAAGGCACCCAAATCTTGAGCCAGTCATCTAACTTTGCGAAGAATTGCGTTTGGATTCTGTGCCACCTATTTCGGAATTCTGTCATCATTTTGACAATCGGTTTCTTCAAATTTTCTAGCAAAATATACGTATGCGAGGTTTTTTTTTTTTTTTTTTGTCACTTCCCCTTTCCTAGTGGTAATAATTACATTTCTGTTACACAATTGGTTTTTGATAAGTAGAAAAAATGGAAAGCTCTTGCGACAATTTTGTCACACGCATTTTATGTAAAAAATAAAAAAAAAATATGTACATTTTGATTCAATATTTTCCATTAATTTTGAGTAATTGTTGTAAATAGTTAAATAAAATTGAAAAAATTTACAACAATTTTTGAAGTATTTTTTTCATTTTGCAACTTTCTTTTTAAACAATATTTACCATTTTGCAAAAACTTCCAGAATTTTTAAACAATTTTATACGTTGTACAACAATTTCCAGAATTTTAAAATTTTTTTCCTATTTAGTAACACTATGTTAAAATTTTCAAGTATTCTTAATTTTAGCAACAATTTCCCGAAGTTGTAAACAACTGGCTACATGTTACAAGATTTTCCTGAATTGTTTAACTAATTTTACCATTCTGCAACAATTTATTGAAAGTATTTTTCCCATTTTGCAACATTTACCCGAATTTGTTGACTATTTATCACATTTTGCAAAAACTTCGCGAATTTTTGAACAATTGGTTAAGTTTTATAACATTATCCAGATTTTTTAATAATTTTTTTAAGTTTGCAAGTCGAATCTTAAGAAAAATCCGTCACGAAAGTAATATTGACGGACACGTACACCTCCGCACAAAAATTAATAAAGGTACCAAACTGGCGAAATATAGCCCTCAATTTTTCGATATTTTGGAAAAAAATGTCTAATACACAACCTCTAACTGATTTCATGTTAGAGTTCAATGGCGTTTTTAACTTACTGCTTGTTCTTTAAAGATTTTTCGGAATATTTTCTTAAGAAAACTTGATAATTGAACAATTAATGTACTTAACATTACGTAAATATTCCAGAAACACAATGAAATTGTACTTACCTTCAGGGACAGAATTTATTTTAAAATTTGTTCACTTTTACACATTCTGTAGTAGTTTAAACTTAATGACGTCTGACGTGCTCACGAGAGATACTGCGTGACACTCGATGCTTCGAAATGAAATGAAAGTTATGAGACAGGTACCAGCGAAAGATACACCTGAGTGGTCGTAAATCATAGTAGATCAAAAGTATTTAAACAGGTAAAAATCCCGAAATAGAATCTTTTATTTCTAACATTTTGGCCAGCTTTCAGGGATTTCTGACGACTGTGCAGCGTTCAAAGAATAACATCAATCGCTATTTTCCCGCACGCTTATGTATTGGTTTAGAGATTTTTCTGTAGTGCTTTTGTTGTGTCCATAAAAAAGGGAAACTTAAAATTCTCAATCATAAAGTCAAAAGTAGCCTTGCAAAATTGTGAGAGCAAATAGTTTTTTTCTTGGTGTAAAAAAAAATATAATGTTGATGTACGTTTTCAGAAAAAATCTCCTTGTAATGAATTAATTTCTTTATTTTAGTCCTATCATCCAACTTCAACCAGTTCAATGGGTCCAGACCCCAAATCTTCAGTGGTAAATGCACAACTGAAAGTACACAATACCTTAAAATTAAGAGTCGCCGATAGTAGTGTTATTCCTGAAGTAAATTCAGGTCATCTTATGGCACCAACAATTATGATAGGCGAAAAAACTGCGGATATGATAAAGAAAGAATATGGAAAAATATAGAAATAACGAACAGGGTTACTAAAAAAAGCTGTAGTAAAATACAATAAATCTAATTACTGATAATGAGTTTATTTTTCATATGTTAATAATACTTTGTTAACAAAAATGATTATTTTAAGCTAGATAATATTCTGGAGACAAAATAAGGTTTTTAACCACTTTTTTTATAAAAATAATACTGAATTAGGAACAACATGTAATGTTTTGAACAATGGTTTAATAGTAACGCATTATTATCTAAATAGGAATAAAATTTAAATAACTGTTTAAGATCACCACTTATGTTTATTATATTATTGCTGACAATTGTTTCGACACACTGTGTCTTTTTCTGGAGCAAGATGAAAATTAACTACAAAGTACGTTACAGAATATATAATTTATCTAGTTATAAGTACTAAATTCATTAACAATATTTGCCTGAATACCTAAAACAAGTTCAATAAAGGAGACTCCCGCTCATCTAACTGATCGCTGAGTAATAAACCTGAGGATTTTTTTCTGGTTAATTTCTACCTGTTCTAAACAATTCAATAATTTCCCATTCTTTTCATTATGCAAAATTCTGAAATCTTCATTGAACGTATGATTTTCGTCTGTTAAATGTTTAGCGTAGTGAGATCTGTTATTTTTCATTCTGTAGCTTTGTCTATGTTCCTTTATTCTTTTATAAAAAGATCTGCCTGTTTGTCCTATATAGGTTTTACTGCAAGTGTCATAGTATAATTCGTAAACTCCTGTTTTATTTTCTTTTTTTGTTTTACTTTTATTATTTTTAATATGTCGAGCTAATGTGTTATTGGTACGAAAAGCAATGTTTATTTGTTTATACGGGTACACCAGTCCTATTGCTTTTTTAAATTGTTTTTTCATTAAAATGTTATCTACAAAGTCACTCCTGTACCCATTGTTTATACTAATTTGTTTTATAATATTTAATTCCTCCCGAAAATTTTCTTCCGTTAATGGTGTATTTATTAGTCTATGGATGAAACTATATAAGCCGAAATTTTATGTGTGAACGGATGGTTCGAATTAGCGTGTATAGTTATATCTAAGTATGTTGGTTTAGGGAAGATTTCAAAATCATATTTTTTCATTTTGTTTGATATCTTTAAATCTAGGAAATTAATCGATTTATTTTTTTCTATTTCTGTTGTAAAAGTAATATTTTTATGAAGTTGGTTAATATAACCTAGAAATAGTTTTAAATGTCGATCTGTGCCGGTAACGCATGTCAATATAGCATTTACATGCCGGTACCAATAAAAGAAAAAGATGAAAATTACTGATTTGTCTTTCTAAATGGCCCATGAAAATTTCAGATAAAATTGGCCTAAGAGGGTTTCCCATTATTAAACCTTTCTTACTTATATAAATCTTATCGTTAAATTCGAAATAATTCTGTTCTAAACACAACGTTAAGATGTCCAATATTTCTGGTTTAATTATTGGGTTAACATTATTTTTACTGAGTAATCTTGGAACCAAAATTACAGCGTCTGATGGTGGTATGCTAGGAAAAAGATTTTGTACATCAAACGATATAAATCTGGAGTTACTTGGTATAATTAACGGATGAATTTTTGCTGTCAATTCATTACTATGTTTAATACTATATTTAGGAGTGAATTTACAATATTTTGTCAAAACCTCAATCAATTTATTTGATAAAGAAAAGGCTGGAGCCGTTATGTATGAAACTACTGGACGAATTGGTGAGTTATTTTTATGTAATTTAATAAACGAATATAGTTTTGGAACTTGAGAGTTCATCGAGACAAGTCTGAATTTTTCATTCTTTGTGAAAATGCTTATATCTTTTAGCACATCTTTAATTACTTTTTCGAAAGTTATTGTTGGATCGAAGTTGATGGATTTGAAAACATCTGGTTTTAGGAAATCTATTGTTTTTTCAATGTAAGTTTGCTCTTTTATTGATATTACCGTTTTCGCTTATCCGCTCTCGTAAAAACTATGTTATGGTCATTACTTTTGTTTTTTATTTGTTTAGCAATCTTATGTTCGTTATGGAATTTACCTGAGAAAAATTCAAACTTTTCTGTCCTTAACAATTTAGCAATTATGTTTGTTCGTAACATCTAGTGAATTACTACTACATGCTATTTCACATTCTGCATATAAAGCTAGAGAACCAAAAATAACAGATCTTACTACGCTAAACATTTAACAGACGAAAGTCATACGTTCAACGAAAATTTCGGGATTTTGCGTAATGAAGAGAGAAAAGGGAAATTACTGAATTCTTTAGAATAGGTAGAAATTAACCAGAAAAAATCCTTAGGTTTATTACTTAACGATCAATTACATATTTTAGTTTCTCATAATGTTATGGAGAATGAAAAAATAATGTAATATGTGAGGATTAATAAAGTTTTCCCTTGGTCAGAGAAAAGCTAAACTTACGTATAAAAGTAAATGTAAATATAATGTAAAAAAATTAACTTCAAAATAATATAATACTAAAATATTTTTTGTATATATTCCATACTGTCTGTTTACGCTAAAACAAATAAAAAATTAGTTTTAACTTGATAAGCCATTGCTATCAATAATAACAAATAACATTAAAAAATTAAGAAGATAAAAAGTAATGCCATCGTAAATTTTAATAAATAAACTTCAACTTAGTGGTATGCTTTTAAGCCTTAGTAGCATACTAAACATGAACTATTTCGTACATCTTGTCTATATAACAGCTCTTACAGCAAACAATGGGGTCTCTTCACTGGGCGAGAATGAAAATTTTACAGAGTTTGTTAATATGGTTATGAAAAATATAAACACTTCTAAGGCTTACCAAATTCCCAAAGATAACTCGAAACTATTGAATGTTAAATCATCCTGTGTCAAAGGTACGTAATAAAATTACACCATTACACTTCAGACCTTTAACTATCAATTAAAAAAAACTGCTTTGAAAAAAAAAGATTTTCAGCATCTTTTCAAATTAATGTACTTTTGAAATGCACTTCAATTGAATTTTAAGACGGAGAATTTCGTCACTGAAGTAATAGAGTACACACATAAAAAAAAGTACTAGAAATCTCATTATATATTACGAACTCAAGCTAACTTCCCGGAGTCTTCACACGTATGTATGTATTTACAAAAAGAATTGAACACTCAATTTTCTATAAACAAGTTAAAACTATTAGGTAGAACGATACGAAGGCGTTTTTGAGATAACCTACCTAGCTCTAAGGGAGCGTTTTTAGAGCTGTTTCATTTCATTCAAGAAATCTTTTGTTGCGCCTCAAAAAACAATTGTACTGAGGTTTTCAATTCATCATCTAAAGAAACTTTTCGGCCACTGAGATGTCTTCAGGTGTTCAAGACTACAGGGTGGACGTTTCCACTCCGTAACTCAAGAGTTTTCGGTAATGGCTTAAACTGTGTACGTCTTCTGGACCTCGTTTTATGACAGTTCTAGTTCGCCACACAATTTGGATCTTTTTCTCTAACGGCGTATTAAATCTTCCTTTCGAAAACCTCCATTAACAGAGTAAATCCTTTTTGAATATATCTGATAAGCAAAATTTCTTCCCTGTCTTTCGTTCTAATTTCTTCCCTGTCTTTCGTTCTCTTAGAGATCATTATACACACATATCAAGTCACCTGTAACAATATGCCAAAAACAACTCCTATCGTTGTCTAAAGCAGGTTCTTTCCTTGCAGGTTTCTGCTCTAGTAGCTATGTATCATCACATATTTTTTATATTTGTTTAAATAAAACACTAATAGCGAATTTGAAAAAACACAACGTTTTGGCTGCATTAAGAGTCACCGGTACTGATCTAGAGGGGACTAGAAAAGCCTACACGTCGAAACACTGTCAGTTAAACTAAATAAATATAAGCAACATCCCCATATGTATATCATTAGGTATTAAATTTGACTCGTATTTTTTCAGATTTTGGTACATACGATTTTATAATAATCGGATCAGGTGCTGCTGGAGCAACTATAGCTAACCGCCTCTCAGAAATCTCAGAATGGAGTATTTTACTTCTGGAAGCTGGAGGTCAAGACAATGATTTTACAAAAATTTTAGGATTAGCTCCATACAACTTTTTTTCCGATTTTAGTTGGGGCTATAATACTACCTCGCAAAAGTATGGATGTAAAGGTAAATATAAGGTGTGGCAAATTTTAAAAAAAGTCCACAGTGCGCGATATCGTCGGGTACTGAGACTGAATTTCTAGTCAAAAAGAGATAAAGGGAGTAGAGTGAAAAATTTCGTGGGTCTCTTGTGTTGCGGTAATACCGAAACATGAAAGGGTTCCCTCCATTGTCCAGGGCCTCCAGGGTCGTTTCTTAATCTGACTGAAATTACCTTCTCTTTTCAAAGGAAAAATTAGAGAAAAGAAATGTAGTAATGCTAAAATTACGTAATGAAAATAACCAACCCAAAGCCAGGGTACGGCGCTGACACCTTCGGCTAGCTCTCTCAGTGAGACAGGGAGATTACAACACCACAGACTGAGTTGGCTGCAAAAGAAAATCGAATCGAATTAAATATTTATGAATTTTCAACTAATTTTAACAATCTGTATACATTTATTGGAAACAATTTTACTTCAAGTAATGCGTTCTTTATGAATCGTATATTTCAAACGGTTGCAAAAATAAGTAGAAAGTAATTTATAATAAGAAAAAATAGGGCCTTTAATTTATTAATTAATTTATATAGAGAGCGAGGGAAGGAGTTGTAATAATAATTAATAGGAATTATAGTAAAAACATAGAGAAATGGAAACTTATTAATGAAAGATTAATAAGTATTGATATTAAAGAGGAAGAAAATAATAAATTGATAGTGGTATATGGACTGTCAGATAATGAAAGGAAGACAAGTAAAAATTTGCTCTGGGAGACTGTCCAAGAAGAAAAAGATGAAGTGAACAATAAAATAATCATTATGGCCGATCTTAATGGTAGGGTGGGGAGAAGTAACGAAAAAGGTCACCCAGTGGGACAATATGGTAAAAATATTATTAATAATAATGGTCAGCGAGTAATAGACTTCTTCTTCTCTCTTTCAACTAATAACATAATAGTAGGTAATACCCATTACAGCCATAGAGACGTCCTTAAGTACAACAGATATATAGACAGTCGAAATGAGAAGTCTATTATCGATTTAATCCTAATACAAAGTAAGTAGAGGAGAGAAGTAAATGACATAAGAGTGTTCAGAGAAGCATAAATTGGTAGTGACCATTTCTTAGTGAAAACAAAAATTAAATATACAGAGAAACCTGCCCAAGGAGGAATAGAAAATAATAAGTATAATAAATCAAGTATTAATGTTTACAAACTACATCAACACGAAGTAAAAGAAAGATATCAGTTGGCTATCAAGGAAGAACTCAACAGAGCTAACTGAGAAGAGTTGAATGAGTGGGAGATGCTATGAGAGTTATTTAAATCAATTATTTGCAGAGCAGCTGAAGAGGTATGTGGTAAAAGTACACGGTGAACGAAGAAATGCACACCTTGGTAGAATGATGAAATTAAAGCGCAAGTTAGAAGGAAATAACCGGTCGAGTGCAAGTTGAACTTGCGCAATTAGTGTTCCGTACGTTGATTGCTTTTAAAATAAAAAAAATTGTTACGGAGGTATAAAATGATTAGTGACTTCACAAAGCACACCTCAAATGAGTTTTCAACAAAGTTTGTTTCCAATCTTTACTGAAAACTGATGACCTTAATTTTTTTTTTTATATACTAGATACTCGTGATAATTTTCGTTCAATCTACACCCTGTAGAGAATATTCCAGAATTTTTTCAAAATTTTTTGATCAGCACTTTTCGAGATAAGGGAGGTGGACAGCGAGTTTTCGCGATTTTTTAAAAATTATACAAAGAAAAGTGTGCGCAAGTATTACATTACATATATATATATATATATATAATATATATATATATATATATATATTACTCGTGTTTTTACAAGCTTCCGTTTGACACCCCACTCGATGACCTAGTAAATTTTTTTTTTTCACTTCCGATTTCACCCCCCAAAATTAAACCCTTAAGTCAAAATGTAACTTTTAAAACTACATGGTTCTGATGAGGCCATCAATTCCTATATTAGTACCAAATTTCAACTTTCAATGTCAAATAGTTTCGGAGAAAATCGGGTGTGACAGACAGACGGACAGACACCGAAGTGATCGTATAAGTGTTCCGTACGGAACATTAAAAAGAGCTTTGGAAGGCCTACTTAAGTAACAGAACAGAAGGGCGATATTAAACATACTAAGGAGGAAGGGTAGTATAAGTTAAGGGTAGTGAGGGACAAGATTAAAGAGGCGAAGCAGAAATCATGGGAGGATTTTGGAAGCAAAAGGGCAGGGTAACACAAAAGTTCTTTATGAACATTGATTGTTTTTTCCGCACATATGCCGCTCCTGGAGCGCTTTAGGGACTTCCCTATAGCACGTGTGCTAGACTCAGACCTCGTAATTGTTGCAAATAATATGGCAGCTGGAACAGTGAAGTATTCAAAACGCTTTAAAGAAGAGGGATCGAGTTGAGACATGCATAGAGGATGGGTACAGATGGTCGCGTGTGGAGAAACTTCTGTCGTGATACCTCAACACCGTAAGGTAGAAGAGGATCGCTTATGTATGTGTATGTACAGATAGTGAAAATTACAGAAAATTTAAAAAAAACACTGGTTATATATTCCTCCTCACCAAACATAATTATTACAAATGATAATGTTCTTTTTGTGTAAAAAAAATATATTTAATCAAATCTGAAATATAACAGTAAATCCAAAAGATATGTTTAAATTTATAGCATAAAAGAAACATGTTTTTAATTTGTAGGACTTAAAGATAACAAGGCCTATTATCCACAAGGTAAGGTAGTTGGTGGCGGGACAACCATAAATGCTGGACTGTACGCTAGAGGAAATCCTGAAGACTTTGATAGATGGGTAAGAAGTTAAAATACTCAAATAACGTGTACCAAAACAGCTAACAGCAGCCAAGAGAAGTAAAAAACAGGAAATTCGTTAAAGATTTTGTTAACAATTCCATGGAAAAATGTTGTAACTTGGAGGCACTGTGCGTCTTTATTAAAGTATTCAGCAAATGGAGCCCTAACTGGCGATATTTAAAACTCTGCTTTCAATAATTTTGGAGATCAGTCGAAAACGGACGTATTTGGACAAACAAATTTGCCTACAATATTACGAACGTTGTACCTTGAAATGGGAAACGACAATGTACCTTATATTTATTTATTTACATATTCAACCACTTTCACTAACACAACCTAACTACCTAAAAAGATTTCGGTTTAGAAATGGTCTAATCTGACAATTAGGGGTTTAAAATTTTGGATGGTTGTAGCTTCTACTTGATGGAAATTCATTATAAATATATAATAAAAGACTGTTTTTAGTCAATTTCCACTGGTTTATTTAAATTGCGATGCAGCTTCTTCAGATCTACATTTTACACTGTCAAGTTAGGTTTAATATTCACAGTTTTATATAATTTCTTAATTATAATATTACACATAATTAAATTACATTGATAGTATTGGGAAATCCACACAGATTTGGAGTTATTAGAATAAATTCAATAATGGTGAATTGCTTAAATCTACCTGGTCGTTGCGTAAGGTACCTGTAGTCCTTAATCGATTTATTTGCATTGTCTCTAAAAGGTTTAGTTTTAAACCTTTTTGTTGAGTGTGTAAAATTTTGAAATTCTTGTTAAATGTGTGATTTTCTGTTAAAAGATGATTAGCATATGTTGAATTAGATTTTTCTATGGATGAAACTTTTTTCGTGTTCTGTAATTCTTTGTCTAAATGTACGTCCAATACGGGGGTTTATTAATTAACATGTGGGTCATGTCCTAAAACATACATCGGACAAACTGGACGTACATTTAGACAAAGAATTACAGAACACGAAAAAAGTTTCATCCATAGAAAATCTAATTCAACATATGCTAATCATCTATTAACAGAAAATCACACATTTAACAAGAATTTCAAAATTTTACACACTCAACAAAAAGGTTTAAAACTAAACCTTTTAGAGACAATGCAAATAAATCGATTAAGGACTACAGGTACCTTACTCAACGACCAGGTAGATTTAAGCAATTCACCATTATTGAATTTATTCTAATAACTCCAAATCTGTGTGGATTTCCCAATACTATCAATGTAATATAATTATGTGTAATATTATAATTAAGAAAATTATATAAAACTGTGAATATTAAACCTAACTTGACAGTGTAAAATGTAGATCTGAAGAAGCTGCATCGACAGCGAAACGCGTCATCGCAATTTAAATAAACCAGTGAAAATTGACTAAAAACAGTTTTTATTATATATTAATTAGGGGTTTATTTTGACTAGCGCAATAGTAAACCAACTGAAATATTGAAGATTCATATCAAATATATCAGTGTTAAAAATAAAAGCCAGTTAGGCAACTACAACTTGTAAATCCCAAAACTAGGTCGGCTCTAAGTTTTATGTACTTTGAGTGCTGTTGGAGACTTGCAAAGGATAGCCCACTCTTACGGAATCTTTTAGTGGCAGCTGGTGTAGATGTCAACTCGAGGAAATTTACGATATGAACAGCAACTAACCTTTTACCATGTCTTGTAAACTTGTAAAAAAAATGTACGATGCAAAATAATTTCTCTTTTCCACTTCCATCACTTTATAAGAAGTGGAGTGAGAACTACTAGTATTATGAATAGCTGAATATTTCGGCGCACAAAGTATCCTCAATTATTCCA
The DNA here is from genome assembly GCA_019049505.1 of Pachyrhynchus sulphureomaculatus. Classification (NCBI taxonomy): domain Eukaryota; kingdom Metazoa; phylum Arthropoda; class Insecta; order Coleoptera; family Curculionidae; genus Pachyrhynchus; species Pachyrhynchus sulphureomaculatus. The sequence goes on along the minus strand of CM032456.1, from coordinate 34,983,389 downwards.
TTTAATTAAAATTATATATTTTGTAAAATTGTTAGGAAGGGAATTATAACAATGCATTAATATTAAAAAGTTTTAATATTTTAAGGTAAATGTGTATGGCAATCCAGGTTGGTCTTATGAAGAAGTGTTGCCCTATTTCAAAAAATCAGAAAATGCTGTTTTTGAACCTAAAGATAAATATTATCACGGTGTAGGGGGTTATTTCACAATTGATCAACCTCCTACCAATCCAGGATTAGTAAGTTGATTCAAAACTGAGGGTGGTCCCTGAGTTAACAGCCAGCTAAATATTTATTCATCAAGATAGATTTTTGAAACGTAGTTTAAATTTATTTACTCTTTCTTATCTAAAAATAAACAATAAAACAAATACCATAATACTATATGAGAGCTAAAGAGGCGTTAATACTGACATCTTTGACAGTTTTCTAGATGGGATACTGGAAAAACCTTTGTAACCCTCCTGACTCCCTAGCTGGCTAAAACATTTCAAATAAAATATTGATTGTACGAAGAAGGATTAAAAAGTTCGCGGCCTAGACAAGAAAACAAAATAAAATACGTACAAAAATATTTTTTATTTTTCGACGTAATCTCCATCTAGCTCTATGCACTTCTTCCACCTGCTTTCCAAAGTTTCCACACCTATCTGAAAAAGAATTCCTCAAGGTCTTCCAAATACTGGTTAACTGCAGCTTCGATTCTTCATTTCATGAAAATTTCTGGTCACCGAGGTATTTTTTAAGTTTGGAAACAGATGAAAGTTCGAAGGTGCCAAATCAGGAGAATAAGCCGGATGGGGTAGCAAACAAAACGTAAATGACGCAAAAGGGTGAAATAGTAAATTTCAAGTTTATTGTTTCGCCTTTCGGAAGGTAGTCCACCATAATAATACTTTAAGCATCCCAAAAAACTGACGCTATCACCGACAGAACTGACTTCTTTTTCTTTGGGGCCGGTTCACCAGATTTTTTCCATTGCTTGGATTGTTGTTTTTACTCTGGAGGATAGTGGTGAACCCAAGTTTCGTCCATTATCACAAATCTTGCGGACCAGCCTCAAACATCTCCAAATAGTCGCGAGAAATCGTGAGTCAAATTCGTTTTTGTTCAACTGAAAGCAATCTGGGGACCCACCTAGCGGAAACCTTAGAAAATCCAAGTTCGTTGGCAATGATGTTTTGTGTTCGTTCATACGAAATGCCTATAGTCTCTGCAATCTATTTGATAGTTCATCTACGGTCTTTCAATATGAGATCAGATACTTTGTCGATGTTTTCTTCAGTCGTAGACGTCGTGGGCTGGCCGGAGCGAAGGTCATCTTCGATGCTCTCTCGTCCACGTTCAAATTCTGCAACCCATTTTTTCACAGTGGTATATGAAGGAGCAGATTCCCCTAGTGTTGTTTTCATAGCATCGTAGATCTCCTTTGGTGTTAATCTTTTTTTAAACAGGTACATGATGACGGCACGTTGTTCAATTTTTTCCATTTTTCCAAAAATGCTGCACTTGGTCTCACTAAACTCGTCCTAACCTAAAAACCACAAATTCTACAGCAACAAAATTTTACACTGTGACAACCAAAGAAAGTATGAACTTACTGAGGGTATTATAATAAAAATAATACAATTATTTTTTGGTAAGGCCGCGAACTTTTCAATCCATCCTCGTAAAATAAATTAAAACTGTTGACAAAAATTCCACTTTTCTAGGACCCTATAATAGATGGTTTTAAAGAATTAGGATTCAATTTAGTTGATTACAACGGACGGTTTCAAACTGGAATTTCAAAGGGTCAAATTGCATTAAAAGGAAATGAAAGAGTTAGCACTGCAAGAGCGTTTTTAGAAAAGTTTAAAAGCAGGGAAAATCTGAAAGTAAGTCTTAACAGCTTTGTCACGAAGATACTAATTTCTGGAAAAAAAGAAGCAAAAGGAGTAACATTTATTAAAAATGGTGAAATATTTATCGCTAAAGCTCGAAAGGAAGTTATAGTTTCAGGTAATTATTATGTAGTAATGTTTAGCGTTCAGATAACCTGATCGAAAAACTGCTCGATTATTGACACCAGTGATGCCACGGGATTGCTGATCAAGTTCTTGAAACATAAATTCAAGTGAAAATCATACATACATATATACGTACTGCACTGACTTAGCCGTTACTTGATGGAGATCCATAATAACTAGGAATAAAAATTTAAACAAATGTTTAAGATCACCACTTATGTTTATTACTGTGACACTGTGTCTTCTTCTGGAGCACGATGTAAATTAACTAACAAAGTATGTTTCAGAATACATAGTTCAATAACTGAACTTGTTCTAGGTATTAAGGTAAATATTGTTAATGAATTTAGTACTTGTAATTACGTAAACTATATATTCTGTAACATACTTTATTAGTTAATTTACATCGTGCTCCAGAAGAAGACACAGTGTGTCGAAACAATTGTCAGCGATAATAAACATAAGTGGTGATCTTAAACATTTGTTTAAATTTTTATTCCTAGCATATATACGTACCCGAGATATCATTCAATTATTAAAATCATTGGAATAGCACGTCACTGAATTTGAACGGTTATACCAATCCTAGTAATGTAAGTTTATTATTATCAAAAACTAACAAGAAATAACTTTAATTTTAAATTGTCCAGATTTTTAAGTATTAATAACTTAAGACAATAAAATTTAGTTTTTTTTAGCTGGCGCTATTAATTCGGCCCAACTTCTTATGCTTTCGGGAATTGGTCCCAGGGAACATTTAAAAGAATTGGGTATTCCAGTTAAAAATGATTTACCTGTAGGTAAAAATCTCCAAGACCATTGCTTGTACTTGGGTTTTAACTTTAGGTGTGTAGGAGAGCAAATTTTACTGAACAGTGTCTTCCTAACTATTATATTTTCTAGAACTAACCGAACATTTTACAGTCCCGATTTAATGGAGCAACTGAAACTATACACCAAACACCAAAGACCACTAATTACCGGATTTGCAGTTGAAATGATCGGATTGACGAATTTCGGTCAGAACCAGAAAAACAGACCAGAAATTGAAATGATTTTTAATACTCCTGGTATAAATGGTGAACAACAAAAATTTTTTTTCGGGTGAGCTGCTGAATAATATTTACATATTTTGGTAAATTTAAGTATATCAGGTGTACAAGTATGAAATGCGGATTTCAGACAACAGATGGTACACCAATGCAGTTTGTGCTATAAAGATTTGACACTGCGCCATTTTGTTGTGTTATCAACAAGTGTCAAATTGGAAAAGTATGTGCATAGTGTTGAATTGTTGTGTTCAATATGTCGAAATTTATACCAAACAGTATTCGTGGACAGCATTAATTTTTTGTTTTCATTTGAAGAAAACTGCTGTTGAATCATACCGATTACTTCGGGAAGCTTATGGTGAACATGCTCCATCGCAAGATACGTGTGAACGATGGTTTCGGCGTTTCAAAAGTGGTGACTTCGATGTTGGTGACGTGGAAACCGCCAAAAAAATACGAAGATTTGGAATTGCAAGCATTGTTGGACGAAGATGATTCGCAAACACAAAAACAACTCGCCGAGCAATTGGGCGTTAGTCAACAAGCTGTGTCCAATCGGTTACGAGAGATGGAAAAGATTCAGAAGACCAGTAGATGGGTACCACATGAGTTGAACGACAGGCAAATGGAAAAGCGCAAAAACACGTGTGACATTTTGCTCGCTCGGTCGGAAGTCGTTTTTGCATCGTATAGTTACAGGGGACGAAAAGTGGATATATTTTGAGAATCCCAGGCGCAAAAAATCATGGGTAGACCCAGGCGCACCATCCACATCGAGCCCAAGATCGAATTGCTTTGGCAGAAAGACGATGCTCTGTGTTTGGTGGGACCCAGGGAGGCGTAGTCTATTATGAGCGTTAAGACCTGGGGAAACGGTTACTACTAAACGTTACCAATAACATTTGAACCGTTCGCTGCTTGAAAAAAGGCCAGAATACCAAAAGAGGCAACACAAAGTCATTTTTCTTCATTACAATGCTCCATCACATACGGCAAAACCAGTTCGTGACACGTTGGAAGCACTCAGCTGGGAAGTTCTACCCCATGCGGCTTACTCACCAGACTTGTCTCCTTCCGATTACCACTTGTTTGCATCGATGGGTCACGCACTTGCTGAGCAGCGCTTTGGTTCGTACGAAGATGTAAAAAAATGGGTCGATGAATGGTTAGCAGCAAAAGGGGAAGATTTTTAATGGTGTGGTATTCACAAATTGCCCGAAAGATGTGAAAAATGTATAACAAGCGATGGAGCATACTTTCAATAAAGCACTTTTTATCATTCTTCCAAATTTAACATATTTTTTTAGAAAAATATCCGCATTTCATACTTGTATGCATGAAATTAACCTGCAAAAAATAGAACATCTGTGTGTAGCTCGAAAAGCTTAAGAATTAGGCACGTAGCGCGATAAAACCATGCGATGAGTATATATACCTGGGCGTTAACGTAGCCCAGGACGGTAGGCATGATAAAGCAATCCAAAGAGTAACTAGTGCAAAAACGATAATCGGTATGCTTAAATCAATTATATGGAAAAATAATATATCAAAGAAAACAAAATTAAGAATATATGATACTATTGTGAAAAAATAATTTAGCTTACAGCAGTGAAATATGGCTAGAAAACTTTTGTCTGCAGAAGAGCAGTTAGAGTTTCTAGACAGGATACAGAATAAGGAGATAAGACGACGTATGAACAGAGATAATACCATTTCAGAACATGTACAACAAAAATAATTAATATCATACGGTCACATTAATAAAATGGATGAGAATAAAATACCAAAGAAAATTCTGCAGTGCACACCAACAGAGAGAAAATGTAGAGGAAGAAGCCGTAATACTTGAATGATGGAAGGGGAAGAACGCTACGTCAGAAATGAAGGAGCATACAATAATCGAAAGGCTTGGAGACGGAGTACCAGAAGGCGACCTCATTCGCCGTGAAACCAGTTTTATATATATTTATATATATTTACATATACATACATACATAAACATACATACATATACATACATACATACATACATACATATATATATATATATATATATATATATATATATATATATATATATATATATATATATATATATATACTAGCCGTGCCCGCGGCTCCGCTCGCGTGGACTTGATTCACTACTATCGCCACTGCTCATTCCTTATGTTACCTAACGTAATAAAATATCTGCCCTTATTTCCCCTTATCTCCTATTATTTCTCCTTATCTCCCATTATCTCTACATAATTTCCATTATCTAAGCTTATCTCTGCTCATCTCCCATTATTTCTCCTTATCTCCCATTATCTCACCTTATCTCCCATTATCTAGGTTTATCTCGACTTATCTCGCAATATTTCTCCTTACCTCCCATTTTTTTCCTTATCTCCCATTATTTCTCCTTATCTCCCATTATTTATACTTATCCCCAATTATCTCACCTTATCTCCCATTATCTAGGCTTATCTCGACTTATCTCGCAATATTTTTCCTTATCTCCCATTATTTCTCCTTATCTCCCATTATCTCACCATAACTCCCATTACTTAGACTTATCTCTGCTTATCTCTCATTATTTCTCCTTATCTCCCATTATCTCTACATAATTTCCATTATCTAGGCTTATCTCTGCTCATCTCCCATTATTTCTCCTTATCTCCCATTATCTCACCATAACTTACATTACCTAGACTTATCTCTGCTTATCTCCCATTACTTATACTTATCTCCCATTATCTCACCTTATCTCCCATTATCTAGGCTTATATCGAATTATATAGAACATATCATATGTATAAATTTATAAAAACACGTAAATTGAATAAGTGGTTCTCTAGTGATAAGCGCACTAACGGACAGACAGACAGAGACACGTTGCATTTTATATATATATTGTATTCTTTGCAACATGATATTGTTCCATATTTAATGGTTTAGGCAGTATATTGTAAGAGAACACGCTAACGGCAGCCTTTCTTCCGACTTGATTCACTATTATCGTCACTGCTTATTCTTTATGTTACCTAACGCAATAAAATATATCCTATAACCTGGCCAGAGAACATATGCATGTTTTAAAAAAAAAGTACGTAACGCACTAACGGACAGACAGACAGAGAGACGTTGCATTTTATATATATTATATATAGATAACCTGGCCAGAGAACATATGAATGTTTTAAAAAAAAAGCACGTAAATCAGATAAGTGGTTCTCCAATGATAAGCGCACTAACGGACAGACAGACAGACAGAGAGACGCTGCATTTTATATATATTATAGATATAGATTATTATTATTATTATATAACCTGGCCAAAGAATATATGTATGAATTTAAAAAAGACACATAAATTGGATAAGTGGTTCTCGCGTGATAAACGCACTAATGGACAGACAGACAGACAGAGAGACATTGCATTTTATATATATTATAGATTATAGATTAAAGATATTCTCTGGTACATAATATTGTTCCATATTTAATTGTTTAGGCTGTATATTGCAAGGGAACGCGCTAGCAGCAAACTTTTTTCCGACTTCACTCACTATTATTGTCACTGCTCATTCCTTATGCTACCTATCGTAATAAAATATAGCCTATAACCTGGCCAGAGAACATAAGTATGTTTTAAAAAAAAAGTACGTAAATCGGATAAGTGGTTCTCCAGTGATAAGGTCACTAACGGACAGACAGACAGACAGACAGAGAGACGTTGCATTTTATATATTATAGAGATATATATATATATATATATATATATATATATATATATATATATATATATATATATATACAAACATACATAAATACATATATATATATATATATATATATATATATATATATATATATATATATATATATATATATATATATACATATATATATATATATATATATATATATATATATATATATATATATATATATACAAACATACATAAAATACATATATATATATATATATATATATATATATATATATATATATGTATATATATATATATATATATATATATTCAATTTTCTTGTTCTGAATCTGGATTTTCAATATACAAATTTTCACCTATGTTCAAAAAATCATTAAAGTTTTCATTATCAGTAAACTCCAACATATTCTTATTTTTGAGGATATCTGCAAGTACGTTAAGTGGTAAGTCATCTTTTGGGTCAGATGTAACAGCCTCAGTTAACTGGTCTTCACTTTGCATATTTTCATGCTTAAATCCCGCTTTACGGAAGCAATTTTTAACTGTTTCCTTGGTTACTTGTTCCCAAGCGGTTTTTGCAAATTAAACTGCATCCAATGGCGTAATTTTCTAAATTAACTTAAAATCTGTACCAGCAGTTTCAACGTTTACTATCAGGTGTATTAGGCTTCGGTAACGAATTTTAAATTTTTTTATAATACCCTGGTAAAGCTGATGTACAGTTAAGAGGTAGAAACAAGATTTTTATATTTTTCAAACGGACGTCTTTTCGATGAGATCCTGCATTATCTAAAAATAACAAAATGTTTCTTTTTCCTTTGGTTATTTTCCAATCAAGATCTTGCAACCACTCTGTCATTTCTCCAGTCATTTTAAATGCTCTGGGTTTAGCTGCCTTACCAATGACTAAGAGTTTGTTTTTTTTTCTCCCGCCATATTTGTACAATGCAAAATTGTAAACCTTTCTTTGGGATATTTACCACCAACACATTTTTCTTTTTTTAATGTTAGCGTGTTGTTGGGTAGAGCCTTAAAATTCAGGCCTGTCCCATCGGCATTATAGATGTCTCTCGGTGAATATCCCTTAATTAAAGAAGGGCATTTATCCCAGAATGATGAAACATCTTCAGCAATAATTGAAGCTCCTTCTCCTGAAATCGCTTTAAAACTTATGTTGTGGCGGATTCTAAATTTATTAAGCCAACTAGTAGAAGCACTGAATGTAAAATATTCCAGAGACTCAGCTGTTTCTTTTGCTTTGCATCGTATTAGCAAGCCTGAAAAAAAAATTAACAATAAAATTTTTTGCATTTTTGTCACGACAAGCCTACTGATACTCTGACCCCTTTTATCCATTCTTTGAATTGATATGAAAAGAAAATCAATGCATTCATTCTAGAAAACCTTATGTAAAAAAAATAATTCATGTGCAGACTTGTCAAAAGAATCCCCTTATAGCGAGCTGCTATAAACCAGTTATAACACAACTTGTCAATTTTGGTACCATCACCAGTCACAAAGTTTCTTTTTTCATTCAAATTGCTGTTCGCTATCCAGTTGTTTAGAAGGATTTCTTTATGGTTAATTATATCAGCAGCTTGTGTTTTTCCGATATTAAAACGCTTGAATAAGTCCCTTACACTTAACTTTTCCTTATTGTAAACTTCAACCAACTCAATTTTTTGTTTAAGCGTGAGAGTTTTTCTATTTGGAGTCATTTCTACAATGAATGTGTCGCCCACTCTGTCTCTTTTTCGCATAGGCGTCAAACTAATATTAAATCCCCGCGTGTACCGAAAAATTGAGATCGGTAAATCCCCGATTTACTAGGGGAAGTCCCTCAGTGAAGGCAGGTAGCGACGTTGGTGCCCGACTCGATTGAGAAATGCAACAGCGATACTCGCCACAGAAAAATGAGACAAGGCGTTTATTTTTTATTGTTCCTTGTCCGGTTTAGAAAATATTTTTTTTTTGTATCCACGTCCATTCAAGACAATGTCCGTCCAATTATAAGAGAGTCGGTCGGGCTCACAAGAAACTGTCCGTTCAAGGGCGGTGTCTGTGTAAGAGGGGTGTCCGCGAATGGGAATTTCACTGTATATATATATATATATATATATATATATATATATATATATATATACATATATATATATATATATATATATATATATATATATATATATATATATATATATATATACATATATATATATATATATATACATATATATATATATATATATATATATATATATATATATATATATATATATATATATATATATATATATATATATATAGATATATATATATATATATATATATATATATATATATATATACATATATATATACATATATATATATATATATATATATATATATATATATATATATATATATATATATATTACAACTATGTATAACAGAGAAATTAAAGGGCAGAAACAAAGTCCAAAATTCCTTTAAACGCCGATCAATTTTAATTTCTTTTGCACAGCTACATGGCCAATTAAAAGACAGAAGTAACGACCACTCGACATCACTGATTTCAATGTTATGCAGGAAAATACTGTTATTGTAAAGTAGACAATTACAATGTATAAACTAAAAACATTCATTACTTTTTAGGTTCAATGATAAATATGCTGCAGCCTTGAAAACCAACGTCTCAACCGATATTTGGGTAATATTAGTACTTTTACATCCAAAATCACGTGGTACAGTCACTCTAAAATCTAAAAATCCTAAAGATAAGCCTGTTATAAATCCAAATTATCTGGCGAAGGAAGAAGATGTCGAAACGTTTTACAAAGGAATTCAGTTACTGATAAAACTAGCCAAAACGGAGGCTTTTAAAAAGTTTGGAGGGGAAGTTATAATATTCGATTATCCAAATTGTGAACATTTTGAAAAATTAAGCAGTAACTGGTGGAAATGTAGTATACGACACGCAACTACTGGGGTAATAAGAATTATTTAATAATTAGTCTAAAACACCGCACACCGTTACATAAGATAATACAGCTTACTTTTGCCGTTTGCAATATTCAAAAATCTCGTCCGTAACGCTCGTAGATGTTTGGCAGTTTTTTAAGGCTTTTTATCCCAAAGAAAAAGGCTATTTCCGTCCTACTGGAAATGCGCCCGTGTTCAGCCAATACTGCAGCAAAGCTTCAGAGCAGTCTTACTGCTGTCAGTAATACAGCAGGTTATGGAAAAGGCCACAGATTAACATCCTTTAAAGTATTTGAGAGGAATTATTATAAGGGATCTCCTATAGAGCGGTCAGTCCTGTTGGCTAAGATATTTTTTGCATATGACAAAAAATGGATTTCTTTCGGGCACCTTCACTATCAGCATTTATATACCCCAGGGTTACAATAATCTATAGCTTCAGTAATAACACTAGTACACCAGCAACCGCCCTGGAAGAAATTTAGTCTTGGAATGACAGCTGAATTTAACGTTATAAATCCAAAGCAGCAGTTTTTGCTACAAATCTTAATGGCGCAGAACACGACATATTTATGTCGCGACACGCAATTATGCTTGTTGCTAAAGTAGCAAAGAAAACTTCTCAAAAGCTAAAAATAATATTTTGTACTAGGAAATTTACAGGTTCTAATTCTAGATAAATCTTAAAGTCGATTATCGTTGAAATATTGCTTCCATATATAGAACTTTCTGGACACGGGGATGTTGAATCAGAAGTAAGACAACAAACAAACAAAGCATTCAAGGTAGCCGGGTGCCTGAATGATACTATATGGAACAACAAACACCTGCGAATCGGGACCAAGTCAAGAATTTATAAAACTGTCATAAGACCAATAATGACATACACAGCAGAAACCCGGCCAGATACAACAAAAACTAAAAGGATACTTGAAACATGCGAAATGAAAGTCTTACGAAAAATAGCCGGAAAGGCTATGTTGGACAGGGAGCGAAATGACAACATTAGACGAGCATGTCAGGTGAAAGAGGTTAACAAGTGGATCCTCGAAAGAAAACGTGAGTGGAACGCACATATAGACCGAATGAATCAACAAAGAATCGTGATAATTGCACGCGATAAATCACCAGTGGAAAGAAGAAGTGCGGGAAGGCCACGGAAAAGGTGGATCGATAACCTTACCAGCAATTACGATTAGGCAAGCTACGAAGAAAGAACAGGCAACTGTGCCTACAATGAAGAAGAAGAAGAAGAAGAAGATATATAGAACTCTATTCCAACACAAACTTCGTCTGACTGATAATACGCAATCTTGTTTCTGTGGAATATTGAAGAAATGAGTAAAGATGGCCCTCTTCATTAAGTACTATCATAAGAAATGTTTCATTGACGTAGGTAGCTTAATTTCTCTAGAGTACATCTGCTTGAGTTTTAACTTGCTTCTTCGCGCTTATTCCCTTCAGAAATTCTTTAATATGGAAAATCTTATCAATCTGGAATGAATTGCTAGAATTGAGTTGTCCAACCTGCAGCGCACAGAAGGAAATGTCCTGAAAAAACTGGCCGAAATATGAATGCATAATTCGATCGGAGTTTTCGAGGCCGCTGTTCACAAATATAAAGTCAAATTTTCAAATAAGAAAAATGGCAGCTCCAAAACGACGGACTGTTTTCGAAAAAATGTTCGTCTTTTTTATGAGACTCTGTATACATGGGTTTTTGGGGTCGCTGATTACGAATATGAAGTTTAAATTTCAAAAACAAAATGGCGGGTTCAAAATGGCGGACTATTTTTGGAAAAACCTTAGTTATTTTTATGAAACTCTGTATATATGGGTTTTTGGAGTCGCTAATTAGGAATATAAAGTTCAAGTTTCAAAAAAAAAAAAACGGTGGCTCCAAAATGGCGGATCATCCCAATCTAATAAAGGACGCCTTGACGTGTTCATTCCTGTTGGTTCTGCGTTTTCCGTTTCATACTTGTTTGTTAAAGGCACCCAAATCTTGAGCCAATCATCTAACTTTGCGAAGAATTGCGTTTGGATTCTGTGCCACCTATTTCGGAATTCTGTCATCATTTTGACAATCGGTTTCTTCAAATTTTCTAGCAATGCGAGGTTTTTTTGTCACTACCCCTTTCCTAGTGGTAATAATTACATTTCTGTTACATAATTGGTTTTTGATAAGTAGGAAAATGGAAAGTTCTTGTAAAAGGAATTTCCATTTTGTCACACGCATTTTATGTAAAAAATAAAAAAAAAAATATGTACATTTTTAATTCAATATTTTCCATTAATTTTGAGTAATTGTTGTAAATAGTTAAATAAAATTGGAAAAATTTACAACAATTTTTGAAGTATTTTTTTCATTTTGCAACTTTCTCTCTTTTTAAACAATATTTACCATTTTGCAAAAACTTCCAGAATTTTTAAACAATTTTATACGTTGTACAACAATTTCCAGAATTTTAAAATTATTTTTCCTATTTAGTAACACTATGTTCAAATTTTCAAGTATTCTTCAATTTTAGCAACAATTTCCCGAAGTTGTAAACAATTGGCTACATGTTACAACATTTTCCTGAATTGTTTAACTCATTTTACATTTCTACTTATTGAAAGTATTTTTCCAATTTTGCAACATTTACCCGAATTTGTTGACTATTTATCACATTTTGCAAAAACTTCGCGAATTTTTGAACAATTGGTTAAGTTTTATAACATTATCCAGATTTTTTAATGATTTTTTTTAAGTTTGCAAGTCGAATCTTAAGAAAAATCCGTCACGAAAGTAATATTGACGGACACGTACACCTCCGCACAAAAATTAATAAAGGTACCAAACTGGCGAAATATAGCCCTCAATTTTTCGATATTTTGGAAAAAAAAAAAATGTCTAATACACAACCTCTAACTGATTTCATGTTAGAGTTCAATGGCGTTTTTAACTTACTGCTTGTTCTTTAAAGATTTTTCGGAATATTTTCTTAAGAAAACTTGATAATTGAACAATTAATGTACTTAACATTACGTAAATATTCCAGAAACACAATGAAATTGTACTTACCTTCAGGGACAGAATTTATTTTAAAATTTGTTCACTTTTACACATTCTGTAGTAGTTTAAACTTAATGACGTCTGACGTGCTCACGAGAGATACTGCTTGGCACTCGATGCTTCGAAATGAAATGAAAGTTATGAGACAGGTACAAGCGAAAGATACACCTGAGTGGTCGTAAATCATAGTAGATCAAAAGTATTTAAACAGGTAAAAATCCCGAAATAGAATCTTTTATTTCTAACATTTTGGCCAGCTTTCAGGGATTTCTGACGACTGTGCAGCGTTCAAAGAATAACATCAATCGCTATTTTCCCGCACGCTTATGTATGGTTTAGAGATTTTTCTGTAGTGCTTTTGTTGTGTCCATAAAAAAGGGGAAACTTAAAATTCTCAATCATAAAGTCAAAAGTAGCCTTGCAAAATTGTGAGAGCAAATAGTTTTTTTCTTGGTGTAAAAAAAAATATAATGTTGATGTACGTTTTCAGAAAAATCTCCTTGTAATGAATTAATTTCTTTATTTTAGTCCTATCATCCAGCTTCAACCAGTTCAATGGGTCCAGACCCCAAATCTTCAGTGGTAAATGCACAACTGAAAGTAACAATACCCTTAAAATTAAGAGTCGCCGATAGTAGTGTTATTCCTGAAGTAAATTCAGGTCATCTTATGGCACCAACAATTATGATAGGCGAAAAAACTGCGGATATGATAAAGAAAGAATATGGAAAAATATAGAAATACCGAACAGGGTTACTAAAAAAAGCTGTAGTAAAATACAATAAATCTAATTACTGATAATGAGTTTATTTTTCATATGTTAATAATACTTTGTTAACAAAAATGATTATTTTAAGCTAGATAATATTCTGGATACAAGATAATGTTTTTAACCACTTTTTTTTATAAAAATAATACTGAATTAGGAACAACATGTAATGTTTTGTACAATGGGTTAATAGTAACGCATTATATCTAAATAGGATAAAATTTAAATAACTGTTTAAGATCACCACTTATGTTTATTATATTATTGCTGACAATTGTTTCGACACACTGTGTCTTTTTCTGGAGCAAGACGTAAATTAACTACAAAGTACGTTACAGAATATATAATTTATCTAGTTATAAGTACTAAATTCATTAACAATATTTGCTTTAATACCTAAAACAAGTTCAATAAAGGAGACTCTCGCTCATCTAATTGATCGTTGAGTAATAAACCTGAGGATTTTTTTTCTGGTTAATTTCTACCTGTTCTAAACAATTCAATAATTTCCCATTCTTTTCATTATGCAAAATTCTGAAATCTTCATTGAACGTATGATTTTCGTCTGTTAAATGTTTAGCGTAGTGAGATCTGTTATTTTCCATTCTGTAGCTTTGTCTATGTTCCTTTATTCTTTTATAAAAAGATCTGCCTGTTTTGTCCTATATAGGTTTTTACTGCAAGTGTCATAACATAATTCGTAAACTCCTGTTTTATTTTCTTTTTTTGTTTTACTTTTATTATTTTTAATATGTCGAGCTAATGTGTTATTGGTACGAAAAGCAATGTTTATTTGTTTATACGGGTACACCAGTCCTATTGCTTTTTTAAATTGTTTTTTCATTAAAATGTTATCTACAAAGTCACTCCTGTACCCATTGTTTATACTAATTTGTTTTATAATATTTAATTCTTCCCGAAAATTTTCTTCCGTTAATGGTGTATTTATTAGTCTATGGATGAAACTATATTAGCCGAAATTTTATGTGTGAACGGATGGTTAGAATTAGCGTGTATAGTTTATATCTGAGTATGTTGGTTTAGGGAAGATTTCAAAATCATATTTATTCATTTTGTTTGATATCTTTAAATCTAGGAAATTAATCGATTTATTTTTTCTATTTCTGTTGTAAAAGTAATATTTTTATGAAGTTGGTTAATATAACCTAGAAATAGTTTTAAATGTCGATCTGTGCCGGTAACGCATGTCAATATATCATTTACATGCCGGTACCAATAAAAAGAAAAAGATGAAAATTACTGATTTGTCCTTCTAAATGGTCCATGAAAATTTCAGATAAAATTGGACTAAGAGGGTTTCCCATTATTAAACCTTTCTTACTTATATAAATCTTATCGTTAAATTCGAAATAATTCTGGTTTAAACACAACGTTAAGATGTCCAATATTTCTGGTTTAATTATTGGGTTAACATTATTTTTACTGAGTAATCTTGGAACCAAAATTACAGCGTCTGATGGTGGTATGCTAGGAAAAAGATTTTGTACATCAAACGATATAAATCTGGAGTTACTTGGTATAATTAACGGATGAATTTTTGCTGTCAATTCATTACTACTTTTAATACTATATTTAGGTGTGAATTTACAATATTTTGTCAAAACCTCAATCAATTTATTTGATAAAGAAAAAGCTGGAGCTGTTATGTATAAAACTACTGGACGAATTGGTGAGTTATTTTTATGTAATTTAATAAAAGAATATAGTTTTGGAACTTGAGAGTTCATCGAGACGAGTCTGAATTTTTCATTCTCTGTGAAAATGCTTATGTCATTTAGCACATCTTTAATTAATTTTTCGAAAAGTTATTGTTAGATCGAAGTTGATGGATTTGAAAACATCTGGTTTTATGAAATTTATTGTTTTTTCAATGTAAGTTTGTTCTTTTATTGATATTACCGTTTTCCCTTATCCGCTCTCGTAAAAATTATGTTATGGTCATTACTTTTGTTTTTTATTTGTTTAGCAATCTTATGTTCATTATTGAATTTACCTGGGGAAAATTCAAACTTTTAGGTCCTTAACATTTTAGCAATTATGTTTGTTCATAACATCTAGTGAATTACTACTAGATGCTATTGCACATTCTGCACATAAAGCTACAGAATGAAAAATAACAGATCTTACTACGCTAAACATTTA
>CM032456.1:34951443-34967563 GCA_019049505.1 Pachyrhynchus sulphureomaculatus | reverse complement strand
TTTCACTTCCGATTTCACCCCCTAAAACTAACCCTTAAGTCAAAATTAAACTTTCAAAACTACATGACTCTGATGATTATGAGTTAGTGTGAAATAAGAACCTGTGTGAAGTAGACAATATATTATGGTTATGTGTCAAGTTAATATCAACTCACTATAGAGTATGTAATATTTTCCTTTTCGTCGTGTTTTCAGTTATTAAATATATTGGTGATTATACATGTCTGCATATGGAGGACTCAAGACATAAATCTTTAGTACCTGTTTTATTTCCTTAATAATGCGATTTTCCAAAATGGTGCAAGCAAGAATGATGCTGCTGACTAGTTCAATATTTATAACGATAAATGCTTCAGTTTCACAACGGTATAAGTAAGAAAATCGTAACTCACGTAACGGATAGTAAAGTAGGGATTGAAGAACAATGAAAACTGTTGTTGTTTAGTATTAACGGTAGCTGGATAAAGCGATACTATTTTCTAATTATCGTTTTCTCAATAAATTTGCGGGTAATTGAAAGGAATAGACAAACTTTAACATCATAATGATGCAGCTTCAAATAATTGAGAGCTCATTTAATTTACCAATAAAATTATTTCAAAAATTAAATAGCTGCCAAATTTTAATAAATATGTAATAGCATCATTTCCTACATTAGTGCAAAATTTCAACTTTCTATATCAAATAGTTTCGGAGAAAATCGGGTGGGGTGTGACAGACAGACGGACGGACAGACAGACAGACAGACACCGAAGTGATCTTATAAGTGTACCGTACGGAACACTAATAATGTAAAGTGAAAAATATAAAGTACAACCTATGAGAGAAATGAATACATACAGGAAAGAATTTAACATATCTGTCTTTTTCGTAGTTTCTACAAAGATTTTGATGCTATTCCCTGCCTTTCAGATTATTACTATCGTCCTTTTATTGAGTTTTCTTGGTTCACGAAAATATTAAAAACTGATTTATTTTAGCTGGTACAATCAACTCGGCCCAACTTCTAATGCTTTCCGGAATTGGCCCTAAGGAACATTTAGAAGAGCTAGGTATCCGTGTTAAAAAAAATTTACCTGTTGGAAAAAATCTTCAAGATCACATTATGTTTGCAGGTTTGTCGATCAGGTGAGTAGGTTTTAACGAAATAATAATTTCTAAACTAAACAACTCCATAGTAGTAATGTAGCAAAAATGTAAGAATTTGGAATTCATCTTAAAGATATTGTTTAGTGTCATTAATTTTTTGGATTATTTTTAGGACTAACCAAACTTTTTACAGTCCCAACCTAACAGAACAATTAGAACTCTATGTGAAAAATAAAAGACCTCTAACTTCGACATATGGAAATGAAATAGTCACTTTTACTAATTTGGGACAAGAACAAGATAAGAGACCAGACATTGAGCAAGTATTTTGTTCACCTGCACCAAGTAGTGACTTAGCTAAATTCGTTTTAGGGTAAAAATTTTTTCTACCTCTACAAATTAGTATTTTTAGTCGCAAAATCTGAAATATTTGTGATTTGAGTCTTACAACAAAAAAATCTGCTAAAATACAGGTTTCAACTCTTTTGTCACAAAAACTTTACATTTTTATTTAATATATATGGGTTTATATATATACATATACCGCCTTGGCCAAAAAGTATTAGGCACCCTACAATTTACTTCATTTCTTGTGTTTCAGGGTAAGCAATTAAATTCGTATGTTTTGTAAAATCGTATATTGAGGTAAAATTATGAAATAAATTAATATTTGGTGTGTCCGCCCTTACCCAGATCATAATCCTGCCTCCTCCGTGTTTTACAGTAGGTACCACACAGTCTGGATGGTATTCCTCGCCGACACGCCGCCTCACGAATGTCACACCTGACGTTCCGAATAGAAAAAATACTCAATTAAAAAATTAGTTATTATTTTGAATAAAACGGATTAAATCAGGAGTAATTGCATGTAGTTATTTGTTAAAATAAATCTTATAAAAACTTACCTCAAAGTTGGATTCGTCGGACCATATAACATTAGACCAATCCTCTTCGCTAAAATGTTGGTGCTTCAGAGCCCACTCTAAGCGTTTCTTCCTAATGGTCTCTGAAAGCCAAGGCTTCTTTCTAGCTGTGCACCCTCTTAATCCAGCTTCTGTGAGTCTTCTCCTTGCCGTTCGAGAACTAATCGGCATCCCAATCTCTTCCGACAGAGTTGCAGCGAGCTCAGATGATGTTTTTTTTTTTCGATCTTTAATATACTCGCGGATGAATTTTCTGTCCCGTCGCTCATTAGTCTTATGTTTTCTGCCCTTTCTCATTGTGTTGGCATGGGAGCTAGTCTCCACAAACCTTTTAATAGCACATTGCACTGCGCACCGAGAACATTTCACTAACTTGGCTATTTCTACTTGGGACTTGCTTTGTTCATGTAGGGTTTGAATTTTAATTCGTTTTTCGACACCAAGCTCACTTTTCTTAGGCATTTCTCTAATATAAGAATGTCCAGTTCACAAATAAAACACGCACGGAAGCTTTTTGACACTACAAGTAGTAAAAAGAGACTGATAAAACATTAAAAATATTTTTCCATAAACCTCATTATCGCAATTTTGTGGGCCGGGTGTTTTATGGACCTGTAAAAAAGATTGTCTATTGTCTAAGTTAGCTTTCGGCAGCGCCGCCTATAATAGTGTTAAAACAATTAATCTTTTTTTAATATTCTATGAGTTCCACGTGTTCATTAGGGGTGCCTATACTTTTGGCCAAGGCTGCATATATATAAATATATATATATATGTATATATATATATATATATATATATATATATATATATATATATATATATATATATATATATATATATATATATATATATATTATATATATATATAATAGATTGGGTTTACAAATTCTGAACATTTACAGACCAAGTTTCACCGCTATTTATAAACCATCTACACAATCTTTCTAAATTCAATCTTTAAAATAATCTTAACTTTCTATCATGCCTTAGGAAATTGTCTGATATAGATACGATGAATTTATCAAGGCTTTTTTGGATCTGTTCAAAGGACTTGAAATGAGAAGGAGAGCTACGTGGTGTTGCAGAAAATGAAATATATGGTAATCTAAAGGGTCAGGTTTCTAAGTTAATTTCCAATCCCAAATCTTGTTTTCCGTATAGGATTAGGGCTTATCCTGCTAATACGGTTCAGCTGTTAATGATTGAGTGCAGAAATGACAGTCTGGCCAGGTCGGGACATATCATAGTAAATTAAGCCTTTCTGATTCCACCAAATGCATAGCAATACTTTTTTTTGTATAAACGTTCTGTTTTGTGTCTCTCTCATTTAATCGTACAATATCGCAAGTAACAATTTTGTACAAAAAGATATTCTCTTTAACCTGAAGAGTAAGGAGAGAGCAGTATTGTAGCGTCTGCTTTTGATCTTGGGAATGAAATTAAGAGGGCCCTACCTAAACTCTTGACTCAATTACTTGAAGTGCATATGGCAAGGATTCTTATCTAAAATTTCCTCAACTACACGTCTTTCACTCTTTTTGGTTTAGAAAGCTGTAATCATTCGGACGGTTATAATTATCCTTGCGAAAACAGTTCGAAGTACTTTTTATGCGTGCTATACAAAACTGCATTTTCACGCAAAGTTCTGCATTTCTTTCAACTCAGTCGCTTTATTTTTAAGCTAAAATGCTACACGACAGCAGTGTTTGAAATATTTTTTTTTGAAGGACGTCGTGTCCACTACTGATTTTTCAGGTTAGGTTCACAATGGAATCAAGTATTATACCTCGTTCTAAAGTTAAAATATGATATTTAAAATGACCATAGGGCTGGAAAAAACTCCAAGTTAAAAAGGTCCTGTAGTTCGTGAAAGAAGGGCTACAGAATTAATTTTTACATCTAATATATGATGAGGAGGTTTAAAAAGCAGGCAGCACTTTTCGACGAATTTCCCTCAGGCATATGTGGTTAATGTAAAATAACTGAAAACGGACAAGGCCCATACTTCAGCAGTTTACCCACTATTCTCTTATTCGTCAAATCCATCCCGGGACGTGTTTTGCCGTATCACGGCTCGTCAGTAAGGCTAGGATTGACAGAATTTACTGGTACTTATCCAAGTAGTTACAGAACATGATGGTAGAATACAACGAATTGTAATAAGTACCCGTACACATGATTACATGTTTGTTCAAAAAACACATTTTTAGTGTTCCGTACGGAACACTTATAAGATGACTTCGGTATATGTCTGTCTGTCACACCCGATTTTTTCCGAAACTATTTGTCATAGGAAGTTGAAATTTGATAATAATATAGGAATTGATGGCCTCATCAGAGCCGTGTAGTTTTGAAAGTTAAATTTTGACTTAAGGGGTTAGTTTTGGAGGGTGAAATCGGAAGTGGAAAAAAATTTTTTACTGGGTCATCGAGTGTGGTGTCGAATGAAAGCTTGTGAAAACGAGTAAAATATATATATATAATGTAATCAGTAGAACCTCGAAAAAGTTAATTCGCGTAAAAGTTAATCGCTCGGGTAAGTTAACCGTATTTCAGCATCCACGTGCCGCTCTAAAAAGTTAACTCTTCAGTTAACTTTTCAGAGAGTACGAATTTTTCAAAACAACGGTTTTTTCCGTTCATAAAAGTGGCAATTTGGCCACTTTTAAAAAATTCTCAGTGGCAGCACTGAGCTCTAATTTTGTTTGTTGGATTATGGTATTCCCCGAACTTCTTTTCTATTTTGAGCTGCGAAAACCCATGATCATCTTCATCGTCAAATAACATTGATTTAGTTAGTCGTTAGCGTTTGAGTTTGTGAGTTGTGTATTGTTTATTTAAAAAATGTCAAAGCAGAACAAATCATCACAAATGATTAGATTTGCAGCAGAAAGTGGAGATTTTAAAAAAGATTGATCAAGGTAATCACGGAACACGATTGGCGTTGAATTATGGTGTATCTAAAGTTGCCATCTCTAAAATAAAGAAAAAAAACGCCATGAAATTTTAGAGGCTGTGGCGAACACATATGAAAAAGCACACAAGAAAACACTACATAAACCGGAATATGCTGATCTTGAGGCAAGGTTGTATAAATGGTTTTTGAACCAACGACAGCGTAATTGTGCAATGATGGTCCAATTTTAAAATCAAGAGCTAAGCACGAATTCGCCATACTGCACCCTGGAAAAAAATTTAATGCCAGTGATGGATGGCTAGCAAATTTTAAGAGAAGACATGGTATTCGCCATCTCAAAATTTGTGGGGAAATCCTTTCAAGCGATACGTCGGATGTTACATCTTTCATTCATAATTTAAGAGCAAAAATTAATGAAATGGACATCTTCGACTCGCAAGTATATAACGCGGATGAATCTGGACTATTTTATCGTTTTTTACCGGATAAAACATTTGTCTCAGCAAACGAAAAGACCGCACCGGGCCGAAAAAAAATGCAAAGGAAAGAATCACATTTTTGTTGTGTGCTAACGCAGATGGTTCGCACAAGTTAAAGCCGTTGGTGATTGGTAAATCTGCAAATCCACGTTGCTTTAAGGGATTTGAAAACCCATTGGAATACGCCAATTCGAAGAAGTCGTGGATGAATTCAGAGTTATTCTTCAACTGGTTCCATCATTCATTTATAAAACAGGTAAACTTATTTTTTTAGTTTCATAAAAAATTTTGCAGGTTATTGCATAAAAATTTTTGCAGGTTCGCCAATTTTCTGCTAAAAATAATTTACCACCAAAGGCATTGTTGCTGATTGATAACTGTACTGCCCATAAGCCAATTGACATGCTACAGTCTGATGATGGAAACATTGCTGCGATGCTTTTACCACCTAACGTAACAGCGGTTTTGCAACCCATGGATCAAAATCCCATAAGATTGGTCAAGTTAGGATATCGAACTAAATTGTTATGCAACATTGTCGTACAAGAAAACGTTCCGATTAAAAATATTTTGAAGGCACATACAATCGTGATGCTATTTTGCTACTTAAATCAGTGTGGGACGAATTGCCGCAAGCTGTTCTTATAAAAGCGTGGAATAAAATAAAAAGATGGGATGATGATCAGTACGATAGTGAAGACGACATTCCGCTCTCTAAATTGATTACATCAAATAGTGCATACAACGATACACTTCGAGAAGTTCAATTGTTGATGTCAAAGGTGGGTGATAATGTTGACATCAGCACTGATGACATTGAAAATTGGAATAATGATCAAATTTCAGAAGATAACGATGATTTCGAAGTGTCCGATAATGATAACGACGGGTCAATTATCGAGAAAGATATTCAACAACCAAAAGTGAGCTTCTCGAAAGCAGTTGAAAGCGTCAATACCTTGATAAAATGGTTTGAAAACAATAACGATGCAAATTAGGTGGCAGACCTTGTCAATATGCGCATGACAATGGTCAAGAGCTATTACACAAAAGAAAAAAAACAAACAAGTCTCGACTGCTTCTTTAAACCACTCCGTACAAATTAATATAAAGTTACTGCGCACGAAAATATTCAAGAGTGACTGAACTTTAAACCAACCGGTACAAATTAAGTTTATTTTTTGTAGTGATGAAAACTAAGTCAATGAAATAAATTTAGCATGTCATTTCCAAAAAATCTAGGTTTATTATTTTATTTTTTTCAATTTTGAAAACCACTTTCGAGATTCTACTGTACTTGCGTACACTTTTCTCTGTATTATTTTTAAAAAAATCGCTGTCCTCCCACCTTATCTCGAAAAGTACTGATCAGAAAATTTTGAAAAAAATTCTAGGAATATTCTCCAAGGGGGTGTCGATTGAACGAAAATTATCACGAGTGCATTACCTTTAATAATTTATCAGGTATATAAAAAAAAACAGAAAATTTCAAGGTCATCAGTTTTCAGTAAAGATTGGAAGCAAATTTGTTGAAAACTTCATTTGGGGTGTGTTTTGTGAAGTCACTGATCATTTTATACCACCGTAACAACATTTTTTATTTTAAAAGCAATCAACGTACGGAACACTAATTGTGCAAGTTCAACTTGCACTTGACCGGTTATTTTTTTTAGATTAACTGACGAATATGCTGCTGCCTTCACAACTAACCCTTCTACTGATATTTGGACAATAACATCATTATTGCATCCAAAATCACGTGGTACAGTCACCTTAAAATCAAAAGACCCTACCGAAAAGCCTCTTATAAATCCAAATTATTTTGCTGAACCAGAAGATCTTGCAACCTTGTACGAAGGAGTTCAGTTACTGGTAGAACTTTGTAAAACAGACGCTATGAAAAAAATTGGAGCAGAAATTGTGATTATGGATTATCCAACTTGTAGAGGTTATCGAAAGATGAGTGAACACTGGTGGAAATGTGCTATTAGAGACTTAAGTTCAACGGTAAGAATGTATAATTTTGATACTTTCTAAGAGTAAATTTAATCTGTATCCATCCTAAGTAGTTGTGTGTTGACAAAATTATTTTACTTAGAAGTACAGTGGCAAATAACAAAATAGAGTCCGTAATTGTCTATTTAATACAGTGGCATACTTTTGCTGTCTGATTTCAATTATTCTTGACATAGAAATTGTCTTTATATATGAAAGCTCATTATGTAAGAAAGTAAAAAATAGCTAATTGTTGTTTAAAAATGTAAATAAGACAATCAATTGTCAATGGTAGTTTGCGGAAATGTTTTTTTTTTCTTCTTTCTGTATTACCTACATAATACAATTTCATTATTACTAGGCGATCGCGATGTCTGAAAATGAAAGCTTATTTTACTCATCAGGTTAACGAACAAAAAAAATTATCTTACAGCCTGTCAAGTAAGAACGTGACAGCTCGTATTCTCGAAAGAATGTGTTTCGAGAACATATTTTGCCAACAATGTATTCTTTGGTGGCGCAATTAACTAAGTACCAGGTGTACAAGTATGAAATGAGAATTTCAGACAACAGATGGTGTACCAATGCAGTTTGTGCTAGATTGACACTGCGTCCTTTTGTTGGGTCATCAACAAGTGTCAAATGCGCACGAGTGATAAATTGGAAAAGTGTGTGCATAGTCTTGTGCTGTTGTGTTCAATACGTCGAAATTTATACCGAACAAAGAGCATTAGCGGACAGCATTAATTTTTTGTTTTCGTTTGAAGAAAATTGCTGTTGAATCATACCGATTACTTCGAGAAGCTTATGGTGTGAACATGCTCCATTGCAAGATACGTGTGAACGATGGTTTCTGCGTTTCAAAAGTGGTGATGTTGCAGGAACGTGGAAAACCGCCAAAAAATACGAAGATGTGGAATTGCAAGCATTGTTGGACGAAGATGATTCGCAAACACAAAAACAACTCGCCGAGCAATTGGGCGTTAGTCAACAAGCTGTTTCCAATCGGCTAGGAGAGTTGGGAAAGAATCAGATGCCGGTAGAAGGGTATCACATGAGTTGAACGACAGGCAAATGGAAAAGCGCAAAAACACGTGTGACATTTTGCTCGCTCGGTACAAAAGGAAGTTGTTTTTGCATCGTATAGTTACAGAGGATAAAAAGTGGATTTATTTTGAGAAACCCAAGCGCAAAAAAATCATGGGTAGACCCAGGCGCACCATCCACATGGACCGCAAGACCGAATCGCTTTGGCAGAAAGACGATGCTCTGTGTTTGGTGGGACCAGAGGGGCGTGGTCTTTTATGAGCTGTTAAAACCTGGGGAAACGGTTAATATTAAACGTTACCAACAAACAATTGACCGATTTGAACCGTTCGCTGCTTGAAAAAAGACCAGAATCCCGAAAGAGGCAACACAAAGTCATTTTTCTTCTTGACAATGCTCCATCACATATGGCAAAAGTTCACGTTGGAAGCACTCAGCTGGGAAGTTCTACCCCATGCGGCTTACTCACCAGACTTAGCTCCTTCCGATTGTCACTTGTTTGCATCGATGGGTCACGCACTTGCTGAGCAGCGCTTTGGTTCGTACGAAGATGTAAAAAAATGGCTCGATGAATGGTTCGCAGCAAAAGGAGAAGATTTTTACTGGCGTGGAATTCACAAATTGCCCGAAAAATGGGAAAAACTGTATAACAAGTGATGGAGCATACTTTGAATAAAGCACTATTTACCATTCTTCCGAATTTAACATGTTTTTTTAGAAAAAAAATCCGAATTTCATACTTATACACCTGGTAAGTTGTCCAATCGTCTCTTGCATCAATAATCGCCTCCTGCATCAATAACCGCCTGATATCCTCGAAGTATGCTGTCGACGAAATTTTCTGCATACTACGTCAATGATCTCCTAATTTTTCGAATCTCGCGAGACAACTGAGTCAAAAACTTCAGAATCTTTCCTTTGAGGTCTCTCTTTACAAGGATACCAAAGGTTTTTAACTCTAGTATCTTATCGTGGGCGAGCCGCTTCGCGACGTGATTTTCGTCCAGCAAAGGTTTTTCTAACGTGCTTCAGAATTTGACATGATGAGCAAGAAGATATCTCATGGGACACATTCAAACTCGATTTTCTTAATTATGCCGCTCTTTGACGCAGCGTTCATTTCTGGTAATAAAGACACGATTTCGACTTTAAGAGTGACTTTGCCTACCCAGCCACGTTTTGGCAAGTCGTCGACATTTTTCGTCTCGTTAAAACGATTTACCCACTTCTTCACAAATGATACCGACTTTTTAATATACATAGCGGCCGCGGAAGGTGTCAGTTTAGGCCCATTTGGATGGAAAAAAAGAAAGGCTGCCTCGAACCGACGCGCAAACAAGTGACACATTTTGGATATTACGTGATTTTGATGAAAGTTCGGAATCGACTGATATTTTTACTAAAATGTGTCGTAAACAAAGGTTCCCTTTACTGATTTTTTGTTGAATCGCATCTACCAAAAATGAATTATCGCGCACACGTTCTTACTTGACAGTAAATTAATAAATTATTAATATTAAAATAATTTGATCGATTTTTTTCCAAATTTCATTTATCGTCTCAACAATTTTTATGTTACCGCCAAAAACCGTTTTATTGCGATGAAATCATCCGATCGGATAATGACCTTGTACAAAAAAATTGCTTGTTTCTATTATAAGTACTTCGTCGAAATTTTGTAAGAGTTCGTTGCATTTTGCAGTTTCTCCCATCTTTCTGCTTCCGAATAATGAGGGAAAGTAATTTAAATCATCGCCCAATGATTTCTCAGTAAAGAAGGAAATTGATCAAAAGTTATTCATGACACATCCTCAGGTAAATGGCAATGGACGGCTATTCAATTCAGGATAACCCCCAGAACAGGAAAACCCGTTGAGGCAAAAACTGAAGAAAATCAGGTTTTTGAACTGTTGTGGCTTTTACCTAATGGAAACTCATATTAAATACAACAAAAAACTGGTTATTTAAACAAAACAATACTGTGGAAATTTTGTGTTTAAATAACCAGTTTTTTGTTATTTTTTGAGAATTTGTTGATGTTAGATCGAGGAATCAGGATACCAGCGCTCACTAAAAAAGCTTAATTATCTTAAACTACAGTTATTCAAGATTGTGTACGAAAACTTAGGGATGAAAAAACTTTCTGCACCATGGATCCCCAAGCGCCTTATACCGAGTAGAAAAGAAAGAAATTTCTGGTGAAGAAAGAAATTTCTCTAAATTAGGCCGCTTTAGAGAATCTCGCGAATTATCATAGGCGACAAGATTCTGGTGTTTTATTGGGATTACCCCACGAAGCAAAAGTCGATACAATGGATTTATAAGGACTGGGAACAAATTCTGCTTATTGAATATATGGAAAAAAGCCCTGTAATTAATGGAGGACTTTACGAAAGGACGATTCAAAACCGGAACTAGTTATAATATCCACCTTATAGTCCTGATTTCGAGCTCTGCGACTTCTTTTTGTTTAAATATTTGATGAGTGACCTCAGAGGCTGAAAAATTTCTTTAGAGGATGAGTTAGAAGCTGCTAAAAAGTCGTTTTTGATGCGATTTTGTTGGGTATAATAAAAGAACTTGAGAAATGCTGGAATAAGTGTGGACGGTAGTTATGAAAAAAACTATTTTTTTTGCTATTGGAGATTTCCCTCATTGCTAGGTAGATAACTTAAAAAAAAAAAACACCCTCGTATTCTATCTTATCATATCCTATCTATATATCCTAACCTTGAACTTTGTTTCTTGGCTGACATCACTTCGCTTCTTCAAAAAAAGCTCAAAACTGAGCTATTTGTAAAAAGATTAGTTTAAAAATTTAGGGATCAATAACATTTTCAATTCTTAAATTTTATTAGTTTGCTACTGCTTTTTCGTTGTTTAGAATGAATGTTCTGACCGTGAATTTCTTCATTTTTTTCATTTTATTCATATTATCTGTTTTTTTAGCTCTACCATCCAGTCGCTACTAATTCAATGGGTTCTGATCCATTAACATCTGTGGTAAATGCAAGACTAAAAATCCATGGATTAGATGGTATAAGAGTGGCTGATGCCAGCGTTATGCCGGAGGAAAATTCAGGTCACACCATGACGCCCACAATTATGATTGGCGAAAAAGCTTCAGATTTAATAAAGGAAGATTATGGCCAATTGTATAATTAATATACCATAGGGTTACCAAAGAATAATGAAAAATACGAAAAAAATCATGCGTTGATAAGGTGCATATTCTTAATAATAATAAGATATTGAAAACATATGTTAATATGTTCTCATTGTCAAGTGTGATTTCAGAATCCTACGCATGTTCTTACGATACCAACTAAGTATGTATCTTTCTGTTCTGAATCAAGGATAACGTTAATAGAACTAGTATTCGTGTAATATAGGAAATAAGGACGTACTTTAATTGCTGCCGCCTTATCTCCGTTCATGAATATCCGAAAAAATATCAAATAAGTTAGCAAATATATATATTTTTTTTTCACAGTATTCAGTACGAAAAAATTGATACCGTCGAAAGCGTCAGTTGACAAAGTAAAGCCAAGCTCTTTTCAGATATTCAAATTGGTTTGAAATTTTTTTTAGGGGTTTGGCAAACGCGTATATTACAATATAAAATGATAATACATTTTTGGCAAACTCTTAAATATTTAAATGTACTTTCATGTCTGTCAAATGATACCTGGTTTGTACATCTATTGGGTGCTTGCAAAAGTTCGTGCTCGATTAGAAACCAAATTAAATACAATAAAAAACACATTCATTTTCACGAAAAATAGTATTTATTAATCAAAATGTACTCTCCATCATTTTGTGTAACTCTCCCATCGTTTTACAAATTTTTGAATTCCTTCTTTGTAGAAACTGCTCTTCAGAGAAAGTCGTAAGGCAATTTTTGACTCTCATAGAATCAAATTTTTTGCCATTTAAATTATTTTGCAGAGAACGAAACAGATAAAAATCTGAATGGACAAGGTTAGGTGAATAGACAAGGTTAGTTAGACAAGGTTAGAATATGGCGGGTGCTAGAGGATTTCCCACTTTAACTCCCTAAGTTTTTGCAGTGTCAGTCGAGAGTTGTCATGGTGAAAGATGATGCTTTTTCGATTGACCAAATTTGGACGTGAGCTACTCACAGTACTTCTCCGCAGTTATTGTTTGGCCACGTGAAGAAGTTCGTAAAAAAATTATTCCTCTGCAATCCCACCAAACACATAACAATACTTTCACTGGATGCAATTCAGCCTTTGCTATAGATTCTGCTGTTTCAGTTCCATGCTTCCAGCTTTTTTTCTTATTATATTGTTATACACAACCTATTTTTCATCTCCAGTTATGACTTGATCTAAGAAAGGTTCGTTTTGTTGACGGGCAAGAAGAGAAATGGCCGTGGAAACATAGTTCAGTTTGTTCCGTTCTATCAAAACGTGCGGAACCCATATATTGAATTTCAAAGTATATCCAAGTTGCTTTAAATGACGAAATGCAGTCGCATTGTCATTTGACAACATTTAGTCTCTCAGCAATCTCTTCAATGGTAATCCATGGATTATTATTCACTAGGTCATGGATAAAGTCATTATCAATGCTAAGAGATCACCCAGACCGAAATCACTATTTCGAAATCGACTAAGCCACTTTTTAACTATCCTAAGAGCAGAAACACGATCCAAATAAACGTCTTGAATATTTTTTGTTGCAGTTTCAACACTCACTCCCTTTTAAATTCATACAACATGACGAAAATGTAACTTTTCATTTTCCATTCTGAATATTAACTTTGCACACAAATTAATTTAAATAAACTTATTTTTAAGGTTATGTTAACTCACGGCGCATTTAGATAACTGTCAGTTAATAATATGATTATAAAAAAACAATCAACACAGTCAAAAGTGCATGCCTCTGCCATCTATGAAAAGCGGGCACGAACTTTTGCAATCACCAGTACAAAAAGCAGCAGACTTTAATACTTATCCTCTTAACAGTAAGCCACAGACTACATTAGCAAATGAAGAACTCTTGGAAATGATAAATAATATTAATAAAATATTGCCCGAAAATAACTTTGAACAGTTTTCTTTTTAGCACTGAAAAAGTAGGAGATATAATCTACAAAATTGAATTTGAAAAACCTTTTGTACTTAAATCTTGCTCTTGCCACACATATTACTCCCATAATAAACCAGTGTCTTTCAACTAATAAATTCTTCATGTTCTGAAAAAATGCCAATGTGTTCCCCATCCCTAAAATGACAGAGCCTACGGAGCCATCTTATTTCAGGCCCATTAGCATACCTTGTTCTCAAAACAGTATCTTACCGCCAACTCAGTCGGGTTTCAGAAGTAAATCAGGGTATTTCAACTGCTTTGCTTAAGGTTATAGATGATATATTTACAGCCTGTGATGAGGGTAAAATCGCGTGTTTAATCTGATTAGACCATAGTAAGGAGTACGAAACTTTAGACCATTCTTTGCTAAACATTAAATTAAAATATTTTGAGGTAGTTGATAATTGCTTTACTATTTTTCAAAAGATTACTTAACTGGTAGGCAGCAACGTGTAATATGCAAGGGAAATTTTTCGCAATAAAAACCAATTTGAAAAAGAAAGAAGGGGAACATATTGGGAGCGAAGATGTTTTCGGTCTATACATCTGATCTTTGCACAATGCGCTTCTCATCAATATGCAGACGATACTCAAGTATACCGATTCAAGTGTCGTGGACGAATAAAATTAATGGCGATTTAAAAATTCTTAGTAATATCTCTTCTCCACGTGGTTTGCTGCTCAACGAAAGTAAAAGTCAAGTGGTGATATTTGGCAAAGAGAAAGAAGCAATTTCTAGCAATCCAATTTTAAATATTCAGCTAAATAATGTTACCTTAAAGTCTGTCATCGTTTGTAAAAATCTAGGTATTTTCATTGCTAATAACATTTAAAAACCTATGCAAAATTTAAACTACTATACTCGTCCTTTTGTAATGATTTATTTGATACCCCTATAAAAATTAAAAATGGCAAACTCTTAACACGTAGGCTGAAAAGTGTTTGGTCTAGCTACCTAAAACACATTTTTTTTGCAAAATTCGACTTTATTCATCAACATAGTCTCCTTTAAGAGTGATACAATCAGTCCAACGCATTTTTAACATTTCTTTACCTTTCTTGTAAAAGGATTTGCCTTCTCAGCATAGTCGATGAAAATCCACATCCCAAAATACAGAGATCAAAACCTTCCCAGCCGACTGTTGTGTCTTTGGTCGCTTCGAGCGGCTTTCACCGACTGCTGTCCATTCAGCTGATTGCTGATTTGATTCCGGTGTGTAGTGGTGGATCCATGTTTCATCTATGGTCACATATCGCATGAAAAAATCCTTTTATTGCTCTTAAACAAGTCCAAACAGCGCTCAGAATCATCAACACATTGTTGTTTTTGGTCCACTGTGAGCAAATGCGGTACCCATTTCGAACAGAGCTTTCTCATGACTAAATGTCCATGTAAAATATGACCAATACATTCTCCTGATATCTTTAGGGTGTCAGCTATCTCACGCAATTTCACTGGACGGTCATCCAAAACAATTTTATGGATTTTTTTGATGTTTTCCGGTTTAACTACCTCATTTGGGTGTCCAGAACATTCAGCCTCATTTGTGTCTCTACGGCCGCATTTAAATTCAACATACCAGTAAATGATGAGTGATTTTCCAGGGCAGAGTCCCCATAATACTTATCAAGCCATTGTTTGAACGGTATTTTATCCTATCAAAAAATAGTGTTTAATCAATACACGAAATTTGATTTTTTCCATTGTTTCGAAGATATCAAAAGCAGCGTCACTAAAACCACTGTAACTTGTAAACTAATCGTCGAAATGTCATGGCATTTTGACACGTATCGTTTGCAGGTTGGTACTTCCTAAAAATCATGTGGATTTTTTGAACAGAACGACATCTATGTGTCAGACCAAAAACTTTTCAGCCTACGTGTTAAATTTTATCTCACTTATCTTACTTTATTTAGGTTTACTGGCCAGCATTGCTGCAAAAAGACAAACAAAGGCTACAGAATTCCTGCATTAGATTTAGTTATTATCTAATAAGTTCGGACATACTTCCGACAGTTTTCAACAATCTATATTTCCTTGGAAGCAGTTTAACTTCTTTCGAACATAAAGCAGCCTCCCCACCTTACATACCACTGCTCCAGTTCAGCGCTCTTATAATGCCATTAAATATTTTACTAAACTCCCAGCTGATATTAAGGGGGCGCTTTTACCGCAGTTTTTAAAGTGCGGTTGAAAAGATACGTTGTTCAACCAAAAGACCTAATATCCTGAACAAGTTAAATTGTCTGCTAAAAATGTTTTTACTGTTTAAAAATCTTAGGCTAAAAGCTGAATTGTAATTTTTAATTTAGTAAAGCTGCTTATTGTTATGTACTGATAAAACAATACGTTTATTATTTGCTAAAAGTGGCGGTTGTATAAGAGCAGCATTGTTGGATACCCCCCCCCCTGTTGATATAACTGTTTTGTAACTCATTTTAAATCCTTAATAAAAGCAATTTATTATTATTTGACCTGCACCAAAAAAATTGGTCGTTCTAGCCTAACCAACTGACCGTCTGAGTTGATCTCAACTGTAAAAAAAATA
>CM032456.1:34766443-34941443 GCA_019049505.1 Pachyrhynchus sulphureomaculatus | reverse complement strand
AGTTACGACGAAAAACTTGTGAGAGGACGTTGTCCCAACTACGAAGCCAGGAAATAAAATAGGTGAAAATATAATAATTGTAAAAATACCAGTCCTAACAGGTAACAGTGACTTTCCAGTCCTTTTTCTTCTTTAAAATATTCAAAAAGTTTTAAAATAAGAATACACCCATACCAAAGCACCTAGTTTTAAAAAAAAAAAGTAAAATGATATATTTAGTACTTCCCTTATAAGCGCATAGTTCTAAAATAATTATTGAATTTAACATTCTTACGTTAAAGAATACTATAGTATAACCTAGTCGATATTGTATGATAGGTATTTATGATAAGATATTAATCACAAAAAAAAGTTCGGCAGTGGAACTGCTTTAGAAATATTTACAACTGAAACGTGATATTTCTCTTTAGATACTATTTCTGTAAGAATGAAAATAATTTAAAAAATAAAATATTTTCCAGATACTTGTTTTAAGTGGAAGAGGACTTAGAGCATAATATAAATGAAGCAACTCCTTCAAACCCTTCTCTCACCTCATTAACCTCTTATATGTTTAATAACAAATATTTATAGTAATGAAAAAGTAATACAATTTGTAGATTCCTTGATTCCACGAACCCTAAAAAGAACGAATAACACGATACATACGAGCAACCCTTGTAACACGCTCTCCCACCTTTTAAATCCTTTATATGTATGTCACTATAAATATCTGTGTTTAAAATTTGTTTCTTACCAAACCAATAACCAAAGAAAACTGTCATGATATTTATTTACCGACCCCCCATCCCTTTTACACCTTCACCTTAAGCGACATCGCCCAAAAACTAGATTCCATTCCTACTTCAAGTTTTATATGCGTAACGAATACAAAATCCGTTTCATTCTGTTCAAGAGTTATCGTGCCAACAGGAACACAGATAGACACACTTGACGGAAATTGGGAAATACACTTTTGTGGCTTGGGAACCCTGAAACGTGAAGAAATGTAGAAATCTGCTTTTAGCAAGAGAAGTAGAAAATAGGTAAGTATCTTGAAGCCAAGAATAATTAAAAACCTCCAAAAATTTACAAGTTCTGGCTGATAAGATATGTCAGTACCCTTAATAGTCATGTATTAAAATAACTCAGCTTTTATGTTTCTTCTCAACGTAAATTACTATTCTGATATTACTCAGTATATATCACCACTACACCAAACACACTAAAGTGTTTGGTGTAGTGGTGATATATACTGAGTAGTATCATTGTGCCAAAGATTCCACATTCCCAACTTAGTACTATTCTGATGTAACTGCAGATTAATCTTTAAAAGAGTATAGGCGAAGCAAGCTTTTAAATTTTGAAAAACTTATGGCACTCTCTTATGCCCTGATATATATATATATATATATATATATATATATATATATATATATATATATATATATATATATATAGATAGATAGATAGATAGATAGATAGATAGATAGATAGATAGATAGATAGATAGATAGAGCATTTATTTGTTCCTAACAACAGTACAGATTATAAGTGTATAGCACTATGGAACATCGTTAAAAATTAAATAACATGCAAAACACTCAAAATTACTCAATCATATGCTTAGGTATTACAACACATTGTTAAAAATTAGACAAAATACAATTTAACATTAAACAGATACTTTAGTATATACAAGCATCACAACAAAGTACTTAGTACAACAATGTTTATGTCTTATTCTATCTCATTCTTATCAGAAGCACTGAATAATTCTCCCAGTGTGTAGAATGCTTTGCTCAAGAAATAATTTGTGAGATTTCTCTTTACTTTAGCATAAGACATATTTCGAATTGCTAAAGGAAAACTATTAGAAATATTTATCATTTGTACGTTTTTTTGTATATAGGTAAAATTGCATTTTTCAGTTACTAGGTTTGCCTTATGTCTGGTTGTATAAGTGTGACTGTGTACAGCATTTTTAAACAGATCTTTATTCTTTTGTATAAATGTAAAATAATTTAATATATACATGCTAATAAGCGTCAAAATCTTATAATCAATAAATACTGATTTACAGTATACGAGGCTGGTTTGAAAAGTTCGTGCAAAGTCCGAGAGATGGCACCACCGGCGCGTATCGAGGTCATGTTTAGTTAGTAGCATCTCTTGAATGAACGCACACCAAGTTTCAGCCATATTGGTCTATTTCTTTGTGTTTAGCATTCGTGTGAATCAAGGAAGTCGAGTGATTTTCAAGAAATGGAATCGTGTGAAGTGTTGCAAGGATGGTTTGCAGCTGTTCCAGAAGAATCCGGAGGACTTTAAGCGTCGTTTCGTCACTGTGGATGAAACATGGATACATTACTATACTCCTGAGACAAAACAACAATCTAAACAATGGGTTACCAAGGGGGAATCTGCACCAAAAAAGGCGAAGACCGTTCCCTCGGCCGGAAAGGTTATGGCGACTGTCTTTTGGGATTCGCAATGGATAATCCTCATCGACTATCTGGAAAAGGGTAAAAACTATTACAAGTGAATATTATTCATCGTTATTGGACCGTTTGAAAACCGAGCTGCAAGAAAAACGCCCGCGATTGGCCACAAGAAAGTCCTTTTCCATCACGACAACGCACCAGCACACACCTTAGCAGTTGTGGTCGCAAAATTAATGGAAATAGGATTCCAACTCGTTTCACATCCCCCCTATTCTCC
Source organism: Pachyrhynchus sulphureomaculatus (assembly GCA_019049505.1). Classification (NCBI taxonomy): domain Eukaryota; kingdom Metazoa; phylum Arthropoda; class Insecta; order Coleoptera; family Curculionidae; genus Pachyrhynchus; species Pachyrhynchus sulphureomaculatus. Next base: position 34,938,743 of record CM032456.1, on the reverse strand, counting down.
AGACTTGGCTCCCTCGGACTACTATTTGTTCCCCAATTTGAAGAAATGGCTGGCGGGACAAAGATTTTATTCAAACGAGGAGGTGATTGCAGACACTAATGGATATTTTGCAGACTTGGACAAATCCTATTATTCGGAAGGGATCAACAAACTAGAACATCGTTGGACAAAGTGTATAAGCCTAAAAGGAGACTATGTCGAAAAATAAAAAAGGTTTACCCCAAACACATAAGTAGTTTTTATTTTTGCACGGACTTTTCAAACCACCCTCGTAGTTCATCACTTCGTATGCATTTTTTTTTGAAGAACCATCAGTCTTTTGACTTCTGACGAATTACCCCAAAAAATACCAAACCATATCTCAGACTGGACTGAACAAATGCATGATAGGCCGTTATGCTGAGCCATCACTTTTAAAGCATAGCAGTATTTAGTTACGTTCAACCCTACAGCCCCAACATGTGCTCCCCAGTCCAGCCGCCTATCAATTGTCACGCCAAGAAAAGAAATGTTTTCTGAATTTTTAAATTCTTTGTTTTTATAATAAAATGTAAGAGCCCGTTCAACACGATATCCAAAAACAAGGCATTGAGTTTTTGATACATTTAACAGCAGGTTGTGGGCTGAGAAATACATGTCAAGAGCGTCACAAACCACCCTTATACTTTCCGTCATCCTTTCCGTACTATCCTCTGTAAAAATCTATATATATATATATATATATATATATATATATATATATATATATATATATATATATATATATATAAATCCTTTGGCCGTAGCTATGCCAAAACTTAATTATAAATTAACGACAAAGCAGCAATACTTACATCAAAAGGAAGTTCCATAAATTAATTTTAAACCTAAAGCTAGAGAGATTAACGCCGCTTTCGTAATATGTGAAAAAAAAATTATTTAGCTGCGTGAAACTATAATATTTAGTGAATTGTAAAATAGTTTACCTTACCGGTATCGCTATAACTAGATTATCTTACTGGAAGTATCATAAAATTGGTTGTGTTGAAATAGAGTTACATACCTGAAACAAGAAAAACTCTCTTAAAAATATAACCAAAAAAAGAATGAAAGTGTAGAAAATTTCTTAGATAAATAAATGGGCTCTTAATATTGTGGTTTTATCCTTAGATTATAATTTCTATATTACACCACCACCTAATAATCTTTTGATAAAATAACCGGTCAAGTACAAGTTGGACTTGCGCACTTAGTGTTCCGCACGTTGATTGCTTTTAAAATTAAAACTTTTTGTACGGAGGTATAAAATGATCAATGACTTCACAAAACACATACCAAATATGTTTTCGTTTATCTTCCGATCTTTACTGAAAACTGATGATCTTGAAACTTTTGTTTTCTTATGCGTTGTTAATGCATTCGTGATAATTTTCGTTCAATCTACACCCTGTAGAGAATATTCAAAATTTTGTGATGAGTACTTTTCGAGATAAGGGGGAGCAGCGATTTTTCGCAATTTTTTAAAAATAATACAAAGAAAAGTATTATATTATATATAGTTTTGAACTCGTGTTTTTACAAGCTTTCATTTGACACCTCAGTCAATGTCCTAAGTTTATTTTTTCACTTCCAATTTCATTCCCAAAAACTAACACTTTAAGTCAAAATTTAACATTCAAACCTACACGGCTCTGATGAGGCCATCAATTCTTATATTAGTGCCAAATTTCAACTTTCTACGTCAAATAGTCTCGGAGAAAATCGGGATAGACAGACAGATAGATGGACACCGAAGTGATCTTATAAGTGTTCTGTACGGAACACCAAAAAAAAAACAAGAACAGATAAATAAAATATACAAGAGTTTATCCCAAAAAAGCGCCTAGATGTTTTTTTTTAATAAAACACAAAATAATTGGAATATTTCAATTTTTTTTTGTTAGTACCATGGACATGGAGGAGTTCACCCTCCCGTCTTCCTCTGTGAAGTAAATACAGACGCAAAAGTGTCAGAGATAAAGCGAATGTACGGGTACTGCTCCTTGGTTATTACGTTATTACAGGCCTACAGAAAAGGGACAGGTATTGGCCGAACAGTCGCTTTGTCTCTCTAGAGAGTGTTCAATTTTGTAAGGCTAATGCGCAGTTCATCCTCCATGTTTACGGTTAGGACGATCGTTGGCCATTATTCAATATCGTTCAAGTAACTACCATGACTACTCATACAAGAATCGTTTCTAGGAACCTAATTTTCAATGATATTTCCATATAACATGTAGGCTGAAAAGTTTTCGGTCTGACACATAGATGTATCCTTTTTAAAAAAAATCCATATGATTTTTAGAAAGTACCAACCTTCAAACGATACGTGTCAAAATTTCATGACATTTCTAAGATTAGTTTACAAGTTACAATGGTTTTAGTGATGCTACTTTTGACATTTTCAAAACAATGGAAAAAATCGAATTTCTTGTGTTTATTAAACACTGTTTTTGATAGGAAAAAATACCGTTCAAGTAAAACAATGGCTTGATAAGTGTTACGGAGACTCTGCCCTTGGAAACTCATTCACCATGTAGTGGTATGTTGAATTTAAACTGGGTCGTACAGACACAATTGATGATGAACGCTCTAGACGCCCAAATGAGGTGGTTACACCGGAAAACATCAAAAAAACCCACAAAATTGTTTTGAATGACCATAAAGTGAAATTGACTGAGATAGCTGACACCGTAAAGATATCAAAAGAACGTGTTGGTCATATTTTGCATGAACTGTTGGGCATGAGAAAGCTCTATTCGAAATGGGTACCGCGTTTGCTCACATTTAACCAAAAACAACAACGTGGTTTTGGTTTTGTATTTTGGGATGCGCATGAAATAATTTTCATCGACTATGCAGAGAAGGGAAAAACCATCAATAGCGAATATTAATATAAGTTATTGGTGCGTTTAAAGGCAGAAATCGCAAAGAAACGGCCCCAAATGAACAAGAAAAAACTGCTCTTTCAGCACAGTTTCACAAGTCAATGGTTACGATGGCAAAATTGCATGAAATGACGTTCGAACTGCTTCGTCATCCACCGTATTATCCAGATTATGGCCTCCAGCGACTACTATCTATTCGCAGACCCCCAAAAAAAAGTGCTTGCGGGAGAGAGATTTGGCTCCAAAGAAGTTATCGCCAACAACTGAGGTCTATTTTGAAGCTAAAGACAAATCCTTCTACAAGAAAGGTACAGAAATGTTAGAAAGCGTTGGACTGATTGTATCGATCTTGAAGGAGACTATATTGATGAATAAAGTCGAATGTTGTAAAAAAAAAAATATATTTTTAGTAGCTAGACCAAAAACTTTTCAGCCTACGTATTATTGTAGCGTTTATTTCAGCAATTTCGGTGTGTACGTGATGGTCTGTTAATTCATGAAATGGTTTTGGTTTATTAACATAAACTTCAATTTTAAGATACACTTGCAGAAAAAAGTTTAACGGTATTAAATCACATGATCTCTGAGGCTAATCCTCATTTGTCGAAATCGCACGTCAACCAAAAACAGAAACTAAAATTCTGTGTTACAAACGATCTTTTGCTTTAAATTCTTGTGTCACATGAATTTTATTTTCTTGCAAATGCAAATCTTCATTCAAAATTCGCAACATGCTGCCATAAGAAATATTTAATTGTTAAGAATAACGTGGAATCGATTCTGATGGTTCATTAGCGACACTTTCAGTAATAGCATCAGTGTTTTCATTCCAACGAGCACTTTTGGGTCCATATCATTTTTTTTTTTATGGGTCTAGCACACATGCGGCAGGGAAGTCCCTAAAGCACTCCAGGAGCGGCATGTGTGCAGAAAAAGCTGTGAAAATTTAGTGTGAGTGCAATCAGCAAAATAAAGTACAACTGACTGGAACCACTGGGCAAAAGTTAGACTTAAGAACTGTTTAGTAAATTAGGTTAATGCTAAAATAGCTAATTAGTAGAGTAACTAGGTGCTATGTATCTAGACCCATGTGTCTAAATAAAATAAAATAAAAAAAAGTTGTTACTGTCGAACGTGCATAACTAACTTCGGGAAAGTTGAAAAAAATTCTTATTTTGCATAACAATACCATCAAAATATTTATTGGCATTTCTAGAATTCCTACATAAATACATGTTGGGCTTAATTTTATTAAGAAATTTCAAACAAATTTTGGCACCATCAATTGAACGTGTTCAGAAAACTTATTATTACTATGCATGTTATCCGGCCTATCATAAAAAAAATTAATGTCATAGAATCCAAATTATGTGGAACTGTTGGCTACTTGAATCAAAAATATTGTACACCAGGACCTTCAAACTTTCTACATTCACCCTTTCAGACAATTTCCAAACTCAAAGAATAGTCATGTTTTATTTACACGAAAATAATATTAAACTTTGAATTCTGGATATTATCTTGCTTGAACAAAATCCTCATCCGGAATTTATATATTTCCTGGCCTGCCTACCTGTTTTAAAATGTCTATATTCCTGTTAAGGAAGATCGGTGTGTGTGTGTGTGTTTCACGTTGTTCTTGAATCGCTGTAAATTGTAGTCGGTGGGAAACACAGCCCTGGGCAAATTATTCCAAAGGGATGATGTTCTCCATATAAAAAACTGCTTGAAAAGCGTTGTACGCGGGCGGTATTTGGTACATTATCAACAGAACTAGTCATTTTGAAATTTTACCAATCTTTGAATTACGTTGATTTTGCGTATGTTATTTCGACAAACATTCAACTAAACAAATGTCAAAATAGAAACAGGAAAAGGAGCGTCAAGTGACTGACATGAATTATTAAGTAGTGCCATATAGGCGTCTGTATTGGATAACCCTTTATAAGAGTCCGTAATGCTGCAACATTACTCAGGCGAATCAAAAACGAGAAAACTTTCACAAAAAGAATCGAAAGAGACTTTGATGGGCTTCAGAAACATATATGGTGGATGAATTAATAAGCACAAATTGCACAGAACAAGAAACACAGGTAAAATATTTTACAAACTTTTCAAGAAAGAACAGAAATAGACAGAACCAAAAAGACAACAATAGTAATAAACAGCGAAGTTTCGATAAAAGGAAAATATGTAGAAATATCGATTTAAAAAATTAATACGGGGAAAGTTCAGGTCAAGAGCCGTTCAAATGCGGTGTTTCGAAATGCTGTGTCCAAAATTCACAAATTTTATCATCACTAATTATGCATGCTGATGTCGCCAACCCACAGAGTGCTTCTTACTCCACTTTTATTGAATAAAGGACAGTGTATGATTTTTTTTTTTTTTTTTTTTTTTTTTATTGGTCTAGCACACGTGCTGCAGGGAAGTCCCTAAAGCGCTCCAGGAGCGGCACGAGTGCGGAAAAAAGCGATTCACGTTGTTCTTGAATCGCTGTAAATTGTACTCGGTGGGAAACACAGCGCTGGGCAAATTATTCCAAAGGGATGACGTTCTCCATATAAAAGATTGCTTGAAAAGCGTCGTACGCGGAGTAACAAGCTGAACCTCATACGGATGCGAAGCACCAGCGCGACGTGTATTTCTAACATGCACCGCTTTGGGAGGAATTAAGCGGGCCACATCCTTCGAACACCTTCCATGAAAATACTTGTAGAACAGACTCAAGTCGCCAACCGTTCTTCGATGTTCCAGCGAATCAAGGCCGCCGGTCAATTCCGGGTCCCCAATCAGACGGACCGCTCTTCTCTGAACAAAATCCAACAAATGCAGTGTATGTTTGGGTGCGGAGCCCCAAACGTGGGAGCAGTATTCCATAGTTGGTCGAATTTGGGCTTTGTAAAGAATTAACAGTTGCTGTGGGGTGTAGAGCTTTCTGGTTCTAAATAATATTCCCAATTTTTGAGAAGCTCTCCTTGCTATGCCTGCAACATGTTCATGCCAAGACATATTTGCTCCCAAACTAACGCCCAACAAATTGAGCGACGATGCTAGGGGAATGGAGTGCCCCGACATAACTATGTCGGGTTCAGCAACGTTAACTTTTTTAGAAAAAACTGCCGCTTGGGTTTTTGTAGCGTTAAATTCCACTTGGTTACTGTCACCCCAAGATAGAATTTCTTCCAGGTCTTTGTTAAGTTGAACGACCTCCTGCTGTCTGCGGATATTCGCCTGAGCAGCCGATGTCCGAGCGTTCAAGGTGAATGAAGAGACAAGCGTACTGTCATCTGCAAAGCTATAGATTGAATTCCCGGTCTTTTCCAGCAGATCGTTAATGTAAATGAGAAAGAGAGTAGGAGACAGTATGGAGCCCTGGGGCACACCGGCGTTGATAGTGAGGGTGTTAGAAAGAAATCCGTCGACCGCCACTCGTAAAGAACGCTCTCTGAGGAAACATGAAAGCCACAAACAGAACCTTTCAGACATACCATAAGAGCGCAACTTAGCCAACAGTCCATCGTGCCAAACACGGTCGAATGCCTTGGATATGTCAAGAGCAACCGCTCGAGATTCTCCAAAGTGTTCAATTGCGTTGTTCCAAACATGTGTTACATAAGTCAGAAGATCTCCTGTTGATCTATGTTTACGAAAACCATATTGGTGATCGCTAATAATATTGAATCGTTCAAGATATTTTAGAAGATGCTCATTGATAACCTTTTCCATGACTTTCGATATTATTGAAAGCAGTGCAACTGGTCGGTAGTTATTTGGCAAGGTCTTCTTACCTTTTTTAGGTATCGGCTGAACCGTGGCACATTTCCAGCAGGACGGAAATATTCCCTTTCTGTAGGATAGGTTAAAAAGTCTACAGAAAACTGGTGTTAGTTCCCTTGCACAGTTTTTGAGAACTATGGCAGGTATTCCGTCAGCGCCAGAAGCCTTCTTGGTGTCTAGCTTCATTAAAATACGCTTTATGATGCGCTGTCTGAAGACAACATCGGGCATCCTTGACTGCAATATGGGAATAGTAGGTGGTGTTTTTCCTTGGAAATCGACAGTAGAATGTGAAGCAAAGAGTTCAGCCAACAAGTTCGCTCTCTCAACAGGTGTGGTTGCAATGGAATTATCTGGCCGTGTGAGTGGTGGTATCGTGGATTTGGTAAAGTTTTGACTAACTGCCTTAGCGACTGCCCAAAAGGACCTGGAATTGTTGGGACAAGCGAGAAGTTTATTTCTAATTCGTTGATTGTGTGCCTCCTTGGTTTCGTCGATAATTCCCTTGCATCTGTTCCGGGCATGAACAAAGATGTTTCGATTTAAGGTGTTAGGATTTTCACGCCATTGTCGGTAGGCAATATGTTTAGAAGCAACAGCTTCTTTGCATTTTCGGTCGAACCAAGGCTTGCCGTTGGAGGAGCATTTCTTCGAAAAAGGGATGTAAGCTTCCATACCAGCCAAAATAACATCGGAGACCTCCCTGGCGCAGTCAGATGGGTTATCGGATCGAAAACAAACGTCCATCCAAGGGAAAGTTCGAAAGTATTCCATGAGATCTCCCCATTTAGCAGATTTGTAGTGCCAAATCTTGCGCGACCTAGGCGCCTCTCTGTCACTGATTGGCAGGATACTCGATGTCGAAAGCAGTTTATGGTCGGAAGAACCTAACGGCGGATTTACGGTGACCGTGTAAATCTCCGGATTGGTGGTTAAAAACAGATCAAGAAGACTGGCGAACTCCCCGTCTCGATCAGGGATCCGTGTTGGTTCGTCAATAAGCTGAGTTAAGCCATAACTGATTGAGAATGATTCAGCTTCACGACCTTGTTCGTCGGTAGTATTTGAATATTTGAGCCAGTTGATATTGTGGACATTAAAGTCGCCCAGGATGGCAATTTCGGCACTTGGATAGTTACTTTGTAAATGATCGATGGTGTCTGCAAGAGAAGCGAAAAGTGTTCGAAAATTGGTATCACTTGGTGGTCGATACAGGATACAGATGAACCTTGTGGTTTGTTGAGTCATTATTTTTAACCACATAACATCAAAGTTTAGGGGCTCCAGAGCTTCTTCTCGTTGACAAGAGAGGTCGCTTCTGACAAAAAAGACAGATTCCAAAGTTACGCCTAAATCGGGAATAGAAGTCGTACCCAGGATAAAGATAGTTGACCGTGCTGGTCGATGGACTGACCTTGGTTTCACATAGAGCGAGTACATGAGGTTTATCTGATTGCAGGTGTTGATGCACTGAATTTATGTTCGAGTTTATACCTCGTATGTTGCAAAAATCTATCTTAAAATTATGATGTCTGCAAGTCGACGCCTCCGAACCAGCCCCTACCCGGAGATCCGAACGGGGGGCCATTCTACCTCCGGAACTTCTTGCATCCAGGCGCCTCATCATGCTCTTTGGTCCCACAGTAGTTAATGTGGAATTTTCCTGTTCTGTCACATGTTTATCTTTGCCTTCTTTGGCTTTGATCCAGGGGGTGTTATTATTGGGTAGTTTGGGTTCTGACCAGATACTTTTCCAATGATCCGCGAGTTCTTGTTTGTTTGATGGTTCGGTCACCGCTGTCTGTTTGATGTGCATAGTTTTCCGGTAGAACTGTGTTTGGCTTCTTCGGAAAAGGTTGTTGGTATCTTTCCTCTCATTTGGTTCTTTGTATCTACGAAGTCTTGCGGCATATACGGATAATTTTTGTTTCAGAGTATCCAGGATTTCTGGCAGCGTTCTGTTGGGAGACCCGGACTTGATCTTGTTTATACTCTGCGTGACTCGTTTGGACACGTTCCCGTTGATAAACTGGGTAAGGTGTCCTAGATATCTCCTGATGTTGTTGATTTGGTTTTCTATTCTTATTTGCCGTTTGAATTTTGGTTTTGTGCTGTTGGGATTTCTTTGTCGTTGCGGGACTTTTTGATTAAATACTTCGTCGGTTGCGTTTGGAATTGATGGTGGTGGGTCTAGGCGGCGAGTGATTCCCTTCTCAGTGGTTTCTTTGTCAGGACTTGTGCTTTTATCAAAGCAACGCATGGTGTGTTCGTTTGTTCCTGTAGTATAACTCATGCGTTGCCTTGACTTTCCCGCCTTGGTGGGTGTCGGTTTACTCGCCGGCACAACACTTTTGGCAGGTCCATTGTCAGTTGCCCGGTCTTCATCGTTTTGGTCGAGCTGCCATTTCCCGCGACGTCCTCGACCGTTACGTCGCTCGCCCGATGCTTCTTTTATTGGTCTACTGTTGTTTGGGATGTTTTTTTTAGTGTTTTGTGGTGTCAGAAGCTCAAAGTGTCCCGACATTGGGTTGCCTGTTAGTAGAAGGTAAATAGTTTCGGTGTGTTTTCTTGTGCTTATTATTGTTGGCTTGTCCCTAAAAGTTATTTTTGTATCTCTTGTTCTTCGTTGTTTTGAGAAGATATGAAAGTTGCTATTCTGGGTTTCCGAGAGGGCAAGTATCTCTAGGCTCGTTCCATAGGTGCCATTTTTCCTCATATAGTTATAGTAGTTATTGAAGTCTTTCATATCGTCGTCCCCAATTAATGAAAATGTGTTAAGTTCCGACCAGTTTTGTTGTATATATCTTAGAGCAGCCTCTCGGAGTCTTTCATGATGGTTTTGGTGGCCATATAAGTGTAAGCTAACTGCACGGAAAAGGCAATTTCCATCACCTACAATGTCAATCAGACTAATTATGCATGCTGATGTCGCCAACCCACAGAGTGCTTCTTACTCCACTTTTATTGAATAAAGGACAGTGTATGATGTACTTAAAATACAATCGTATTAAAATCGATTAGCCTACAATAAAATTGATTCATCATTAAAATTCCGGTAACCGGTAGTAAAATATCACAGATAATTTTTTTCTATGGTCTGTGATGATAATATAGAAATTTTACGATTGATAACGATAATAATTAAGCATGAAAAGAAACTAAAATAGGTTAATTACACGGGAGTCATTTTTATGTTGGTTATACGAACATTAGAATTACGTATCAGTTCTTTTCACACAAATTCATTTTGCTTTCATATCCGCATTATTAGATTTTCAATGGATGCACACTATATCAATCCGATTTATTAAAAACGTGCAAGGCATACAAAGAATCGCAAATGACTTTATTAAGAGAAAGTGAAAAATTTTTCCTATCAAGTAAACGAACATGTAATTAATAAATATATATATATATATATATATATATATATATATATATATATATATATATATATATATATATATATATACCAGGTGTACAAGTATGAAATGAGGATTTCAGACAACAGATGATGCACCAATGCAGTTTGTGCTATAAAGATTTGACACTGCGCCATTTTGTTGTGTCATCAACAAGTGTCAGACGTGCACGAGTGATAAATTGGAAAAGTGTGTGCATAGTGCTGTGTTGTTGTGTTCAACACGTCGAAATTTATACCGAACAAAGAGCATTCGCGGACAGCATTAATTTTTTGTTTTCATTTGAAGAAAACTGCTGTTGAATCATACCAATTACTTCGAGAAGCTTATGGTGAACGGCGTTTCAAAAGTGGTGACTTCGATGTTGCAGACAAGGAACGTGGAAAAACCGCAAAAAAAAATACGAAGATGTGGAATTGCAAGCATTGATAGACGAAGATGAGTCGCAAACACAAAAAACACCTCGCCGAGCAATTACAAAAGGAAGTCGTTTCTACATCGTATAGTTACAGGGGATGAAAAGTGGATTTATTTTGAGAACCCCAAGCTCAAAAAATCATTAGTAGACCCAGGCGCACCATCCACATCGACTGCAAAAAGACGATGCTCTGTGTTTGGTGGGACTAGAGGAAAGTGGTCTGTTATGAGCTGTTAAAAGCTGGGGAAACGGTTAATACTAAACGTTACCAACAACAATTGACCGATTTGAACCTTTCGCGGCTTGAAAAAGGCCAGAATACCGAAAGAGGCAACACAAAGTCATTTTTCTTCATGACAATGTTCCATCACATACGGCAAAACCAGTTCGCAACACGTTGGAAGTACTCAGCTGGGAAGTTCTACCCCATGCGGCTTACTCGCCAGACTTGGCGGAGGTTTTCATGGATGGTGGAATTGTAAACATCGACTAATTCGAGAAAGTCGTCATTTGAGTATTAGAGCAGACTGAGTTGACGAGAACCGATTAAGAAAAAAATATATGAAAATTTTGACATGAACGAATTGTGTTCGAAGATTGTACCAAAGAGACTAAACAGACGAAGGCTTTGGCAACAAACAATCAACTTATACTTTTATAACCTGTGATAAATCATAGTTTTTTTTATATATGATCCTGAAACTAAACGCCAATCAATGCTTTATAAAAGCCAACGCTCATCGTGACAGCAGAAAGGGCGGATTAGGAAATCGAAATTCAAAGCAATTGATGAATATATTCTTGGATATCAGACTTTGATCCACAACGCAATGTCTGTCGAGACGTCTCTGGTTAAAAAAGTGATCCCTGTATTAAACCACCCAGAGTATTCAGCCAATTCCTTGTTCCCAAAAATTAAAGGAACCAAATTTGAGACTGTAGAATCAGTGAAATTAACAGCGGCAGAGTCATGAAATCAATGCACTGAGCAGTGGAAAAATCACATGGCGCGATACAGAGATAGAGGAGCAGAGAACACTGAAGGTGATAAGATTGTCGTTCCAAAAGATGACAAATAAAAAATGTTGCAGCAGCTATCAGGTTATTTTCTAGTCACAAATCGCATATTAGTAGATATATTGGTAAATTGGTAAAAAAACTCGGGTAGGCTCTTGACTCTTGGGAAAAGTCTAGATAGATTAAAAATTTTGGCTATATGGTCCGCATGCCTAATAAAAACCAAAAAAGTACCTCCTCCACCTATAAGAACGGCGTTTACTACGACTTTTTTGTGAAACAAGACCTTACATTTTTGAATATTCAAGCATTCTCCTATTAAAAAAAAAACTTAAGTTTAAGTCCCTCAAGAACTAAGATATAGACCTCCATCCTCACCACCCTTGATTCTTAGGAGGAACATTGAGGTTATTCAAAAATTTCGATTTTTGCATATGTAGTCTGGGGCCATAACAAACTAAATAAAAAATACTGCCCACTTATCAAGAAAAATGGGGACAGCACAAATTGTTTGAAGTGTATTTGGCCCACGGACTATGTATGCAAAAACTAAAAAATTTTAACACTCCTTCCATGTACACAGGTTGTCGGAATAAACTTTTTGACGTAGGAAGAATTAAGAACAAGAAATATTTAAAAATGATTTAATTTATTCAAAATAACCTTAATTAGCTGGCATGTCAAAAGACTTTTTCAACTCCTGCTTTAGCACCTTGTTTAGTATGATGATTCGCCACCATGTGGTGAATGTTGTCAAGAGTCGCTCTTATAAAACTTCTACTGATTGTAATAAAAACTCACTTGTCAGTCATCACCTACAATTTTTATTATTCTTCCATTATTCGCAACTCTCTCAAATAAACTGCAAAACTATTTTAAATTACATTTTGCACCCGCGTATAAAAATATGTACATCACAAAAACCCTTTTTAGTATCTCTAATGGAGAGATTTACTAAAGAATACCAATATTGTTTAACGGTAAGAAAACCTGTATTTTTTTTAACTACTGGAAATTACCATTTTCCGTTCGATTTGGCCAAGTAGTAGAAATCTATGACGTGTGTAACTCAATATTTTGTATCTGTCATACAGAGATGACCAGAAAATAGTTGACATAACAGTTATTTAGTGTGTCAAGTTCGAAAAGTGATATTTGGCAGGACAAGTAAACAAAAAATTATTTCGAAAGTAATAATTATCCGGATAAATACAGAAAAATAACAATATATATATATATATATATATATATATATATATATATATATATATATATATATATATATATATATATATATATATATATATATATATATAATAAACAATCTTAATTGGGGAACTCGGCAAATTTGTGCGTGATAGGAGATCACACAATTTTCATTAAGCCGCCAATATTTCAGTCCTGGATTGGGACCTTCTTCAGGGCAGAACTGAAAAGAAGAACAGAGCGTATTCACTGATAGTGTCTGGGACAACTTTAAATTAATGATGTTATCATTAGGTTGTTATAATAAATAAAATTAGTGTGGAACAAGAATAAGATATTAGTTATAATAAGTTAAAAACTCACATGAGAAGTGCAAAGATTGCGCTAGCCTGAATGGCCGTAGGTTATACATAAAAAAGTCGTTACATATAAAAGTTGGTTAATCCATAAAATATACAAAATACACATTAAAACACTGTAGACAAAATTCTAAAAAACAAATTTAACACATGGATGTAATGGATGGTTTGCCCAAGATACACAAAGAAGGGGTACCGCTCAGACCTATCGTCTCCACCACCTGCTCTCCTACTTCAAAACTCAGTAAATTTTGTGCTAATCTTCTTGAAAAGTCCTTCCTCATTATCATACATTCGCTATTAAAGACTCTTTTGCGTTTAGTGCAATGGTCAATAATTTCCAATTACCAGAAAACCACGTTATCATATCACTTGATGTAGTCAGTCTTTTCACGAATATTTCATGGCAGTTAACCCGCCAAATAATTGACTCCGAATGGGCATTAATCTCACCCAACACCAAAATCAGCAAATCCTTCTTCTTATCTATAATAGAATTTATTTTCCAGTCAACCTTCTTTAAATTTAAAGACTCTTTCTACTCTCAAATTTTTGGATGCCTTATGGGCAGTAACCTCAGTCCTGTTCTTGCTTCAATCGTTATGTCATATGCTTTAAAAAGCTGCACTCAAAGATTATCCTTCCGACAGACGTGTCTTCAGTAAGCTGAAGGCCCCGCTGCCAGTTCTTTCCATGTCAGACTTGGTTTACTCAATTTCCTGCCTCAATTGTCCATCAATCTACATTGGCCAAACTTCTCAATCCTTGAATCGTTGTATTGCACTCCATAAAAGTGACACTAGATGCCATCCACACTGATGTGCCTTGGCGACCCATTCTGTTGACAATGGTCATTCTTTTAATTTCAGGGAACCCAAAATTCTTCATTTCTCCAATAATCTTTCCAAGAGAGAATTCCTTGAGATGTGTTACATCCAGGAGAATCACCTTAATATCAATAAAAGAACCGACCTGGATGGTCTTAGTAACATATATAGTTTCCTCCTCTCCATCTGAACCGCGTTGGTCGTCTCTTTTTTAGCTCCGTAATTTCCAGGGTTTCTCTCCTCCCTCCTCTCTCTATTTACGGTTCTCTTTGATTCTGAGCTTCACAGATTCCTTCCATTTTATCTGGGCCATCTTTTGCACCTAGCGATTACTGTCTTCCTTCCATTGACAGTACCTTGTGTCACCTCTCTAACACTTCCTGGTGCCTCGAGTCTTCATTGGTTTTTTGCCAACAATCTCTTCCTCCAATCAGATTCCAACAAGAAATTAATAAATTAATAATTAATTCACTAGATAATTTTCTTCTTCGTTGCTCCCATTATTGTCACTCTCTCTCTCGCTCCCTCGCTCACCATTTACTTATAATTAGGGTGTGTTTTATCCTTCGGCTACTACATACCGGGTGGTTTTGGTCGTTCAATTGGCTACCTCTCTCTCACTTAGGGTCCAATATTTGTACTTCCTTCTCTATCGGTTCCTTCCAGGTGTCGACCCCGCATTCTGGTTAATTGAGTTTTCTTGACTAAACCCCTTATCTCTGTCGGGTAGCTGTCTCCTGTCTTTCTTGTCATTTGTTCCTAAATGGCGGTGGCCATATGTGGTGGTCACAAGTGAAATAACTAACGATGTTCTCAACATCCAAGGTTCCCAATTACATCCATGTGTTAAATTTGTTTTTTAGAATTTTGTCTACAGTGTTTTAATGTGTATTTTGTATATTTTATGGATTAACCAACTTTTATATGTAACGACTTTTTTATGTATAACCTACGGCCATTCAGGCTTCTTTGCACTTCTCATGTGAGTTTTTTAATTTATTATGACTAATATCTTATTCTTGTTCCACACTAATTTTATTTATTATAACAACCTAATGATAACATCATTAATTTAAAGTTGTCCCAGACACTATCAGTGAATACGCTCTGTTCTTCTTTTCAGTTCTGCCCTGAAGAAGGTCCCAATCCAGGACCGAAATATTGGCGGCCTAATGAAAATTGTGTGATCTCCTATCACGCCCAAATTTGCCGAGTTCCCCAATTAAGATTGTATTTTTAATAATTTTGGTAGATACGGCAACTTTTTGCTTTCTTTCTTTATTATATATATATATATATATATATATATATATATATATATATATATATATATATATATATATAAAGACAGGAGTAGTCGCGACTGACTAGTTAAGAAAAATATATTCTCAATTTAGTGGGGCTGCAGTCTATATTTAAATATTTATGGCCTTGGGTAGTGAAATAACCTTTTTTGTTAGTCGGGCTTTCGAAATTATATTTATTTCTTCTTCAGGACATCTGGAAAGAAAAAATTTTCCTTTTTCTTTATACTGTTAAGTGAATAATTACTTTTTTAAGTACATTCACATGGTTGAAAAAACAAAAAAGAAAGAAGGCATGAGAAAAAAGGACAAATGATTGACTTACCAAAGTGGTTTTTTTATAACAAAACAAGCAGTCATTTGCACAGAGGGATATTCCCCAATATACTGTTGTTAACTACATAGCATTATAATTAAACGGAAAAATACAAAACGGCCAAAATGGCTGGCCTTGGTACTCTGCTAATCCCGTAAACCAGTAAATTAACAAAAAATTATCAATCTTTGGCGGTAAAGATGGAGTGTGATAGACTGATGTAACTTTTATGTGGCAAAGAAAGATCGAAGGTATTGATTCGTGTCGATCTGAGATATGCTTTCAGTTGAAAACTTATTTACATGGCAAATAGTGTAATGAATAAAGATAGAAATAATAGTTGAGAATGTAGATTTTTTTTTATGCGCTATTAATATATATATATATATATATATATATATATATATATATATATATATATATATATATATTACTTGTATGGCACATATAATTCACGTAATGAATCGTCAGTATTATATAGCGACAAACCGCAACGCGAACTCTAACAATGAAATATCCTCCATACAACAACGAACAACGTAACGTTTATCGGAATAGGTGTAGTTGGCAACATTACGTCTCTATTCTCATCTTTAATCTACACAAACAGTCATGACCCCAAAAGTCACGATGTTTAATTGATTTCGCCAACGTAAAGTCCCCAAGATAACAAATGTGGCGACCATGCAAATTTCACATATCTGCAATTTTAAACAATAAAAAAAATAATATAATAATAACACAATAAACTTGAACTAAAACCTCAATAATTAATAAACTGATAAAGGTGATAAGGTTATATATATTTTTATTCTTTTGGGAAAATTACCAAACACACGAGAGATCAATAGAAATATAATAATTTAATTAGAAAATTGTTTAGTACCGGTAAATTAAAATAAAGAAGACAAATTCACTTGGTTGTAGGCTGAAAGTGGCATTAAAGGAAGGGATTCCAAAACCCTAGTATTAATTTAGGTCATATTTCGTTACAATGCAACTCGTCAGAATGATGCAGGCAAGGCTGTACTAAGCGTAAGGCAACGACGCTCAATTTATGTTCGAAACGGAACACTAACAATATCGACTATGTTGGGACCCTCACCTATACAGTCGGTCAAGTAAAAATGTGTCGGACATTGTTCATTAACAAATGAATTTATTTAGAAGTTTTTTACGTTATTCGACAGTACAGGATTGCCACTGAAATGCTAATAATTCAGTAGTTCGCGCAGTCCCCTTCAGCGTCGATGATCGCGTGGCATTTTCGACGATTCGCGTATTTTTGGGGCAAAGATTTACAAATTGCCCGAATTTGCCGCGATAGCTGCTTCACTGTGTAGACTTTATTCTGCTTGATGTATGAACACACGTTCTCGACTGGATTTTCATCGGGAGACTGGAATAGCCCAGCTAGTGTGACAATACCGGATTCGGCTTTTCACTGACTACACATTTTACGCCGATGTTTGAGGTTATTATCCTCTTGAAGAATCCATTCCTCACTTTTATCGAAAAATGACCGTTTGGAAGTCGGTACTAATGCCATCTTGTACATCTGGAGCATTTTTTCAGTGTTCAAATTGTAGGTAAAAAATGAAGAGTCTCTCAGAACTTTTGTCCGAAAAACATCCGAAACGTGAATCTTCACAGGGGTTTTCACCTGAACTATCCTGAACCAATTGGTTGGTGGAAATTGACCAGGTTCGTGGGGTGATGAAAAGATTATATTGTTCCACTGTCGATATGTGTTTTCCTTTGCCCACGCGAGTCGTACCTCTCTGTGTTTCGCTCAGCAATGATTTTTTTTGATTGTACTCCGCCCCTTCATATGGTTAGCTCGGAGATGAATGCGAATTGTTTCAAATAATATTGGATGATTGCAAAAGTTCGTGCCCGATTAGAAATCAAATTCAATATAACACATTTTCATGAAAAATAGTATTTATATTAATCCCAACGTTTTACAAGTTTTTGAATTTCTTCTTTGTATAAATTGCGTGGTTTCTCTTCAAAGAAAGTCGTAAGGTAGTTTTTGACTTCTTCTCTAGAATCAAATTATTTGCTATTCAAATTATTTTACAGAGAACGAAACAGATGAAAATCTGAAGGGGCAAGGTGAGGGGAATACGGCAGGTGCCGGAAGATTTCCCATTTTAACTCCCTAAGTTCTTACAGTATCTGTTGAGCGACGTGTGGTGTGTATCGTTCTCATGGTGAAAGATAATGCCTTTTCGATTGACGAAATTTGGACGTTTTAGTTGGATTTCTACATTGAGTTGGATGAGTTGCTCACAGTATTTCTCCGTAGTTATTGTTTAGCCACGTAAGAGGCTCGTAAAAAATTATTTTTCATCTTTATTTAAGATTTGATCCAAGAAAGGTTCGTTTTGTTGACGAGCGAGGAGAGAAATGGCTGTGAAAACACGATTCAGTTAGTTCTGTTCAGTCAAAACGTGCGGAACTCAAATATCAAGTTTCGAAGTGTATCCAAGTTGCTTCAAAAAACGAAATGCAGTCGAATTGTCATTTGACAACATTTAGTCTCTCAGCAATCTCTTCAGGTTAGGCAATCGGTGGATTATTATTCACTAAGTCACGGATAAAGTCATTATCAATGACGGGAGATCGCCCAGAGCGAAGTTTATCGTTTAGATACCATTTCGAAATCGGCAAAACTACTTTTTAACTGTCCTAAGAATAGGAGCACAATCCATATAACCGTCTTGAATATTTTTGTTGTAGTTTCAACACTCCCTTTTTAAATTCATATAACATAACATGACGAGAATGTAACTTTTCGTTTTCCATTCTGAATATTAACCTCGCACAAAAATGAATTTAAATAAACTTTTACTGATTGCGACAAGGTTTCTGATGTCTGTTTGGTTGGCATGGAAGAAGCTTAAATACCTTTTACTAACTGTAACGGTGTACCTTTGACCGAAGATGTTATTTCAAAACATTTTATCTACCGACAGTGACCTGAAAACTTTAACATCATAACCAGTAGTAACTTTGTTAGTGTTTAAAACATATGCAAATAAATATTTGATAAAAAGCAGAAACAATAAAGGCTTATTTGATTCAGTTTTTCTTGTGTTTCCAGAAAACAAAACAAAAACTATTAAACTTATATATACTAGGTCATTCAGTTACGTTTTTATAGAATCATTAAATAAAGTTGAAAAAAAGCCGTTTGCAAAAATTCAATAATCCTAACTAGGTCATTGATTTCTATTGGTTATATCGTTTACTTCTTAATTTATTAGATGACATAAATAATGAACACAACCGGGTTTATTATTATAGATACACAAAGTGATATCTTTACTATTTAGAATTTATTTATGGCAACAACAAATAATATACATAAATGTGTGTCACACATAACGTTCGAAATGTAAGAAATTGTGATTCAACAGTTCCGCGTTTATTTGCGTACCAATACAATTCCGTTCTTGAACACTTGGTTCAAAAGATTCTACAATTGGTAGTGCGATACTAAACAAAATGAGAAGGTGGTTATTTATATTTGCTGGCCTTTTACTTGCTTTGTTTGATACAAAACAATATTGAAGTTAAAATATTCTGAGTTCATAAGGAAAGATGAAGAGTATAGGACCCTGATTGTTACCTTGGAGAGCAAAAATGCAGTGTATTAATGGTAGAACTCTCCATTAGTAATATGCAACACTTGCAGCCGAATTGATCAGTCATCTAATCTCGGAGTGTAGACTCTCAGATGTAACACGTAGGTTGAAAAGTTTTTGGTCTGACCCATAGATGTCGCTCTTTTCAAAAAATCCATATGATGAACCGTCAAACGATGCGTGTCAAAATTTCATGACATTTCGACGATTAGTTCAGAAGTTACAGTAGTTTTAGTGACGCTACAACGATGGAAAAAATCGAATTTCATGTGTTGATTAAACACTGTTTTTTGATAGGAAAAAATACCATTCAAACAAAGCAATGGCTTGATAAGTGTTAAAAATCCACAAAATTGTTTTTTAAAGTAAAATTGCGTGAGATAGTTGACACCCTAAAGATATCAAAAGAACGTGTTGGTCATATTTTGCATGAGCATTTGGGCATGAGAAAGCTCTGTTCGAAATGGGTTACCGCGTTTGCTCACAGTGGACGAAAAACAACAACGTGTTGATGATGAGCGCTGTTTGGACCTGTTTAAGCGCAATAAAAAGGATTTTTTTATACGATATGTGATAATGGATGAAACATAGATCCACCACTACACACCGGAATCAAATCGGCAGTCAGCTAAGTGGATAAGAACCGGTGAAAGCCGCCCGAAGCGTCCAAAAACACAATAGTCAGCTGGGAAGGTTTTGGCCTCTGTATTTTGAGATGCCCATGGAATAATTTTCATCGATTATACTGAGAAGGGAAAAACCATCAATAGCGGATATTATATAAAGTTAATGGTGCGTTTGAAGGCAGAAATCGCAAAAAAACGGCCCCAAATGAACAAGAAAAAAAGTGCTCTTTCATCAAGACAATGTTCCGTGTCACCAGTCAATGGTTACGATGGCAAAATTGCATGAACTGAAGTTCTAATTGCTTCCTCATCCACCGTATTCTCCAGATTTGGCCCCCAGTCACTATTATCTATTCGCAGACCTGAAAAAAATGATCGGGGGAAAGAGATTTGGCTCCAATGAAGAAGTTATCGCCGAAACTGAGGCCTATTTTGAAGATAAAGACAAATCCTTCTACAAGAAAGATATAGAAATGTTAAAAAGCGTTGGACTGATTGTATCGCTCTTGAAGGAGACTATGTTGATGAATAAAGTCGAATTTTACAAAAAAAAGTTTTTTTAAGTAGCCAGACCAAAAACTTTTCAGCCTATGCGTTACATTAAGCGTGTATAGTTATGGTATGTAGAAACAGGAAATGGAAGATCCTAAATATGCGATATATTCGAAAATTAACGTAGAGGAAAACTAACAAATTTCAATAATCGACAAGTTGGTTTCAAGAGTCGAACACTCGAGTAACTTTTCACTAGCAATTATCATTTAAATAATGAGTCGGAGGAGTCTGATTAATTAGTAAAATATGCATCTTTAAATTTTGGATCCAGGAACGTGTCAATTATATAATTATTATTAGTTTTAATATTTGTGAGTCTCCAGCTGAAATTTTCAAGTAAATTATCCCGATTAGATCCCAAACCAAGAACCTCGATTTCCATTAAATATTTATTTAATGACCAACTGTTGGAATCGCTTCTGATATTATATACAGTGAACTACTGAAATGCTCGGTAGTTTGTTTAAATGACTGTAAAAGCCCTAGATACGTTTTAAAGAAGCTCCACTGATTTGGTGCCAAAGAAAAAAGTGAATCATCAGCAGCAGGCAAGGTAACAGCTCATTGTTCAAAAAGCCTTTCCAGTAGATAAAATGTCCAGAGTGTAGGTAGATCTTTTACCATATTCTTTACTCCAATGTCAAAATATCTCGGGATTTGTTCTAATTTCAGTCTGGAAGGAGATGAGTGGTTTAAATGAGTTACAATCCTTCTTTCGATACTTATAACCTCTAATACATATCCGTGCACTTTTAGAGAGTCAATTACTACCAGTTGTTAATAATAATAAATAATAATAAATGGCGTGAAAACACCCCTCTTGGGGTAGGGCCACCCTTTGAGGTTCTCTAGATCTAGTTTATGGGTTGATCAGACCCGTTTTCCTTGTTGTTATATTTCTCTGCTTAGGTGTTTTCAAAGTTTTCTGTTAGACGTCTTCTCCTTCCAGTTCGTAATCCCTGCTGCCTCCATGTCTTCCTTGACTTGCTGCAACCATCCTATTCTCGGTCTACCTCTCCTTCTACGTCCCGGTACCCATTGAAATATTTCATATATTGGTGCTCCTGGGCCTGCTCTCCATGTGTGCCCTAGCCAATTAAATCTCTTCTGTTTTATTTTTTTGACTATGTCCTCCTCCACTTCTTCCAAAATTTCTTGATTAGTCCTCCTTCTGTAGACTCCTTCCCATATTCTTATTGGCCCTAGGATCGCTCTTAATGTCCTTCGTTCAATTCTTCTCATGTTTCCTCTTGTTTCTTTGTCATGCTTATAACTTCGGTAGCATACATTAGTTTTGGGAGTATTATTGTCTTGTACATCCTCATCTTACTGTGTCTTCCTATTATCTTACTACTTAACAATTTCTTATTGCTATGGAACAATTTGTTTGCTATTATTAATCGTTCCTTTACTTCCATTTCCTTGTTCTCATCCCAATACAGCGTCACTCTCAAATATTTAATCTTCTCTACACTTTCGAAAATATATTCGTTTATTCTAATCCTTTCTATTTCCTGAACATTTTGTTTTCCATTTTTCATTATTTTGGTTTTCTCTTCATTTATCTTCAACCCTATTTTTGCTCCTTCTACGCTTATTTCTCTCACCATTTCCTTCATTATTTTATGATTCTTTGCAATAATTACTACAACCTCCGCATATGCCACTACCTGGCTGCCTCTTGTTCGTATTGAACCCTGATTTATATTCCTTAGTACATATTGTAGTGTTAGATTGAATAATGTTGCCGATAGTGCATCTCCCTGTCGAACTCCTTTGTTAATTTCGAAATCTTGTGTTCTTCCTTTCTGTGTTTTGACATTGGCGAATGTTTCTTTCAGTGTCATCATACATAGTCTTCTTATTTTGCTCGGTACTCCTAGTTCTTTTAGCACTGTATTTAATCCAGTTCTCTTAACCGAGTCAAATGCTTGCTTAAAGTCAATGAACAACAATTCCAAGTTTAGTGCATGTTGTTGTGCTCTTTCCAATGCTTGGTTGACCATATGTATTGCACCTACCGTAGATTTTCCTTGTGTAAATCCGTCCTGGTATTGTCCTATTACATTTTTTATTACATATTTTAGTTTTTCGTGTATCATCGTTGTCAAAATCTTGTAGTCGGTGTTGAGCAGAGTAATTCCTCGATAATTTTCGCATACTCGTTGGTCGCCTTTTCTGGTGTATTATTACAATTTCACCTCCTTTTCAATCATGTGGCATGCGTTCTTCTACCAGTTGTTAGGTATGTATAAAAACATGATTCACTGTTTACTCATAAACCTCTTGTAGTTTTTTTTTAATGTGAGTTTTCTTCGAGCAAGGATTCTTGACTATTTTCGCTGGCGGCCTAGGCCTCGGCTATATTAAGCACAAAATGTTTTGGCTCAAAATATTGAGTTAGCCATTATGCTGTTACACTTATAGAGTTCTTGTTATTTAGGTCAAATGTTCACATATCTGTAGAAAAAGAAATCAACACCTTATAGGAAATCAACAATTCCAGTCGTATTTTTCGTATATTTCAGGAATGACTTTTTGGCTAAAAAAAATGGTCAGCTTGAAATATTAGATTTCGCCGCAAGTAGAGCAAGCAGCCCTTTGAACCCTTAAGACGTAAGTATTTAGAATTTTTGCGGTTTTATTTTTTAACTAGACGAATATTTTGCTAGCTTATTTTTTGATAAACAAATAAATTATTTTCAAAATAACTTATTGTTACCTTTATCCTTTAAGTTATAGGTGCATTTTACCGTACAAAAGTAAATAACAATAATAATCTAAATACAATTACATTTCGTTTTTACGGTTACCCATATGTTCTACAAACAAAAAAGGCTGGCTGTCCAAGGCTCATCTCTCCTATTACAGTGTGAACAAGTCTTGCTTTAGGATCGCTTATATCCCACTATTTGGTTATCACAAAATAGTCTGTAACATTAATTTGTTTTAAATTCCCAGAGATGGTTGATGGTTTTGATGATTCTATATTACTTCGTCCTTATTGTCATTGACTAAACTAGTAAGATTTTTAAATTTTTGTTTCCATAAAGTACTAGCTTCTTTTCCTAAACCTCGCGTGATTTTTACGCTATAACTACGCTACATCTTCCTCATCAAGTAAAAAGTAGATCCAGCAATCGTTAAAAAAAACCTTCTTCAATCGTAGAAAATATCGGAATCAGATTTTCATTTTGCTCAAGGATTCAGCGTATTTCCGCTAAATACGGGGTTTTACACAAAGCAACCATACGCGTTGTTGCCTAAGCGTTAATTTATCGCATCTTAACAATATTGCCAAATCATAAAAAATTACCTAAAGTTGGCAACAACGGCAGATTAATAGAATATTGTCGGATACGATCTGGCTGGGCACTCGGTGTTGCCGGATCCTACGTAACCGGGTATCCGGTTTTGCTGGATTAAAAAGTACTACCAGTTACAACTCTAATTTATATTATTTTAGCTTTGGTAATAGTAAGGTAGTTCGGGTCCAAGTTGCAGTTGAATTTATTAAGAGTGTAGATAGGTCTGGATATACAAATGTCAATTAGTAACTCAAAAGTTTTATTACCTAAGCAGGGAAGCGTTCCTGAGATTGACGAATCTTTGGTCAGCAACACAATATTGATTAGCAAATATTCATCACTTACTTTAATATTTCAGGAACAATATTTCACCCTTGTAACGACTTTTATCGTAAATAATATATCGTTTGTATCGCAAAAAAATACTACGCGGTCGTGGACTATTCACCAACTAAACTCACTTCGCTTAAACAATATCAAACGAAAAAAAAAAAAACCGTATACACAAACTATACAAATAATATTGGTAACATTTACTATCGTCAACCAATGAAATTAATTCGCCTATTATAAACCAACAGACAACTTAAGTATCTCTTACAAGCCAAACAATAAAATTTAAATTTTTCTTTTTCGATGTTTGTTTATCGTGTAATTTAAATTGAGAGTAAATCAAACAAAACGGGTACTTAATATCCATCAATGATGCCACTTATCGAAACACTTAATCTCACTTGGTAAAGAGTCTGGCTTATTTTTCTCGTTTTGTATTTACGAGAAATCGGAGAAATTTTCGACATCATTTTATTTTACATGAAGAACCTGTTATTGTAAAAAATGGATGGACTGTTACGGTTAATTTAGCAAAAATGGCAAGCTTATAGATTTGAGCTCCAGAAAACCCCATTTTTAAGTTATTAATTAGTTCTCCGAGGTTAATGAATAATATTAAGTGTTAACCCTTTCTCGAAGGATAACACAGCTATACAAAAAGAAAATTTTCTGTCTTTTAAGTGAGACACGTGTTTTCTTAAGTATTTTTTTATACTGAATCCAAAAAAAATCATAAAAAAGACATCCACGGTGAGGTTTTTTTCAGAAAACACATTTAAAGTTACCAGAAAACTATTGAATTGAAAAAAATGCATTTTAATAATGTAAAACTATATAATCATTAAAATTATGGAATAAAACTATTATTTCGGACATCTTTAAATGTTTTGAATCTACGTTTATCATAAAAACTTAAAAATATTACGTTTTAGTGTTCATATGTGCAACCACTAAGTTAAAAAATTGTTTTTAATTTTTATTAATACTGAACAAAACTATAGTAAATCCCAAGATTAGATCCTGCCTTTTTGCTTTTTCAATGGGGCAATAAACGACTCTATTAAGGTTTTGTGCATAGTTGCTAGGTATTACGATAGACGTATTTTTATTTTACCTGCTTTGTATATCGCCCTCACTTACACCTGCATTCATATTGGATCTATTTTTACCTATATATTTACTCTGGCAACCCAGTTTAGAGCCCTTTAAGTATTTAATACTATAGGCCTAGTGACCACAGGTCCTCATTAAGATTCGAAAGATACTTTTTAATATTTTTATTTTTACTTACAACTTACAACGTAACAGTTCTATTTTAATTATGTGGCATCCGTGGGAAAATTGCAATAGTGGCTATCACAAGAGAAAACATTTATTACTTGAGGCTAAACAAATAGTGAAAAATGTTTACGACAGTTTGGTAAAAAGAAATTTGAATAAACAAAGTGCTCTGCAAGAAACAATACAATATGTCCCCTCTTGTAAATCCCATTCATTCAAACGGTATATTTGTACTTCTTATCCATTTGTTTTTACATGCATCTATAAATAAACATCTCCAAAAACACTTATAATTGTATTTATTTGCATTAATGAATAAAAGTCCATCTCTGCAAACCTATTATAAACAAAAGGTCAGAATTTTTATATTGACCACTTAAAACGACAAAAATCAGGATCTTATATTTTGGGACAGGCTATACTATTTCCAGTGTTTTTTAAAATTTTTAATCCTGCAAGAAAAAGTTTTATGTTCAGTTTCAACAAAAAACTAGCTTTTAACACTTACAAGGGTGCTATGTGGTTGAAAAAAATGCTCTTTTAAGTAAATAAATGCAACAGCTAAACAAGATTTTTTTCCGAACAAAACTATCATTTCTAATAGTTTTTTAAGTTTCAAATTTGAATTGGGGAACGTAAAATAAAGAGAACATCAAGAAGACCGAATATTACACTTTTGTTCTGCGAGGAAGTGAAATTAAAATGCCAAGAAAAAACAAAAGCCTACCTTAAATATCGATCAAAAAAAATCAGAGAAACATATGAAGACTATAAGTCAGTCCGCAATGAAACAAACGTACTAGTGAGAAAAAAGAAGATGGAACATTGGGAAAAATTCTCTAAAGAAATGGAACATGACTTTTCTGGTGTGCTAAAGGAGATTTGGAGAATGATACGTGGACAGCGAAAGGAAATGAAAGAATTCATAGAAGATACATAGATAAATTATATAAAGCAATTGTACAATACAACAGAAAATTTGGCACCTGAAACACCAGAAATAGTAATCAACGAAACATCAAAAATAGATGATAAACAGGTGGAACAAGCTTTCAAAAAAATCAGCTGGTAAGGACGAAATACAAAATGAACTATTAAAGTACGGAGGAATATAACTGACTAAAGAATTGACAAAGCTCATAAACAGAATAATACAGGGATCGCGAATACTAGAAGAATGGAGAACAAGCATAATGATACCACTTTTAAAAAAAAGAGAAAAAACCGATTCGAATAATTATCGAAAAATTAACCTTTTGTGCACAACTTTAAAACTGACGACAACAATTGATACGAATAAAATAACTCCACTTATACAGGTTTCCAAAGAACAACAAGGATTCAGGAATGGAACATCTTGTAACGACGCAGTATTTGTAATCAGATAAATTACTGAAAAATCAATTGAGTATAACAGACCAGCGTTCTTATGCTTTATAGATTTGGTAAAAGCATTTGATAGAGTGCAGCTGAAAGACGTAGTGCACACACTTTATGACAAGAATATTCCACTGAATATAATAAAACTAATTGAGAACATTTACAAAAGAAATAAAATAGAAGCCAGAGTAAATTCGGAGTTAACTGAACCCATAGAGATAACAACTGGTATTAGACAAAGACAAAGAGGCTCACTGAGTCCTTTACTGTTTAACATTATATTAGATGAAATAATTAAACAGGTAAAAAACAAAAAAAGGCTATGAAATGGGCAATAAAGAGATACAAATATTATGTTTACGCCGACGATACTGTCCTAGTCGCTGAGAATAAAGATGACTTGCACAGATTATTGCAGCAGTTTAATACAACAGCAAAGAAATTTAATATGAAAATATCGGCTGAAAAAACCAAATAAGCAGTTATCTCCAAAGAACCAATTAGGTGCAAGCTGAAATCGATAATCAATTTTTAGAGCAGGTGAAGACAATTAAGTATATGGGAATTAAATTATCATATAACAACAACATAGAAGAAGAAATAAAAGAACAAATAGTAAAAGCTAATAGAATAGCAGAATGCTTGAATGATACTATTTGGAAAAATAAATACTTGAGAACAGAAGTAAAATCTCGAATATATAAATCTGCAGTTCGACCAGTTATGACCTACACAGTAAGACCTGAAACATGTAAAACTCAGGGATACTTACAAACAAGTGACGTGAAAACATTAAGAAGAATTGAAAGCAGAACACTTTGGGATAGAGAAACAAATGACAACATAAGGCACATATGTGAAGTAGAGGACATTAACACGTAGATAAGAAACAGAAATCAAAAATGGAACCAACACATAAATAGAATGTCCGAAGATTGGTGAAAATAGCTCGAGATAAATCACCGGTGGACCGAAGGGCGCTCACGAAAAAGATGGAACGACGACTTGTATCGACGATACATTAAAGAAAAACAGGCAGGAATGCCTAATATAAAGAAAAAAGAAGAAGAAATTCGAATCGATATCAAAACATGATGAATAGTGTTTAGTGTTGAAAAAAAAAATATCCGTTTACTATTTAGGAACGAAGGTTGCAAAATGCAGTCTAATGTGTATCCCTCGACAGTTTTAGAAGTCAATTTTGTGGATAGATTGATTGATTGAGTTAAAATTGGGGAATGTGAGTGGGTAAGTGAGGTAGTAAGTGAGTGAGCGAACGAGCGAGTGAGTGAGTATAGAAGTGAGTGAGTGAGTGAGTGAGTATGGGGGTATGTGAATGAGTGAGTGTGTTAGTTGGTACGTAAGTGATTTGAATGAGTGCGTATGATGATATGCGAATGAGTGAATGTGTAAGTATTTGAGTATGTGAGTGATTTGTTTACTTATTTATGATTTATTTTAACTGTTTTACATAAAATTAAAATCAAATCTTTTGTTTATAAATTCTGTGTTTATTTTTTCTTTTCGTTTTTTTATTAGAATTTTTTTATTTATTAGGGATAACTCTTTCTTTTCTTCTTTGGTCTTTTCAATTTGTCTTTAAATGACCGAATGTTTAGCGGTTGCACATATTTAGTTTTAAACAGCGTTTTGCTACGTAGCTTAGCTAAAGGTGGTGTATGTGTGTTTTTTGTTAAACATGAACACTAAAACTTAATATTTTTACGTTTTTATTATAAATGTAGATTCAGACCATTTAAAAAGGTCCCAAATAAGAGTTTTAGTTCATAATTTTAATGATTATACAGTTTTATATTATTAATGTATCTTTTTCCATTTAATAGCTTTCTGGCAGCTTTAAGTGTGTTTTCTGAAAAAATCTCACGGTAGATGTCTTTTTTATGATTTGTTTAGATTCTGCATTAAAAAAAATACTTAAGAAAACACGTGTCTCACTTAAGAAACAGAGATTTCTTTTTGTATACCTGTGTAATCTGTCCAGTAGGTTTCAAAATCAATTCGAACAAAAGAATTATTAAGTAATTAGTGTCAAATTCTTATATAAAAGAAGACATTTACAATGTCGAAAATTCGCACATTGTTACAAGAAGGCCGATTTAATTTTCAAATGAGATACAGCATCAAATTGCTTTGGACCACGACGGGTTGCAATTTAAATAATGTATTGTGACTAAAGTGAATATTTAGACAGTTTCTTTTATTACATATCACAAAAAAAATGTTCCGTAATCTATAAGATTAACATTATATATATATATATATATATATATATATATATATATATATATATATATATATATATATATATACATACATACGAGGCTGGTTTGAAAAGTCCGTGCAAAAATAAAAACTACTTATGTGTTTGGGGTAAAACCTTTTTTATTTTTCGACATAGTCTCCTTTTAGGCTTTGTCCAAGTCTGCAAAATATCCATTAGTGTCTGCAATCACCTCCTCGTTTGAATAAAATCTTTGTCCTGCCAGCCATTTCTTCAAATTGGGAAACAAATAGTAGTCCGAGGGAGTCAAGTCTGGAGAATAGGGGGGATGTGACACGAGTTGGAATCCTATTTCCATTAATTTTGCGACCACAACTGCTGAGGTGTGTGCTGGTGCGTTGTCGTGATGGAAAAGGACTTTCTTGTGGGCCAATCGCGGGCGTTTTTCTTGCAGCTCGGTTTTCAAACGGTCCAATAACGATGAACAATATTCACCTGTAATAGTCTTACCCTTTTCCAGATAGTCGATGAGGATTATCCCTTGCGAATCCCAAAAGACAGTCGCCATAACCTTTCCGGCCGAAGGAACGGTCTTCGCCTTTTTTGGTGCAGATTCCCCCTTGGTAACCCATTGTTTAGATTGTTGTTTGGTCTCAGGAGTATAGTAATGTATCCATGTTTCATCCACAGTGA
This sequence comes from Pachyrhynchus sulphureomaculatus, assembly GCA_019049505.1. Lineage (NCBI taxonomy): Eukaryota > Metazoa > Arthropoda > Insecta > Coleoptera > Curculionidae > Pachyrhynchus > Pachyrhynchus sulphureomaculatus. The sequence goes on along the minus strand of CM032456.1, from coordinate 34,909,117 downwards.
CGAAACGACGCTTAAAGTCCTCCGGATTCTTCTGGAACAGCTGCAAACCATCCTTGCAACACTTCACACGATTCCGTTTTTGGTCAACCGTGAGCAATCGCGGCACCCATCTTGCGGATAGCTTTCTCATGTCCAAATGTTTATGCAAAATATTATGTACCCGTTCAGTCGAGATGCCCACAGCACTAGCAATCTCACGCACCTTAACTCTTTTGTCATCCATCACCATATCATGGATTTGATCAATGATTTCTGGAGTCGTAACCTCCACAGGCCGTCCAGAACGTTCAGCGTCACTTGTGCCCATATGGCCAGTCCGAAAATTTTGAAACCACTTATAAACTGTTCTAATCGAAGGTGCAGAGTCACCATAATGTTTATCAAGCTTCTCTTTGGTCTCCTGAGGCGTTTTGCCTTTCATAAAGTAATGTTTAATCACCACACGAAATTCTTTTTCGTCCATTTCTTGAAATCACTCGACTTCCTTGATTCACACACGAATGCCAAACACAAAGAAATAGACCAATATGGCTGAAACTTGGTGTGCGTTCATTCAAGAGATGCTACTAACTAAACATGACCCCGATATATATATATATATATATATATATATATATATATATATATATATATATATATCTTTCTTCATTCATACGCAGGAAATAAATCACCGAAAATTATCCTTTCTGGAACTACAGGGCTCCAAATAGAAGATATCATAACTGTTTAATTTAAAAAAGGGCAACAATATGAGACGTCATGGTTCTTAAGCTTTGATCGTGTTAATTTAAACTGACTTTCTTAAGTCTCACCTACAGTTGCACGATGCATCTTCAGAGATCTTTACTACATGACAATAGAATACCGAATAAACTTGATAGACTGATAGTCATCGAAACGTGACTTGGTGCAATAATCGGTTTCTAGGTGTGATGTAGACCGCAACCCACCTCTTTGTTAATGTTAGTAGGGTAGGATAAATTTCGGTTGAACCTCTAATCTTCCGTTTATAGAAATTGGAGACTAACCTAAACATTTTAGTTTGTTTTACATTGACGATAAGTTCAGTAAAGTTTTACTACTTCACTTCCCGTGTCCAAAACGTCGAGCTAATCAGGTGTTTTCTAATCTGTTGCAAAGAACCATGGCCTTATCGTTCATACAGCTTGCTTTCCGTTTATTAAGATTTACTCGACATTCTGTATGTGTGACGTATGGTTGGAGAGACCTAATGGTATTTAGTTCCTCCTTTAATATAAAGAGATGTGCTGGTGTCTGGATTTCGGCCTTGATTACCCGGATATTTGATTGTGTAATTTGAGAATATTTGGTTGTGTAATACGAGAATATTTAGTTATGTAATAGATGTCTACTTGTTTTTGGCTTTTCTGTTCTGTTGCTATCGCTTGTCTTATATTTAGAGTAATGCTAGCGAGAGAATTGAATCTCCTTATAGGGGCAAAGCGAAGACATCCAATAATGATACAACCCGTGTCATAAAAGAAACTATCCACCGGCTGGGCATGGTAAAAGTGTTGATGTTTAAAACGACAGCACTATAGTTGATTATACATACAATTTTTTTCTTGTCGATTCATCTTTAATGTTTTTTTTTAATCTAGGGGATATTGGTCTTCCAATTACCACCTTCACAAAACTACTCAACAAGATATATAACGACGGAAGAATCCCCAGAGAATGGTTACAATCAGCTTTTATACCATTATGTAAGAAAAATAATCAAATATTATACGAAGACTTCAGGTTGATCAGTCTTATGAAGTTTTATTAAAAATTATACAAAATAGAATCTACAAGGAATGTGCAGAACAACTTGACAGTTTACAGTTTGGGTTCAGGGGTGGCATGGAAACAAGAGAATCATTTTCTGGAATGACAGTCCTCCTCCAAAAAAGTAGACAGTGCAACAAGACCTATATATATGCTTTCTAGACAATCAAAATGCGTTTGATAAAGTACAGCACATCAAACTAATAGAAGAAATAAAGAACATCCAACTTGACCGGAAAGACATAGAACTAATAACACATATCTATTGGAATCAGACTGCTGTAGTAAAAGTAAACGAAATAATAACAGATGAAATACCGATTCACCGAGGATTCAGGAAAGGCTGCGTATTGTCATCTGTATTGTTTAACTTACATTCCTAAGTCATCTTCAAGAAAGCATTATGGATGAAGGGATGAGTGGAGGAATCAGGATCGAGGTAAAGTTATAAACACCAGTCACTTTACGGATAATACCATGATCTCAGCAGAAACATTAGAAGACTGGCAAGCATTGGTTGACAACGTGAATAGAGAAAGTGACAAAATGGGTCTGCCGATAAACACGGAAAAACAAAGTTTATAATCGTTTCTATACATTAAACTAAAACACGGAAAAAACAAAATTTATGATCGTTTTCTATACATTAAACCAACAATCGACAATTATTCCTCGAAGGAAAACAAATAGAACGTGTAGAAAAGTACAAATATTTAGGCACCTATATCACATCCGACATTGACCAAGATACTGAAATTAAAACTAGAATAGAGGTTCCAAAAAAATCATTTTTAAAATTCCGAACAATGTTCTGCAACAAAAACTTATCCCTCACTCTAAGATTGCGTTTCCTGGAATGCTACGTGTGGTCCCAACTTTTGTATGGAATCGAGATATGGACGTTGAAGCAATACCCTACTAAGAAGCTAGAAGCATTTGAAATGTGGCACAATCGAAGAATATCAAAAATTCCATGGACAGCCAGGACCACTGAGGATGTTCTACGAAGGATAGACCGAGGCAGAAAACTCTTGACAATCTTAAAAGCACGAAAAACAGCGTACTTAGGTCATGTACTCAGAAACGACATATATTCACTATTGCAAACTATCATGCAGGGAAGAGTTGACGGTAGAAAGGGTGTCCGAAAAAAGAAAAAGTCTTGGCTGAGAAAGATCAGAGAATGGACCGGCATGAATGCAAGGGAGTTGTTTCATGTTGCAAGCGATAGGGAAACATTTAGAGAAATGGTCGCCAACCTTCATTAGGAAAAGGCATAAGAAGAAAAAGAAGTTACCAGTGCCCACACACACCGTACTACAAGAATAGGAAAGTTGTGGGGATGTTAGATTTTTAAAGTAATTTGGCCATTTTGTAGGTAATTCCGTCTATGTATAGTAAAAATATACTATCAACTGATGGATCCTATTTTAATGTTGTGTGAGAATTGAGCTGGATAGTGTCGACAGTGCAATATCTATAGCCTTTTAAAGCATTGGTCAGTTTACCTCTGTCTGATAACATTCATTACATATTAAATTAAATTATATACAGTTTTTGAGAAGGATGATAGTACAGGGTAGCTTTCAGGTATTTATTTGTACTAGGTGTACAAGTATGAAATGCGGATTTTTTTTCTAAAAAAACATGTTAAATTCAGAAGAATGATAAAAAGTGCTTTATTCGAAGTGTGCTCCATCGCTTGTTATACATTTTTCCCACCTTTCGGGCAATTTGTGAATACCACGCTAGTAAAAATCTTCCCCTTTTGCTGCGAACCATACATCGAGCCATTTTTTCACATCTTCGTACGAACCAAAGCGCTGCTCAGCAAGTGCGTGACCCATCGATGCAACAAGTGGTAATCGGAAGGAGCCAAGTCTCGTGAGTAACCGCATGGGGTAGAACTTCCCAGCTGAGTACTTCCAACGTGTCGCGAACTGGTTTTGCCGTACGTGATGGAGCAATCATGAAGAAAAATGAATTTGTGTTGCCTCTTTCGGTATTCTGGCCTTTTTTCAAGCAGCGAACGGTTCAAATCGGTCAATTGTTGTTGGTAACGTTTAGTATTAACCGTTTCCCCAGGTTTTAACAGCTCATAATAGCCACGCCCTTCTGGTCCCACCAAACACAGAGCATCGTCTTTCTGCCAAAGCGATTCGGTCTTGCGGTCGATGTGGATGGTGCGCCTGGGTCTACCCATGATTTTTTGCGCTTGTCATTCTCAAAATAAATCCACTTTTCATCCCCTGTAACTATACGATGCAAAAACGACTTCCTTTTGTACCGAGCGAGCAAAATGTCACACGTGTTTTTGCTCTTTTTCCATTAGCCTGTCGTCCAACTCAGGTGGTATCCATCTGCCGGCTTCTGAATCTTTCCTATCTGTCGTAACCGATTCGAAACAGCTTGTTGACTAACGCCCAATTGCTCGGCGAGTTGTTTTTGTGTTTGCGAATCATCTTCGTCCAACAATGCTGGCAATTCCACATCTTCGTATTTTTTTTGGCGGTGTTCCCCGTTCCTTCTCTGCAACATCGAAGTCACCACTTTTGAAACGCCGAAACCATCGTTCACACGTATCTTGCAATGGAGTATGTTCACCATAAGCTTCTCGAAGTAATCAGTATGATTCAACAGCAGTTTTCTTCAAATGAAAACAAAAAAATAATGCTGTCCGCGAATGCTCTTTGTTCGGTATAAATTTCGACATATTGATGCACACATTTTTCCAATTTATCACTCGTGCGCGTCTAACACTTGTTGATGACACAACAAAATGGCGGAGTGTCAAATCTTTATAGCACAAACTGCATTGGTGCACCATCTGTTGTCTGAAATCCGCATTTCATACTTACACCTGGTATGATTGAGTCTGAAGTGTAAATATAATGTTGTTGATCAAGGTGAGACAACGGTAACAGAGCATACCAGAAAATATAGGAAATTTTGTTGCTGTTTGATGTTCTTGCACGCGTACTTTCATTGGCAGAGTATACGCGGCTAATAGAAACTTCTAGTATTCGTGCATGGTTTTGAAAGAAAGCTGTAATTGAAATAAATTGATCATTCCAAGGTTATCCGATGAAGGAGTTATTAAAATACCCCAACAAATTAAGAAGCTTCGTTTAATATCTGTAATGCCGAAGCATATTGCTTTTCTGAAATGCCAATACTTCTCAAGCATTCACTTTTATAAAGAGACTGAAGCCGCAGTATATACTAAATACAAAAAATCGCATGGAATCCAGTTGCAACATTACTAAAACATAAAATATTAGGTTACAGTTAAGGTCAAGAATTTTTTATTAATTCCAACCCATAGTATTTTTAATGTACGCTAAAACTCTTCATAACATTCATAAAATTTAAACCTTATAGCAAAACTAAAAATGACGTTATTCTTTTAGCATCTCTTAATCAAGCAAATTTTAATAGTATAGTCTACCTTAAAATATAGTGTGACGCATTATGCCACACATTTACTTTCATTACCGAAAAAAACCTAACCTTCTCTGAATGCGATGTCATTTGGAATACACTTCAACGAGATTGGGCAAAGCTAATTTGACAGTTAGCTCCAAAATATAATACTACAGAATAACAACGTTAAGACTTGAAGATCATCATCATCGTCATCATCAGCCTCTCTCCGCCCACTGCTGGACATAGGTCTCCTTCATGTTCCTCCGTCTTCTCCTGTGCTGTGCTGTCCCATCCAACCAACGTTTTTAAATGCCTACCAACATTCCTTTTGGTTGTTCCTGGCCTCCAATGAGATGTTCTGTTAGGCCGTTCGTCTTGGGATTTTGGCCACATTTCTAACTCACTCTCATTTGAGGGTTGGTTTCTATGACATCTGTAACGCCCGTTCTCGATCTTGTCAGAGTTTTTAATTTTTTCCCATATGCTCATTCCCAGCATTGTTCGTTCTATTTCCCTTTGTGCAACTCTCAATTCTTCTGTTAAAATGATGGTTTCCATCCCATATCTTAGAAAGAGCAGAATCAATCTAATCAAATGCTTTTTTTTAAGGAATTTGGGATATCTTTATTTCTTAAGATACAGACTTCATCAAGTTTAAAATATTATAGAAAGTCAAAAGTGAACGAATTTTAATTGATTAAAAAGAATTTTGTCCCTGAAGGAAAGTACAATTTTATTGTGTTTCTGGAATTTCATATCTACTGTTTTTTAAGAAAATATTCCCAAAAATCTTTAAAGAACAAGCACTAAGTTAAAAATTCCATTGAACTTTAACATGAAATGAGTTGGAAGTTGTTTATTAAACATTTTTTTGCCAAAATATGGAAAAATTGAATTCTAGATGTCGTAAGTTTGGTATCTGTGTAAATTTTTGTGCGAAGGTGTGAGTAGACGCCATGGACGCGTCAATCTTACTTTCATCTTAAAATTCGGAAGTGATGCAAATTTTAAAAAAATGTTAAAAAAGTCGGGATAATGTTACAAAATTGTTGCAAAATGTGAAAAAAAACAGTTGACAAATTTGGGTAAATCAAAAAAACCCTTTAAAATTCTGTAAATTGCTGCAAAATGTTCGTTAAAACAATTCGGGAAAATGTTGCAACATGTAAATTATTTACAACTTCGGGAAATTGTTGCTAAAATTAAAACAAAACTTGAAAAATTTCAATAAAATGTTATTAAATTGGAAAAATAATTTTAAAATTCTGGACATTATTGCACAATGTAGCAAAGTGTTTAAAAATTCTGGAAGTTTTTGTAAAATGGCAAGAAGAAGTTAAAAAAAAATCTTCGCATATACATATATATATATATATATATATATATATATATATATATATATATATATATATATATATATATATATTGTGCCAGAAAATCTGAAAAAAACCAATTGTCAAATTGATGACAGAATTCCGAAATAGATGGCAAAAAATCCACAGAATCCAAACGCAATTCTTCGCAAAGTTTTATAATTGGCTCAACGTTTGTGTGCTGTTAAAAAATAAGTATAAAACGGAAAACGCGGAACCAACAGGAATCAACACCTCAGGGTCCCATTTTCCATAAGATTAGTGCGGGGTCTAAAGGATTACATGAAGATTGTTTACAAGCCAGAGAACAGTTATATTCATATTCAGAAGTTTAATAGTGTTTTCGTGTAAATAAGACATGACAATCTTTTGCGTCTGAAAATTGTCTAAAAGTGTGGGATTATGTAGTAAGTTAAAAGGTCCTGGTGTACAGCAGTTCTTTATTAATTTTAGGTATAGATCATTACTATATTTGCGAAATTAAAAAAAAAAGATTTAAGTCGCCAACAGTTTCGCATAAGTCGGATTCTATAACATTAATTTTTTAAGATGGGCCGGGTAACATGCGTGGCCAAATTTAAGTCTTATAATCTTCTTATTCCTAAAGTGCCATTTCCGATACGAACGTAGGCGACTCTCTCGCCTTTGTCTGTAGTTGATGCCTTTTTAAGTATTTCCAAAGACAAAGGGGACCTACAGTTTAATGCCGGTTCCGAACGGTCAAAGTGAGGGGGCTTTACTAGGCATGATACTACGGGTGGTTCGCCATTGTTTTCCCAAGAGAGGCGACGGTCATGTCGCAAATTTTATTTTATTATTTATTTATCTTTTTTATTATTACTATTTCCCCAGACGAGTTAAGAACTCGGGCCGCTGTCGTAGAAAGCAGACCCCTTAACCACTACGCTATAGCCGCCTCTTAGGCTCATAATACCAGTAATAAATCTTCTAGATCCGTTCATTTAATTGTCCAATTGCCAATATTTCTTGGTAGATCTGACTGATCTAAATATGTATTACTATTTCTTGTGATGTTTCTCCATCTATTTTGCCATTCCATGATTTTTTTTACATGTAAATATAAGGGTATCTGATAATACAATTAAAAATGCTAAGAATTCGCCTTCAATAACTGCCTCCTTAGCCAGTTGGTCAACCTTTTCGTTATGTGTAAGACCAGTGTGTGCCTTAACCCACATAAAGACAATCTCTTTTTGGTTCAGAGTAAGTTTCCTTAATATCTGTTTAATTTCATGTAGGACGTGCAATTTTCTGTAGTCATGAGATTTTCTAAGGCTTTGAGTACTGAGTACAGAAACCAGGCGATTACAGAATCGCAATGTCTTTACAGGTGAAAATATACTTAAACAAATTAATAATTAAGTATACCGACGTACCGGCATTTGTTGATATCTTATATTTTGTCCTTTTCCGTTCTACATTAGTCGTTTCTATTCTGCTAAAATATTTTTAAAAAATTTTAATTTTAATCGCACCCTGTATATCGGTTAAGCAGTCAGGATGCAAAATAAAACTGATCTATTTTTGTGGGTTACATCTATAAATGATGTCAACTGGAGTCGCGCACTACAAATTGAGACAAACTATAACCGTAAAACTTGTGTCCAGGAATTTTTACAAGACCAAATTGACGCCCACCAATTGGCGTGGGAGTTTTTCTATTAACGTTGATGAGTAGGTCTTAATTTTTAACACTTTTACGACATTATTTTGATGATAATTTAGGAATGCAATGTGTTAGTTCGTAAACAAAAATGCACTTGAGATTTATTAGCACTTGGCGTTGCCAAAATTATCAGATTCGCATAAACAGATCAGAGAAAACAAATAAAAATTTGGATAAAGAAATTAGAAATTAAGTCTTACCTAATTTTCTATCGTTATTTATTGATTTGATGTAAAGCGTGAAATACAAAAAAAATTCAGCCCCGATAGTACTTAGAAAGCTTCTGCTCCTCTCTTTATAAGCGTTCTGTAACGCCTCGCAGTCTCATTAAGGGAGCTATAATAGACCAAAACTGCCATATAGACTTATATTTTTATATGCACTAACAGCTAATAACACATGGGCTGAAAAGTCCCGGGCCTAACAAAGAAAACACGGTTTTTTTGGTTCAAAATTAGCTTTATTCATCAACGTAATCTCCATCAAGAGCAACGCAATCATTCCAGCGCCGCTCTAACATTTCAATACCACTTTTGTAGAACGATTTATCTTTTGCCTCAAAATAGGCCTCAGTTTCAGCGATAACCTCTTCATTCGTGCGAAATTTCTTACCGGCGAGCATTTTTTTTCAGGTCTGCGAACAGCCAGTAGTCGCTGGGAGCCAAATCTGGCGAATACGGTGGATGTGGGAGCAATTCGAAGTTCAATTCATGTAGTTTTGCCATTGTTTTGATTGACTTGTGACACGGTGCGTTGTCTTGATGAAACAAAATTTTTTTCTTTGCCATATGCGGTCGTTTCTTTGCAATTTCGGCCTTCAAACGCTCCAATAACGCTATATAATATTCACTGTTGATGGTATTTCCTTTCTCAAGATAGTCAATGAATATTACACCACGCACATCCCAAAATACCGAGGCCATAACCTTTCCAGCCGATTGTTGTGCCTTCGGGCGCTTTGGACGAGGTTCACCAGTTGCTGTCCACTCAGATGACGATCGTTTTGATTCCGGAGTGAAGTGATGGATCCATGTTTCATCCATTGTCACATATCGACGCAAAAATTCCGGCTTGTTACGTTTAAACATGGCCAAACACTGCTCAGAATCATCAACACGTTCTTGTTTTTGATCAACAGTGAGCAAACGCGGCACCCACTTTGAACAGAGCTTTCTCATAGTCAAATGCTCATGCAATATAAAGCCAACACGTTCTTTTGATATCTTTACGATGTCAGCTAACTCACGCAACTTCACTTTTCGATCATTCAAAACGATTTTATGGATTTTTTTGATGTTTTCTGGTGTTACCGCCTCATTTGGACGTCCACTGCGTTCTGCATCATCGGTGTCTCTACGACCACGTTTGAAGTCAGCAAACCAACGTTTTATTGTTGTTTCTGATGGAGCGGAGTCCCCATAACACTTTTCAAGCCATTGCTTCGCTTGAACGGTATTTTTTCCCATCAAGAAGCAGTGTAAAATTAAAACACGAAATTGTTTTTGATCCATTGTTTTGAAAATAACAAAAGTAGCGTCACTCTTAGCACAATAACTCACAAACTAATGAATAGAATATCATGAAATTTTTAACAGCTGTCTTTTGAAGGTTAGTATTAACTGAAAAAAAGGTGACTGCAATAAAACTAGCGCCATCTATGTGTTAGGCCCGGGACTTTTCAGCCCATGTGTTATAACATAAGGCAAGCATAACATTTCTTTCAAACGTCAGTGAAATAGAACCACCAACAGAAAATAACCAGTCAAGTGCAAGTTGAACTTGCACAACTAGTGTTCCGTACGTTGATTGCTTTTAAAATAAAAAAAATTGTTACGGAGGTATAAAATGATCAGTGAGTTCACAAAACACACCCCAAATGAGTTTTCAACAATTTTTGTTTATTTTTAGATAACAGATAAATTATTAAAGGTAATGCACTCGTGATAATTTTCGTTCAATCTACACCCCGTGGAGAATATTCCAGAATTTTTTTCAAAATTTTAGGATCAATACTTTTCGAAAGCGATTTTCGCGATTTTTTAAAAATGATACAAAGAAAAGTGTGCGCAAGTATAACATTATATATATATTTTTTTCTCGTGTTTTCACAACGTTTCATTTGACATCACACTCGATGACCTAGTAAAAATTTTTTTTTCACTTCCGATTTCACCCCCCAAAACTAACCCCTTAAGCCAAAATTTAACTTTCAAAACTATGTGGGTCTGATGACGCCATCAATTGTTATATTATTACCAAAGTTTCGGAAAAAATCGGGTGTGACAGACAGACGGACAGACAGACAAACAGACACCGAAGTCATCTGATAAGAGTTCCGTACGGAACACTAAAAATAGGTAAATATCATGCAAATCTCTTAAACCCGTTCACACGAAAACTCATTCCTTCATTTTATTGAGAGAGACTATAAAAATGCAAACTAAAAAAACTTCGTCAGTTTTGGTGTTAAATCATCGTGTACAAATGTTTTAATTAACGATTCAGTTGCCATAACATCAGATGTATTTAAGACGTAGGCTGAAAAGTTTTTGGTCTGACACACATACACAAAATCCATATGATTTTTAGGAAGTACCAACCTTCAAGCGATACGTATCAAAATTTCATGGCATTTCGACAATTAGTTTACAAGTTACAGTGGTTTTAGTGACTTTTGACACCCTTTTTTGATGGGAAAAAATACCGTTCGAGCAAAGCAATGGCTTGAAAAGTGTTATGAGGACTCTTCCCTTGGAAAATCACTCATCATTTACTGGTATGCTGAATTTAAACGAGGTCATACAGATACAAATGATGCTGAACGCTCTGGACGCCCAAATGAGGTAGTTACAACGGAAAACATCAAAAAAATCCACGAAATTGTTTTGGATGACCGTAAAGTGAAATTGCGTGAGATAGCTGACACCTTAAAGATATCAAAAGAACGTGTTGGACATATTTTGAATGAACATTTGGGTATCAGAAAGCTCTATTTGAAATGGGTACCGCGTTTGCTCATAGTGGACCAAAAACAACGTGTTTATAATTCTTTAAGCGCAATAAAAAAGTTTTTCATGCGATATGTGACAATGGATGAAACATGGATCCGTCACTACACACCGGAATCAAATGGGCAGTCAGCTGAGTGGAGAGCAGTCGGTGAAAGCCGCTTGAAGCGGCCAAAGATAACAACAGTCGGCTGAGAAGGTTTTGGCCTCTGTATTTTGGGATGCGCATGAAATAATTTTCATCGACTATGCTAAGAAGGGAAAAACGATCAATAGCGAATATTATATAACATTATTGGCGCGTTTGAACGCAGAAATCGCAAAGAAACGGCCCCAAATGAACAAGAAAAAAGTGTTGTTTTATCAAGACAATGTACCGTGTCACAAGTCAATGGTTACGATAGCAAAATGGCATGAATTGAAGTTCGAATTGTTTCTTCATCCACCGTATCCTCCAGATTTGGCCTCCAGCGACTAGTATCTATTCTCAGACCTCAAAAAAATGCTCGCGAGAAGGGCATTTGGCTCCAATGTAGAAGTTATCACCGAAGCTGAGGCCTATTTTGAAGGCAACGACAAATCCTTCTACAAAAAGGTATAGAAATGTTAGAAAAGCTTTGGAGTAACTGTATCGCTCTTGAAGGAGACTATATTGATAAATAAAGTCGAATTTTGCAAAAAAAAATGTGTTTTAAGTAGCTAGACCAAAAACTTTTCATCCCTACGTGTTAGAATTCACAATCTCGATTCATCTTGGATAGACTTAATAGAAACATGTCTGTCGTTTATTTATGAACAAACTTCAAAAGCAGTTAAGAGTTCTCCGATGTCTCCTGTGCTGGCGGCCAATTGTATTAAAGTTTTTAATGTCTATGCCTTACCTTCTGCCCCTCTAAGTCCAAAACTGTGTGTTGTAGCTATGTGGATGACATATTTGTTATTTAGACACTTGGTCACGAACACTTAAGTTTTTTTTTTTCGGATAATTTCAATCAACGAGAACCAAGTATAAGATTTACAATAATAACTGAATCAGATGAAGCTTTTTCCTTTGTAGATGTATTGCTATTAAGAAAAAAAAGCGCTAAGTGCAAGTCGGACTTGAACAATTAGTGTTCCGTATGGTGATTGCTTTTAAAATCAAATAAAATCCTTACCTAGGTTAAGTGAATTAGGTCCCTGACATGTATATACCTTAAGCTCCAATACGTATTTTCACCTTGTGTCTTAGTCAATAATGTGTAATAGTTATACCAACTTAGCTACCCAACAGCGAATAAATCAATCTAGCTCAATCTAGAATCGAGTAATAAAGTGTAAAACAAAAATTTACCACCTAAAATTTGTTTAATTATAAACAAATAAAATGGTTTTCTCTTAGTAGTCATCCGTGTGTGTACTGAAAAGTATATTAATAAGACTTCCACCATATTGTCAAGGAACATAGTTTTCATAACAGATAAATTATCAAACATAATAAACTCATGATATTTTCGCTCAATCTACACTTTATGAAGAATTTTCCAGAATTTTTTCAAAATTTTCTAATCACTACTTTTGGAGATAGGGGAGCAGGAATTTTTGGCCATTTTTTCAAAATAATTCAAAGAAAAGTGTGCGCAAGTATAACATCATATATATTTTTGGACTCGTGTTTTCAGAAGCTTTCATTTGACATCCCACTCGATAATCTGGTGAAAAAAATATTTTTCCACTTCCGATTTCACCCGCCAAAATTAATCCCATAAGTCAAAATTTAACTTTCAAAACTACACGGCTCTGACTGGGCGATAAATGTCTATATTTGTACCAAATTTTAACTTTTTATGTCAAATAGTTTCGGAGAAAATCGGGTGACCGACGGACACCCAAGTGATCCCACAAGTGTTCCGTACGGAATACGAAAAATTATGCGTTAGTAACCTCGATTTACGAACGATGTACGAACCCGTACAAATAGAAAACCTAATGCTAGCTCATAACAATGACGTTCTCAAAAATGATTTATCATTAACTCAATATTATGTCTAATAATATGTGGTGAATGTTCCATAAAATCAGAAACAGACAATCGCTTTAAAAATCCACTCTTAAGGCAAAGTAGTAATTAAGAGACTGCCCCCAGAGAATTTCACCAGCTAAAATTAACCCCATAAGTCAAAATTTAACTTTCAAAACTACACGGCTCTGACTGGGCGATAAATTTCTATATTTGTGCCAAATTTTAACTTTTTATGTCAAATAGTTTCGGAGAAAATCGGGTGTGACCGACGGACACCCAAGTGACCCCATAAGTGTTCCGTACGGAATACGAATAATTATGCCTTAGTAAACTCGATTTACGAACGATGTACGAACCCGTACAAATAGAAAACCTAATGCTAGCTCATAACATTGACGTTCTCAAAAATGATTTACCATTAATTCAATATTATCTCTAATAATATGTGGTGAATGTTCCATAAAATCAGAAACAGATAATCGCTTTAAAAATCCACTCTTAAGGCAAAGTAGTAAATAAGAGACTGCCGCCCAGAGAATGGACACAATCAAATTAATTAACTGACATTTAAACATTCTATATAACAGTTTTCGTTAACCATATTAGAATTATCAGAGGCGATGATCGTCAATTATCGCCCCTGACGATGATAACATGGTTAGCGAAACGCGCATCGAGTGCATAAATAAAGTGTTTGATACAGTAATGATAACTGTTGTTTAATGCCAACTCCATACCCTCCCCTCCAGACTTCTATGCCGATATAATCTCTAATTTTTCAAGGAACTTTATATCCTAACTAATATTTCTAAAAGCTGGTTGTAGAGCTAATCGTTATTAATGAGTTACATTTGACTGGATTTTAAAGTCAAATCGGAACAAGTAGCAAATTCATAATACTGTACTTTCTATGTAAAAAAAAATGAAAATAAAATGAAAAATTTGTGAAATTCTCTTGTCGACTTCAGACAATAACATTTCGGAGACAAAATATTTTTAGACCACGTTGTCATCATTTTACGGAACGGCTAAAATAACACAAGTATTTCATAAAAGCTTCAAGATAACCCAGTTACTGACATTTTAAAATAAGCAATATGCCACACAGTATACGTTTTACATTTTTACTCCAGAAACATCACTCAGTAGTGCAGTAGTTTATCATTATTGAAAAGTATTCTGAAAAAGTAAAAAACGAAACTTCTTGGCTTATTTTCCTGTAGATATTGGTAAATATAATTCACGCTAAGCCTTACTAATTATAAATTATAATTGAAATCTGTGATATTCACGTAAGTTAATGGCAGTGCTATTGCTAGTAGCTGCTGGCTACTTTTTAACGTGTATATTTACTATAAAAATGTTTTTTTTTTCATAATACACAGATACAATACATACTACTTTGAAATATCCACTGTCATTATTTCGAAATTTGACATTTTCCTATTATTACCGAATATTTTAGGATAAACAATGTATATCTACCGAGGAGGATAATAATAAATAACCGGTCAAGTGCATATTGGACTTGAGCAATTAGTGTTCCGTACCGTACCTTTAAAATAAAAATTAGCAACCTAATAGCCAATAAAGGGATCTAGCTTAATCTACACTCTACTGATAAAAATTTAAAACAAATACTTACTACCTAAATACACTACCGTCAGAAAGTATTTGCCAACCTAAAAATTTCAATGTAACTGCCAAAATTTAATACCTACTTAAACCCTTTTATGATATTAGGTAAATTTAATTGTTCTTAACAAGTGTCCATCAGAAAATTGTTTAGATAGGCCTTCTTGGTGAAATCACAAATTAAACACCAATTAGAACAAATTTCCAAGTTTTGCATGATAATCGTTTTAAGGCGATTTCGGAGAATTCCAGTTGAAGTAAGAATTTATTTCAAGTTTCTAGGGGTTATGGAAATTCCTAGTGACATTTTATGATAAAAAAACTATGCTATAAATACCATTGCCCTTTTGGAACCATTCGCAAACAGTACGTTGTCATTGATACAAACTCAACTGTTTTGTGAAAATGCCAAAAACGAAAGAAGTTTCCGTTGAAAATCGGGCTCTGATAATTGCGAGACATCAAAATGGTCACTCGAGTTGACAAATCGCAAGTGATATGCGTATGCCAAGGAGAATGGTGGACTACATTGTGAAGAAATTTTCTGCGGGACATGGAATTCCAACCAGAAACGTTCAGGAAGGCCTCGAAAAACGACTCCTGCTGAAGACAGAGCTATAACAATGTCCAGCAGACGTAATCGCCTCCTAACTGCACCAGAAATCACGGCTCAAGTAAACCTGGAGCGGCCCATCTTCATCAGCGTGACAACCGTGAAGAACAGGTTAACAGAAGGTGGATTACGCGGGAGAGTTGCAGTGAGAAAACCACTTCTTAGGCAAGTGAATAAAAGTAAACGATTAGAATAGGCCCGAGAACATGAAAATTGGACATCAGAACAATGGAATTCCGTCCTTTGGAGCGACGAATCTAAATTCGAAATTTTTCGGTTCAAATCAACGAGTTTACGTGTGGTGATCAACTGGAGAAAGGATGTTGGAAGCTGTCAGTTCCCTATAGTAAAACATGGAGGAGGTTCAGTAATGGTTTGGGGTTGTTTTGGCAACGGTAAAGTTGGAAAAATCTTTAGGATAGAAGGAATCATGCGAAAAGAACAATATCAAGAAATTTTGCTAACTCAAATGCTTCCTTTTGGAAGAGATATTTTTCAGAGGAAATGTATTTTTCAGCATGACAACGACCCCAAACATTCTGCTAAACAAATTAGAGAACTTTTGGACCAATGGAAATCCGATGACGTCCTGGAAGTGATGACACAATCACCCGACTTGAACCCCATCGAATTGCTGTGGGACCATTTGGACAGGTGTGTTCGAAAACTCAATCCAACATCAGAAAATCACTTGTGGGAACTTTTACAAGCAGAATGGGTTAAAACAACCGAAGAAACTCTGAAGAAACTACTGGACAGAATGCCGAAACTATGTAAAGCGGTAATTAAAAACAGAGGAGGTCACATAGATGAGAAAAATCCTGGAAAATCATGAATATTTTTCTGATTTTCTAGACTGTAAATAATGTGAAAATAAATAATAATTCATTAAAATTTTTAAAAAATATATATTATCTGGGTTTTTGTTGTCTTGGGACTGAAATAACAAGGTGGACAAATACTTTCTGACGGTAGTGTATTTGTTTAATTATAAACAAATAAAATAAAATTATTTTGTCTACGGTACTTATCCGTTAGTCACCAGTTATCATGATATTACTAACTGCACCGAATACATATTGATATTTCGTAGCTCTTAGTCCCGGTTGTGTTCCATACATTACATAGTTCTTTTTTATGGCCTGTCCGTCTGTCTGTCTGTCACACTCGATTTTCTCCGAAACTATTTAATATAGAAAGTTGAAATTTGATAATAATATAGGAATTGATGGCCATATCAGAATTGTGTAGTTTTTGAGAGTAGATTGCTGTAGAGACGGAAACTATTCAAGTAAGAATTCTACTAAACTTCATTAATTCAAGTTAACCACAAAAGGCATAAAAAATTTTTATAGGAGAATAAAGACTGTTACCAATTATCTGTTTTTTCGCATTTGAGTGAATTTTCGTTGACTGATGTACATATGGTTTTAGTGTTCCGTACGGAAGGAACACTTATAAAATCTCTGTCTGCCCGTCTGTCACAGCCGATTTTCTCCGAAACTACTTGAGGTAGAAAGTTGAAATTTGGCACTAATATAGGAACTGATGGCCATCAGACCCATGTAGTTTTGAAAGTTAAATATTTACTTAAGGAGTTAGTTTTGGAGGATGAAACAGGACGTGAAATTTTTTTTTTTTCAAATTCATCAATGAAAGCTTGTGAAAACATGAGTTTAAAAATATATATAATGTAATACCTGCGCACACTTTTCTTTCTATTCTATTCTATTTTTAAAAAATCGCTGTCCCCCCTTATCTCGAAAAGTACTGATCAAAAAATTTTGAAAAAATTCTGGAACATTCTCCACAGGGTATAGATTGAACGAAAATTATCACGAGTGCACCACTGATCATTTTATACCTCCGTAACAAAAATTTCCATTTTAAAAGCAATCAACGTACGGAATACTCATTGTGCAAGTCCAACTTGCACTTGACCGGTTATTTTAACATAACACAAAGAAAAGTGTGCGCAAGTATTACATCATATATATCTTTAAGCTTTCATTTGACATTCCAGTCGATGACCTAGTAATTTTGTTTTCACTTCCGATTTCACCCCCCAAAACTAACCCTTTAAGTCAAAATTCAACTTTCCAAACTACACGGCACTGATTGGGTCATCAGTTCCTATATTTGTGCGAAATTTCAACTCTCTATGTCAAATATATTCAGCTAAGTTGGGAATGTGGAATCTTTGGCACAATGATACTACTCAGTATACATCACCACTACACCACACACTTTATTTTTGCACTCGACGCGCGTCTCGCTAACCATGTTGGCTTCATCAGGAGCGATGATTGACTAAACTACAAATCTACCCTATTTATACTTAGCCTAACCCTTGAATTACTCAGGTGGAACTAATAGCATAGGCAAGGCCATCAGTTCCGGTCAAGTAACCAATAGGGGGGACTATAAGGAATAGGCCCTTTGTCTTTATTTAAATTTCTTTTACATTTTATAATTTCCATACTTTCATATGAGTTCAACAATCTCCTATCAGATACATTTTTTATTAATCTTAGATTATCCAATGTTACAATGATCAGCTTCAAGGGCATGTTCGGCAATGCTAGACTTTTCGTTTCTACTGTATTTTAAGTGTGCTAAATGTTCTTTAAATCGTGTTTTAATTGACATTTTAGTTTGCCCAACATACTTTTTGTCACAATCATTGCAACTAATTTCATAAATTCCACTTTTCTCATAATTAGACGAGAAGAAAATAACACCAAGTATGTCTCCATACCATATAATCCGAAATATAGCAAGGGACTTAATAAGGTATTTACTAAAGTAGGCCTCACCTTAGTCTATAAGTCATCAGACAATCTGAGGAATATCTTAGGAAATCCCAAAGATAAGATTCCTAATTGTGAGAAAAGTGGAATTTATGAAATTAGTTGCAATGATTGTGACAAAAAGTATGTTGGGTAAACTAAAAGGTCAATTAAAACACGATTTAAAGAACATTCAGCACACTTAAAATACAGTAGAACAGAAAAGTCTAGCATTGCCGAACATGCCCTTGAAGCTGATCGTATTGTAACATTGGATAATCTAAGATTAATTAAAATGTATCTGATAGGAGATTGTTGAACGCATACGTATGGAAATTATAAAATGTAAAAGTAGTTTAAATGAAGACAGAGGGCTTATTCCTTATAGTATATACTGGCTACTTAACCGGAACTGATGGCTTTGCCTATCCCATTAGTTCCGCCTGAGTAATTCAAGTGTTAGGCTAAGTATAAATAGGGTAGATTTGTAGTTTAGCTTTAGGCAATCATCGCTCCTGATGGTTAGCGAAACGTGCGTCGAGTGCAAAAATAAAGTGTTTGGTGTAGTGGTGACATATACTGAGTAGTAAATAATTTCGGATAAAATCGAGTGTGACAGACGAGCAAACAGACATACACTGAAATGATACCATGTGTTCCGTACGGAACACGAAAAGATACATGTAGATGTGTAGATACTAAAGTGATGCAAGCGCTGAGAGATGTTAATTTTTAAAACCTTTTTGAAAATTTCCTGACAAATGTTACAATGCTGAACTTCTTATGTACGTACCTGACCTTACTTTTATTACGAAAATACAAATTATACTTACGACCAACACTACTAACACATTTCTCAATATATCTGTTTGTAAACAAGAAAGTCCTTGACTAAACAAAAATGTTGAAACATATCCGAATTTATTATTATTATCTTAGAATATCAAAATTATGACTATTAATATATGTCACATAATTTTCTATAAATGATTAATAAACAATGTAGGAGAATACAGGTGTGGTGTCGATTACAAGTCGAAACAGACACCTATATTTAAATTCTGATAGTAGATATTTAAAATTTAAATACTATAATATTAATATGTTTGCCCAAAAAGATATAAATATAGTGACTGTAGTAAATTTATACCCAGAAACACCTGCAAGAGAGCAGTTAACACCCACTTAAACAAACGCGGAGACAAATAGCTAAAAATTTATTATTATTACGACTGACACTTGTATAGATTACCCCAGTTTGTAGATCTGTAAAATAGATATTATAGGAATTTTGGACATGTCAAGAATTTTTATTTTAATTCTTAAGGCAGATTTCTTTCTTTATGTATTTATTTTAAGGAGTGCAATTCTAGCAGAAAGTACAGTAAATAAGCGCAAGAATTTGTTACGAGGGTTGTATGATAAGTACATTTTTATATGTAAAATTTATTTTATTTTTTAACATAATCTTCTTTTAGCTCGATCCACTTACTCCAACGTTTTTCTACCTTTTGTATCCCATTTAAAAAATACAATTTCTCCCACCCTTCAAAATAGGCGTGTGATTCGCCAATTACCTCATCGTTTGAATCGAATTTTTTTTCCGCTGAGCCATTTTTTCATATTCGAAAATAGGAAACAATCGCTGGGGGCTAAATTTGGCAAATATGGTCGATGAGAATGCAATTCTTATCCTAACTCATGGAATTTTGTCATGACGATAACACAAATGTGCAAGTGTGCATTGTCTTGGTGAAAATGATTTTTTTTCTTCGCCAAATGCGTACAACTGTCTTTCACATCATGGTTGAAACGATCCAATAAGTTGACATAATATTCTCCATTACGTTTTGCCCTTTTCAAGGTAATCGACATGGATTATGCTGTGGTCATCCCCAAACACTGGCCATGACTTTGTTGGCTGATAAAGTCGCCTTGGCCTTTTTTGGCTCCGGTTCACCATGGAAAATCTGTTTGGACTGTTCTTTGGTCGCTGGTGTGCTGTGATGAATCCATGTTTCGTCAACAGTTATGAATCGACGCCAAAAATCATTCCGATTGAGTTTTAACATCGCCAAACATTCTTTTGAAGTTGAGACACGGGCGTGTTTATTGTCGATTGTGATCAATTGCGGCACCCATCTTGCGGAAAATTTTCTCATATTCAAATCGTGGATTTTTTTCAATAATTTCTCCGTGGTAACCGCATTTGGCCGGTCTGGATGTTCTTCATCAAAAATACTTGTACGGTCGCGATGGAATTCAACTGTCCAATATTTTATGATCAATAACGAAGGTTCAGAGTATGTATATACATACATACATACATACATACATATACATACATACATACATACATAATACATACATACATACATATATATATATATATATATATATATATATATATATATATATATATATATATATATATATATATATATATATACAGTGCCACCTCGATAATCCGGATCTCCATTAAACCGGATTCTTTAATAATCCGGACAAACATTTCTATTGCATTGTGTACTTTATAATCCGGATTTGATAGTACTAGGTAATCCGGACCTGCGTTTTTAGACATCTACTTAATTTAAACTACATAGGAAAACTGAAATCGATAGTGAGGGGATTCCCCTAACTTCTAATCTAATACATCTGGGATTCGCACAAACTGTAGGTGCCTTTGATTTGCCTACAACGCATCGCGTATCGCCTCTAAAGGTTAAGGACTTTGTAGTTGTTTGTTTATTGTCACAAGTACAACATACCTACGTTCTATTTTACTTTATGTGGTTCATATAAGTATGTAAACGTTTTTTTTTACGTATATGTAACTACATATTAAAATGAAAACACTAACAATAAAACAAAAGTCCGATATATTAGAAATACTAATTCTTGGTGAAAGCGGAAAAGTGTTGGCAAATGAATACGGAGTAGGAACATCCACAATTTCGGATATAAAAAAGAAGCAAGGGAAAATCAAAAGGTATGTATATATGATTTATTTTAAAGATAATGTTGGACACTCACTATGGACGTGTAACTTCTTTTAGATTTATTTCCAAATGTGATTCCGGTCCTGGCGTCAGAAAAACCTTACGAAAAGCCGAATATCCAGAAATGGAAACTCGTTTGTATACATGGTTTTGTACGCAACGATCAAGGCACGTCCCAATTTCCTACGAAATTTTATCAGGCAAAGCAAAACAGTTTTACACTGAAACCTACGGGAATGATAATTTTAGAGCTAGCAGAGGCTGGATTTCTAACTTCAGAAGAACATATGGTCTGCGTAATTTAAAAGTTTGTGACGAAAAACTATCGAATGATGAAAGTGCCGTCGATCATTTCCTAACTTTATTCGCAGATAAGATAAAAGAATTAAACCTTGGACCTACTCAAATATACAATGCAGATGAATCAGCTCTGTATTGGAAAATGTTGCCTGAAAAAACGCTGGTTCGTTCTCAGGAAAAAACCGCACCAGGTCGAAAAATAAACAAAGAACGCGTTACCTTTCTAGCATGTTGCAATGCTGATGGATCACAAAAATTAAAATTATTAGTGATAGGAAAGGCAAAAAATCCGAGGGCTTTTGAAAATGTGAACATACCTGTTGAGTGCAAATCATCTGCCAATGCATGGATGACTACAGCAATTTTCTTAGACTGGTTTCATCATTCTTTCATTCGTCAAGTCAAAAGTCATTTAAGAAGTCTCAACTTGCCTGAAAGAGCCCTGCTAATCGTTGATAACGCTTTGAGCCATGGAACTATAGAAGAGCTGACTAGTGAGGATGGACAGTTTACAACATTATTTCTTCCACCAAATTGTACTGCGCTTTTGCAGCCTACGGACCAGAATGCAATCAGACTGACAAAATTATTTTATCGGAAAAGTCTTTTAGCCCATATTTTATCAAATAATGAAGAAAACCTTGATAGGTTATTAAAAAGCATTAACCTAAAGGATGCTGTATGTCTACTATGCAATTCATGGGAAAAAGTCTCCCCTGAAGTCTTGAAAAAAGTGCTGGCACAAAATTATGGCTTATGTGGCAGATTCCAACCCAGACACTGAATATGATGCTGAAGATCTGATTACTCTGAGTGAATTGCGGCACAATTTGCTTTCCACGAATAAAGAAATGAAAGGTAAACCCTGAAATTTTTCTTTTAGTATTTTTTTGGTTAATTCGTAATAAATATTTAACAGATGTTTCAGATATGCTGAATGTTCTCACTGAGCAGAATCTCACGAACGTGGAAATATGTAATTGGCTTGAAAATGATGTAGATTTTTTACCACTGGAAGACATAGATGATACAGATAAACAACACGAGAGAGATAATGAAGGTTCAGAGTTAAATACTATAATAATATAAACCAGACTGTTAAAAACACTGTGAAGAATGATGAGGTAGTTAAAAGTTTCAATGTGTGCATGAGATCGGCAGAAGAAAATGATATCCCTTTAAGTGATGTTCTTGTACTTCAAAGATTAAAAGAAATTGCTTTTATGATGAACCAGAGAAGGGTCAAGCAAACAAAAAATTTTTTTACAAAATAAGATAAAACTTGATAAGATATGCTCCTATTTTAAATAATATTCTATGTATGTACTATTTTTTAGTTGTTTCGTATTAAATGATGATTTGTTTTTTAATATGTCCTGCATCAGTAATTCGAATTATTTACTAATTCGGATCATCGGGGTTTAATTAGTCCGGATTATCGAGGTCGCACTGTATATATATATATTATATATATATATATATATATATATATATATATATATATATATATATACATATATATATATATATATATATATATATATATATATATATATATATATATATATATATATATAAATGAATATTATGATATATGTATGTCTTATTTTCTATTATAAAACAATACCTAAAATTACAAATATGTCTAATCTAATATCACAGCCGATTTTTTCGTGGTCATAACGAGTGTCTAGTCACGCGATTTAACTATAAACAGACAAGTTTAGTATATAATTTGGGTTTTTCTCCATTATTATAGGCAATGTAATTAAGTACTCCTTTGTGTCTACTCACTTGGGGCAACACTCACGTGATAATAACACTTGTGTGTGAAATTTATTTTTAAACATCTAAAAAAAAATTACGTTCCTATTTAGGGATATTGAATTAAACAAGAACATAAAGAGATTACGGAAAAAGCAAACAAGTCAATAGTTAAAATTGCCCTTTATAACTTCAACCTAAGGCTATCCGACGGAATTTGTAAAAACAGTAAAGTTGGTCTTTATTGGCCTAGTAACGTTGTAATACGTTTAGAAGATTAGCATTAACTTCAACATAAATTCGAAATTCCCAAAAAATATGAAATGCTGAAATCCCGTAATCCCTGTCTTTCGAAATGATATATAATATCTGCAACCTTTTATTTCTCTCCCTTAAAAAAAGTATTGTATTTGTCAAAAATCAGTTTTGCACTTTAAAAAACGGTGTGTAATTTACTTCAGTCAGTCGATCTATTTATTTAGCGGTACGGTAACTATCGAACGAAATCAGATATAGATTTCAAATCTTGTACAGGGTGAATCAACGACAGAGAAAAAGTTCATTATCTCATTTGTTTAAGGAATGACGAAAAAATGTTAAATACAATAGTTTTAGGGAATGTTAAGGTGCACAGTTTAAAATTATTTTTGAGTATACAGGGTACTTCAAAAAAGTGTGGCCGATATAACCTATGTTTTTTTTTAAATGGAACATCCTATTTCTAATTTATTTTTAATTTCTGGCTAAAATTTTATAACTTTTTTATTAATAATGTTATATATCTAAACCTAGTAGTTTTTCTAATATTTCAATGTTTCTGAAGAAGGAATACTCATAATTGGTACGAGCGTTCTATAGAGATGAAAAAAAAAAATATATATATATATATATATATATATATATATATATATATATAATATATATATATATATAAACAAATTTGAGTTAGATACAGGTATTCAAGATAAATTTATGCATTTCGACTATTTTGAATTGAAAAACCTCAAATTTTTAAATGGCACACCCCGTATATTATTATTTTTTCTGATAGATTTTACAAAACCCTCCAACTTTTATTAAGTATGTCATATACCTATTTCTAATAGTTTTCGATTTATTTTAAATTTTTCAATTTTTACCCTTATTTTTAATACACTTACGCTATAACATCATAGTAGCCAAGACAAAACAAAAATGTAGGCATTGTCAAATTTTGACATGTCTATTAAGCAAGTAAAAATAGTTTAATTTGTTGTAGTAAATGACGTATAAAGGTAATAGTTATGGATTTTCCTAAAAATGAATTAATTGATATGGTTTATATACTGGGCGAGGCGGGAAAAAATTGTCCTTTGGTGGTAAGGCTTTACGGAGCAAAGTACCCTAATAGACGTATACCAAATAGAAAATCTTTTCAGTGCTTAATGGAACGGTTTGATGCCAGTGGTAGCGTTGAGTATACGAAACGGAAAGTAGTAAACTATAATGCTACCAATGAGGAAAAAGAAAAGGAGATTTTATTTCATGTTGAAGGTAATCCTTAGGTCAGCAGCCGTCAACTAGCTGACTTATCTGACACATCCCGATCTACGGCTAATCGCACCACGAAAAAATACAAGTATCATCCCTTTCATATGGAATTCGACCAAGAACTTCAAGACCGTGATTTTGTACCACCATGAATGGAACAATAGAGGCCGATCCAAATTTTTATCCAAAATAATGTTTTCTGACGAAGCTACTTTCGCAGTAATGGGTTAACAGCCAGAACATGCATTATTATTCAACAGTTAATCCATTTTGTTCAAAATCAAAACCATTGGTCGCTTAATGTATGGTGTGGAATATTAAATTTTCGAATTATTGGTCCATTTTTTTCCACGAACCGCTTAACGGGCCTAGATATCTAAATTTTTTGCATTCATTCAGTGGCTTCCTCGATCATGTGATTTAACACCTTTAGACTTCTTTTTGTAGGGCTACATTAAAGATCGTGTTTATGTGAATCCCCTTACAACACCAGTAGATATGGAAAATAGGATACGGGATGCGTGCAGGACAATAAGGCCTTTTATGCTAAGGGAAGTGAAGGAAAATATAGTAAAACTACTTAACATGTATATTCAAGTAGACGGGCATATTTTTGAACATTTATTACGTCATCACAATTAATCATTAGATAAGTTAAACTATATTAAAATTATTATTAACTATTTGTTTATGTTTTCACCATAGCGTAAGTGTATTAAAAACAAGGGTAAAAATTGAAAAATACAAATAATAAAAGTTGGCGGGTTTTGTAAAATCTATCAGAAAAAATAATAATATACAGGGTGTGCCATTTAAAAAATTTAAGGTTTTTCAATTTAAAATAGTCGAAATGCATAAATTTATTTTGAACACCCTGTAGCATCTAACTCAAATTTCTTTACATACATCTTTTTTTTCATTTCCTTCAGAAACAATGGCGCTACTGGCAATTTTTTACAAACGTGAAAAATTAATATTTTTCTAAAAAAAATGAAATATTAGGAAAATTAAACTACTAGGTTTAGCTATATAACATTATTAATAAAAAAATTATAAAATTTTACGCAGAATTTAAGAATAAATTAGAAAATAGGATATTCCATTTAAAAAAATAAATGTTATATCGGCCACACTTTTTTGAAGTACCCTGTATACTCAAAAATAATTTTAAACCGTGCACCTTAATATTCCCTAATACTACTGTATCGTTTTTTCATTTCCGAAACAAATGAAATAATGAACGTTACTCTATCGTTGACTCACCCTGTACACCTGTAGTACTTGAAATAAGGAGGAAATCTTTAGTTTTTGAATGATTCTGATTCAAGGAAAACGGGAGGCGATTGCTAGATTTTGTATAGTTTCAACAGAAGTCTGGGATTTTTTCGAGGTATTTGGTTGTGCCAATAAATAAATTTTAAACGTAATTATTTACAGTGTAACACAGACCAGGGTTATAGTGATAGGGAGAGCGCTAGGAGATAAGATTTAAAATATCGAATTGTAATGCTTGGACTAAGTTATTCTTTAATGTCAAAACTTCAAATTCATTTTTAGTGTTCCGTACGGAACATTTATAAGATCACTTCGATGTCTGTCTGTCCGTCTGTCTGTCTGTCCGTCTGTCACACCCGATTTTCTCCGAAAACTATTTGTCATAGAAAGTTGAAATTTGGTGGTAATATAGGAATTGATGGCCTCATCAGAGCCATGTAGTTTTGAAAGTTAAATTTTGACTTAAGGGGTTAGTTTTGGGGGGTGAAATCGGAAGTGAAAAAAAATTTTTTTACTAAGTAATCGAGTGCGGTGTCAAATGAAAACTTGTGAAAACACGAGTAAAAAATATATATATATAATGTAATACTTGCGCGCACTTTTCTTTGTATTATTTTTAAAAAATCGCGAAAAATCGCTGTCCACCCGCCTTATCTCGGAAAGTACTTATCAAAAAATTTTGAAAAAATTCTGGAATATTCTCCACGGGGTGTAGATTGAACGAAAATTATTGCGAGTGCATTACCTGTAATAATTTATCTGGTATATAAAAAAAAACGGAAATTTCAAGGTCATCAATTTTCAGTAAAGAATGGAAATAAACTTTGTTGAAAACTTATTTGGGGTGTGTTTTGTGAAGTCACTGATCATTTTATATCACCGTAACATAAATTTTGACTTAAGGGATTCGTTTTGAGGGGTGAAATCGGAAGTGAAAAAAAAAAATTTTTACTAGGTCATCGAGTGTGGCGTCAAATGAAAGCTTGTGAAAACACGAGTAAAAAAATATATATATAATGTAATACTTGTGCACACTTTTCTTCGTATTACTTTTAAAAAACCGTGAAAAATCGCTGTCCCCTACCTTATCTCGAAAAGTACTGATCAAAAAATTTTGAAAAGATCCTGGAATATTCTCCACGGGGTATAGATTGAACGAAAATTATCATTACCTTTAATAATCTATCTGGTATATAAAAAAAAAAAAAATTTCAAGGTCACCAGTTTTTAGTAAAGATTGGAAACAAACCTTGTTGAAAAACCATTTGGGGTGTGTTTTTGTGATGTCACTGATCATTTTATACCACCCTAACAAAAATTTTTTATTTTAAAAACAATCAACGTACGGAACACTCATTGTGCAAGTTCAACTTGCACTTGACCGGTTATTTTTATTTTAGAATTGCATTTTTGGAATCGGGGACCGTATCAATTTTTTATAATATATACAAAAATCCTTAGACCTGAACGACTTTTCCGTTATAAGTATAGTCCAGACGCTCCAGAAAGCAAATTCAGGGAGTTAGTTCAAAATTAAAATGTCAAGTAAACAACGATAATTTAGTACCTCCTTCAAAAATGTTATCTCCATCTTCTAAATTTTGAGGTCTTGCAAAATATCTTGAGAGTTTAGCTATTAAAATGGTTCAAAAGCGGTAGAACATCACATAAGAAAAATTGATAAAGCCCATGGTCTTATTATGCAGGATAGATCAAAGACAGTGAGGAACTTGGTTACTGCAACGGTATTGTCACATTCAAGCCTCGACGTTTCAACAGAGATTTTACATATAACAAAGTTGTCAGAACTATGGATGGAGCTAGCTATGTATATAGTGGGCGTATTTACCCTAGGGCCATGAGGGCCATGGCCCAGGGCGGCAGGCAGTAAGGGGCGGCACAAGCCACTTGAAAAAATATTTTCTTGACAGAAGAAAGTTGTAGTTTACCATTACAATTTGAAAACAACTGGTGCGTGTATCAGTGTGTACATGCGCAAAAAATGAACTAAATTCCTTAGAAACGGGTTTCCAAAATTCTACAAGGTGTCGACACAGACGTAGAGGTACTTTCCAGGCTCTACGATCACTCATCTCTTTCGTAAAAAATAAACGGGAATCTTTTGATGCTTTTGAAGAGGCTGGTAAAAAAAAATCCCCAGAAGAATACCGAAGCGACCATAAGTGAATCATTAAGAGGAAGAAACAAGACGATGTCTCGAGGGAGAAGTGTTGTTACAAGGACGTGACCATTTCAGGGTTAATACCTTCTTCCCTATATGCGACTAATTGTTGGACGAATTGAGGAGGCGCAAATCTTCGTATGACGCAATACACGCCAATTTTGCATTCTTATGCAAATTGGATACAATGTCTAAAGCGGAAGTTAGAGTTAACGCCATAAAACTCCGAAAATAATACCCAATTGATATTGCGGATGATTTACTAGAAGAATGTGTTCTTTTAAATCAATTCTTGACGTCACATGAAAACAAAATGAGTTTAAGGCAACTTAACCTATTTATTAAGCAAAAGGATTTGAAGAAAGCATTTCCATATACGGAAATAGCATTACGTATGTTCTTTAGGCACTACAGTGACAAACTGTACGTTCGTTTTCGGTATTCAAAAGAATAAAAAATTACCGGTCAAGTGCAAGTTGAACTTGCGCAATTAGTGTTCCGTACGTTGATTGCTTTTAAATTAAAAAATTTTGTTACAAAGGTATAAATAAAATGATCAGTGACTTTACAAAACACACCCTAAATGAATTTTTAACAAAGTTTGATTTCAATCTTTACTGAAATCTGATGACCTTGAATTTTTTTTTTTTATATATATACCAGTCAAATTATTAAAGGTAATGCACTCGTGATATTTTTCGTTCAATCTACACCCCGTGGAGAATATTCCAGAATTTTTTCAAAATTTTTTGATAAGTACTTTTCGAGATAAGGCGCGGGACAGCGATTTTTCGCGATTTTTTAAAAATGATACAAAGAAAAGTGCGCGCAAGTATTACATTATATATATATTTTTTACTCGTGTTTTCACAAGCTTTCATTTGACACCAAACTCGATGACCTAGTAAAAAATTTTTTTTTTTCACTTCCGATTTCACCCCCCAAAACTAACCCCTTAAGTCAAAATTTAACTCTCAGAACTACATGGCTCTGATAAGGCCATCAATTCCTATATTATTACCAAATTTCAACTTTCTATATCAAATAGTTTCGGAGAAACTCGGGTGTGACAGGCAGACAGACAGACAGACACCTAAGTGATCTTATAAGTGTTCCGTACGGAACACTAAAAATTATCTACGTTCCCGTATAAGCGAAGAAAGTTTGAACAGTTTAGCCATCCTTAACACAATCCGTTAATTATAACAGTGTTACTGACGAATTTGTCAACCAATTTGTGCATCACAAGAAAATGTAAATATTTACCATAATAAATGGTGTTTATTCTTTTGTATGGCCTTTTTACATTATTAGAAGATTTTTACCTTTTTTTGTTAACGTATAGGGCGGTAAACCTTAAAGACCCAGGGCGCCAAATCCTAAAGTACGCCACTGTATGTATAGAATGAACAGAACTTTCTCGAACTGAATCTCAAATTTGTAGTAAAAACTGAAAACATCGTGGTCCTCCCTTGCCAATAAAATACTGGTAAAAATGGAAACATAACGTCTTGATTGGATAAAAAATTTTTCTTTGCAAAATTAAATACAAAAGCGTAAAAAAGCAATTTATATCTGTAATCGGAAGAGTTTTATGTAAGTTTGCTGTACCTTTATCTTAAGTGATCAAAATTGTTTCTCTTAATTTACATAAAAACCAGATTCTGACATGATAATGCGGATAACAAAAAGTGAGATCGAACCTATTTAAAACACTCATGGTCGTCATCATTTACTGCATGCAACTGAACATAAATGGACACAACACAAAACGACAGAATACATTAATTTCTAGGTGAATTAAAAATTTTCTCTATTTTTATTGCGGATTATACAAGGAATAAATTTTATGCTTGACTTAGTATCTGCTTGTAATATGCAGTCCCGACAGGAAACAACACACATATTTACGAGCTAGCTCTGCCATTTTTACTCGAGTAATAAAACTCTGTCCTTCATTTCCTCTTGTGTAAAATCTGTCTGTTGGAACTAAAAGTTTTTCTAGTGTTTGCAAAACCTAACAAATTTAAATAAATGAGTACTTGGACTTGGATTTAAGGATGAAAGTTATGAATATTGTATTAGAGCCGTCATTAATATTAATGAATTATGTAAAGAGACTGTACTGAATATAATTCGTAAAATTTGTTCTGATTTCACGTCAATTTTTGGTGCACTCCTTGTGTAGATTTTATCTAATGTTCCTTATGAAATTTTGGACAGTAACATTTGGGATCCTCCTGGTGCCGTTCGTTCATTTATTTTTGAAATTTTCGATATTTTCGGTTTTTTCTCTGGTTCTTCTTAACTTTACCTTTAAATTAAATCCCAGTATTCTTCAGATGGCCGACAGCGAGGAGCATTTGGTGGATTTGCAGATACGAGAAGGAGACGGTAATCAGGCCGAAAACAATGTTAAAGTCCAATCAATGATTCGTAGCATGCTCATCATAAATGTCTGAATATAGTGTAATCTATCCGTCTATATCAGGGGTCGGCAACTTATGGCACGCGTGCCATCTCTGGCACGCCAAGCAATTTTGAATGGTACGCGTACCTATTGAAAGTTTACACATTAATTCTGTAATCTATGACATGTTTCGAAATTAAGTAAGTAATCGAAGACAGTATTACTTTAACGATACAAACAAAAACGATATATTATATAGGTCACTAGGTATTATTACCAAAAACTACAAAATATATATTTTGTAATTTATAATTTTACTGAATGCATTGGTTTGGCTTTAATTTCGGCAAGTATTAAAGACGGCAAGCCTCAAAATATAAGCCTAGGCAAAAACACAAATAAAAGTCCTCAATTCAGATCAAAAGAGCCCCTATAAGGCGGTTTTTGTTTGACTTGACTTCAATCATTCCGACGCGCGCCGCAACTCTTTTTATATTGCCGAACTTTAGTTTTTGTTAGATTTAACTTCTAGGCGGCCCTTTGATTGCAATGGGTGCGTTGTAGATAATAATTTTTGTTCTAAGAAATTTAATAAACGTAATTATTGGAATTTTCTGGAAACATTATTCTTCGATATATAGCAAGCGGCTACACGTTTAGATCATTTAGTACAGAAGTAACATCCGTTCTAGTCAATAGCCGTCGAAAAGTTTAAAAATTAAAATTACGTTGCGTTATGGCCGCGAAGAAACAGAAGGTAGACGTTCGATCATTTCAAACTTCATGGACAACAGATTACGGTTTTGTACAGCAAAACGATCGGGCTATTTGTGTCCTAAGTCGGGAAAGCGTAGTTTTCCGGACATCTAATGTTCAACGACATTTCCAGATAAAACATGAATCGTCATTTAAAAATAACGCTGATAAAAGGGAGGCAATACAAAGCGCAAGTAAACAATACGAGAAACAGTCAACATTCTTTAGCAAAGTTTTCCAAGGAAAAAAATCAGGTAACTGAATGCAGTTTCAAAATTGCACAATCGTTGGCACAAAAGGGTAGGCCGTTCACTGACGAAGAATTTATGAAGTAAAGGTTTTTGAGTAATGGCGAGATTTTATTCGACGACTTACCCAATAAGGATACAATATTTGCCAGGATTAGGGATATACCGGCATCAGCGCGGACCATCGAGAGACGAATTACCGAAATGACACAAAATGTCCAAAAACAGCAGAGAGACGCTATCAAACGGAGTTTTGTATTTAGTAAAGCATTGGATGAAAGTGTCGCCATTAATGGCATTGCCCGTCTGGCAATCGTTGCGCGATACTTCGATGATGGCAGTGTGTATGAAGAGCTGATTTGTCTACTTCCATTGCAGGGAACTACAAGAGGAGAGGATATATTTTCAGAATTTGTTAAACATTTTGAAAAGCGGAACATTGATTTACATAAAAAATTTTGCGTAACGACAGATGGCGCTCCTGCTATGATTGGGAGACATAAAGGATTTGTTTCCCTTCTTATTGAACGCATGGGTTGATCAGTTTTGAATTTTCATTGCATAATTCACCAAGAGAGTTTGTGCGCTAAAATCTCCGCTGGAAGTTTAAAATCCGTAATGGATAGTGTGGTTAAAATAGTTAACTACATTGTCGGTCGTTCTTCACTGATCCATAGACAATTTAAGGCGTTTCTGCAGGAATTAGAAAGTGCATATTCAGATATACCATTGCACAATAATGTGAGCTGGCTCAGCCGTGGTAAAGTGCTCTCTAGATTTGTGCAATGTCTGGGCGAAATTAAATCGTTCTTGTTGGAAAAAAATCAAGTGGATGCTTATCCTGAACTAGAAGATAAGAACTGGATCTGTATGTTAATGTTTCTTACTGATATTACAAACCATCTCAGTGAACTCAACTTAAAGTTACAAGGTTCAGGCAAAACAGTTCTGGATTTATACGAATCCTGGAAATCATTCAAATTAAAAGTAGATTTATTTATCAGCGATATTACTACAAACACATATAAATATTTTCCAAATTTAAAAAAACTTATATATCCAGTGTCGACGATAGTGCACTAATAGATGAAATTGTTAAATATATGACTAATTTAAAAGAGGAGTTTATCGAGAGGGATCAGGATTTTGATAAACATGGTCCTATGTTCGTTTTTTTAATCAAACCAGATTTAATGGATTTTTCCAGCAGTTGCTTTGACATATCTTTTTTCTCATGGATGGACATTAATGATTTTGATCTTCAATTCATTGAATTTAAAAGCTTCGAGTTATGGAACACGAAATTTGTAGAATTAAGAAGGGTATTAGAAGGTGACTGCCAGAACCATTCAAACGAGATACTCAGTTGTTGGATGAGTTCACCAGAGAAATTTATTTGTCTTAAGAAAGTAGCGTTTGCCATGCTTACAGCTTTCGGATCATCCTATATCTGTGAACAACTTTTTTCCCATATGAGAGTGACTTTAAACCCGTATCGAAGCAGGCTGACAACAGACAACTTGGAAGCATGTGTGACACTGAAAATAACCAGACATGAACCGGATATAAGAAAACTCTCTAAAGAACTTCAAGCACAGGGTTCACACTAGGTCCTAGGACTAGTATAATAAAATTATTTGTTAAATGTTAAAATTCTTTTGTAATTAAACCTTCTAAAAGCAATACTTTAAGTTAATTTAAGTTAATTTTTGTTATTTTAGTTGTAGTAAGTACCTATGTCGGCACGCAAAATTTTGTATGGATGAAAACTGGCACCCCTTAGTTAAAAGGTTGCCGACCCCTGGTCTATATTATTCTTCTTGTCAACATGTTAAGTATATTTAAACACTTAAAAACGTAGGTCTTCTGTCATCTGAAGTTATTTACGACATTCGCTCTATTATCTGCCTCGGTTATTTGTACATATGCAAGAAAGACATCGAACAACCTGGAATTTGGGTATAGCTTCATGTTTTAGAAGCCAGTACCGTCGAGTTTACAGGCAATAAAAATAATCGATAATTTTTGACGGATTGAGGTTACGTCATCTTTATGTTTAATTTTTGCAAGCGTCTTAAAATTGGATTATGCAATTTATATCTCCTATTCATACTTTATACCCTCGTCATGAAATATCTTTCTGTTTTTAAAAGTATTATATTTCAGTTCTCTATTTTAAAATTTTATTTATTGAGTTCTACGGTGCGACTTTTTACAGTTTTTATAATGCCTTATATGTAAATTTGATAAAGCTCTGTTAAGTGTGTATTGTAATTTCATTACAAACATTACACAAACTTCAAAAAACTAACAGACAGCAACTGTAAACTTTTCATAAAGTAAATTTACTCACGAAATAATCTAATAGCAACCTGAAAAATAAAAATAGGTGATATTAGACGTTGGATTTATGCAGAGGTAAATGTCCTTTACAAGTAATAACTAGGGTGTTTTACACATCATACACATTTAATATGTCCATAGTTTTCGTTAATTACCAAACCGGATGAAAAATTTTAAATTCTATTTTGACTTTTGAAATTGTCATTTAAAAATCAGACCGCCGACATTGAATTGACAGCCCATTGAATCGTATAAATATTCTTGACGTCGCGTTGATCACATGACTGCAAAGATCCATTGATCAGACTATAGTCGACCATGTTCTTCTAAATAGAGCAGCAGACTGTTTTTATGCACTCTTCTCCGTACACCTGGCCTTTAATTATACCTGTTGTTATGACAAAGCTATTTCGCACTCCGCATTGGCACATTGCTTGAGACGAAGAAGTAAAAGATAAAAAAAAAAAAAAAAAAACGGTCAAGTACAAGTTGGACTTGAGCAATTAGTGTTCCGTACCGTGATTGCTTTTAAAATAAAATAAAATTCTTACCTAGGCTAAGCTAATTAGGTCCCTGACATGTTAAGATGAAATATGTATTTTCAAGTTTTTTCTTAGTCCCTATAAAGTATAATTTGTTTTTTATGGGTCTAGCACACGTGCTACAGAGAAGTACCTAGAGCGCCCCAGGAGCGGCATGTGTGTGGAAAAAGCGATTCACGTTGTTTTTGAATCGCTGTAACTTAGTTATCGCATCTTAGCTACTTAATAGCCAATAAATCAGTCTAGCTCAATCTAGAACCTAGTAATAAAAGTGTAAAACAAATATTTACTACCTAAATCTTTGTTTAATTCTCGGTACAAGAACGACTCGTCATTCGGTTACAGTAAAGTACATTACAAAAACCTCCACCATACATCAAGAAACCTAGTTTTCATAGTTTTTTTTTATACTAGATAAATGATCAAACATAATGTACTCGTTATAATTTTCGCGATTTTTGGCGTTTTTAAAAAAATAATATAAAGAAAAGTGTTTCACACCCCACTCGATAATGTAGTAATTTTTTTTTTCACTTCCAATTTCACCCCCCAAAACTAATCCCTTAAGTCAAAATTTAACTTTCAAAACTACACGGAT
This sequence comes from Pachyrhynchus sulphureomaculatus, assembly GCA_019049505.1. Lineage (NCBI taxonomy): Eukaryota > Metazoa > Arthropoda > Insecta > Coleoptera > Curculionidae > Pachyrhynchus > Pachyrhynchus sulphureomaculatus. The sequence goes on along the minus strand of CM032456.1, from coordinate 34,873,843 downwards.
CTGTTTGGCCCATCAGTTACTGTATTTGTGCCAAATTTCAACTTTTTGTGTCGAATAGTTTCGGAGAAAATCGGATGTGACGGACGGACAGGCACCGAAGTGATCCCATAAGTGTTCCGTACGGAACGTTTTCGATGTGAGGAGAATCTCTCCTTTAATTGCAGCATAAAATTGCACACTGTGTAACGTCGAAAAAGTCTTGACATAAGTTTCCACGTCCAAAGCCATGCTGGCGTTTTTCTCCGTGATAAAGTCGCAGAAGTTTCTGAGTCGTTTTTTAATGGTTTTTTGCTGAGGTAACTTTTGTCACTTGTTGTTTTCAATTTCCTTTATATTAGCAATTTTCTTTTGATCTTCGCATCTTACTTAGGTTTTCAATGTTCACAAACTTACATCGCTCAATTGTGTATGAAGGTATTCACAATTTTCTGATGCAGTTTCGGCTCACGAAGATCACTTTTGACAGTTGTTAAAGTTTGTAAATGCCTTAACAGATTACGATTTTCAAGAAGTTTGTCAATTTTTTTTGTCTGCTTGATTCAATTTCAAGCGCAACTGATAACCAATTTTGATCGATAACAACTGTTAGATTTTAATGTATGGAAGTTCTAAATAAACAGAACATACTACCTAAAAAATATCGAGGGATTCTTTGGTCAAAATTTTGAAGGAAAACTTACACATGTTAGAGACTGTCTTCCAGCACGATGCTGAGTTTTCGGATTGCACACGCTTATTGTATTAGTAGCAAGGCGTGGGGTGGGTGGGCGGATCTTCATGGATGATCTCTTCCCAGATTAGTGAGAGGTACAACCCAGTGTCACGATTAAGGTTGTTGGGATGTTTAGATATTTCGATAGACTCAAGAATTTTTCTAAGATAGAAAATAGAATTTGTCGCAAGGACTTGATCAAAGAGAATCTGGTTTCCTGAATCATCCTGGTGTTCTACAAGTGCTGAAGTGGAAATGTTACGAGACGTACTGTCCTTTGATGTTCTTTAACTCTAGTAGACTTTTTTTACTCGTTTCGCCGATTTAGGTTTTACCACAGCTACATGGGATACTCCTGGGTGTTCGACGGGAATGTTATCTTTAATCGATTGAGGATGTTGTGAGAGTTAATGGCACTTAGAGAAATATTCTTAATGTATAGAAGGAGTACAATCTTAAGGCATTAAACTGCTTGACTTCTAGTCAGGGAGACACCTCACATGTATGTTTTTGAATGAAGAGTATTTGATCTCGTTGCTGGAAATTGTTTGATTGAAGAACGGAAGTAAGATACTTTAGTTCTGAATGAAGAAGATTTTACCTATTTGATCAAAATTGTACCAAACTGGCAATTAAACAAAATTACAGCAAAATTACGAATTTTTAATAGCATTTAATGCGGTTAAACAATGGTTATGTTATTTACTGTTAGAGAATCTAATAACAGTACACTGCAAACTTTAAAAATTGAGAAACACAAAAACTATAGCTTAAGTAATTCAATTTTATTATTACAAATGAACGAACAATAATGGATTTGCAATTTAAAAAATAAATTGAAATTTCTAATTGACTTTATTAATTGATAAAACAGTGAGGGAAGTAAGGATAATTGGCAACATTGAAGTAATATTACCGTAACTATCTTATCAGTTATTAACCCAATGTAACTACTACCAATTTTTTGTTTTGATCCCCATAGAATGAAAAGCAAAAGGCGATGGCTGCAACCAATGTAATGTTTCCTGTGTTTAACTGGTTTTTATGTGGTGCCAAAGAGGAAGATAGCAAATCGAGTAAGATTTTTATTGGTTAAAGTTCCGTCCAATCACTTGAATGCCCTGTATATCAGTAAGGACTGAAAAAAATATAAGTATTGGATATTTTCATAAACGAACTGGAAAATGCTGTTTAATGGTGTGCTTATATGTAGAGAGTGTCACTTAAAATATCCTAGTTGGCTTTGTAATCTATCAAAATTGACCAGTGACAAATCTTTTGTTATCATATTTGGCTTCCTCATAAAAAACTAAGTTTAGTACTGAAAGAATTTTTTTGGATGTACAATAGAAAATAGCGAATCAGGTGAGACAATTAAAAGAATATCCGGCTAGAATTATGACTCTGGCAGGGTTCTAAAAACGTATTTAAAATACGGTTGATTATCCATTATTTAACACTTCTTACATGTGTTCACGAATAATATTTTCTTATTTCGCAATATGTTTAGGGTTCTGGTTTTCTATATATTTTTATACTATTTTTTTTAAAACTCTTTCCACCACTTATCTGCTAATTTTAGTTATCAATGCGAAATCTCTTCCCGTCACTGTTCGGTTTGCTTTAAAACTTACTTCTCTATTTTTATTCATTGTACTTTTTGGCCTTTCATTACGTGATTTTTCTTTCATAGTTTAGTAAATTTTAGAATTTTCTATGGTAGGTTTTACAGTCCATCAATTAGATTTTACTTCTGTAGTAATAAGAAGAAACTATTTGTGAAGATTTGCAGGATTGCTTACTGAAGCTCTCCATATTTATCACTAAACAATAATTATGTTCGGAATGTGGAATCTTTGGCACAATGACACTACTCAGAATATAGCACCACTACACCAAACACTTTACTTTTGCACTCGACGCGTGTTTCGCTAACCAAGTTAGCTTCATCACAAGCGATGATTCATCATTCAATCATCGCTTCTGATGAAGCTAACATGGTTAGCGAAACGCGTGTCGAATGCAAAATAAAGTGTTTGGTATAGTGGTTATTCACCACCGTCAGAAAGTATTTGCCCACCTAGTTATTTTAATCCCAAGACAACAAGAACCCGGATAATATATATTTTTTTAATGTTCATGAATTATTATTTATTTTTACATTATTCACAGTGTAGAAAATCAGAAAAATATTCATGATTTTCCAGGATCTTTCTCATCTATGTGACCTCCTTTGTTTTTAATTACCGCTTTACAAAGTTTCGGCATTCTGTCCAGTAGTTTCTTCAGAGTTTCTTCGGTTATTTTAACCCATTCTGCTTGTAAAAGTTCCCACAAGTGATTTTCTGATGTTGGATTGAGTTTTCGAACACACCTGTCCAAATGGTCCCACAGCAATTCGATGGGGTTCAAGTTGGGTGATTGTGGAGGGCAAGTCATCACTTCTAGGACGTCATCGGCTTTCTATTGGACCAAAAGTTCTCTAATTTGTTTAGCAGAATGTTTAGGGTCATTGTCATGCTGAAAAATAAATTTCCCCTGAAAAATATATCTTCCAGAAGGAAGCATTTGAGTTAACAAAATTTCTTGATACTGTTCTTTTCGCATGATTCCTTCTATCCTAAAGATTTGCCAACTTTACAGTTGCCAAAACAACCCCAGACCATTACTGAACCTCCACCATGTTTTACTGTAGGCTTCCAACATCCTCTCCCCAGCTGACCGCCAGACGTAAACTCGTCGATTTGAACCGAAAATTTCGAATTTAGATTCATCGCTCCAAAGGACGGAATTCCGTTGTTCTGATGTCCAATTTTTATGCCTCGGGCCCATTCTAATCCTTAACGTTTATTCACTTGCCTAAGAAGGGGTTTCCTCACTGCAACTCTTCCGTGTAGTCCACCTTCTGCTCACCTGTTCTTCACGGTTGTCACGCTGATGGGGATGGGCCGCTTCAGGTTTACTTGAGCCGTGATTTTTGCTGCGGTTAGGCGGCGATTACGTCTGCTGGACATTGTTATAGCTCTGTCTTCAGCGGGAGTCGTTTTTCGAGTCCTTCCTGAACGTTTTTGGTTGGGAATTCCATGTCCCGCATATCACTCGACTCGAGTGACCATTTTGATGTCTCGAAATTATCGTTTTTGGTATTTTCACAAAACAATCGAGCATGTATTAATGACAAAGTACTGTTTGCGAAAGGTTAATTTCCAAAAGGCAATATTATTTATAGAATAGTTTTTATCATAAAATGTCACTAGGAATTTCCATAATCCCTACAAACTTGAAATGAGTTCTTACTTCAACTGGAATTCTCAAAAATCGCCTCAAAACGATTATCATGCAAAACTTGGAAATTTGTTCTAATTGGTTTTTAATTTGTGATTTCACCAAAAAGGCTTATCTAAACAATTTTATGATTGACACTTGTTAAGAACAATTAAATTTACCTAATACAATAAAAGGGTTTAATTAGGTATTAAATTTTGACAGTTACATTGATATTTCTAGGTGGGCAAATACTTTCTGACGGTAGTGTCTATATATTGAGTAAAGTCAATAGCTGCATACTTATTTTAATTTGAAATTTATGCATCACCAACTAGTAATGTTATAATTCATTTATTTTACTCGAGAATTCACGCACGTGATAACTTAATAAATTACCACCAAAATTAAACAAAATCCATATTTCGACAATTATCTCTTATCTCTCCCATATGATGAACCATTTCGGGACGAGCAAGTCAGCCGAGTTAGGTACGACAAAAAGGAGAGTAGAAATTAGCAATTTATTGTCGTTCGAAGAATAATATAGAAGTAAGATTCAAGGCGAAGAATAATATAGACTGACTGATCTCAATGCAATATTAAGAGTATACTAAAGCCAGCTAAATCATACATTTAATTAAACGTCGTATGACTTTTTCTTGGTACACAAAACGCCTGTGTAATTCAAAATTTGGTTTAAATGAGCGGTAACACCAGCATTTCCCCTAACTATTTTGAACTTAATTCGACATTGATTTATGATCCAATCACGTTAGCAATTAGCATTCGGTCTATTATTTTACTATTACATTTACTATGTAACGCTATATTTTTTTTCGGTTTAAGATTAATATGGCATCACAAAAATACTCAGGCCTCACTGCTACCATTCCAATCTGCGTATATTCATAGAACTACTTAAAAATAATTAAATAATAGTTTAAATTCGTTTAACTATATTACAAGATGAAAATTAATGGTTTAGAGGCAATGCGTATATGCTCTTCAATCTGTCAAAAAAGAATGTTTCCAAAGCGTCATTTTTCAATTACACAGCAAAGTATTATAATCGTATTAAAGATATATGTCGGAATGCGTAAAAGAAAAGGTTGTACATGGCTTCAAAGGTGCTATATATAATCGCTTTCATACCATAACTTTACGGTTAGAAAAAAAACTATGTGAAACATATGTAATATGATTACTTGCTTAATGTTTAATATATTCGATGTACAAATTAATTTGGTACCTTTTAAATCAGTATCTCAAAATTCAGTTTAAAATGCAAACTATTTTCATTCACTTTTATATCTGGAAGTACCAATTCTAAAGAAGCAGAATCATCACTTCATACTATTCACATAATCTCTAAATATGAGGCTGGATTAATAAGTCTGGTAAATTTCTATGAAATGGTAGGAAATTTTGTTAAGCAGCATGACTGTTGGTAAGCCTGATTCTTGTAACGGTTATGTTCAAAATTTCAAACAGATGGAATGCGTAACACGCAGCAACCATGACTTTCGATTCGTCTGTTTTATCATAGCCTACTAAGTCCGTAATGGAACTTGTTGATATCATATTATCGCATAATAAAACGGGTTATTTTCTGAAAATAATATTAAATCCAATTGGCGTTAGATAGTTCTGTTAGATGTATGTTGGCAAAAAACCTGTAATATGTAACTAGGTTAAATAAAAAATATGTTTTCCTATCTTAATTTCGGTGATATTGATCATTATTTAAAGAGAAAATTCTGTAACTGAATGTAGACCATAAAATTTTGTAGGAGTCACTTAGACACGCGAAAATGGCACAATAAATGGATAGTCTCAAATTCTTTCCAAAGTGAGATAAAATGAACAAAAACAATTGCTAATATATCCGCCATGGCCGCCAAAGTCTAAGAGTTTAAATTAGTTTTTGCCGGTCACCTGTCAAACAAATGTCAACTTGTGATACATCGTTGGAAAGAGAATTTTAAGGCGAATTGAAACTGATAAAAAAATATACAGGGTTCCGTTAAAAATAAGAAAGTTGTAATCACTTCCGGTCAAACCGGAAGTAGTTAAAAATATTTCTTAAGTGATAAAAAAGCCTAATAATGTCCCATTCTGTCATCTAAAAATGCATATATGTAACTTTCATATATGCAATAAAAAAATTATTTATATATATATATATATATATATATATATATATATATATATATATATATATATATATATATATATATATATATATATATATATATATATACAATCGACACTGTTTATAGTGAAACTCTATATAGTGAAAAAACTCTTTATAGTGCAATTTTTTCAAGACATAGAATGTTTTAATGAAATTTCATGTAAAAAGCCCTGCATATAGTGAATCTGTAAAATAGTAACACTCTATATAATAATATTTTAACCGGAATTTTATGTATAAATTTTTATGCATTTATTGAGATCTTGGCCATTTCGGGTTTCCCATTTTTATCTAACATTAGCACGAATTCCATTTTTGAAAAGGTTCTTAACGCGTTTATAACGCCTAATGGTTGGCAATAAATCAGTTAGATTTCTGTGAGAAACCCGGGAATAACCCATTTTATAGAAACCCAGGGAAAAACCCATTTTATAGTCGAGGCCTAGTAATTCGCAAATTCAGGTTCAGTTTCTTTTTGTTTAAGAATCAAGTAAGATGTCCGAGATAGTGTGTTTAAGTTTAGCTGAGAAAATTAAAGTTTTGGAGGAAGTTGATAAAGGCTGCAAAAAAATTGATGTTGCTGCAAAATTTGGTGTTTCTCCAAGTTGCGTCTCTCTGATAATAAAAAGTCGCGACAGTATCATCAAGAAACCTAGTGTTCCAAGCAGTCGAAAACGAGTACGGGTGAGTATTTACGAGGATGTAAATGAAGCAGTTTTACGATGGTTTCAACTGGCCCGTACGCATCAAAACGTACCAATATCGGGAAATTTAATAAAGCAACTGCGTTAATTTTCAAGCTAGTGAAGGGTGGTTGAGTGCCTGGAAGACTCGCAATTAAATTGTTTTCAAGACGGTGTCTGGCGAGAGTGCAAGTGTTAGTCAGGAGGACTGTGACATTTGGACTGAAACTGTTTTAAAAAGTGCATTGAAAAAGTACGAGCAATTGTGATGAAACCGGTTTGTTTTTTAAATGTTTGCCAAATAAAACTTTTGCTTTTAAAAGTGATAAATGTTTTGGTGTTAAAACAAGTAAAGAAATGGTGACACTTATGGTTGGAGCAAACATGGATGGCTCAGAAAAACTGAAATTACTGCTCATAGGTAAAAGCAAAAATCCCCGTTGTTTAAAAGGAGTTAAATCTTTGGAGTTAGATTACGCCAATAATAAAAAGGCATGGATGACTTCTGAGATTTTCGAAAGATGGATCAAAGAACTGGACACGAAAATGAAAAGCCAAAAGCGAAAGATTGTGATGTTTTATAGACAATTGTCCTGCACATCCAGTTACTGTAAGTAAAAAATTAAGAAAAAACTATCAAAAACTGCTTTTCTAAAGCAGGTTTTACTGAAAAAATTGACGAATGGGAAGAAGAAGACGAAATGGATCTCGCTACCTTAAAAAGGCAATGGGGTATTCTACAAAAAACTTCTACCGTCGACGCAGATTTTTTACTTGAAGATTTCTTAGAAATCGACAATGATGTTGGCACGACAGATCTCCCAACTGACGATATAAAAAGTATAGAAGATCATGAAGAAGAAACTGAAACCGGGGAATGTCCTGCTAAATTTAGTGAAAATGAAATAAGAAATGCATTTGACATTGTGCGAACTACTCTGAGGAGCCAGGAAAGTGTACCTGATTAAATCTTTATGCATTTGAATAAATGCGAGAATTTTGTTGAGCAACAATTATTTTTCAAAAGTAATGTTCAAAAGAAAATAACTGATTATTTTTCCTAGTACGTATGTACGTAGTATGTACATATGTATTAACAGATTTTGTATTAATCTTTTTATTTCGTATGTAGTACATACATACATAAAGTCCGTACGTTATATCTTTACACGTGCGTCATAGTTTTCAGGCAATATCCCAGACGACTATTATATTTTTTGTCTTTTTTTACCAATACCTACGATTTATTGGTGAAAAGAGACAAATAATATAATAGTCGTCTGTTATATGGCCTGAAAACTATGACGCACGGGTAAAAGATATAACGTATGGACTTTATGTATATATTTAGCCTTGTACATGCTATGTACTATTTAAACTTTCAAATGTTTAATAAAATCTTTTCTAATAATTCAATTTTACAATTTTTTTTTGTTGCTTATACCTTATAAAATACAAGTAAATGATTACCAATATAAAATACATACATAGCAATATATATGGATTTTTTTCTTTATATAGTGAAAAACTTTCTATAGTGAAATTTCGGTAACATTTTGGTCTTTCACTATATAGAGTGTCGACTATATATATATATATATATATATATATATATATATATATATATATATATATATATATATATATATATATATATATATATATATATATATATATATATAAGTAGAGGGCATTAAATAGTCTATAGTTTCAATAGAGATTGAGAAGTTTTCCTGGTTTTTAGTTACGATAATGCAATAGTAAAAACATATAAAGAGTTAAGAGGTTGGTGGAGGGATGACTTTGTAAATATCGTGCTATTCGTCCATTTAAGGATTCTTGGAGTTGAAGAATCTAAAAATTATGTTAATTTTTCATTACTTATAATTTTAATTAAAGCCTTTCCCCAGTTTACTTCTTTCTTCTAGTATCATGAAGTACCAATCATTTAAAATACCGAGTTGTAATGGTTGGATTGAGCTATTCTTTAGTGTGAGAAAGTTAATTTTAGTATTTATTTTAGAGTGTTTGTTAAGAAAGTACTAATTACTTTACCAATTTTTCACCTACGGTACTTCCAAACACAAAACGGAATGGTACATAAAACGGTATTTTCATTGTTTTAATATTGTTTTACAGGTGTGTAGGGGTAATAAAAGTTACTGCAACTAGTAGCTGCACGTCAAGCTGCCTTGATGTCCGAAAATCTAACGAGGAGATAAATTTAATTTCCGTGTTCTACATCTCGCTAAAAAAATATTTTTTTGCGCTTATTTTGTTTACCAGGAATTGAACTAAACCAATTTTTTTTAATATTCATCTCTACACCATTAAGTCAGAGATTTAATCGAATACATGTGCTTTTTCTATATGGTAGCATTTTATTTTACACCTAAACCTTTTTGTTGGACCGCTTTAGTCGGTGGTAATAAAGCTAACCATAGGTTACAGCACATAAAGAAGCCATAAGAATGGCAATAAACTCAGGTTAGTACCCCATAAAGGTAATAATTTATTAGCAGAATGTCTAATTTTAATCGCTTATGCTAGTGCAAAAGACGTTTCATAGTCATGTTATTTTTCGCAAATATACACTAAAACTATTTACTGATATATCTTCAATGCATGTTATCACTACTTTGGTTTAATTACACTAGAACTTACATACTATTTCATCCTAAACGATGGTTTAAGCATCCATTAAGTGCCGAGTCTTTATTAATTAAAAATTCATCTTCATTATCTGAAAAATATAGTGAATGAGCACTCCATCAGCAATATTTTCCCGCTTACACTCAAAGTATAGAAAGTCCAACACAATGGAAGTCCGCGCGCTACGCTCACCTCGTCACTCACTACCAAACGTTACACTCTACCTGGAGCGTCCCAGGCTGGCACTGGCAATATAGAGGACGTGCACGAAAATGTCCAGTATTTGGAACTACATAAAATTTTAATGCAATAGTTACTGACAAACTTTGTCCACTATAAAAAAAGTTTCTGATTGTAAATTTACGAACGCTAAACATTCATTTAACTAAAATCTTAAAAACATACGAATTAAAGCTACAATAGAAAAAATGCCATTTTTTTAAACCGATATATATTCCAACGACTGGCACAGACTTCACAATGTAACAAAAACTAAATAGGTAACCTCGTTTCTGACTACCATCTTATATTTTTGTGTTCGTTCTCGTATGATGAAAAATTTATATCTTCACAACGGCATGACATCTAATAGATTACGCTTATTGTTTTCGGAGGAAGACCTAGGGCTAGTCGGAGCTAATTTTAAAAATAATTATTTCAGGCGGAGAGACAAAAATAAAGGTTGTCACTCGTCAAAACACACATAATAATGTTACACCTGACATTTAGTTTATTTTGTGTATATGCAAACGATGATTCATGTTAGTTGTGGACTAATTATATATTTATACTACTTCCACCTGATTTTTGTTCTCTATCTTTTTAGGACACAAACGATGAGAGGCCTACACTGTCAATGTATCGGATATTAGGTATGACACATACTACTATCGTCAAGAATTAAGGGGAAATGCGCGCTCTACTATTATCTATTAAAGTACAAGGATGAATTGGAAAGTCCGCGGCTTCACCAAAAAATAATTATAATATTTTTATTATAGTACCGTCAATAAGTTCATACTTTCTTTGGTTTTTACAGTGTAAAATTTTGCTGTTGTAGAATTTGTGGTTTTTAGGTTAGAACGAGTTTAGTGAGACCAAGTGCAGCGTTTTTGGAAAAATGAAAAAAATTAAACAACGTGCGGTCATCAAGTACCAAAGGAGAGCCACGATGATATGAAAACAACACTAGGGGATCTGCTCCGTCAAATACCGCTGTTTAAAAATGGGTTGCAGAATTTAAACGTGGACGAGAGAGCATCGAAGATGATCCACGACGTATACGACTGAAGAAAACATCGGCAAAGTGTGTGATCTCATGTTGAAAGATCGTAGAATAACTATCAGGGAGATTGCAGACACTAAAGGCATCTCGTATGAACGAACACAAAACATCATTGCCAACGAACTCGAATTTTCTAAGGTTACCGCTAGGTGAGTTCCCAGATTGTTTTCAGTTGAACAAAAACGAATTCGACTCACGATTTCTCGCGACTGTTTCGAGATATTTGAGGCTGATCCACAAGATTTTTTAACAGGTTTGTGACAATGGACGAAACCTGGGTTCACTACTATCTGGTGAACCGACCCCAAAGAAAACAAAGGCAATTCTGTCAGCTGGAAAAGTGATGGCGTCAGTTTTTTGGGATGCTAAATGTATTATTATGGTGGACTACCTTCCAAAAGGCGAAATAATAAACTCGACTTACTATTGCACTCTTTTGCGTCAAGAAATTAAGAAGAAACGCCCAGGATTACTGAGAAAGAAAGTTTTGTTCCATCAGGACAACGCTCGCATTCACACGTCTGTTTAATCTATGGCTCAAATTCGTGATTGTGGTTTCGAATTTTTGCCCCAGCCGGCTTATTCTCCTGATTTGACACCTTCGGACTTTCACTGTTTCCAAATGAAGAAGTCGAAGCTGCAGTTAACCAGTATGAAGACCTTGAGGAATCTTTTTTCCAAACAGGTGTGAAAACCTTGGAAAGCAGATGGAAGAAGTGCATAGAGCTAGGTGGAGATTATTGAAAAATAAAAATATTTTTGTAGGTATTTTATTTCGTTTTCTTGACTAGGCCGCGAACTTTTTAATCCATCCTCACATTTGCTTTTTAGATTGATAGGACTCCTACTGGGATCTTACCTGTGAGCGGAGCCTACTATGTTTATTATTAAGATGGCCGAAATATGAGTGCAGATTTAAATTTGTAACGTGTGAAACATAGGGAGTGAGACAATATTTTTCAAAAATATTATTAACAATTGGCAATATTTGCAACTGGGCCGGTACAAATCCTGCTCAAGGTGAAAAACTTTTAAAATCAAATCTTTTCCTTGGGCATGGAATAATCGATGACAAAACTGTCGCGCCCAATATAACGAAAATTCAAACTGCAAGTATATCCACGGCATAATCGCGTGTTTGAGATAAATAGCACATTCAACAGTAGGATCGAGGAAATTTTATGTACGAAACGCTCTTGTAAAGCCGCTGAAGGTGAAATATGCAAACATATCCTCGCAACTCTGCTGTATTGTTACCGGTAACATTCTAACCTATAAATGTCTAATATTCACATTTCAATTTTTAGTATAAAAATTATTTTTTTAACGCATTTTTAAAGATGGAGTATCTGAAACGCAAAGAATATATTTAATTCCAAAATATTTATACAAATTTTGATTTCAGACAACAGATGGTGCATCAATACAGTTTGTGCTATAAAGATTTGATACTGCGCCATTTTGTTGTGTCATCAACAAGTGTCAGGCGCGCACGAGTGTGTGTATAGTGGTGTGTTGTGTTCAATATGTCGAAATTTATACCGAACAAAGAGCATTCGCGGACAGCATTAATTTTTTGTTTTCATTTGAAGAATACTGCTGTTGAATCATACCGATTACTTCGAGAAGCTTATGGTGAACATGCTCCATCGCAAGATACATGTGAACGATGGTTTCGGCGTTTCAAAAGTGGTGACTTCGATGTTGCAGACAAGGAACGTGGAAAACCGCCAAAAAAAATACGAAGATGTGGAATTGCAAGCATTGTTGGACGAAGATGATTCGCAAACAAAAAAAAACAACGCGCCGAGCAATAGGGCATTAGTCAACAAGCTGTTTCCAATCGGCTACGAGAGATGGGAAAGATTCAGAAGACCGGTAGATGGATACCATATGAGTTGAACGACAGGCAAATAGAAAGCGCAAAAATACCTGTGACATTTTGCTCGCTCGGTACAATCATATAGTTACAGGGGATGAAAAGTGGATTTATTTTGACAATTCCAAGCGCAAAAAATCATGGGTAGACTCAGGCGCACCATCCACATCGACCGCAAGACCGAATCGCTTTGGCAGAAAGACGATGCTCTGTGTTTGGTGGGACCGGAGGGGTGTGGTCTATTATGAGCTGTTAAAACCTGGGGAAATGGTTAATACTAAACGTTACCAACAATTGACCGATCTAAACCGTTCGCTGCTTGAAAAAAGGCCAGAATACCGAAAGAGGCAACACAAAGTCATTTTTCTTCATGACAATGCTCCATCACATACGGCAAAACCAGTTCGCGACACGTTGAAAGCACTCAGCTGAGAAGATCTACCCCGTCCGGCTTACTCACCAGACTTGGCTCCTTCCGATTACCACTTGTTTGCATCGATGGGTCACGCACTTGCTGAGCAGCGCTTTGGTTCGTACGAAGATGTGAAAAAATGGCTCGATGAATGATTCGCAGCAAAAGGGAAAGATTTTTACTGGCGTAGTATTCACAAATTGCCCGAAAGATGGGAAAAATGTATAACAAGCGATGGAGCATACTTTGAATAAAGCACTTTTTATCATTCTTCGGAATTTAACATGTTTTTTTAGAAAAAAAATCCGCATTTCATACTTGTACACCTGGTATATTTTTTTTTTTATGGGTCTAGCTCACGTGCTGCAGGAAGTCCCTAAAGCGCTCCAGGAGCGGCACGAGTGCGGAAAAAGCGATTCACGTTGTTCTTGAATCGCTGTAAATTGTACTCAGTGGGAAACACAGCGCTGGGCAAATTAATGAATATAAAATAACTGAGAGAGTATTTTATCAAAATAAAATGTTCCCTAATAAAGAATTTTTGTTTGACATACGTACACAAATTACAAAAAAAAAACAAATGATTCCTCAAAAATAAATATTTTTACTTATCTGGAAGAATGTAATCTTTTTAAAGGGTTTAGAACAAACAAGCATTAATTGCGATTTTTCGTTCGATTAGGAGAACTTTTTTCCACACTGTCAGCCTGTCGACTTTTTCCACTTACCCAAATGCGTTAGTAATATTTAAAAACAATTAAATCCTCTTGCAACCGACTTTCACAATTGTGAACACAACATAAAAGTTTTTTTTTAGTTTTTCACGAAAAGTAAAAATTTTATTTTTAAGAAAATTTGTAATACTAATTTACACAGACATTCCTGAAAGAGTCGCGAGATGTCGGTCGTACTGAATAGGTAAGATGCCAATATAACAGCTAACAACAATTTTTATGACATTTGTTTTATTAGGTTAGAAACAAAAGCATGTTTTTTATTTGTGAAAATTTCTCGTCGACGATTTTTAAAATGAATCTATTTAGAAGTTTGGCAAGAAGTAAAACACTACTTAAATTTCCACTATTTTTTTTTTATATTTTTAACACGATGACATGTTTCGCTGTACGACAGCTTCTTCAGATAGTTTGTTACAAAATAAACTGTCGTACAGTGAAACATGTCATAGTGTTAAAAATAAAAAAAATTTAGTGGAAATTTAAGTAGTGTTTTACTTCTTGTGGAACTTCTAGTTATGGATTTCCACCAAGTATCGGCTTAATCAATTCAAGTATTAATATATTTGTTGAATAATAAATTTGTATTAAGTTAAAAATCTTAGAATATTTAGCAACAACATACGTTTTCAAGTGGTACAAAATGTTTAAAGAAGGTAGAAAAGCAGCTGAAGATGAAATGCGGTTTGGACGACCATTCACTGCAACCACAGAAGAAAACATTGCAAAATCAAGAATCTTGTACGCAGTAAACACTGTCTAAGTATTTAATTGCATATTGAAATATCTTTTGGACCCTTACAACAGATTTTTAAGAATGATTTTGGGCTTGTCTCGTGTGCCATCTCGCCTTGTTCCAAACCAACTGAATTCACTTAAAAAAACATCGTCGTGCTGCGAAGGCTAAAGAGATTGGATGATTATTCTTTGAAATGCATAATCATCGATGATGAGTCGTGGATCTTTCATCAGATCCGGAAACAGCACAACAATCAGGTGAATATCATACAAAAGGTGAACCAAAACCGAAACCATAAATTAATGGATAAATGAAGAAAAAAAAAGCTTGCGTTTATTTTTGAACATCCTAGTATGTCGGAATTTATATGGTATAGTTCAAGCTAGTATAATAAAGAGTGCATAAATAATGCATTAGTTCTAAAGCAAAATAAGATAACCCAAAATGTGGTGGCAACAAACGTGCCGACAAAAGTACAACACGCATGGGCTATTGTTCTTTCAGCAGCAACAAGTAGGATTGCGCGAGCGTCGATAATCTCGTACCTCTGTTAGATTCAAATGTTATTCTTATTTACACGTACATACGAGGGTTGTATGAAAAGTACCTGACCTTGACAAGAAAAAAACATTTTTATGTGTAAAATTTATTTTATTTTTAGGTCGAAACACCTAGTCCATCGTTTGTCTATCTTTTGTATCCCATCTAAAAAATACGATTTCTCCAACCTTTCAAAATAGGCGTTTTTTTCCGCCACTGGGGGCTAAATCTGGCGAGTATGGTGGATGCTGAAACAATTCGTATCTTAACTCATGGGATTTTGCAATCGCGATAACACTAGTGAGCACGCGTGCATTGTCTTGATGAAAGAGAATTTTTATTTGCCAAGTGCGGATGTTTTTCTTTCATAGCATGGTTGAAACGATCCAATAAGTTGACATAATACTCCCCATTAATCGTTTTGCCGTTTTCAAGGTAACAGACGTGGATTATGCCGCATGTATCTTAAAACATTCAAACACACGTGATCAATCGCGGCACCCATCTTGCAGAAAGCTTTCTCATATCCAAATGAGGTGTTAAAATCCTCTGCACCCGTTCAATTGAGATGCTCACAGTCTCAACAATCTCAAGCACTTTTATTCTCCGATTATGTATCACTATATCGTGGATTTTTTCAACAATTTCTGATGTTAGTTGAGTTTCGGGGAGTTGAGTTTCGGATCGCGATGTGTGTACACGTGAATCGAACGCCCGGCAATGGTCAATTCGTTCAACGAGCATTATTACGGTAGTGTTTCGATATATTTAACTATTTTGTCGATTGCAAACGAGAGGAACTAGAAATAAAGCAGAGTGTAGTGTTAGATTACGACAGTAAGTAAAACAATTTGGAGATTTATGAGAAAAATTTTGTGAAATTGTATGAAGCTAATGAAGCGACAACCTTGATCATTTTATTGTTTACGGTGATAAGAATGCACTATGTAGGAATCACTGAAACAGAGAGAAAAGGAAATGGATGCAAAAAATTAGAAGGAAAAGCATACAAAAAACAACATAGAGACGTAATACCGGAATAAAATACAGAACATACATACAGAAGAAAGTAATACAGAAGAAACAAAAGAGGCAATCGGCAATTTAAACAGGATGGAAGGATATAGAAGGAAATATGGAAAAGACAGATATAGAATAACTCAATTCCACGGGCCTTACACTCCTAAGAAGGGGTAGAAAGGCATAAGGATTAAGTAAGTTCTGATGTGGTGTCCGATATTTTATGGTCCATAACGAAGGTGGAGAGTCCCCATAAACTTCACCGAGTTCCGCTTTTATCTCAGCATTACTTTTCTCTTTCAAAAACAAATATTTTATCACTGCTCGATATTCAGTTTCTTCCACTGCTGTAAAATCACAAAAGTTGTTCTATTTAAAACTCATGCAGCAGTTTGACAGGATTCTTGTAAAAGGTTATGTTTACGAACATTTTTTTTAATAGTAGTAGCGCCATTTCTGGCCGGGGCCAGTCACTTATCATACAACCCTCGTATACAAATTGGCCCCAAAATACTATGAGCAGATTTGTATGACAAACATCATTTATAATATTGTTGTTGCAAGGATATCATGATCTGATTTACCGCGTAAAACACTTTTATGCTTGTATAATTTTACTCAGTATTTTACTGCACCCAGAATTTTTAGGAAAACCCAAATTGTAATAAAACAGAAGATGACCTCTTTGAAATAACATCACCATCGGTTGCGACATGATCTGACAACATTGTATCTTTCAAAATAATTTCAAAATTTAGGACCCTTCGCCTTATGACCGCAACTAAATTTTCAGATGTTTGTTGTTTTCTAAATACCCTGTATTTATTATGAATATAATAATAAGATAATACAATTCCAGCGTGACTAGAAATAAGATTCTTATCTCGAATCAGTTCAAATTTTTGTATTTAATTCAATAGACGAGTCCTTGACCTCTACAATGAAGTTGTGCAAGATTGCGCGACCCCGTGCGTAATTTAAGACACCTCAGAATTAAATAGAAACTATAAGTGTTTTTATGACAAGTACCATTTTATTGTTTACTAATACTGTCGACCTTGATACGTTCGAATAATAGAGTTCTTTGTTAAGAAACTCGGCTATGCATGTTTAATAATAATAACAATATAAACTATACACGATGTGTCTAATTTATTCGGAAATTATTTTGAATTTCCATATCCTTGTTGTAATTGTTGCAAAAATTAATGCTCTGAAATGAAAACAGTTAAAATTTTTACTGATCGACCACTTTTGAGATAAACTGTTTTATTAATTTAGACTATTTACCCTTATCGCCAGGGGTTTTGAGCTCTCATTAAACAAACAGGCTGCAATTTGTGACATAGGTAGTTTTTTGGACGTAGGATACGATAAAAAGTTTGATGTACGCTAAGCCCACAAAATCCAAAATACAATCAAATTTCGGTAATATCGCGAAAAATAAATAACCGGTCAAGTGCAAGTTGAAACTGCGTAATTAGTGTTCCGTATGTTGATTGCTTCTAAAATAAAAATTTTTGTTACGGAGGTATAAAATGACAGTGACTTTACAACACACCCCAAATGAGTTTTCAACAAAGTTTGTTTCCGATCTTTACTGAAAATTGATGACCTTGAAATTTTTGTTTTTTTATATACCAGATAAATTATTAAAGGTAATGCACTCGTGATAATTTTCGTTCAATCTACACCCCGTGGAGAATATTCCAGAATTTTTTCAAAATTTTTGGATCAGTACGAAATAGAGGGGGGGACAGCGATTTTTCGCGATTTTTTCAAAATAATACAAAAAGCGTGCGCATGTAAGACATTTTATATATTTTTGAATTCGTGTTTTTACAAGCTTTTATTTGACACCCCGTTCGATGACCTAGTAAAAAAAAATTTAAATTTCAAAAATACACGGCTCTGATGAGGCCATCAATTTCTATATTAGTACCAAATTTCAATTTTCTACGTCAAATAGTTTCGGAGAAAATCGAGTGTGACAGATAGACAGACACAGAAATGATCTTATAAGTGTTCCGTATGGAACACTAAAAAGATATTAAATAAAAATGTTTTATTTGACACCCCGTTCGATGACCTAGTAAAAAAAATTAAATTTCAAAAATACACGGCTCTGATGAGGCCATCAATTTCTATATTACTACCAAATTTCAATTTTCTACGTCAAATAGTTTCGGAGAAAATCGAGTGTGACAGATAGACAGACAGAGAGACACAGAAATGATCTTATAAGTGTTCCGTATGGAACACTAAAAAGATATTAAATAAAAATGTTTCAATTTTTAAATTATTTTAAAATTTCGATGTTTTCTTGTGTATTGCGAAGATTTAAGTCCAAAATAAATTCCTTAGCAGTTAGCGACATGCAGTTTGAGCAGGGTTGTACAAAAGGACATTCTTTAGCATGTGTTGTAGCAGAGAATGTGCGAGGAAAGCTCGTTTTTGTGTAAGAATGTCTCAATTATTCATTTATTTTAAAATTTCGATGTTTTCGTGTGTATTGCGAAGACTCAAACTCCAAAAAAAAAATCCTTAGCAGTTAGCGACATGCAGTTTGAGCAGGGTTGTACAAAAGGACATTCTTTAGCATGTGTTGTAGCAGAGAATGTACGAGGAAAGCTCGTTTTTGTGTAAAAATGTCTCAATTATTCATTTATTTTAAAATTTCGATGTTTTCGTGTGTATTGCGAAGACTCAAATTCCAAAAAAAAAATCCTTAGCAGTTAGCGACATGCAGTTTTAACAGGGTTATAAAAAAACGACATTCTTTAACGTGTGTTGTAGCAGAGAATGTGCGAGGATAGCTCGTTTTGTGTTTCAATTAATCATTAATTTTAAAATTTCGATGTTTTCGTGTATATCGCGAAAACTCAAACTCCAAAAAAAAATCCTTAGCAGTTAGCGACATGCAGGGTTATAAAAAAGGACATTCTGTAACATGTGTCGTAGCAGAGAATGTGCGAGGAAAGCTCGTTTTTGTATAAAAATGGAAGGCTCATTCTTGTTTGTGTCAATTTTTAAATTATTTTAAATTTTCGATGTTTTAGTGTGTATTGCGAAGACTTAAAGTCCAAAAAAAAATTCCTTAGCAGTGAGCAACATGCAGTTTGAACAGGGTTATATGAATGGACATGTGTTGTAGCAGAGAATGTGCGAGGAAAGCTCGTCTTTGTATAAAAATATATCAAATTTTAAATTATTCGGATAGGTGATTCAAAAAGTGTGGCGCGCCAAACAGTCTTTAGTCTCTTTGGAAGTCTACGCGCACCACTCGAAAATTAATCAATATTACTTGTTTTCAGAGTGTAACAAAAATTAAAAGATAGCTTTTTAAAGAGGATACTAGAGGTTTTTATTTTTGTTGCTTTATAATTCGTAAAACTTAAAACGAAATTTTAGTTTGCTTGTTTTCAAGGGGCATAGTGTAAATTACAAATACATATTTAATAAAACATAGTAACGAAAAAAAAATTCCTGTGCACTTATCATTATTATACCTAAAGTTTTAATATGAGAATAATTAAAAATACCCACATTGTCTGTGTTATTTAAAAATTGAGTTTTAAAATATGAAAATTTGCCTGCTGAAGTGCGCCGCACATACACGTATTTGAACGATCTACGCGGCCAAAAGTCAAAAAAAATCAAAACACAAAATATTGCCAGGTAACCGCCTACCAGAGACAGAGGACCCTTCCGAGAACAAAAGACAACCGCTTCCAACCCCACCCCTGCAGTCTTACCTGTTTTATGTCAGTAGGAATTCGATCCTGTTACCTCGTGTACGTTATCAGTTCTCGGCGCTCTTAAAAATCGTAATTGTGAAAGTGGAATTTTATGTCTAGAAGTTCTAAAGTAGTGGAAAAAGTGATGGATTCTCAAAGTACAGGTATGAACTATGTTATTTCATAAAACTTTTATCATTTACTTATTTGTGAGTCAACATAAGGGACGGTAAAGAAAGGTCTTTTAAACGAGTATTATTTTGTAAAAAAATGTTTTACTGTCGTTTTCACACTTCTCTGTTAGATCCGGCTATAATTTAGATAATATTCTAAAGTTGGTAGTTTCAGTAAATCAAAAAACTGGCCCCTGATAAGATACATTTTGGGACTTTGAAAATTATGGTCAAAATTGTGAGAAAAAATAGATTTTGATTTTATCAATTTTAACTTAACGATTCTTCGTTGTAGGTTCACTTGGTACATCGGGAATGAAGGTTGTGACCCGGAAATACTTGTTTGACAGCATGATAAAGGAAAATTTACCTTATTTGGAAGACAAACTAATTTGCTTGAAAGAACAACATTTGTCAACTGAAGGATATACAGAGCAAATACAAACCTTAAAAAGGAATTTTTTCTCATTTTAAATCTGAAGTTAAACGTAGATGGATCAAAGCCCATAATAAGGAAGACATATTTGTTCAATACAATAGTTTATGGCTAGAAGGAACCTTTGAAATTCCAGTGGTTGACAGTCTGCAAAATCGATCTGGTCGACCAAGCAAACCTTTTGAACAATTGAGCGAGAGAAGTAAAAGAAGAAAGACGGAGGAGCTTCGCTCTACCTTTGAAGAGGAGGTGATAGTGCATGCCGTGCAAGGTAAGTTGAGAAAAATGGGGAAGCGAGATGCTTCAAATATACTCAAAGAAATCATCACTACACCAACTCGGGCAACGAAATATAAAAAGGTGTATTATCGCACAAAATCATCAAAAAATAAAAGTAGCCCTTTGACTGTAAGGAAGCAATCCAAACGTACATAGACGCAGATCTAACAAGAGAACAGTATGAAATCATAAGAAGGACGAACAAACATATTTTTTCGTGTTATAGCCTCCTACAAAAGGAAAAAAAGTGTTACCAGCCACCAGAAGCGTGCAAGATAACTAGCACTAGTGCGGAAGCTCAATTACAGCCCTTGGTGGATCTTACTGTTACACGATTGTCCGACTACCTGCAAACATTAAATGAACAAAAACGGAATACCCTAACGATGATTCATAAATGGTGTTGCGACGGATCACAACAATCCCAATACAAACAAAAGTTTGACCGTGATGCGGATTCGGATAGCAATATATTTCATAGTTGCTTCGTGCCTCTAAAATTAGTGTGTGGAAACAATAATGAAAAAAGCGTGTGGGAGAATCCGACTCCGTCTTCTCCGCGTTTTTGTCGGTCAATAAGATTTCGTTTTATCAAAGAGAGTATTGATGTCACAGAACAAGAAATTAACTACGTGAATAAATCAGTTGATTCTCTCATTCCTACTGAGGTTGATTTGGATGAAAAAAAGTTTATAGTCAAACACAAATTTATCATGACAATGGTGGATGGAAAAGTGTGTAATGCCGCCACTGGAACCACAGCAACAAGCCGGTGCTGTATTTGTGGTGCAACCACAAAGGATTTTAACCGATTGGATATAACAAAAGAAGTTAATCCAGAGGCAGTACAATTCGATCTCTCAGTATTACATGCCAGGATAAGCTTATTTGAGAGTGTCCTACATCTGGCTTATAAACTGCCAGTAAAAAAATATAGAGAAAGAAAAACAGAGGCTGAAAAGGAACTCGGGAAAGAGAAGGAAACTTGAAATCCAGACCCGGTTTCGCAATGAAAACGGATTATTGGTCGATATGCCAAAGGCAAATTTTGGAAACACTAATGATGGGAATACCAGTCGAAGATTTTTTGAAGACCCGAAATTGGCAGCAGAAATAACGGGCCTTAGCTATGACCTGTTATATAGGGTAAAAGTAATTTTGGAGCGGACATAAAGTCGACCCAGAAAAATATATGCATCAGAAACTGCTCGTCTATATGTGGACCTCTACCCGTAGCATCCCATGACACCCACGATGCACAAGATACTTGTTCATGGCGCAGAGATAATAAAAAATGATTTGTTATCAATTGGGCAGTTGTCCGAAGAAGCCGCAGAGGCAAGGAACGAGCACTTTTGGTCTTACCGACAAGATTTTGCCCGAAAGTTTTCACGAGAAAACTGCAACAGGGACATTTTTAATCATTTACTTTTAAGTTCCGATCAGTTGGTGAGCAGTATGAGGCGAATAAAGAGGATAAAGTCACATTCATTCCTACCAGAGACGCTCCTGCCTGCAGAGCCGAATCCACTGTGTTCTTCTGGAAGTGAAGATGAAAATACGTTTGTGGACGACAAAATATGATTGTTTATAGTGTATTTTTAACCCTCGATGCAAAAGAGGGGTGTTATAAGTTTAAATTTTACATTTATTTTGTAAATAAATGTTTTCATTTAAAATATTTTTTTTTTTGTAAAATTAAGTTTCGTTTTTTTATTTTTTATTACAAATTAAGTAATTTTATGCAAAGTAACTGATTAATTTAACTTGGTAATATAATTTAGCATACAATAGAACCGAAAAATAATTTTGGCCGCGTAGATCGTTCAAATACCCCTATGTGCGCCGCCGGAAATCTTACGTTCAAACAGCACGAAATGGTCAAAAAAAAACCGGACAATTTTTTTTAGCTACTGTTAAAAGCATACTTGATATTAAAAAATCATTAAAAACTTAAAAAAAACTTTTTCCTTTCTTGTAATTTTTCTCTTAAAAAAATCACTCCAATTGACACAGTCTAATCACATAACGAGGTCTGTTTTAGATGGACTCCAAGAAGACGATCCGACCAAGTAAGATCTCTTCTTGATATGGGTATGTATGAGCCAAATCAGGTCGCGCAGGATCGAGATGGTTGGAGAATGACTGTTGAGGCAGCAACTGCACAGTATCACCGATACTCTTATTGAGGTGAAAGGATTGAGAGAGAGAGAATCTCAAAAATCATTAACAAAAATGTCTGGTTGCTTCGGTTTGGCGCCAGACGATAATCAAAGTTCATCTACGTCGTTTTTAGGATGGTGACCGCTTAGAAAAGTCGAATGCTGTTATTACGATAGGCAGTTTATCTATGGATAGTAGTTGTTGTAGAAGTCAGTACTATACTACTGTTTAAAAAGTGGCATAACATAAGAATGTATGTTTTGCGCACTTAGACAACGCTAACGTTTATTACACATCCCCGATAATATGGCCATAAGTGAGCGAAATGAACGATGAGAAAAAAAACTAAAAATAACACATAGAATGAGAGTAGGATGGAAAAGTTGGAAGAAAACTTTTAGTGCTTGTTGTGACCTTGGAGTTAATGGAAGTATCCATCAGCTGTAAGTACTTTGTTGTCAATTTTATAAGTATCCTTTCAATTATATGAGGTAAAACAGATAATGGGTGAAACCAACAAAATTTTGCACTAAAAAAAGTGGTATAATTTGCGAAAATGTATTTTATCCACCTTGTATATTGTACATCTAAATATGTGACAGTTGCTTCTAGGACCATTTCCAATTAAAAATAAATAATTTTTTCATAACAATATGATCTAATGAAAAATATGTTGTATGTTTATGGGGCTTTTATAGTTCTTATATACAGCACACACATGGCAGCCATAAAAAAAATACAATAACATAATTTATTGCTAGTCATTAATAGCTAGCTTATTGTATTACAAAAGAAAAATAATTTGAAAACAAGATATTAGAATTAACATTTATTATAATTATGAAATCATGTTTTTATAGACAGTGTTAACAACAACAATTAATAATAAATAATTTATTGGAGATGCCAATAAAAATTAATATTGTTTAATAGAGAGTAAGAAGTCCATACAGAGTGAAGGAGCTTACAAATTGACTGATGTCAAAGATTTCGTTAGTAAACGCGATTATAGCTCATGCATAGAGTTTATTTTTTACGATATGCGTGCGCTACTTGGATTTTCTATAACAGTATTCAAATTTAGTAATTAAATGTTTAATTCCCACTCGTTCAAATTCCCTACACGGATCTTAATTTCATTATAACTTGTTGCGTTGCCTTCTGTATATTCTCTATTTAAATGAAAACCATAATTTACATCTTTAAGCTGATTTTGGAGTTTTTCCTTTCAACCTTAGGTAGTTTTGGCTGTGTAGTAATTTTTTTAATTTAATCATTCTTATCGGGCTACATTAGAACCATATTCCGGTCATAGTTAACTACCGTCAATCATCGCTCCTGATGAAGCTAACATGATTAGCGAAACGCGCGTCGAGTGCAAAAATAAAGTGTTTGGTGTAGTGGTGATATATACTGAGTAGTATCATTGTGCTAAAGATTCCACATTCCCAACTTAGTACCGTAGTCATAGCAGATAGAAGGGTTTATAGATTTTTCTATATACAGCATAGGAATAGTGTGGTTGGTAGATGTATCCTGATATCGATATTTTATCTTATCTATTAATTTAGTTATGTTTTTAACTTTAACAATGTTTTTGGACGTACCCTCATTGTCTGGATTTATTTTCAACTAACGTATAAAATAGGCCTCAGTTTCGGAGATAACTTCTTCACCGAAGCCAAATCTCTTTCCTATTATCATTTTTTTTGAGGTCTGCGAATAGATCATAGTCGCTGGGGGCCAAATCTGGAGAATATGGTGGACGAGGAAGCAATTCGAACTTCAATTTATGTAAATTTGCCATCGTAACCATTGACTTGTGACACAGTGCATTGTCTTGATGAAAAAGGACTTTTTTCTTGTACATTTGGGGCCGTTTCTTTGCGATTTCTGCCTTCAAACGCGCCAATAACTTTATATAATATTCGCTATTGATGGTTTTTTCCTTCTCAGCATATTAGATGAAAATAATTCCATGCGCATCCTAAAATACAGAGGCTAAAACCTTCCCAGCCGACTGTTGTGTATTTGGTCACTTAGAGCAGCTTTCAGCGGCCGCTGCCCACTTAGCTGAGCGCCCATTTGATTCCGGTGGTAGGTCCATGTTTCATCTACTGTCACATATCGAATGAAAAAATTCTTTTTATTGCGCTTAAACAGGTCCAAACATCGTTCAGAATCATCAACACGTTGTTGTTTTTGGCTCACTGTGAGCAAACGCGGTACCCATTTCGAACAGAGCTTTCTCATGTCCAAATATTGATGCAAAATATGACCAACACGTTCTTTTGATATCTTTAGGGTGTCAGCTATCTCACGCAATTTCACTTTATGGTCATCCAAAACAATTTTGTGGATTGTTTTATGTTTGTCGGTGTAACCACCTCATTTAGGCGTCCAGAGCGTTCAGCATCATTTGTATCTGTACGACCGCGTTTAAATTCAGCATACCAGTGAATGATGAGTGATTTTCCAGGAGCAGAATCCCCGTAACACTTATTAAGCCATTGCTTTGCTTGAACGGTATTTTTTCCCATCAAAAAACAGTGTTTAATCAACACACGAAATTCGATTTTTTCCATTGTTTTGAAAATATCAAAAGTAGCGTCACTAAAACCACTGTAACTTGTAAACTAATCGTCTAAATGTCATGAAATTTTGATATATATCTTTTGAAGGTTTGTACTTCCTAAAAATCATATGGATTTTTTGAAAAGGGCGACATGTAAGTTCTGGTCTTAAAATCATATTTTATTATCGGGCACTGTAGATGGTCTTTATGATGATGTTTCAAATGTGTGCAGGGATATGGAAGCATGGTGCAGAAGAAATGGCCTTGTACTGAACGCTGAGAAAACTATCTATATGAATATATTTAATAAAAAACCATTAGCGTCGATGTTTGCCAACTTTGAGGAGAAAGCCAAGTTCCTCGGTACGTTTGTGAATCATAGGATTTCTTTTAGGCACCATATAGATCACATATGTGCTAAATTAAACTCAGCTTACCTTACAATTTTAAGCTTAAAAAGTACCCTTGATAGTGACGGTCTCTTGGCTATTCTTCATTAGCTTTTAGTCACATGTCTAACAATGTTGTAGCCTGGGGTGCTGCTGGTGTGAAAAGTAAACGTATATTTGTGAACCAAAAGAAAATAATCCGTTTGATTTTTAATCTAAATTTTCGTGAAAGCTGCAGAGATACATTTATAAAACAACGAATCCTAACTTTTCCATGTGTTTACATATTAAGGTGCTTAACTCTTGTAAACAATAATAGACACCTTTTTGAGATGCTGGAAGCAACAAATACATATAACACCAGGAGTAATAGTATATTAAAGGTCCCATTCATAGATCAACTTTCTTCAAAGGCTCTTCCCTCTATAATTGCATCAGCCTTCATAATGGAATGCCTGCAGAACTGCGAAATGTGCGTGATCCAAGATTTATATCTCGGCTAAAGTCCTTCTTACTGGAAAATGCCTTCTACTCGATAGGGGATTTCTACGGGGCCTGAAGATCTCTAAGAGAGTGCTGGTTGTGAGATTTCTTTCTAGGTATTGCTGTCATGAACCTGAACCTACCTACATTATCTTGTCTTAAACCAAGGTATACCTAAATACCAATTTTAATTATTTTTGTATTTTTACTGCTTTTAAATATTAAGATTAACATTGTTCTGTCCGACTTTGTATAATTTTTTTGTATGTCCGTATATTTATGGTGTGTATGATTTATGGTAATCCTACACTATTTTTATTTTATTTATAATTATTATACTATATTTGACGAACCAATGTACACTTTGTTGTATTTAATGGTAATATATATATATATATATATATATATATATATATATATATATATATATATATATATATATATATATATATGTATATATATGTATATATATATATATATATATATATATATATATATATATATATATATATATATATGTATATATATATATATATATATATATATATATATATATATATATATATATATATATTATTATTATTATTATTAATAAGTATTAACCCACGAATATTTTACAGAATTTTAAAAACTCAAATTAATTAATATTGATTTTAACCACTACCTTTCTGTTTCATTGCCTAATTGACAAGCCACCAACTTTTTTTAATTCAACAATATTTGTGTTTGCTGGAACCCTCTCTCTCTAACGTAAAAGCAAGGCGCTCGCAAAGTAATCATACAAAAATATGATTCTGCCGCAAGGTATAACTATTTTTTTATTCCAAAATATCGATACATTGCGCTGACTTTTTAGAGGATATGATGAGTCTTAATAATTAACGAGAATAATAAAAAGTAATAAGAATAAAAATAAATATGTAGTAACTTTTACTGCCGTAATAAAATTTCAAAGCGTTTTAATGATGTCTTGTACCAATTTCCCTTTAATACAAACCGGATGTTATAGGAATTTATTATAATATAATCTTCATTTAAATAAGAAACACCTGAATGTACTAGGTAGTTTTATTTATTATTTAAATTATTCGCATTGAAAGAAATTGGCTACAAAAATAAACCACATGTTTTCTG
Source organism: Pachyrhynchus sulphureomaculatus (assembly GCA_019049505.1). NCBI lineage: Eukaryota > Metazoa > Arthropoda > Insecta > Coleoptera > Curculionidae > Pachyrhynchus > Pachyrhynchus sulphureomaculatus. The sequence goes on along the minus strand of CM032456.1, from coordinate 34,846,357 downwards.
TCATCTATCTTCGCGAGACTTGATTTGAGATGACCTGAAAAAATAATGTCAGCGAAAATCGAGGCTGGAATACTAAAAACCGTTTAGAAATTAATATCTATAATTTCTAATAGGTCATTAGCACAGGAAATGTTACTGAGTTTAATATATGTCACATGTTATTCACATAAGTAACATTACGAGGTAATTAGGAAAACCTGAACACATTTACATAAATTTTAGCAAATGAAATCGGAACAAAAGTAGAACTTTCAATAATGTGACGACTGTTAGGTATCGTAATAGGATTTATGTTGTTTCTGCGTCTGGTAAGCACAATGTAGCGGTACAGCTAGGCTTTCCCGTACGTAGAGTTCCGAGTTCGATCAACAACGGGTTAGAATACTTATTGATTTAGATATATATGGTTAGCCCCTATACTATTCGTGCTGCCAATGCGGCTAATATTGACAAACTTTCGTTGCTGTAAAAAAACGACAGCTTCCTTCGGATCGTCGTGATCGATGATGCATATCCTGGTACAAGGAATGTTATTGGTGGGAGGTCAATTAAACCAGAGAAAACTGACGAGGTAGATATAGTCTTTCCCATTCTCAAGTGGGATGAATACTCTGAGTCATACTAAATAGATCGAAGGTCGATCCCAACAAACACATACTTCGTTGCAATGCCATGATGGTAGTTATAAAAAATATTTTATTACGAATTCTTTAATCTATTTATCTCTCAATTATTAGACAACGGTAAACATAGACCGTCCTCTCAATTGTGTTTATTTTTTACTTAGACAGGTCGTCTCAACTCAAGGGCCTGGAATGAAGCTCCATGACGGAGTCAAAGCTATTAACGGTCAAAACTAACGGTATTAGCAATATATCGGATGCGTATATGTGATATATCCATATAAATGGTGGAGGAGATAAAATGTATCCTGGCCCAAATGATCCGCGACGCCTGAGAAGTACGTGACAAAGAACCAGATCCAAAACCCTAAGTTCTTTCTACATTACTGAGAACAGAAACGAAATCCATCGTTATCATGTTTTATTACATTCTTGTATTTGTTAGATTGTGCTTATTTTCCCAAATTTAAAACCAACCTACTTAGAACTCACACTTGCATTTACTCTGGAGTTTTAATGTTCTGGGTAATACACTGGTGAGCAAAAAAATCAACTCTTGAGCGATGATTGACAGTCAATCATCGCTCCTGATGAAGCTAACATGGTTAGCGAAACTCTCTATGTTATATACCTACAATTAATTTAAATAACATGATTTTATTATTTGTTTTTAGATATTCCTTATTACTGGACACTTAATTACCAGACTTTTCTCTATAGGTACTTAAAAGCTTGCTGTACTTCCAGGTAATATACTAAAAGCCACTTATAACTACAAATGACTGTAATTAGTTTTAAAGTCATAATTAAATAATAACTATTTGAATTACACAACTACTTGTACATAATAATAAATTACTCTAATCAAAACAATCAAAACACTTTAAGCCTAACCTGAACTATAGTTAATAATTACCTCACACTACACATATTCAATAGTTTTACATCATTTTGTAATCCCCTGTCAAATTGTGATGAATTAGACAATATAAATTTTGTTATAAACAATTTAAATTACATTCTTAATTCACGAGGCTAACGCAACATTGATCGCAACAAAACACTCGTGTCATTAATAGAAAATTTTAAAAAGTCGTCATTTTCTATTTTGAGATCTTGCATGCTGTAATTTAATATGGCATAATGAGCCAGTATCTCTGTAATGGGTGTGTACCTCAAAAGCTAACAAATAAAACACGTCAGTATGCATGTTTTTCCATCAATCACATGTGTATGTAACTGATATATTGCTAATTCCATAACTAAAATAACCGGTCAAATAGATGTTGAACTTGCGCAGTTAGTGTTCTGTACTTTAATTGCTTTTAAAATAAAAAATTTTGTTAAAGAGGTATAAAATGATCAGTGACTTCATAAAACACACCCCAAATGAGTTTTCTACAAAGTTTGTTTTCGATCTTTATTGAAAACTGATGACCTTGAAATATTTTTTTTTAATATACCCGATAAATTATTAAAGACAACGCGCTCGTGATAATTTTCATTCAATCTACATCCTATGGAAAATATTCCAGAATTTTTTCAAAATTTTTTGTTCAGTATTTTTCGAGATAAAGGGAGGGAACAGGGATTTTTCGCGATTTTTTAAAAATAATACAAAGAAAAGTGTGCGCAAATAATTAATTATATATATTTTTGAACTCGTATTTTTACAAGCTTTCATTTGACATCCCACTCGATGACCTAGTAAAAAAAAATTTTTTTCACTTCCGATTTCACCCCCCAAAACTAACCTCTTAAGTCAAAATTTAACTTTAAAAACTATACCGCTCTGATGAGGACATCAACTTCTATATTAGTACCAAATTTCAACATTCTATGTCAAATAGTTTCGGAGAAAATCGGCTGTGACAGATGGACGGACGAACGGACAGACATCGAAGTGATCTTATAAGTGTTCCGTACGGAACACTAAAAATGAACAACAACCGACTATAACGATTTGCTTTTTTTTAATTCTAGAAAACTTTTAGAGCATAAGATTTCTCAAGCTGTTACGCTCTGAGAACACGAAACATATCAGCTGAATACAAACCACTGCGAACAATAAGATCTATTATAACAAATCCAAAACACATAATACTATTGGGAAACGCGGGTGATTACAATGTATCACGTGAAACTTGCAGAAATCTATACGTTGGACAAATTAACAGAAAAATATCGGCCAGACTGCAACAGCATAAATTGGCTATCAAAAATAAACAAACCACATTTGCTCTTTTTCAGCACCAACTCCAGGCAGGTCACAAAAGAGATCTTAATAACTGCAAACATATATTCAGCATACAAAACTACAAGAGGCCACCGAAACTGAAAAATGGACAACTGAACAAGAGAGAAGATCCACCAAACTTGCCCAACACATGAAAAACGACCTATGACAATCACACCCATTACAACTTCTTCCGGCGCAGATGTACCATACCTGGCAGCAACGTAAACTCTTAGTAGTAAGCCACTTTACTCCGACGAATCAGCATGGAGAATGTCAATTAAGACTTAGGTGAAATGCTTGCGAAATTCCAACCGAAATATATGTATTACAGAAAGAGAATGCTAAATATTAAACTCCAAGATTGTATTATAACATTGAGAGACGAAGAAGATCAAAAGTGACAGATGTAATACAACGAATATGTATATTAAGCCGGAATTGGACGGGGCGAAGCTTAGTGGAGGCAACGTAGGGATGATGATTATATATATATATATATGTGTATATATATATATATATATATATATATATATATATATATATATATATATATATATATATATATATATACATATACATATATATATATATATATATATATATATATATATATATATATATATATATATATATATATATATATATATATATATATATGTACATATATATATATATATATATACATATATATATATATATATATATATATATATATATATATATATATATATATATATATATATATATATATATATATATATATATATATATATATATATATACACGTTATGGAAATAAAACAAACGCTTATAACAGAATTGTTGGTGACCACTAACTAAGTCTAGCTTTAAAGTAGTAGCAACAATTAGATTATCGCGCAGCACGTGATTAGCAATGATTGGACGAAAGCGAACAAGAACGTATTGAAACGGACATTTTATATGTTGGCGGATATTTCTGTTAGTGTAGTGTGTTGGTTCTCTTAAAACCTGAACTTCAGTATCAGTGTCTGATTTTAAACTGAAAACGGTAAAATTTTCTTATTTTACAAAAGAAAATAAGAATTTGTTAATTTTAAGCACAGCAATATTGCAACAATCGATGTTATTATCGTTTTTGATATGTTATATATATTAGCTACAACCATTGGTGTACACGATGAAAAAACATAAATCTTCGAGGTCTATTTTCGCGTTAGTAATAGCGAAGTAGTATTTATCACTATGTTTCCACAGTTCCTCATGACTCAAGGGTTTACCAGCTTAAATATATTAAAGGATTTTCATAACACCCTATATATATATATATATATATATATATATATATATATATATATATATATATATATATATATATATATATATATATATATATATATATATATATATATATATATATATATATATATATATATATATATATATATATATATATAAAATATATCGCTAAAATTATCGCCTTGTGTCCCACTAGTGGGCTTTGTAGGGATAATAGGTAGACTGTTATCCGATTTACTTGACGACATAATAAAATTGGAACAACTGATGATTGTTAATTTTGCAAAATATTATAATGATAATAATAAAAGTTGAATATATCTACCTGTTTTTTATTATTAGAAAGTTACAATTAAATAAAAATTGGACTGCGAACGTAGTATGTGAGACCCCACGTCCAAGAAACTGTTACAAATTAATCACGTCCACACTTAACAAAAAACTAAAAAAAAAAAACGGTCATTTTCTATTTTAAAAGCTCGTGTTGTGTATAATATGAGACGCCAATACCTGATCCTATATATGAGTTGTTCTTAATTATTTCAAGAAACAGCAAAATGTTGTTTACCATTAGGAATAAAGACTGAAATAAAAAAAAAACTTTTAATTCATGCGAAGAAACAGCTAATTAATCTTGTTCTTTTTCCAACAGGTTCAAGTCTGAGTTTTCAGTAAATTAAGGTAATATGCTATTTATTTTAAGTTTTCGGCCATTTTTTCCTGGTTGTGCAATTAAAGTGCTTACTATTAACGCCAGATTTTATCCTCGTGTTCTGACAAAAAAGAAAAAAAAATTAAAAACATAATCCATATATGTTTGTTACTATCTTTAGTGTGCTACTAGGTACAAGTAAAGCCAGAAGTTTTCTCTTCGCTCATCGGAAAAATCAAAATCCGATCTAATATCTCCAAAATTTGAATGATACAGGAATCAAAAACGTCCTTCGATGTTGTCAAATGCCTAAGTTCCATGCCTCGTCCACTCATTTCTCTGGAGATTCTTTTCTTGCAGGTCTTTCTTGATCTTTCAAGTTTCCTTCGGTTTAGTGGTCTCACTATTTTTGTAGTTATATCGTCATTATCAATTATTATAAAAACTTGGTCATCAGCATACTGGAAGGCATGTATATAGACACATTTTTTCCAGTTAAGTTTTGTTATGAATTTAAAGCTTTCGAAACAAATTTCTAAAGACTGTGGTGATACAAAATATTCTCGTCTACTTAACTCTCATTTACTAGAAACCAATGTAACTTTTTTGCAGTTTCATCCTTGTTATTCTACCCATTTTTTTCGTCAAACCGCTTTATATAAAATGTAAAAAGCAAACGTACAATCTATCTTTTTTTACCGTGACAAATATCGTGAATCTGTCATTGGATAGATCCAAATCAATCCTAGTATTATTTTACCCTCCCTCAGCTTTACCCCTTATTTCATGTAGGCACTTGTGCACGTACGAAACAACCGAGTGTATTATAAACAGGGTTGTACAAGATTCATCTTATACTCCTTGAAGAAACTAAATCTAAACGTTGTTCTTTCACAGGATTTTAAAAGGCCATCCTACTCCAGAATTTTCAAAAAATCAATTTTTTATAGTCTCAACCTTCAAGTATATGTGTGGGAGAGGATTTTTCGACATTTTATTTATTTTTGAAGACATTACGTGTCGAACACGCATACACAGAGAAGATCTCAAGCTCAGTAAAAAGAAGCAGGAATAGCTCGAATAATGCTGAATACTGAAGAAAAATGAATTTTATTAAGAACTGGAAGAGCTACTTGACACAGTGTTCAAAAATGCTGTCATTTTCGGCCGAACTATGAAAAATTTTTTATCTCTGAAATTGAGCCGAAAATTTGGCAAAAATCGAACCTGAAATTTGGAGTAGCCGCCATTTTGTTATTTCGTAAGGTAAAAATTTTTCCTTCCTTCGGCCGAGAATTACACTCGTATATTTTAAGAATTTCTTGTCTTTTCTGTTTCAGACGTTGCTAGAAGTCGGAATCATGGAGCCGAGCGAGGTACCTTTTTTTAACACGCCCGTATGCAGATGTGTATATATATATATATATATATATATATATATATATATATATATATATATATATATATATAAATAATCAAAACTACTCAAAAAAATGTATGAATGTACTCCAAAGTTTAATAAATAATATCAAAAAAGTTTTTTTTTTAATTGTAATAGTTTTTTTTTTAAAAATACCTAAAAAAATGTATATTATGTGTATCAAATCTGAAACCAATATGTAATTGCATTCGATAGCCCAATGAAAATAGGAAACTATCTTTTTCATAGTCTAGGGGCCCTGAATTGAAAGAAGTGCAAAAATCTCGATATGTGATTTTTAATACCTTTAGTAAGTTTTTTTAATTGAATTATACTCAATTACACAGTGAAAAATGTAAAAAAAAGATCAGGAGTTCGGTTAAGAGCTACTAACATGGCTGAAGGTCATTTTTTAAATATTTCATCTAATATAATTTATTTCTTGCAATTCTATTAATACCTATTAAGTTATATTCTTTGTCATATTAAATTGAATATTTCTATCAAAGGTTTTTTAATGTGGAAGTACATTAAAAGCTTCATAAAAATATTATTGTATGATTATTAAGAATTAGGACAAGGTTTTCTGTTTATCTATGATTTTTAATAAAGAAAAAATTACTTTCCTAAGTAGTACATTACAAAGTAAATATTATTATGGCACCTTCTGTTATTCCACTGATAGATATATCTATCTCTCTTTGATTTAGTCATTATAATAAAGACAGCAAACATATGAAGCTGTTAAAGAATCCATTGACTGGATAAAAATAACAATATGATAATACTGACAGTATAATCCGAAACATATTCTGATTTTATCGATGTTTAAGCCGGCTTAATCTGATTTAAATGTTTTTAACAATAATCTATCATAACCTAACTAAATTTAGGTTGATATGAATGGATTTACACTATTCATAAAAATAACCGGTCAAGTGCAAGTTGAACTTGCGCAATTAGTGTTCCGTACGTTAATTGCTTTTAAAATGAAAAATTTTGTTGTTTTGTTACAGAGGTATAAAATGATCAGTGACTTCACAAAACACACCCCAAATGAGTTTTCAACAAAGTTTGTTTCTAATCTTTACTGAAATCTGATGACCTTGAAATTTTTGTTTTTTTTTTATATACCAGATAAATTATTAAAGGTAATGCATTCGTGAGAATTTTCGTTCAATCTACATCCCGTGGAGAATATACCAGAATTTTTTCAAAATTTTTTGATAAGTACTTTTCGAGATATGGCGGGGAGACAGCGATTTTTCGCGATTTTTTAAAAATAATACAAAGAAAAGTGCGCGCAAGTAATACATTATGTATATATTTTTTACTCGTGTTTTCACTAGCTTTCATTTGACACCACACTCGATGACCCAGTAATTTTTTTTTTTCACATCCGATTTCATCCCCCCAAAACTAACCCCTTAAGTCAAAATTGAACTCTCAAAACTACATGGCTCTGATGAGGCCATCAATTCCTATATTATTACCAAATTTCAACTTTCTATGTCAAATAGTTTCGGAGAAAATCGGGTGTGACAGGCAGACAGACATACAGAGAGTCCCCGAAGTCATGTTGGAGTGGGAAAATTCACGTTTATGAACCCTTGTCTGTAAACTCTTTGGTGTTTTCCAAGTTTCATTTTATAACTTTGTTGAGAGCTACTGCTGAGAACTAAAGTTTAGAACACGTGTATAGCACTATCAATACTTCTAAGAGCATCTCCGATAATCTTCTTTACGTTTCGGTATTCTAGTTGTTACCTTTCCGTTTCAGTTTCTAATTTTCACGGGGACAAGTCTCACGCTAGTAAGATAATGGTGAGTTCGGCTGATACTAGTCCACTAGTTGGTCTTCTGACTTAAACCACAAACGTGCTAATAGACCATAATCTGTGAATTCTTTATATCTTTCCATCGTATAAATCTATAGTGAGATGTTAATTACAAGAAAAAGTTGAGCAAAAAAAGGAATCCCGAGATACTTAACACTGAAGACATTTCCCTTACATATTATTACTGATAAAATGGGAAAAAAATATAAAAAATCGACAGTGACCTACCCAGTACTTCGTTTGCATACATTCAATTCCAAAATAAACACTGAATTTGACTCTTTTCTACTATAGAATACTTTAATACAACTCGATATTTTAGTTCCATTATAAGTTAGTTTAATAAAACATGATAAATTCGAGGTCACCTTTCTAACTCTCTTCCCCACCCCTTCGAAGAGATCAATATATATATATATATATATATATATATATATATATATATATATATATATATATATATATATGTATGTATGGATGATTCAGTTTGTTCCGTTCTGCAAAACGCGAGGAACCCATATATCAAGTTTTGAAGTGTACCCAAGTTGCTTTATATGAGAAATGTAGACGAATTGTCAACATTTAGTCTCTCAGCAATCTCTTCAGTGGTAATCCGTGAATTAATATTCATTAAGTCACAGATAAAGTCATTATCAATGCCGAGAGATCGCCCAGAGCGAAATTTATGGTTTGGATTGTAGTCACCATTTCGAAATCGACTAAACCACTTTTTAACTATCCTAAGAGCAGGAGCGCCATACAAATAAACGTCTCGAATATATTTTGTTGCAGTTCCAACACTCATTCCCTTTTTAAATTCATATAACATAACATGTCGAAAAATGTAACTTCTCATTTTCCATTTTTAATATGCTGCACACAAATTAATTCAAATAAACCTTTTTTTTAAGATTATGTTAACTAACGACGCATTTAGACTCGTAGAAATATATGTTTTACTACCAGGGAATATTGATAAGTTGCTTGTCTAGCAGAGAAAGAACAGTTTTGGGAAGAAATAATAATTCGAGGGAGCTAAATCAGAAGAATATGGGGAATGATCAATCAGTTCAAAGCCGAAATCGTTTATTTTTTGTAAAATGGACAGCCATTTCTGTCTTTAAATACTTTTCCTAGACGTTTTTCCACAGTTTTTTTAGAGAAATTAAGAATATTATTCTTCAGTTACTATCTTGCCGTGTTCCAAGTAATTTTTAAGAAGTATCCCATCCATGTCCCAAAAAACGGAAACAAGAACGTTTTCTGTTGATTTCTGTAAGTGAAATTTCTTGGGGCGAGGTGACCCAGCATGTTTCCACACCTTCGACTGTCCCATTATCTCTGGACCAGAATAATGGACTCACGTTTCATCCATAGCTATCATTTGATCCAAAAAGTAAGGTAAATCCTCTTCAAAGCGGCTACAAATCAACTTGGATGTCGTGACTCCCAGTCGTTTTTGGCCGACGCCGACGTTCAGATAGACACAGAAACAGTTCGTCTAGCACGGTTTCACTACTGATGTTGGTTCTTCCTCTCTTGAAATCTGCAACCCAATTTTTAATCGTGGCATGGGAAGGATATTGTTTTTTCAATGCAAATCATCGTAAATTTGTTTAGCAAACAGTCCTTTCAAAAAGAGGTATTTTATCACCGACCAATATTCGATTTTACTTAATTCACAATTTTTGGCTGAAAAAGGAGGATCCAGTTTCGTCCTTCGGTATTGGCGGCGTCTGCCTTTTGCAGGTTCCCTCTTATTTTATCGAGAACAAACTAAATTTATTGATTTTATATGGTTAAATGACATCCCATGCCTTTTGGGGCATTCGACTTTTTTAGTGTCGACAAATGTTATGGTACTTGAATCAAGTGCTTAAACAACATTTTCGAATGTAGCATTTTGGGCCTTATTTGAGCATTCTAGGGCACAGGGGCCGCAAAATCAACGTTAAAGGCTTTTATTTGACTCGTCCGATAGAATAAACAACTAGGCAGACGGTTAGTCGATAGGTCAAAATTTCGGGTCCCTCTCTTGGTCTATAAAAAGAAGTATGAATCTACCTCGTTTAGAATTTTAATTCGGTATTTTATATACCTCTTATACCACACAGCATCATCGGTTTAATTGGATTACTGGTGCACTTGTTACTTTAAATCGCTAGTTGTCAAACTATATCAGTTTTACTACTCAGTATATATCACCACTACACCAAACACTTTATTTTTGCACTCGACGCGCGTTTCGCTAACCATGTTAGCCTTATCACGAGCGATGATTGACTCAATCAACTCAATGAAGTCAATCATCGCTCCTGATGAAGCTAACATGGTTAGCCAAACGCGCGTCGAGTGCAATAATAAAGTGTTTGGTGTAGTGGTGATATATACTGAGTAGTATCATTGTGCCAAAGATTTCACATTCCCAACTTAGTATACATTTACAATCAGATTCACTAGAAGGGTCTTAAAATTAAACCTGATTCAATTGCCATGGAGGTTAAAATTCTTAGTTATCCAGATTATTGCTTTTGTTTTTAACACTATTATGTTTCATATGGTAAATGGGTCATTTTCATTTTGAGTGTGACTGATGAATGAAGCTACGTCTTTGACATTTTTTTGACGTGCCGGTAGAACATAACCTCAAAGCCTCACAATTGACATGCAGATGAGTATAAGCCATTTGTACTACATTTCCCACCAAATATATGAAAATTGTCAGTAAAAACATTATTCATAAACAAATAGTTGTAGCCACTGCTTTGACGTGTTATGGTTTACATTTTTAACGCTAGGAACAAAAAAATCATACCTTGTTTGAAGTCTTGCCCTCGCGTGCAAATGGCTGAAACGTTTTTTTTTTTTTTCGATCAGTGTTGCCAGTATATTTATTTCAATTCCATACAAAGTTATTGGCAGAATTGTGGGAGACCATGTTCTTGACAGATTTTTTTGTCAAAACAAAATGAGTTGTAACATCACCATTAATAATCGGATCTTCATTAAATTGCATAATCTGATTGAGTAAATAATATACATTTTGGATATATATTCATCCTGCACATTACTTGTTCAGGAAACCCACCACGTCTCATGACATTTTCAAACGAAATTTTTATTTTCTATTTCTTAGTTAAATATTTATAAAAGATGCTTGTCTGATTTAGGACACTAGAGACACATCTGTTAAAAAATAATTATCAACCGGAGCCAGAAAAAACATTGTCACAGAAAAAAAAGCAACCAAGAAAGCGAAGCAACTACTGGGCAAACTCTACCCTATCCTGACTCGCTCCAGTAAGTTGCTGCCACGGACGTAGCTTCTCATCTATAACACCGTAGTAAAGGCAGGCCCTACCTACGCCTGCCCCACTTGGTGTCAGCTCTCCAAGACAAGGAGAGCTCAACTTCAACAGTGCAGAACAAGGCCCTGAGGATGATCACTAACTAAGAAATTCATGTATAAACAACACATTTCCTAGTTTAAGTTAGTATAGGATCACTAATATAAGAGCTTAGGTTAAGTTAGTATAAGCATACAATCATTTTTAAGAAATAATGTACATTCAATATTGTAAGAGGCCTGGCCTTGCTTTTGATCCAACAAAGACAATGAGTCACAGAAAATTTTTGTAGATGCAAAAGACCCAAATATCGACAAAAAACATTTTTTACCGGAAAATTTAAAATAAAAATAGATTTGACCTTGGAACAGGGATGAAAGTTAATAGTTTTTAGAATCGTAAAATAATATTTAATTTTTTCGGTTTAATAAAAATAATATTTCTCAGCTTGTAGTGCACAGTCTCATAACTTTAGTCGTGATTTTATCAATTAACACCCATAACTGTCAAGTTAGACCAGTAAGTAACACATTTTCAGTGAATTAGGCAGTTATAGTAAATTAGGTAATAATATGTTTTAACCAATAAGAATGATTTTTATTCATTTGACTTTGCTGAAACTTTTCTCAATTTACTTTAATATTGATATAACTCAGTATAAAATTCAAGGTAAAACTTATGAAATTCAATTGATGTCCATGTGGTTACCTGGAATCAGTTCATACTTCATTTTATGTATTTCTTTGACACCAAATTCAATTTATTTTTTAAATAAAATAATCCGGCGAAACAATCAACAAGTTGGGTATCTATTAGCTGTTTATATATAACAATTTATTTGAGCTATCAGATATATAAATATAAAACTAAAACTGTAATTTTTAAATGAACCCCATAATATTACTGTAAAACCGCAACGGGAAACAGTGTAAGCTAGTTTGAAATTTAATTTCAGTACCTTGGAATAGATAAATAGTAATTTCCCGCTTAAAAACCGTTGTATAATCATTTCATAATTAAGCATTTATTATTAGTGTCTGTGTAAATTTAACAAGAAATAAACAATGTAGTATAACATGTAACTAAATATAAAATATTAATACAAGCTTGGAATTAATAATAAATAATCATTTTATAGTAATTACTAGATCCAAGATTACATAAACACTCTAGGAACTTAGAGAAACAACCGGCTTGTCAAAATACAACAAAAACAACCTGTTTTCCAAACCCTAATAATACTCTTGTAGCTTTTTAAAGAAAAATTCCAATTATTTATAGAAAGATAAGGAGATTATGCATTCCAACAAAGGGAAAAAAGTTTGAGCCGCGATAAAGCTCGCATTCTTCAAAAGATAAAACAAGACATAACCATAACCAAGCAAAAGAATGAACTTTATTCAACAGTTCACTGTATACCTACCAAAATAAGACGTCAGGCTACAGCTGTTCCAAACAAAAAGAAACATCCATTCCCGAAGTGTTTCACTCAAATTTTCACTTAATTCACTTTTTGCACGGCGTCACTTCAAATGAAAATTCAACGGGAAAACATGCTAAATTTCTAAATATACATACACTCGGTATACCCGTCTCGCTTGCCACACGTCTCATCGAACGGTACGCGATTTTATGAACTCGAACATGGCGACTAAATCGGTTAAGTGACTTTTCCTTTTAAATGTTTACTTGTGCTACCATCTGTTGAAGAGTATACGAAGTTCGATAAAATTTTTTATAATATTCTATAAGTTTGGCATGTAATTATATTACAAAAACTTGAAACTGTTGTGACAAGAAAAGTAAGCAATTACAATTTCAAAGTACATTTTTTCCTGTTACCATTTATTACTTTTTATAATTATGTTGACTGACATAGTGATTTTATACTACAAAATAACGACGACTCCAAGGTACTGTTCTAATGGCCGAATTCATCAACAATTCATCAGTTTGTTAGTTTTATTCATTGCCACAGAGCTTGATATATGAACAAAACATTTAACTGTTCATTAAGTAAAAAAATCCAATAAAATAATTGGTGTACTCGCGTTTGTAATTAAGGAGGATCACTATTTTACAACACTGTCAACAAAAAAGTACAGAGAAGTTGATTATAGCAACTAGAATTTGGTAGAATTGTCTGTTTTGATAGATATTATTAGTCTCGCCAAATACTGGGTACTATAAACATTTTCTTCTGTACACTCTTTTGTTTACAGTGTTGTAAAATGTTTGTGTGTTCTCTTAATGAGAAGTGACAGTACGGCTTCAAAAGGAAACATTATTTCCTAAAATAAAAATATTTTAGTGGTTTACTGTCCACAATAAAATAATGGCAATTTTATAATTAACAAGACCAGAGCTATCCATACTGTTTTTTTTTATATTCGGTAATATTTTTTTTTAATATTGGTAAAAAGAAATTTATACCTTTATTTTGATTTTTGGTAAAATATATTTAAATATTAAGCTTAACTAAAAAATTGTGCTCGGCAAGAAAATAGGAATAATAATAAGCAAAAATCATTAAATAGGACATTCAGAGGGTGTAACATTCTCGTTTTGAATTAGATTTGTTATGTTTGGTTGGTAATAATTCTGATTTTGAATGTTTTTTAGAGACAAGACAAGGTCTGTGGTATTTTTTAGAATTAGATCTACAGTACACTTATTTTGGAAATGTCTTCAATATTTTTATTTAATTCAAGTTGTTTTTGATACGGTAATAGTTTTGACATAATGGCTATTATTGACAAAATCAAATATTAATATTTGCCAATATCAGATTTTTAGTGACATTAGAGTTAGAAATTCGTCTTATATCTGAAAAAAAAATGGCGACTTAGAATACAAAACCATATTTTAGCTTTTTTATTGACAATCTGCCCGTTGTCACTACTGAATACAAACGTACTGTATGGATTGTAGCGTCATCTTAACATGACCTAATAAACTAAATTAGTGTAGTAGACTAGTCCTTAGATTTTAAAATATATTTTTTAACCAAATGATTTAGGTTTCTTAATTTTAAAATATTGTTCTAAAAAAACATATCCCCTAATACAAAGCGCTGAAAAAACTTTTAAGCACGATTTTCTTATTATCTAAGCTTTTTCTGGATAAATTCTCTCCTTGTAAATATAAAAGCGTTTAATCAAATATCCCACTCCACTAATGACTCAATCAAATAAAAGTCAAAATCAGCTGTTTGTTATTCTCTTTTTAGTATTAAACATCAGCTTAAATGTAAATAAAGGTGTTGTTATGTGGTTAAAATATTTACTTATCTTTTGTATAATACTACATTTTTCTTTAGCTTCAGTAGGAGACCAATCTCCGCATTACAGGAGATGTGTGGATCGGTGTCAAATTTTAAACTGTACTGACGGTGAGTACCGGGTTTGGTTATGTTTTCAAAACTTTAGACAAGACTCCCATAAAGGTACCATAGAGTTTGTTTATTTTTTTATGTTCTAAGTCAAAACCGAATCTTTCAGGGGTCAGTTTTCCAGCCTCTTTCTGATTTTTAAAGGCAAAATTTCCAAGTACAGTAAGATTTTTCCATTGGGCTTAATAAAATCTTATATGAAACCAGTCAAGGTTTCTGACACTCAAAATTTTTATGTTTGAAATGTAACATTAATTGCACAATAAACTTCCAATTTTGTTGAACGATTCAACAATGTTTTTAGCAGTATTGTAGAAAAACTTTTATATATTGCAATAGCATTTTTAGTAACATGCTGGCAACCTCATTATAATTACAGAATAACCAAAGTATGTTGCCTGTCTTTGGGCATTACAATATTAATACTAAAGTTTTTTTTTATTATATTAATACTAGAAACTTTTAATTTGTTTAGATGGCTCAGATTTTATGATACACTATAAGCAGCCAAATATTTTAGAATTATTAGCATGGTCTTGTGTTGATGAGTGCAAATATGACTGCATGTGGAAAACTGTAGATGCATTTCATGAACGTAACTGGAAAACTCCACAGTTTTATGGAAAAGTAAGTAGTTAGAATTTTTGTTTTATAGAAATAATTTGCTCAGATTTTATAATATGGAATTTTTTCTTTCATTTCATCAAATTTCATAAACATAGCTTATTTTCCAAATATTATCAGAATGACCATATTGACTCTTTTCGATATGGCACTGAATGCAAATATTATGATTCACTTAGTGTTTAATTTTGTGTAAAAGAAACTAAAATTAATAATAATTTCGATTTTTAGAGATAGTTGCTGTAATTAGAGCCTTGGGTTGCTTCATTCTGTTTTCAATTAAAAATTAGTAACAAACACAAAAAAAATTCTAAAGTAAAGACTAAGGTGTTTTTACAAAGTTATGTATTTGAAAATGTTATATCACTAAAATAGTATAATAATAAAGATAAGTGAATTATAGGGTCATTATCAAACACTTGCCTATTTTATAAAGCTTGTTCTGTTGTTAGGTAAGCAAAAGTAGTAAATATATATATATATATATATATATATATATATATATATATATATATATATATATATATATATATACATATATATACATATATATATATATATATATATATATATATATATATATATATATATATATATATATATATATATATATATATATACAGCCTTGGCCAAAGTAATAGGCATCCTACAATTTACTTCATTTCTTGTGTTTCAGGGTAAAAAATTAAATTCGTATGTTTTGTAAAATCATATATTGAGGTAGAGTTAGGAAATAAATTAATATTTGGTGTGTCCGCCCTTAGCTTTAATTACAGCAGCAATTCTTTGGGACATGTGGGGTACAAGCTTAGTACATTCAGTTGTACTTATGGCATCCCACTCATCCATCAAAGTGCTTTTTAGTGCTGCTGTTGATGTTATGCTATGCTCCCATATCTTGTGCTTCAGAATATCCTAAAGATGCTCGATAGGGTTTAGATCTGGAGACTGCGCTGGCCAATCCAACAAGGCAATGTTATTGTCTCTAAACCAGCGCATTGTAGCCGCTGATTTATGACAAGGGGCAATATCTTGCTGGATTTTCATGTCGTCTAAATTAGTGTCGCCAAAAATGCGCGTTAGCGAAGGCATCAGTACAGTTTTTAGTACATTATGTACTTTTGGCTGTTCATGCGGCCTTCACAAATGAACATTTCACAGACACAGACACCCTTTATATATATAATGGGTGATTCATTTAGAGGTACTTTTTGTGATGGGGATTTAATTGCAGATTGCGCATGCGTCGTGTCAACTGAAGTGGCATTCCTGTTCAGTAGTGTTTGACAATTCATAATGGAAAGACTTAGCCCGGCACAGCGTCTACAAATTGTTCAACTTTATTATGAAAATGGGCGTTCTACGAGGAATGTGTATCGGGCGCTTAGAGCAACTTATGGTCCACATAATCGGCCTACCGAACGCACAATTCGCTCTACCATCAATAAGTTTGAGACCCAATTTTCATTATTGGATAATGCTCGACCGAATAGACCACATCCAACTCGTAGTGAAGAAAATATAGGGGCGGTAGCGGAGAGTGTACGCAAAGACCGTGAAGTGTCGATTCGTCGCCGTTCTCAACCGCTTGGCCTGTCATATTCAACAACTTAGCGTATTTTACGTAAGGATCTTTCTTTAAAAGCATACAAAATTCAACTTGTGCAACAACTGAAGCCGACCGACCTTCCGAATCGTTTCCGTTTTAGTCGTTGGGCTCTTGACAAGCTTGCAGAAGATCCACTGTTTTCGAGAAAAATTTTGTTCACCGATGAGGCCCATTTTTGGCTTAATGGGTTCGTGAATAAACAAAATGCCCGTATTTGGGGTGATGAACAACCTGAAGAGGTTCAAGAGCTGCCATTAAATCCAGAAACAACAACTGTTTGGTGTGGTTTATGGGCCGGTGGAATAATCGGTCCATATTTCTTCAAAACAGAAGCCGGCCGGAATGTTACTGTGAATGGTGACCGTTATCGCGCCATGATAACAGACTATTTGATGCCAGAAATTGAAGCCCGTGGTCTCGACGAAATTTGGTTCCAACAAGATGGCGCCACTTGTCATACAGCCCGTGAAACCATGGCTTTACTGCGAGAGCAATTCGGCGAACAGATCATTTCACGTTTTGGACCAGTGAATTGGCCGGCTAGATCATGTGACATCACACCTCTTGACTTTTTCCTTTGGGGCTATGTAAAGTCCAAAGTCTACATGGATAAGCCAGCTACAATTGAGGCATTGGAGGCCAATATTACTCGAGTCATTGGCCAAATACCACTCGAAATACTCACACGCGTCATTGAAAATTGGAACTTTAGAATGGACGTTGTTTAACCGTAGTCGCGGACAACATTTGAAAGAAATTATCTTTAAGAAATAATTGTAAAGAATGGTTCTTTTATATGATAATAAAGATTATAAAATAAAATTGTTTTTATTCATTTTTTTTTATTTAAAAAAAGTACCTCTAAATGAATCACCCTTTATATATATATATATATATATATATATATATATATATATATATATATATATATATATATATATATATGTGTATATATATATATATATATATATATATATATATATATATATATATATATATATATATGTGTATATATATATATATATATATATATATATATATATATATATATATATATATATATATGTGTATATATATATATATATATATATATATATATATATATATATATATATATATATATATATATATATACATATATATACATATGTATATATATATATATATATATATATATATATATATATATATATATATATACATACATATACACATACATATATGATTCAACCAAATCTATTTAATCCCCTTCAAAATAATCTCAGTAATAATCTTATATTGACGTTTTCCATCTTAAAGGATTGTTATACATACTCTCCAGTATTGCTTTTGAGACAGTTAGCAGATTTTTTTTATAGCTTCTATAGATTCAAGACCTGTTGTCCATGAAGTGAGAAATGCAACTTGAGGAACAAGAAAAAGTCACCCAGTGTCATATCTGATGAATATGGTGCTTGTGGAATGATATTGTTTCATTTTTATTGGAAAATTTACTTAATCATTGCAATGTGCAATGGTGTGTTATGATGCAAAATCCATGCCAATTTAGGCCTTGTCTAAGAAATGGCTACATAAATAATGCATAATGCTTAAATAATATTTCTTATTAATCGTTTGGCCAACTGGAAGGAACTCTTTGGACCCAACACTATGGTAATGTAAAAAAAAAAAAGTTGATTCTTGACCGACTTTGATGTGGTTTTGTCAGTTTTGGTTCATCTTTTGCCTTATATTCACTTGATTGTTGTGCCTTTTCTGGGTTATATGAATAGATCCACGTCTCATTGCCAATAATTTATTCATTTTACAGTGGAGTTATCCAAAAGGAGTATCTCTTGAATGCACTCAACCATTCACTGTTTTTCAAGATAACTCAGTGGATAGGACAAGAGAAACCCAAATCATTCTTTAACATTTGTTATATTAATCCACTTGATATTTTAGGAAGGAAGGTCTACAAGACCCCTAATACTTAAATGGCGATTACTGAGTATAAGATCCTTGATTTTGTTCATGTTTTCTCCTCTGGTTGTGGTGGATAGTCTGTCAGAACGCGGTTTATCGTTACTGCTTTTGTACTCTCTTTAAATGATTTATCTCCCTTGAACACTTTTCTAATATTTTTAACGTATCGGTACGAGAAGTTTAGTTTGAAGACAAAATTTAATGCAAGTTCTTTATTCTATAAAGTGATTCATTTTACAAATCGGAAATAAGAAATATTCATAACAAAACACCCTTTTCATTTTTAAGATAATAAAATAAATGTCATGAAAATTTTTGTCAAATGTTAATAACCGTTCTAACGACCTAAAAAAACAAATACTTTAATAAATAACAATAACGCCTGTATTTTTTTTTTAAATATTTGTTAATTTTTAATAATATGGTTGTACTAACCCTAAATTTAAATCGGCTATGTGAACGTTCTGTCAAATTCAAATGTGAATGTGATATTTATTACATGTTCAAATATTAATTGAATCATTTTATGTTCTTTATTGTATTTGTATTTTTCACACTTGTCTACTACAGCTTTGTTTATCATTTCTTTACTATTTAGTAGTAAATTAGCTTTTAATTTTTTTCTAAAGGATTGTATTATTTATTAAACAGATTTAATCATAAATAATAGACAGTCATTTTTAAGACAAGATGTAAAATGTTTTAATGATTAGGGAATAATTTTAAGCTCTTTTTCTCTCTTTGTAAGATCTAATTTATCATTTTTGGATAGAAACATACTTCTCTTCCTGATGGTCATACTCTTAACCGATAATAACCAATTTTTATGTAAGAATTGTCACTGAACAAAGTTACATATCATCTAAATTTGTAGCAAAATTTATAAGTTATGCAGTGAGAACTAAGTATTTTCAAATGATTAAAACTTTTCAAGGTGATTCTCGAATTTTTGACCACATGTTTACGATATGCTTGAGAAAATGAGTTTGAATGGCAGTGAAAATGTACAAAAAACACATAAAGTTTAGTGTCGAAGATATATGTATTTTTAATATATATGTAGTATTAGGTATATAAATTAATTAACCACTTTTTTGTGTTAACAAAATATTTATTTGTTTATGAATGGAACCAACTTGATCAAGAAAATTATTCACCATTATTCTCCACACATTTTTCCCACTTTTCAGGCAGCTGGCAGATTTTCTCTCTGAAAAAAGATGGTGGTTTCGAATTGATAAAAAATATGCTTGCTCTTTTTGGCGTCCTCCAAAAAAGTGGCAATTGGCGAGATGATGTTACAGCGACAGCAATTACTAATAATATATCGTCGTGCCGTGTATGACCTGGCGCTGTTCAAAAGGTTTACGATCCGAAAGATGAAAGTCACCAGTTCGAAATTACTGCTATCATATTTGACACATTTTGTGTGTTACAGTTTCTTCTTCCAAAATTAAGCAAGTCATGTACTCAACTTCAGACATACATTTTGCATTTGATGCATCAAATGCTACTGTTTGAGGTTATATAAATAACGGTATCACATAAGGTGCTTCTTAAAGATTGGTACTTCCACACATAAAAGTGGCAGAAAATAGGTTGAATTTGAAACTAAGTTTTGAAATACCTATTTCAAATGTATCAATCTAATTTGTACACCTCATATGTATTATTAAATATAAACTAAATAAAACCACTAATTTTCAAAATTGTAAAATTAGACAGATACAGTATTTGAAATTGACCAGTTAAATCTAAATCTATTTATTTTGTAAATTATTATTTATTTTTATTATAGTGGCCTTTTATAAGATTTTTTGGTATTCAAGAGCCAGCATCGGTAGCCTTTTCGTTGTTAAACCTCTTCGTCCATATAAAAATGATTAAGAAATTTCACAAAGAAGTCAGACCTGATAGTCCGCTGTATGGGATGTGGTTTATGTATTGTATGGTAATGGTATTTTTTTTTCTTATAAGCCAATTGTAAAACTCTCAAATAACTATATCTTTACCCATAAATTGTTGTTCCATGCAGGTTTAGTTATTCTCATATCTGAAGAATGTTGTAAGGATTATTTTTTGTGATAAAGCATTTGGAGTTTTAATGAAGTAAATATTATATTTTTTAGATTTGTTGTCATGCTTGGCTCTGGTCATCGATATTTCATACAAGAGACTTTCCTTTGACTGAGCTGTTTGACTATGCATGTGCTTTTTTCCATTGTTCTAGTCAATTGTTATGTAATGATAATTAGGTAAGTACAAGTTTTCAATCACATTCTAAATTCTCTTGTCTCCAAAAGAAAGTGACAGTGTTAATTATAGAGTTTTTATTGATGAGCTTCTCTCACAAGACTTCATGGTATTGTAAGCGAATGACACTTCATTCTAGAATGGAAATGTGGAGACTGAGATGGAATGGCATTTTGAGAGTTCACTGGACACCTTACAGGTTTATTGATAAAACAACAATCACTAAATTCTCAACTGAGCAAGCAATTTTCTAACCTGCAACATCAATAATGTTAACATTGAGGCCACTACAATCATATCTTTTTTGATTATGAGTGGTAATCACTAGTTAGAAAGCTTAGTTAAGGGAACTATAAGGCGAATTTTCAAACTACTGCTACTTGTTGAGAGTGTTGGTGAATGAGGAAGGAATCGAAGCAGCTTTTATTATTTATAATGTTCATATAATGTTCCTTTCCAATATTAAGGTCTGTGTGATTAGAGGTAGACCAAGTTGATGGCATTTACAAAATCTCTTAAAAACCATAAAAAAATTAATAAAAATACAACAATCTGGAAATAATCAACCATTAACCGGTACTAAACTGAAACGTAGACAAATGAGTAAGCCAGGATTAATGGCTTTCTAAATTCGAATTGTGACCAACAATGTCGCTTATTCATTTGGATCTGCGACCATAAGAACAGTCATCATTAAGAATTGTTACAAAGCCATATATATAGTGTGCATCTGTCACGCACTTTGTTTTATGTGATAGAGTTATAAAAACACAAAAATCTAGTTAAAATAATGATAAATAAACCGGCCAATTGCAAGTCGGACTTGCGCAATTAGTGTTCTGTACGTTGATTGCTTTTAAAATAAAAATTTTTGTTAACGGCGGTATAAAATAATCAATGATTTCACAAAACACACCTCAAACTGATGACCTTGAATTTTTGTTTTTTTTATATACCAGATAAGATACTCGTGATAATTTTCGTTCAATCTACACCCTGTGGAGAAAATTCCAGTGATCAGTACTTTTTGAGATAAGGAGAGGCAGCAATTTTTCACAATTTTTTAAAAATAATACAAAGAAAAGTGTGCGCAAGTATTACATTATATATATTTTTGAACTCGTATTTTTACAAGCCTTCATTTGGCACTCCACTTGATAACCTGGTAATTTTTTTTCAGTTCCGATTTCATCCCCCAAAACTAACTAACCCCTTAAGCCAAAATTTAACTTTCAAAAGTACACGGCTCTGATGAGGCCATCAGTTCCTATATTAGTGCTCAATTTGAACTTTCTATGTCAAATAGTTTCGGGGACGATCGGGTGTGACGACGGATAGACAGACACCGAAATAATCTTATAAGTGTTCCGTACGGAACACTAAAAATATGTGAAAAATGGTCGAATTTAGTTATAAATTACATATTTATTATTAAGGAATTCATAAATTTAGCCTTAAAATAAAATATTTAAATCTTTCTTATTATTTACTGGTTCTTCTATATATAATATTGTTATTTTTATGTTGACTATGTTAGCAGTAACCATGTATATTTTTTAGAATCCTAAGGTATTATTTACCTCGATTTTTACTTATTGTGATGACAGTATTTTTCCTGGCATTCTTTATGAACCATACAGCTTATTTGAGTATGGCTAAATTTGACTATGCCTATAATATGCAGCTTAACATTGTAGTAGGTAAGCAAATTATATATAAATTTTTTGGTAAAATGAAATGAAGATCTAATTGTTGTATTTAAATGATCTGTTGCTTTCTGTAAATGTTGCTGCATAGACTTAAGGATTATTTCTTAGACCATGATAATCTATCAGTTCAAATAGACTAAAATTTGAACTGGATAGATTCAAGATTGCTATACAGTATATGTTTATATTCTACTTCTCTAAATTACATATTCTAGCTCAAAAAAGAATAATACGTTAAATTTTGGGTGTTTCTGAAAGGATCTTTTGTAGGACATTATTTTAATACTCTAATATCTCTTTATGTTTTTGTAATAATGGAATCCATAGAATTAGTACATGCCATTGTGCCGATTTTCAAATAAATTTTACTGAGTTAAGAGTGTCAGGTGCTTCTCACAAATGTATTGGTTCACTTTTTTTTTTAAATAAATTACCTAATATAAAGACAAGGCAATGGCAAAAATATCTTGAACGATTCAATATTACTATCGATCACCAGTATGGCTTTCGTAAACATAGATCGACAGGAGATCTTCTGACTTATGTAACACATGTTTGGAACAACGCAATTTAACACTTTGGAGAATCTCGAGCGGTTGCTCTTGACATATCCAAGGCATTCGACCGTGTTTGGCACGATCGACTTTTGGCTAAGCTACGCTTTTGTGGTATATCTGAAAAGTTCTGTTTGTGGCTCTCATGTTTCCTCAGAGAGCGTTCTTTACGAGTGGCGGTCGACGGATTTCTTTCTAACACCTTCACAATCAACGCCAGTGTGCCCCAAGGCTCCATACTATCTCCTACTATATTTCTCATTTACATTAACGATCTGCTGGAAAAGACCGAGAATCCAATTTACAGCTTTGCAGTGCGCTTATCTCTTCATTCGCTTTGAACGCTTGGACATCGGCTGCTCAGGCGAATATCCGCAAAAGCAGGCGGTCGTTCAACTTAACAAAGACCTGGAAGAAATTCTATCTTGGGGTGACAGTAACCAAGTGGAATTTAACGCTACAAAAAGCCAGGCGGCAGTTTTTTCTAAAAAAGTTAACGTTGCTGAACCCGACATAGTTATGTCGGGGCACTCCATTCCCCTAGCATCGTCGCTCAATTTGTTGGGCGTTAGTTTGGGAGCAAATATGTCCTGGCATGACCATGTTGCAGGCATAGCAAGGAGAGCTCAAAAGTTAGGAATAGTATTTCGAACCAGAAAGCTTTACAGTCCACAACAACTGTTTACTCTTTACAAAGCTCAAATTCGACCAACTATGTAATACTGCTCCCATGTTTGGGGCTCCGCTCCCAAACATACACTGCATTTGTTGGATTCTGTTCAGAGAAAAGCTGTTCGTCTGATCGGAGACCCGGAACTGACCGGCGGCCTTGATTCGCTGGAACATCGAAGAACGGTTGGCGACTTGAGTCTGTTCTACAAGTATTTTCATGGATAGTGTTCGAAAGCCTGCGTAATTCCTCTCAGAGCGGTGCATGTTAGAAATACACGTCACGCTGGTGCTTCACATCCGTATGAGGTTCAGCTTGTTACTCCGCGTACAACTCTTTTCAAGCAGTCTTTTATATGGAGAACATAATCCATTTCGAATAATTTGCCCAGCGCTGTACAATTTACAGCGATTTAAGAACAACGTGAATCGCTTTTTCCGCACACATGCCGCTCCTGGAGCGCTTTAGGGACTTCCCTGCAGCACGTGCGCTAGACCCATAAAAAAAACCACCCGCAGTATCATGCCTAGTAAAGTCCTCTCACTTTGGCAGTTCGGAACCGGCATTAAACTGTAATGCTCGATACACTTAGTCCAACGTTTTTCTATCTTTAGTATTCCATCTAAGAAATACGATTTCTCCAATCCTTCAAAATAGGCGTTTGTTTCAGCAATCACCTCATCTTTTGAGCCAAATTTTTTTCCGCCGGTCCATTTTTTCATATTCGAAAATAGGAAATAATCGCTGGGGGCTAAATCTGGAAAATATGATGGATGCAGAAGGAATTTGTATTCTAACTCATGGAATTTTACCATGGCGATGACACAAGTATGCACGCGTGCATTGTCTTGAAAGAGAATTTTTTTTTCTTCGCCTAATGCGAACGTTTTTCTTTCACAGCATGGTTAAAACGATCCAATAAGTTGACATAATACTCTCCATTAATCGTTTTGCCCTTTTCAAAATAATTGACATAGATTATACTGCGTGCATCCGAAAACATGTGGCCATGACTTTGTTGGCCGATAAAGTCGCCTTGGCCTTCATGGCGCCAGTTCGCCACGGAAAACCCACTGTTTAGACAGTTCTTTGATCTCTGGTGCGCCAAAAATTATTGCGCTTTAACATCAAACATTCTTTTGAAGTTATAAGCAATCGCGGCACCCATCTTGCGGAAAGCTTATTCATATCCAAATGTTCTATACCCGTTCATTTGAATTCAGCCGTCCAATATTTTATGGTCGATAACGAAGGTGCAGAGCCACCATAAACTTCGCTGAATTTCGCTTTTATCTCATTCGTTTTCTTTTTCAAAAACAAATATTTTATCACTGCTCGAGATTAAATTTTTTTCATTGTTGTAAAATCACAAAAGTTGTTCTATTTAATTGGCTGCCACTCAGAAACTAAATCACGCAGCGACTTGAGAATTTGACAGAATTCTTGTGAAAGGTTATGTTTATGAAAAATATAATTTTTTAATTAATATCTCTGATGGAGGCCAGGTACATAAAACCCTTGTAGATTTGGATGAATAAATTTATAGTTTGTGTTGTATTTAATCTGTCCCCTTAATTTTGAATATATGTGTTTTATTTTTTTATTCATTAATGTAGAACTAACCTAAACCATTTTTTGTAGAAGTCTTATAAAGCAAAAGCTTATTTTTTATTGCAATTTTTTGTTAGCAAATTCCTACGTTTAAATTCATCTTTTAGGCACCGTAACAGCTTCATGTTGGTTTTTGTGGTCAGTTATTAATCGATACAGGCAACCATACGTATGGAAATGTGCCATGTTTGTAGCACTAACAGGTCTTGTCCTTCTATTGGAAATAATAGATAGACCACCAATATATTATGTTTTCGATTACCATTCCTTGTGGCATTTAGCGACAGCGCCACTAGTGTTTTTTTAATTTACAGGTAGGTTTTAGATATTTGCAGTTTTCTTTAAGACTGAAAAACGCAGCATTAACAGGCTGCTCATTTTTCATGTTAATATATATGTTGTTTTGATTCAGTTTTAATTACATATAATGGACAAACCTGGATAGTTGAGTACTTACGCATGCAAGAAAACTACGTGAAACTTGAAGTATTCGTTCTCAAGTTATACCCGGACATACATACACACATACGAGGGCCGCGGTGTAAGTTTTTGCAAACGACCACTAGATTGCGCTATTGAGGGGTGATATTACCATTGTTGTCAAATTTGACATTAATTTTAAAACAGTGGCAGCTCAGAAATTGACCGAGTAGTTTGTTTACAGTGAGCGTCTAAAAAAAAACACTTTTGTGAACAAATGGAAATTTCACGTGAAGGTTTTCGTTGAATGACTTTTTACGTTTTTAGTAAAGGCCTAACTCAATACCAATGCCTCTAATCGCTTTGTTCAACTTTTAATAATGAATCATTATCACAAAAGACTGTTTACAATTGATTTGCAGAATCTCGTCATGGTCGTGTTTCCGTCAGCGATGAATTTCGTGAATAACGACCAAAATCGGTTTTTGTTCCAAAAAACATCGATGCTGTGCGCAACATGATTGAAGAGGATTCGCATATGACTGAGAGCAAGGTAGAGACATCCTAAGGCATATCGAAGACTTCAGTATATTCGATTTTGCATGAACATTTAGCTGTGAAAAAGATCTGTTCCCGATGGATTCCGCATAATTTGACCGAAACTCAAAAACAGGCTGGTGTCAGTTGGTGTAAGGAAATGTTCAAAAAAATCGACCTAGGACATGTAAAATCCGTATACAACATCGTAAAACTGTTTGGGTGTTCCAAGATGAACCGATTCCAACCAAAGGAGTTGGTTCGCTGAGCACTTCTAAAAAAAAATGATCGCGTGTTTCTTTGGTCATACTGGACATGTTGCAACCATTTCTTTAGAGCATCGAAAAATAGTTAATGCTGAATGGTATACAATTTGTTTGCTAGAAGTCATGGATGAAATCAGGAAAAACAACTGAAAACGTCGCATCATTCTTGATCATGACAATGCCAGCTCTCATCCAGCATGTCAAACAATTGATTATTTGACGGAGAAAAACATCGAATTAATATCTCATTGCCAATATTCATCTCAATTTTCGACTTCTTTTTGTTCCCGAATGTCAAAAAAAAGGTGTAGACAGCGATTTTCATCACCTCAAGAAGCTATTGAATGTATCGAGAATTGGTTTAAACGCATGATAAAAGTGTATAAATCTTAAAGGCGAATATTTTGAGAAACAATAAAACGATTTGTACCAAATTTTTTTTTCTTTCATTGTTTTTGTAAAAATTTAAGAGGTAGCCGTCATACCCTCATAGACAAGAGCTTTACCATGTGTACAAGTATGAATTGCTGATTTTTTTTCTAAAAAAACATGTTAAATTCGGAAGAATGATAAAAAGTGCTTTATTCAAAGTATGCTCCATCGCTTATTATACATTCTTCCCATCTTTCGAGCCATTTGTGAATACCACGCCAGTAAAAATCTTCCCCTTTTGCTGCGAACCATTCATCGAGCCATTTTTTCATTTCTTCGTACGAACTAAAGCGCTGCTCAGCAAGCGCGTGACTCATCGATGCAAACAAGTGGTAATCGAAAGGAGCCAAGTTTGGTGAGTAAGCCGCATGGGGTAGAACTTCCCAGCTGAGTGCTCCCAACGTGTCGCGAACTGATTTTGCCGTATGTGATCGAGCATTGTCATGATGAAAAATGACTTTGTGTTGCCTCTTTCGGTATTCTGACCTTTTTCAAGCAGCAAACCGTTCAAATCGGTCAATTGTTGTTGGTAACGTTTAGTATTAACCGTTTTCCCAGGTTTTAAACATCTTATAATAGACCACGCCCCTCTGGTCCCACCAAACACAGAGCATCGTCTTTCCGCCAAAGCGATTCGGTCTTGCGGTCGATGTGGATGGCGCGCCATAATTTTTTTGCACTTGGGATTTTCAAAATAAATCCACTTTTCATCCCCTGTAACTATTCGATGCAAAAACGACTTCCGAGCGAGCAAAATGTCACACATGTTTTTGCGCTTTTCCATTTGCCTATCGTTCAACTCATGTGGTTCCCATCTCTCGTAGCCGATTGGAAACAGCTTATTGACTAACGCCCAATTGCTCGGCGAGTTGTTTTTGTGTTTGCGAATCATCTTCGTCCAACAATGCTTGCAATTCCACATCTTCGTATTTTTTTGGCGGGTTTTCCACGTTCCTTGTCTGCAACATCGAAGTCACCACTTTTGAAACGGCGAAACCATCGTTCACACGTATCTTGCGATGGAGCATGTTCACCATAAGCTTCTCGAAGTAATCGGTATGATTCAACAGCAGTTTTCTTCAAATGAAAACAAAAAATTAATGCTATCCGCGAATGCTCTTTGTTCGGTATAAATTTCCACATATTGAACACAACTACACAACACTATGCACACACTTTTCCAATTTATCACTCGTGCGCGTCTGATACTTGTTGATGACACAACAAAATGGCGCAGTGTCAAATCTTTATAGCACAAACTGCATTGGTGCACCATCTGTTGTCTGAAATCCGCATTTCATACTTGTACACCTGGTATATATAGAGATGTAAGTAAGCCCTGTATCCCTGCATCTTTAGAACATATATTGAATTTCCTGAAGCGTTGTTATTCGAAAACACTACTATTAAGGAAATGATATCATAATCTAAATTTTCTAAATAGTTGTTTCTGCTTTTAGTTTTGCAATAGATGATTGCAAATATTTAAGAAAAAAAGAAATAGAAGATGTAAAAGAAGCAAAACAAAAAACCAAAATTAGGTGAAGGCAAATGAAAAGAATGATAAGAAACAATGCCTCTAAAAGATGTAAGAGTGGTGTTCAATACCAAAGATCGTTTCTAAGACTTGATTAAATCAAACAATTTTTTTTTTAAGATCATTTTTTAATTGTGCCATAATTAATAATAAACCATTGTTAATTTTAATTTGTATTCCTTTATTAGTAGATATTTTGGAATAATTCAAACTGTACCCTCATCTAATGACTTCTTAGTGCGTCCGTTTCCCTCAAGTTAATTTTTCAGTTACTATATGAGCACATCTACTATCAAAATGTAAGGCGATTGAATACTAAAGTGGAGGATTTCTATGTGGCAACGTCAAATTGTGAATATGACATTATTTGCATAAGTGAAACATGGCTTACTGATAAAGTAAAGGATTGTAAACTGTTCCCTTATGACTATGTGGTATTGCGGAATGATAGACAGGTGTGTCGTGGAGGTGGTGTGGCGGTAGCTGTGAGAAGGGATTTAAAGGTTACACCTTTGAATCTAAATTACTTATTGGAAACTGTGCCTGACATTAACTTAGTTGGTTGTAAGTGGTGTGTTAAATTTTGTTTTTATTTTTATTTTACATACCGCCTTGTTCGTCTATAGATGTGAACCTTAATATTTTTGAATTTATTGAGTCGTGAGAGTTTGTTTTTGGTAAAAATCTGATAGTGATGGGAGACTTTAATCTTTCAAATTTTGTGAATATAGGTTCTGTAAATGATGCCAAATGTGAGTTAGTATGTAATTTTATGGACTTTTTCTCTCTTACACAACATAACAGCATTTTTAATATTAATAATAGATGCCTAGATTTACTTTTTTCTAATTTTAGTTGTATTGTACAGAGAGATCATTGTCCTATGGTTGCTGAGGATGGCCATCATTCAGCCCTTGCAACCGAGGTTCGGCTCGGAGCGGGTGGAATTGGCAAATTCCTTGTAAATAATGAAGATCAATTTAAATGTTATAATTTCAAAAAAGCTAATTTTCATATCTTGTACCAAGATTTGCTTGGCTTTGATTGGTGTGAGTTTGGGCTTTGGCTGTATTTTTTCCCATCAAACAGCAATGTTTAATCAACATACCAAATTATTTTTGTTCCATCGTTTTGCAAACATCAAAAGGAGCGTCACTCAAAATGCTGTAACTCGCAAACTAAATATACAAAATGTTATGAAAATTTTCCACTAGTCTTCTGAGAGTTAACACTAACTGAAAATCATATGTTTTTTGGTTTGTGTTGCTATCGCTCGGAAAATCTTCTGACTTTTCACTTCATGTAGTATTTCCAATAATTATCGCTAGAAAATCTGAAAAAAATGATATATGTAGCCTCACATAGTTTGGGAACGACTAATTTGTGCGTAGTCCGTTGGGCTGGCTAGTAGTATAGCTTGGATGATACTGCGCCAAAGTTGATGATGTCCATCAAGCGACCATTTTTCAGGTTAGCTTCAGCAAGATGAATAAAAGAAGTCCTGAAAAATTAAGGAAGTGATGTAATTTCTATAAGAAGTGATCGATAATGATGGAAAGGAGCAATAGGTGTTGTCAATAAGGTCTTAATTTAACCTGTGTAAATTAAGACTTTTTGACATCTACTAGTCCTTTATAGCATTATCGATCAATTATTGTAGAAATTACGTCACTTTTTTGCTTTTTTAGGAATTTTTTAGGACTTCTTGTATTTAGCTTGCTGAAGAAGGGTCTCTCTTGATAGATATGTGCCATCATCACCTTTGACGCAATATTATCCCAGCTATATTACTCTGGCTGGTAACGAATTTTGGTCTTTGCAGAATTTTTAAGAGTCACTGTTTAGGATCACTCGATCAAGTACTAAAATTTTAAATTCAAGTGAGAATCGTCGCTCAAATATGCTACTCGGGTACGTGTACTCATTCACCTCATACTGATGGATGAACGAAATCTACAGAAACATGTTTAATCTTCCACATACTCCCATAATAACAATAAAACGTCTTATATAAAAAATTAAACAACAAAGGTATTCTGTGTACTAATTAATTCGGTCTTTTTTTGCGTTACTAAAATGTTTATTTACGATTAGCCTACAACTCACTTATGCAATGACGAGACATCGATTATTTCTTTGATTTGGTCATCAACTTCAACTGGACGACCATTTTTCATCTTTTAAGTCTACAATCACCAGAATGAAATTTAACGAACCAGTTTTGATACTGCTGTTCTTTTAAGGCTTCATCGGCATATACAATACATAGCTTCTTGTGAGCTTACGATGTGTTTTTTCTTTGTGGAATTATAAAGCAAATTATGACGAAAATATTCGTTTCGTTTTGCCATTTTACAACCGGCGTTAAATAAACAAAGAATGTAAATAGAGTAAATGAACCGAATGACTGAATATGATAATAATAAATATATTTAAAACGGAACTATTAAACTACCTCTACCTGAAATAAAATCGAACTGGGTTTTTTTAAACAATTTTTTTGCCCAGTAAACAAAATAGAAATACTACAATAAAATAAACTCAAGAGCAACCCAATATTTTAACAAACTAATAAATCCATAATGCCATGAAAGTATCTCAGAAATGGCAAAATATACCTCAGGTACACAAGGTTTAAGTTACCACCAGGCAGTACACCGGCTGGTCGGAAGGCAAATTTTATAAATGAATAATATAACAAATAGATGCTTATACTGCACTCTGTCGGCGACTTACTAAGTCTATTCAAGCAGAGCGGCACAGCACGGCTGGCCCTTATTGCAGAAACGCACCTTTCTTGAGCTTACTGCTCGAAGGCATAGATGGGAGCATTGGTATAACAACTAAAAAAACGAAACGAAAAGAATCGTACTTTTAGAAGTTACCAAAAGTGTTCTTCGTATTTGCTGAACCATTCCAAGACGCGTTTCGCCGTATCACGGCTCATCAGCCTGGGTGTGCCGCTCTGCTTGAATAGACTTAGTAAGTCGCCGACAGAGTGCAGTATAAGCATCTATTTGTTATAGTTTTCCGTTAGTTACTTGGGTAAAGGACTAAAAATGTGTTCTCGTATTTGCTAAACATAGCCCAGCTGATGAGCCGTGATACGGCGAAACGCGTCTTGGGATGGTTCAGCAAATACGACGAGCACTTTTGATAACTTTTAAAAATACGATTCATTTCGTTTCGTTTTTAGTTGTTATACCAATGCTGCCATCTATGCCTTCGAGCAGTAAGCTCAAGAAAGGTGCGTTTCTGCAATAAGTGCCAGCCGTGCTGTGCCGCTATGCTTGAATAGACTTAGTAAGTCGCGACAGAGTGCAGTATAAGCATCTATTTGTTATAGTTTTCCGTTAGTTACTTGGATAAAGAACTAAAAATGTGTTCTCGTATTTGCTGAATCTAGCCCAGCTGATGAGCCATGATATGGCGAAACGCGTCTTGTGATGGTTCAGCAAATACAAAGAACACTTTTGGTAACTTCTAAAAATACGATTCATTTCGTTTCGTTTTTAGTTGTTATACCAATGCTGCCATCTATGCCTTCGAGCAGTAAGCTTAAGAAAGGTGCGTTTCTGCAATAAGTGCCAGCCGTGCTGTGCCGCTCTGCTTGAATAGACTTAGTAAGTCGTCGACAGAGTGCAGTATAAGCATCTATTTGTTATAGTTTTCCGTTAGTTACTTGGATAAAGGACTAAAAATGTGTTCTCGTATTTGCTGAACCTAGCCCAGCTGTTGAGCTGTGATACGGCGAAACGTGTTTTAGGATGGTTCAGCAAATACAAAGAACACTTTTGGTAACTTCTAAAAATACGATTTTTTCGTTTCGTTTTTAGTTGTTATACCAATGCTGCCATCTATGCCTTCGAGCAGTAAGCTCAAGAAAGGTGCGTTTCTGCAATAAGTGCCAGCTGTGCTGTGCCGCTCTGCTTGAATAGACTTAGTAAGTCGCCGACAGAATGCAGTATAAGCATCTATTTGTTATAGTTTTCCGTTAATTACTTGGATAAAGGACTAAAAATGTGTTCTCGTATTTGCTGAACCTAGCCCAGTTGATAAGCCCTGATATGGCGAAACGCGTCTTGGGATGGTTCAGCAAATACGAAGAACACTTTTGGTAACTTCTAAAAATACGATTCTTTTCGTTTCGTTTTTAGTTGTTATACCAATGCTGCCATTTATAAATGAATGTACTGCCTAAGTGTACTGTATTTACAAGTCCAAATCCTGTAATATAGATCTTGTAAATAATGAATTCAAATAATAAAGAGCTTTTTCAGTTTCATATTTTTGTCTATGGGCATTACTTTATTGAGAGTGACATAATTGTAAGCAATAACAACTTCCAGGACAAACAATGACATGCTAACATTCCAAGCAAAACGTGACGATTTCGTTGGTTAATACATTTTTTAAGACATCACTTTTTTACTTCGTGTTTTTCGTGTTAAAACGTATGTTTTGCAGCTAAAAAATACCATTATTAGATTTACGTACATAACCTATAATGAGACCTACCCTTCCAGATTCCAGTTACTGCTTGTTTAGTTTTATCATGTGCAAAATTAAGCATGCATTTCAAGATTTGTTCTTGTTTTCCATCTCTTTCTTGTCTTTTACACTCTTCCCTCTTATTTTTAATAACAACCCACGATTTCTTTAACCAAAGTAATATTCTGCTACTATATGTTCCTCTAGTTTTCTTTTCTGGCTCGCTGGGATCTGTTTCTGTCTCTATCACAAAGATATCATGGTCTTTTGTAGGATTACTAGGTTCATCGTATACTTCGATAAAGTCGTTTTTATTTTCTTGCCTATATTTTTTGTCCTGTTGGTCGTCTTTTTTAACTTTCTTTTCTTTTTTAAAAATAGTGGATACACTATTATTGCCAGTTTCTCCGCTTGGAATATTTTCTTTTTTGAATTGGTTTAATTGATCTTTTCTTTGTCTAAAAATATCAAATCCTTTAATATATTACGATTTCTAAAGGTATCGGTTCAGTCGTAAGCGAGACGTCGGAAATAAACCACAAATTGACACGTTCGAATCCTCTAATTTCTCGTCTAACCTGAAACGCCAATGCTTCTGTTTTGCGTAGTTTTGTTTGTCACTGAAGTCATATAAAGCAACATGTTAGGTAGAGATCCTCTCACGTCTCTCGCTTTTCCTACCACACTATTATAGCAACATTTTTTAATTATGTACACTTACTTATTCTCATAGTGATAATCGCCTTCGTTTGATGGGAAAGAAGTCTTTATATTGTTGCCGTCAATTTCTACTCTGCATACATCGCATCTATTTATAGCTACGGCAGTATTTGGTGGTCCAAATCGCTTTAGTTTACCGTTATAAGTATTATTGCTGAAAATTGACAACGTTGAATATTTGAAATAAACTAAAAATTTATTATATATTTTGCAAAAATTATTTTTTATTTACAATACACCGGAAGGTACAAAATTCACTCTGTGAGATATATGATTTTCATTTTCCTCTCTCGATGACTAAATATTCTACAGATAGTCAAAATGAACCTAATTTCCGGTTGCTGGAAGGATTTGGAGAGACCTGACTGATGCTGCATCGGGCCCACTAATTACTACGAAGTGGCACTAGCAATAAAGCTACCAAAAAATGGAGATGCAGTTGGACCGGACCAAATGAGCATTGAAATTTTAAAACAGTTGGGGAATATAGGAATAACAGCCCTGCCTAAACTTTTTAACACCAGTTCTGAGACCGGAATACTACCGACTGAAATCAACATATGTGATGATTCCAAAAAAGAACAGAGTAACCAATTGTAGTGACCATTGAACAATTAGTCTCATGAGCAATGTTTTAAAAATATTTTTTTGAGAGTAATGCATGGCAGGATTTATAATAAACTTGAAGAAAGAATTGGAAACAGTCAATTTGGTTTTCGAAACGGATTAGGGATTAGAGAGGCACTGTTTGGTATACAGAGATGTCGCAATGTCAACTAAAATGTGTTCCTTTGTTCAACTGACGTTGAAAAAACTTTTGATAAGGTAGGCCACGAAAATCTTCTAGACATTTTAAAACGACCGGTATAGACGACAAAGACATTCGAATGATCGTCAATTTGTACTGGCATCAAACAGCTGAAGTACGGTCGGAGCATCAACTATCAGATGAAATTAAAATCAAGCGAGGAGTGGGTCAGGGTTGTATTCTACCGCCCTTGTTGTTCAGACTCTATTCGGAGGTGATATTCAATGAAGCTCTCACTGTTATCACTGAAGGAATCAGTATCAACGGCGTTAACATAAATAACATCAGATACGCCGATGATACATTAATTATCACTAATAAGGCACAGTCGCCAAATTTCGTCCCCGAACCTAATTTCGTCCCGTTTTTTCTTCCAACTAACACTATTTAGTTTTGATATCCCGAATCAAAAGTTAGTCACCTCAGTCGGCCACTGTAAAAAAGTGGCGGTAAAACGTCGCTTCCACGACAAAATATTTAAAAAAGGAAAAAAAACTGTTCAAGGTGAGTTTTTAATTGAAATATTCTCGGACTTGACAAAATGAACGTTATTACATATGATTTAAAATGATAGGAAAAATTTTAGGTTATGACATGTAATTTTTGTTGAATGAACGTTTATTAAAACAAATAGCAAATTCCTAATAACGTCCCCCTACGTGGACCTAATATTGTCCCAGGGATGATATTTAGGTAACTTCACCTTACTTTTAAGTTTATTTTCTGTAACTGTTTTCTATATTTATTTAATATTTTATTTAATATTTTTCTTTATTCTTTATATGCCAAAGAGAAAGCTGTGAAATCCTGAAGCAATGAAAAAAGCTATTGAAGCTGTACGAAGTTACTTTGAAAAATTAAGTGAAAAATTCTGAAGAATCTGTAGAAAATGTAGTTTCTGGGAAAATGGGAAGAAAATCAGTTTTGCCGGTAGAATTAGAAAGAGGAGCTGGTAAACTATTGCTTGCAAATGGAGAAGAATTACTATGGCATCACCGCTTCCGATTTAAAACGAATGGCTTCTCAATTTGCTATCAGGAATAATATTCCACACCCACTTTCATAGACCAAAAAGAAGGCGGGCAGAAAATGAATGAAGTTATTTATGGCTCGTCATCCTGATTTGTCATTCCGTAAACCAGAGTCATTATCACGAGCGTGTGTGTACAAGGTTTTACTGTAGAAAACCTTAAGACTTTTTTTGACATATTGAAACCTGAACTGCAAAAGATTAGCTTCAATCCTAATAAAATATTTAATGTTGATGAAACTGGTATCAGCACTGTTCAGCATAAAGTCAGAAAAATCCTGACTGTGAAAGGCAAAAGAGAAGTTCAGAAATTGTCATCTGCTGAAAAGGGAGCATTAATAACTATTGTTACTTGTATGTCAGCTACTGGTCAGTTTATTCATCCATTGATGGTGTTTCCAAGAAAAAACATGAAAGCTGAACTACTCGATGGAGCATCTCCAGACACCATTGGTGGATGCCACCCGTCCGGTTGGATCCAGCCTAAGCTTCTCACAAAATGGCTGAGACATTTCGTAACCATAGTAAAACCATATAAATAAGACCCTATTTTGCTGTTATTAGATGGTCATTACAGCCATACAAGAAATTTAGACGCGATAGACATGCACGTGACAATGGTGCATCTGTAATCTGCTTCCCCCTTTATTCAACTGATCATATACAGCCTTTGGATGTCTCATTTATGTATACTATGCTCAAGAAATAGAGAAATGGTTGACAAATCATCCAGGGCGGGTTGTTACTCACTACCAAGTTGGAGAAATATTTGGAAAAGCTTATGCAAAAGCTTGTAAAATTGATACAGCAGTAAATGGATTTCGGAAAACGGGAATATTTCCACTTAACGAAAACATTTTCGTCCCTCGCCACATGCTCCTTCTTCAACCGATGTAAACAACACAACATCTTTGGTAAATGACGTCTCATCACCTTCGGACTCCACAAGGGCAAAAAAAAATTAAAACAGCAGGAAACAACAAAAATAAAAATAAAACCAATAAGCGACAAAAGAAACAGTTTTCTGGCGAGGGAACATCTGATGATGACCCAATTTTGGTCTCTACTGACGCCCAGTTTGACATAAAAGCTTTTCCCAAGACAAAAAGGGAGAAAAATGGACAAGATGCATCGAATAGTTCCAATGAATGCATGAGAATTGCGTTTATCTGTACAAGTTGTCTGGAAAATTAGAATTACTTAAACCATACCCATGATTGACAAAGGACTGATTAGATATTATAATACGAGTATGATTACTAAGTACTAATTTTATATAATATTATGAATACAATTTAAGTTCACGTACTGATTATTGGGATCTCAATATCGTCCCCGGGACGGAATTAGGTGTCGAAAAATATATTTTTAGAATTTGTACTTTAAAATTAAAGCTGTCTTTATAGAATTTGTAACAAAGTTAACGAGTTTTTTATTATTTTTAAGAATAAAGGAGTATTGTACCTAATGTTCGACGTTTTATTTATTATTTTACCTGTAATATTTTTTTGTACAATTTTTTTACGAAAAGGGGGCGATATTTGGCGACTGTATCTTAACGGAAAAGATCTACAAAAACTTACGTATAAAATAACTGACACTTGTACACAGTCTGATTTAGTTTAAGACTCAATGCAAATAAAACAGAATATATGATTATAAGCAAAGAATCTAATACTGAAGATGATATTACAGTCAATGGCACAAAGATAGAGAGAGTTGATAAATTGATGTATCTCGGTAGCAATATCAACGACCACTGGGACCAGAATGTGGAAGTCAAAATTCGAACAGAGAAGGCCCGAGCCAAATTTATGAAAAATTTAAATCTGAAAAAGAAAAATACGCTACTCAAAACCAAAAGGAACCGTTTATGAGGGTATATCAGGCTTCTTGTTCATTCTGAGCAGTATAGTATACCTGTTGTTACTACCGGTAATGTCATAACTCCTTCCTGTCGACATGTCTTGTTTCTTTTTGCAATTTTACATTCATTACTAACACTACAGCCGCATTCTTTCGCCTTTCCTGATATTTTACTACTTTTTGACAAATTTAACCCTGCAACTTTTTGAACTCCATAAAAATTTTCTAGCATTTTTTGATACATGTCGTTGAGACGCCTTACTTCGCTTTTCTGATGATTCAATTCTACCATTATGGTGTCAAATTGACGATTTGTGTCTTTGCTTTGCATCTAATAAAAAATATATTATAATTTTTGTATGTCCGCTTTAAAATCGATTTTATTTTATGCAAAGCAAGAGTAAGCATCTGACTTTCGCGTACTTCATCAGCTCTAAAGGGAAAAATATTATTAGCTTGTCAGGGACTTCGTGAAATGCAGATTTCATTGATGAGGGACTTTTTATCTCGGATTACATTTTGATCAGAGAAGACATAGATACTAGGGGAGACATAAAAAACCTTTAAAATTTTAACTACACCGTCAACCAAAAGTGTATTTGATCAGATATGGTTTAATGTAAAAATACAGGCCTCCAAATGTAAGTTTAAATAATTGTGTGGAAGACTCTGTTGTTGCAATTTTGCCATTACGTGATCATCTTATATTTGGCGGAGATCTAAATGAAGATTTATTTAACAATAATTCAGTTGGAAGTAGAGTATTAATTTTTTTTAATAGGTACAAACTAATCTAACTGGTTCTTACTTTTACACATGTATCTTTAAACTCGAAGACTCTTATAGATGTGATTGTTGGGCATCACCTAGATCAGGGTGCTCAAACGGTCGATCGCGATCGACAAGTCGATCGCGAGTGCTTTTTGAGTCGATCTCGAGAAAAAAATTCCGATATAGAACTATTCACAGATTTTGTTTTAGGTAACTAAAACAAAATGTAATGAATAAACTACTAAAATTTATTCGATCCACAATTAGGCCAGAATAACCCCCTCATCACTTTCTTTTATGGTAATAACCCCCTGCTAGCGGCAAAAAGCGGCTTTATCAAAGGAACGCGCGGTACTTGTCAAAGACAAGCCGCGTTTTTTGATTCCCGCCGATTTTTCTAGAAACTTCAGGCGGCGTGTTTGACGGGAACATTCGAGACTTCGTTCGCGCCGATATAAATGTTGCGCCTACAGGAATAGGAGTCAGTCTGAGTTGTAACTTGAAGGCGATACATCGATACAAAGTTTATTAATAAATAGTCCAAAATGTGTGCGGCGAAGAAAAGTAAAATTTATCATTTTAATAACGATTGGGAGGAAGAATTTTTCTTTTGTATGGTAAAGGATAAGTGCATTTGTCTCATTTGCCGTGCTTCAGTTGCAATACCTAAGCGTGGGAACT
The DNA here is from genome assembly GCA_019049505.1 of Pachyrhynchus sulphureomaculatus. Lineage (NCBI taxonomy): Eukaryota > Metazoa > Arthropoda > Insecta > Coleoptera > Curculionidae > Pachyrhynchus > Pachyrhynchus sulphureomaculatus. The sequence continues at coordinate 34,807,016 of CM032456.1, read as the reverse complement.
TAGAGAGGCATCATAAAACGGTTCATAAAAACTATGAAAAGGATTTTCCGTCACAGAGGGAATTAAGAAAACGAAAAGTACGTGATTTGATAACTTGTTTGAAAAAAGAACAAACCATGTTCACAAGACCAGCCAAACAATCAAAAGCTGCAACGATCGCGTCATTTAAAATATCTCATATATTGGCGAAACACACAAGAAACCATTTGATGATGGATTGGTTGTGAAGGAAGCATTTATTGAAGCGGGTGAGACTTTATTTGGAGATTTTAAAAATAAAACAGAGATTATGTCTGCTATTAGAGAACTTCAGTTATCTCGTCCGACTGTCACAAGGCGTGTTGAAGTCATGAGTCAGGACATGGCAAATAAACTAAAACATGATATCATGGAATGTACATACTTTTCTTTACAGTTCGACGAATCCACCGATATGACAGACACTGCCCAGCTGTGTATTTTTATTCGAATGGTATTCAATGACATGTCGGCTAAGGAAGGAAAGATCCGTGGCGAAGATATATATGACGTTTTCTTCAATTTTGTAACAAACTACAAGCTACCAATATATAAACTAGTGTGCATTACAACCGATGGAGCACCAGCAATGACTGGAAACAAAAACGGTTTTGTGGCATTGTGTCGAGCTAATGATGATTTCCTTTCATTTTTCTCCTTCCATTGCATTATACAACAACAAGTTTTGTGTTCAAAAGTTCTAAACATGGAGGAGATTATGGGCATTGCAATAAAAATTGTGAATTCTATCCGTGCACGTAGCTTGCAACGACGGCTCTTTAAATTGCAGTTGGAAGATAGTGAGTCAGCTGAACACACTGATTTAGTTCTTCACACGGACGTCAGGTGGTTAGTCGCGGAAAAATTCCTAGAAAGGTTTCATGATTTATTGCCCGAAATAACAGCTTTTCTGGACGAAAGAGGTGATGACACTCAGATGCTGAAAAACGGAAAATGGCTGACTGAATTAGCATTTTTGACAGACATCACAATGCATTTAAACACCATTAATTTGGAGCTTCAAGGTAAAGGAAAAACTATTATTGAGATGATTAGCGCAATAAACGCATTCAAAAGTAAATTGCAACTTATGATAGATCAACTGAAAAGAAAGGATCTGGAAAATTTTCCGTCTTTGAAAGCAAGGATTCCTCAGTTGAGTTATGATATTTATGAGGCAGAATTATCAAATATTTTGGTCCAATTCGAAATACGTTTTTATGATTTCAGTAAATTGGCAAACATCGCATCATTATGAGTTATCCTTTTTCGTGTAAAAACATTGAGGAATTAGCTACTGAAATAGCAAGTCAGTTTAATATGGACTCATGTTATATTGAAAATGAGTTTAGTGCAGATTGTATCAGATATACATCTCAAAGCCACAGCATCTGATACAAAATTCTGGTGTTTTATATCTGAAGATAAATATCCGAATCTAAGGCAAATCGCCCTTCAACTGACGGCAATGTTTGGGTCAACTTACTTGTGCGAGTCTGCATTTTCTGAAATGAAGATAATTAAGTCAAAATATCGCAATCGACTAACTGACGAACATATGTCATCATGCTTGCGATTAGCACTCGGTAATTACGTACCATCCTTATGAAAAGTATGCTGAGAACATGCAGTGCCACGCTTCAACATCCAAAGTCACTCTTTAGTTAAGTTTAGACACTAGTTTGTTTTGTACGAACCAATAAAACTCGCAATTTTGAATAATTATGAGTTTTTTTCATTGACATTTTAGAGCAGACCTACACTTACCTTGACTAAAAAATGCATATTGTGCGAAAAACTAATATCTATGCCACGATACACCCTACCTAGACGACAATCCTGCATCACACTTACTTGCAGCCTCTCAGAGTCGATCGATCGTAGTCTAACAATTTTGAGGTAGATCGCCAGCAGTTCAAGTTTGAGCACCCCTGACCTAGATGTTATCGGAATGAAAGGCATTTCCAATCACAGCTTACTGTACACTGAATTAAAAATCCGAAGGCCCCGTTCTTCAATCACATTTAGGGTGTCTTGTGACTACTATTATTTAAATAAATATGATTTTTGAAATGATTTATTTTGATATTGATTGGAATGTTATAAACGAGATAGAAGAAGTTGATGATATGGTAGGTTTTTAACTTGTAATAGAGCGCGGAAATATTTGATAATCATGCACCAATTAGACGTCTCGCTTTACTAAGGTCTTAGCTCCTTAGATAATAGACAATCTTAAGTTTATAATGAAGCTATGTAGCAAATTTTTGCCAAAGTATAAAAAAATAAAAACTGATGCAGTTTGGAGAGAGGATTATATTACAATGGAGTCCGAAATGAGAAAAAAAGCTTAGCATAAGTTTAGGGTTTTTGGCGGACTTCAAAGAAGCTGAACAATGGTTCTTTTTCTCAATCTCAGCCTCTAATATAAATGGATCCACAAAATTTAAACAGCAATTCTTAAACAGTACTCCCACAATGGACATAACTGCTAACGACTACTTCATAGTATCTTATAGAAATATATAAATGCGATTATTTCCAAAATCAAGATGGACGCAGAGGGAACTCTTACGTTACTCCATTGGAATGGTCCACATTTGCTGCCGGCTTATGCAGATCACATCGATATCATGAAGTGGATCAAATCGGTGTTCAATTCCCAGAACCTCTCAAGATCGTCAAAAATTAAAGTGTATAAAACTGTGGTTAGACCGTTCTCCTATACGGATCAGAAAGCTGGATGCTGACGAAAGAAAACTAAGGTACTTCGAAAGGAAGATACTCAGAAAAATATTCGGACTAGTACGAGACAACCAGTCAGAACAATGTAGGAGGAAAAATGAGTAACTAGCAGAAATATACAACGACTCGGACGTGATACAGGAAATAAAATTCCAAAGGTTAAGATGGCTGGGACACATAGAAAGACAGCCGAACCACAGATACATCAAGCTGTGGAATGAGAACCCGGTGGGGAGAAGACCACTGGGTAGACGGCGCCTATGATGGAGGGATAACATACGGTCAGATACGCGTGCCACAGGTTTTAAATATGACCCGCAAATGACTTATGATCGTACAGAATGTGGAAGTGTGATAATGTTCTATCAGTATGGAAAGTTTTCAATCCTACCGAAATGTCGGAGATTCGTCCTATCGGGATCTTACCGATCATGGATCAAGATACTTGAGAGAGTTGTGTATAGTCAACTAAGCAACGACATAACTTCATAAAATATTTTAGCACCCAATCAGGTTTTCGTCCTTCATACAGCACTACTTCTGGTTTATTTCCGGTGAGTGATAACGTAATTGGCGGATGTGATAATAAAATTACATCTCTTGTATTACTGGATTATAGTAAGGCCTTTGATAATTCAGATTATGTAATGCTTTTTACAAAATTTGCATGTTTTGGCTTGGCAGATAATGCAGTAAAACAGTTTAAAAGTTATCTCGAGGGCAGAAAGCAAAAGGTTAAGATTTGTGACGAATGTTCGGACTTCTTCTTAATAAAGGTGAACCGCAATGTCAATAAATACTTAAAGCTTTGTCAATCTCAGCAGTATACTGATGATTTGTAACTGTACGATTATTTTTCAACAGAAAGTATAGCTGAGGCAGCTGGAAAAATAATTGAAAATATGAAGACTTTCTTAGAGATATCTCGACGGCATGATCTATTACTTAACGGCAATAAGACTGCTTCTGTTTGGGTCTAGCAGTCGGATAGTATCACAAAGTGACGACTTCAGGATAGAGAATAATGACACGACATTAACATCGTCCGATAATTGCCGAAATTTGGGAGTAGCATTTGATTTAGAACTCCGTTACGAAGAGCACGTTTCTAATTTATTAAAAACATGTTATTACAAATTGAAAATTCTTTACATCCACAAGGGTATTTCAACTATGGAGAGTAAATTACATCTCTACAACTCCTTAATTTTATCTTTAATTTCCTATTAAGATATTATTTACTAGCCTTCACTTACACTGGTTTAAGAAGACACTAAAATTGTTTATTGTGGGTGCGCGAGGTATGGTATATAGTATGCAGCCATGGTATAACAATCATATTTTTTCTCTTTTCTTAACTGATGTTCGAAATATGAAAATGTGTAATTTCAATTCGTCATTAGTTAGATCTCACATAATTGTTAAACCAGTGTTTATAAATAAATATATTTATTATTATTATTATTACTATCATCTAGAAGAGAAAAAAAGAATCCGACGCAACAAATCCTGTGGCTTCAACCCACACAGGTGTAGCCCAAAAATGATGATCGAACGTCTGTTCGGTTAGTGACTATCGAGCAAATTCATCTGCCTAAGCAATAGAAAGGAATTAAGGATAACTGCTTTCTGCATCTTCATTGCTAGTGAATCATCCGAGCCACAGCAAGCCGGTATCGTCTTGAGGTTCTTGAGGAATGTGTTCTTAATGTCTCCAAAAACTCCGATGACTAGAACCACCATTGATAAATGAATGGCGAGGGAACAAAGCGCGCGGTTCCTAATTTAAATCTTTGTACTTAGAAGGTTTTCCTCTCCTCCAAATATAGCAAATATTTGTTTCTGCCGGTGCCGAAAACTAAATTACATAAATTTTAGTTGCTGTTTTATCGAAAAGTACTATATCAGATTTGTGGGGTTGCAAACACCTTGTGATCTAAAAGGTAAGATTCCAGTAAATATCTTGTTATTTTCTACAACCGATTCGATCTCTCCCGGAAGATACGGCAGTCTGGGATTGTCATCAATACTTTACGAATGTCTAAGAAGGTAATATAAGACACGCAACGCTGCATTATGACCATGGATGTAAGATGATATAGCATGAACAGGACACGCTGAACGCAAATGCACCAGTGATTCTTGCTCTATGACGTGGCTAAAGTATATTGCCAGACCAAGTTTATTCGCTGCATGTTCCGCAGCCCTAAACAAAAAGGCTCCCACTCCTTTCTGTTCTTGGCTGCAGACCAATTCTAGGAAAGAGTCGGAACTCTTTGCGACTATACATGCCAGTCCCAGGACGATTCCATTATGCAGACACACTAAGCTCAAAAGTCCTCTTCCGCCTTGATGACATGAAAGGAATATTCGGGGACCGAGGATCGATTCTATTCATGTGCATGATTTTTCCGTGTGTGATTACACCCAAATCTCGCAGGCCCAGTACCGGTATAGTCACCCGTTATTATTATTATTATTATTATTATGTTTGGTACTTTTGTTCTTCTTTCTCACATTTGGTCAATGTGGTTTCATGTTTGACTGACGGGCCTAAGCTAAGTCAGCACAAACGCTATGTTCTAAGGAATGACCTGACAATGTTACATATTTTTTAAAGTAACCGACTTCTAAATGTTTTTGTATATATTTGTGTTAAGTCCTAATTGTACTAAGTGTGGGTGAAGGTTGTTGGTATAAGGTCTGTGGTGCTGATATGACAGGGGGGGACAATGATGACTTTTTCTTGTTTCCATAACCGTTTTTACGTGGCTTGGTTTGATTCTGGGTGATTGTGCTTGTCCCGCATTTTGTTATAGCAACACATGGCGTGTTCGTTGATTTCTGTGATGCAACTCATGCGTTGCTTTGGTTTTTCTCGCCTTGGTGAGTGTCGCCTACTCGCCGGCACAACACTTTTGGCAGGTCCATTTTCTTTTGCCTGGTCTTCATAGTTCTGGTCGAGCTGCCATTTCCCCCGACGTCCTCGACCGTTACGTCGCTCGCTCAATGCTTCTTTTATTGATTTATTGTTTTTTGGGTGTTTTCAGTGTTCTATGGTGTCAGAAGCTCAAAGTGTCATTAGGTTGCCTGTTAATAGAAGTTAAATAGTTGGTGTGTATTTTTGTGCTTATTATTGTTGGTTTGCCTTTAAAAGTTTTTATTGTTCTTCCTTGTTTTGAGAAGATATCCGCATACACAGCACAACATGACTCAGGTACCTCGAGATCGTCAATGCCCGTACTAGAAGAATCCTGGGATTCCCCTGGCCTCTGAGGGTTTATTATTATTACTGTGAACTGGTGTTCTTCTTTCTCACATTTGGTCAATGTGGTTCCATGTTTGACTGACTGGCTTAAGCCAAGTCAGCATAAACGCTATTACCATTGTGTATTAAGGAATGACCTGACAATGTTATATGTTTTCAAAATCACTAATTTCTGAATGTTTTTGTGTATGTTTTGCATGCTTTGTATTATTAATAATAAAATTGATTGTTCAACTCCTTTTGAACTGTTTATGAGACATTGACCCATTTTCTGGTAAATTTTTTTTCAACCTATCATATATAATAACCGGTCAAGTGCAAGCTGAATTTGCGCAATTAGTGTTCCATACGTTGATTGTTTTTAAAATAAAAAAAATTGTTACGGAGGTATAAAATGATCAGTGACTTCACACAAAACACACCCCAAATGAGTTTTCAGCAAAGTTTGTTTCCAATCTGTACTGAAAACTGATGACCTTGAAAATTTTTGGTTTTTTATATATACCAGATAAATTATTAAGAGGAAATGCACTCGTGATAATTTTCGTTCAATCTACACCCCGTGGAGAATATTCCAGAATTTTTTCAAAATTTTTTGATCAGTACTTTTCGAGATTTTTTAAAAATAATACAAAGAAAAGTGTATGCAAGTATTACATTATATATATATATTATATATATATATATATATATATATATATATATTATATATATATATTACTCAAGCTTTCATTTGACACCACACTCGATTCACCCCCCAAACTAACCTCTTAAGTCAAAATTTAATTTTCAAAACTACAAGGCTCTGATGAGGCCATCAGTTCCTATATTATTACCAAATTTCAACTTTTTATGACAAATAGTTTCGGAGAAAATCGAGTGTGACACAGATAGACGGACAGGCAGACGCCGAAGTCATCTTATAAGTGTTCCGTACGAAACACTAAAAATTAATGAAAATAAACTTCAAATATTTGTTACTGACCTTTATTAACATCCTTAAAGACTCAACTTCTCCTGGTGATAATCCGTTATTGCTACCATAAGGTATTATAATCGTATTTCTACAACCAGGAACACAATCTCGTTTTAGACGACCACATTTGTAACAAATAGAAGCAGGATCTTTAAACGTTCCTCTTTATCATCTTTTTTTCGTTTCTCCCTGTTCTTTTTAGATTTTGAGCTTTTATTTTCTTTGTAATCTATAAATCAAGTGTTTAAGGTGCCTTCCGAACCCGAGTTTTAATTAATCTGGTTCTGGCATAAAATCCTTAATGTTAACATTTTCCATACCTACGTCTGATCCTGACCAAAATGTTTCTCTATCTTGCGTAGTATCCGCTCTAGGAGAAACTTCCCTATCCTGGAAATTATCTGGCCTAGACCAAGTTTCTTTATCCTGCCTATCTTCTAACCAAGCTTCTCTATCTTGTTTTATGGTCTTGGTTTTTCTAATTTGCTTATTATCTCCTACAGCCCTATTAAGAAATTATAATTCTTAAAGGAAAAGTGGCGGCGCACCGTCGCTGGGCATCGTCCCATTTAAAAAAAATGCCGCACCCGAAAAGCTTGCAGATAGGCGGCATTCAGTCAAAAGCAATGATTTTAAATGGGAGACCGCCAGTGATGTTGCGTCGCCACTTAGTAGCGCGACAAAGTGGTGCACGTGTAAGCACATATAGGGCCGGACGCAACCACTTTGCCACTCCGATTGCCCAAGAGTTCCTTCTGATCTCATATTTACTTTTTGCCACTAGGATAATAATGCAAGATTAAGACCAATTTTTTTAATCTCGAAGAGTAAAAGTCCTTGAGGACTTCTTGTGCAATCGTTGGCGAAACGCTGAAAATTATATACTTCTAATTTGACACAGTCACAAACTTAATATGCTTCACACCTGTCTTTTTTCAAATCTTCGTACGATGTTCGTGCCGAAACTTGAACAGCTGTCTCTGAATTAGTCGACGTTTGTATAGATTTTCTGCCGTTTTCGTTGCATAAACACGCACATTCATTTTTATTTGTATATCGTATTGGGATGGTTTGCATAGATCTGCTTTCTGCAATAATTCCCTATGAAAATTAGCACTGTTAGTGTTTATATTGGGCTTGAACAAATAACATCTAGAAACGCCATTTTTTTATGGCAGAATAAATAGCTAAGAGAAATATACGTTCAACCTTAAATCTGACCAATGCGCAACCTATTTTTTTTAATATGATATGTATGCTTTGCTTTTCTAGTCTATTACTCCCTAAAATCCGACCTCTGAGAAAGCGCCTGACTGAGGGTATATTCCAAAATACCAATTTCGTAATTTAATGACAAATGTCACATTTTCCCTTATTGTTATTTTTAGGGTAATTTGAGGACGTAAGCATCTTAAAGCAGTTTTAAACAATTGCTTACACGTGAAATCTGTTCTATAAAATGCTTAAAAATGCGAGATAGCGAAAATATGCCATTAAAATAACGTCAGCTAAAAATGATTTTCGGAAAGTACGTGATGTCTGACACTCTAATCATCTTTGGTTAATCAAGGTTGTCAACAAAGCATTGCCTTAGTCATAATCACACGGTATCTGCGCTCGCTACCATAAAACTACCAAATTTGTTACTTTTGGACCGTACTCTAAGCAACGCTCGCAAGAAAATAGTTAGTAGTTAAAGATATGGTCCAAGAGTAACCACTTATGTGGTTGAATGACAAATACCCCTTTATTTTCCCATAATAGTATTATATATATATATATAATATATATATATATATATATATATAAAGGATTTTCTACAGCTAACGCTGTCTTCCTTCTCTCAGCCTTTGGTTCCATCCGTTTCTATCTTCCCAGTCTCCATCTGTTAGAACCCTGTCCTCCATAGCCTCGTCCACATCGTCTCTTCACGATCGTCTGGATCTTCCTCTTTTTTCTTCTCCCTATAGGGCTCCACTCCGTTATTTTCTTTTTATCCACCTATTATCTTCGCTCCGTCTTATGTGTCCATACCATTTTAATCGTTTTTCTTTCAATGGTGTTTATTGCGTTCTCTTTGATGTTCATTCTGCTTCTTATTTCTTCATTTGTTATTCTCTCCATACGTGTCACTCTACAACATCTTCTCCAATACTCTATCTCTACCGCGTTAATTTTAGATTATTTCTTTTGTTGATCGTCCAATGTTTCTGACCCGTATGTCATTATGCTTTCTATTATTGATTTGTATATGCGTGTTTTTGTTTCTCTTTGTAATGTGCTTGTCCCACAGGATCGAACTTAATTGTCTTATGCATGTCCGCGTTTGTCCCAATCTAGCTTTAATCTCCTCTTCTGATGTTGCGTTTTTTGAAATGATGGTTCCTAAATATTTAAATTTATCGGTTCCTTTGATTATTGTTTCGTTATCGACTTCTAGATTCTCCACGTTTCCCTCCTTTGTTGTTAGATATTCCGTTTTATCAAAGTTTATTGCTAATCCTGCTTTAGTGTATTCTTCTTTCAGTTTTCTTACCATATAACTGAGGTCTTCCTCATCTTGCGCTATGATTACTTGGTCATTTGCGAATCTTAGAGTAATATAAGTAATCTTCTCGTATTGGGATTCCCATTCCACTACATTTTTGATCCATTTTTTTAATGTTTGTTCGAGGTATATTTTGAATAGTGTTGGGGATGTAGAGCATCCTTGTAATAGGCCTTTCGATGATTGGAGTCTCTTCCCTATTTTATGTCCTATTTTTATGTTTACTGTGTTGTTTTCGTAGAGAACTTTGACTGCGTATATTAGTGCTTTGTCAATGCCTATTTCTTTCATTGCGTTCCATAATCTTTGTCTTGGTACTGAGTCAGAGGCCTTTCTTATGTCTATGAAGGCTAGATGAACTTCTCTATTCTTTGCCAGTTTATACATGATTTTCACCCGTCCGGCCGTAAAGCCTGCTTGATCTTCTCCAATTTTTTCTTTTATATTCTCCTCTATGATATTTTTAATAATTTTTCCATACAAACGTCCCATACTCGATATTATGCTTAGGCCTCTATAGTTCGTGCATTTTCTGCGGTCTCCCTTTTAAATATAGATACTATATAGGCTTTTGACCATTCCTCGTGTATTTTTTCTCCATTTATCGCTCTGTGGAACATGTTTCTCAGCATTCGATGTAATTTAGTAGGCCCTGCAGATTTATTATTTTTGAGTGTTTTTATTGTCTTCTTTACTTCTTCATAGCTTAGTTCTATCTCTTTTTTTTCCTTATTCTGTTCTTCTTCAGGGTTCTCTTCCTGGAATTCTTGTCTGTCTTCTGTTAGCAGATTCTTATAATATTCTTCCCACTCGCTTTCTGGGATATACTCTATATACATCTTCTCTCTATTGTTGGTCCTTATTGCTTTAATTATTCTTCATGACTTCTAGTTCCTCCTATATACTGTTCTACATGTTCGCACGAATTTTCCATCTCTCGTTCTTTTCTTTGTTTATCATCCTCCTCGTTTCTGCATTTTTCTCTTTATATTTCTGTAGATCTTCTTCTGATTTTGTATTCAGCCATTTTTCGTATAGTCTTTTTTTCTCCTTTATAGATTCTTTGGTTTTGTCACAGATTCTAATTTTATGTTTCTTATTCTCGTTGTCTTCTTTACCTAATGCTTCTAGGGCCGCCTGTTTGATGCTTTCTTTTATGTGATCTTACATCTGTTGGAGGTTGTCGTAGTTAAATTCATTTAATTTTTGATCTAATCGTCGTCTATATAGGTCTCTCTCAGTAAGTGTATTTTGTATTTTATTTCTTTGTCCGCTTTTTTCTGTTATCTCATTAGTATTTCTGTTTTCTTTATCGATTGTTCCATTTTGCTTTATTGTCTTGTACCACGGTACTTTTATATTTGCTATTAATAGTCATGATCATAAAATCAGTCATTTATTTATTACTGTCCTTCATTTTGGAACACACTATAAGTGATGCCAAAATAGAACTTCTTAAAAGATTTGTACTGCTTTACGTAAGGTTACTTAGTATTAGGGTTACCAACTATCGACAGAACCAACCCGGGGGGGTGGGGGTTGATTGGGTAGGTATTGAATGAAAGTCACAAATATTTGTTAATTTTTATTTTTAAATTTATATTTACATTGTTTTCGAGAAGCATTTAATATTTCACGGTTTTTTAGCACATAATCATAAAAACATGAAAAATTGAAGTTTTGCAGTATTTGTAACTCTGCTTTTACTTAAGGATATGTTCATTCTGTTTCTTTCCTTGCTCCACACTTGTTCCATCATGTTAAATACGAGCTCACAAGAAGCATTAGAGACAGGAATGGCAAGCTTTTTCAATTTAGGGTAAGGATTTCGGTCTTTCGATTTCGCAAAGAAGTCAACCCAGCGTAAATCAACTCGATTCTCTTCAATGAGATGTGGTTGCATTTCACTTAAAATTCCTCATTCCTCATCGTACAATATGTCAAGATCTAAGTCCAATTTTTAAAATTTCTTGTAGTCTAGTAATGCCTGCCCATGTGATTGGTTCTTTAAGAGATAAAATTGTCATTGCTTGGTATCCCGGATCTTCAAAGTTATACCACTTTTGTAAATAATTTAAACAAGACGTAAAAAAAACTTATCGGTATTATTTTTAAATTTTGTCTTTTGAGGTTCATCAAAATGCTTTAATAAATCCATGGCAGATTTACCATAAAATTGATCAGTCTGTCGGTTTTGTAGCTTGGCTTTCAAATCATTCATAATGTCATGAATTTCAGTGCTTGTTAATCTGTCGGCTTCCAGTAATTTATTGGGGTTCTGGAAGACTTGCATTATATTTTGCATAAAATAAAGAACACTTAAGACTGCATTTGTTTCTGAATCACTGGCACAAAAATTGTTCCATATAAATGAAGAACAATTCTCTTCACCTTGCGCCTTATTAAAGCTGGCCACAGCGATAGAATTCTGTATATAGCAGGAAGTAACGATAACCAAACGAGTTGGCACATGTCTTAATATTTCTCTAAACTCAATTTCAGCATCTGAGCAACTTATCTTCAGTTCATTTCTCCTTTTAGCAAAAGCTGAAAATTCGCTGTGAACTTTCAAAATAATTAATTCAACATCAATTAGGTGTAGAAAGCGGGCGGCAGGCTAGCTAGAGCATCTTTGTGGAGCAATTTATTTATTTTATTAATGAAAATTATTTTAAAAAAAATTTAATGGAGGTGGGGAGCTCGGGAGGTTGAACATTATTCCCGGAGTCTCCCGGGCATTCCGGGAGGGTTGGGAACCCTACTTAGTATCAACGCATATCAAATTAAACTACCCTAAGGTAACAAGCTCTTTCGTTCTCAGTTTATAAACCACTAGAATTTCTCGATAGGGCGCTCGTAACTAAAATAACCGGTCAAGTACAAGTTGAACTTGCGCAATTAGTGTTCTGTACGTTGATTGCTTCTGAAATAAAAATTTTTGTTACGGAGGTATAAAATGATCAGTGACTTCACAAAATACCCCCCAAATGAGTTTTCAACAAAGTTTGTTTCCGATCTTTACTAAAAACTCGAAATTTTTATTTTTTTTTTTATATACCAGATAATTTATTAAAGGTAATGCACTCGTGATAATTTTCGTTCAATCTACACCATGTGGAGAATTTTCCAGAATTTTTTCAAAATTTTTAGATCAGTATTTTTCGAGATAGTCAGAGCATGGCTTCAACATCAGACACCAAAAAGTGAATCAACATAAAATAAATCACCTCCTATATATGGATGACATAAAACTCTACGCTGCCACAAAAACACAGCTGAAAGAACTCCTCAAAATCACAGAAATATTCACCTTAGATGTCAATATGGAATTTGGTATAAGTAAATGCAAAGTGCTCCATATCAACAAAGGCCAGTGGAAGGGCCACCATGAGACAGAAACCATCAACAATGAAACACTCGATAACATGTTCGACAAAAAAACATACAAATATCTAGGCTTTCCAACAAAGCACCAAAACTCAACCACACTCATATCAAAACAGAGCTCAGAACCGAATTCCAAAAACAGACTGACGAAACTTTTACAAACAAAACTCAACTCTAAGAATCTCACTAAAGCCATCAACACGTTCGCTATACCTATACTCACATATTCATTTGGTATCATCAAATGGTCACAAACAGACACAGAAAATATTCACATCCTTATACGATCTCAATTCACCAAATACAGGAAATTACACCCCAACGCATGCAAAGAAAGATTTAACCATCGAGAGGAAGGCAGGAGGAAGAGGAATTATAGACATCAAATCATCACACACAAAACAAATACAAGCACTTAGGAAATTCTTTCACACCAAGCAAACCAGCCTCCATACAGCAACAGTCAAAGCAGACAAAAACTATACCCCACTCGACTTATCCCGGGTAGACCACCCAGCAGATACACACACTCACACCCAATTTACAACAGGAAAAGATGAAAACGTGGTCAGAAAAAACACTCCACGGAAAACACAGATACCACATAGAACAAGACCACGTTAATAAAAAACAATCGTACACCTGGTTGCAGGATGGGCAGCTATTCCCGGAAACAAAGGCTTCTTACTTGCCATCCAGGATAAAGTCATATTAACCAGAAACTACCAAAGCACATATCATCAAAGACCCAACTATTACAGGACAGCGATTTTTTTTGCGATTTTTTCAAAATTATACAAAGAAAAGTGTGCGTATGTAAGACATTATACATATTTTTGAACTCGTGTGTTTGGAAGCTTTCATTTGACACCCCACTCGATGACCTAGTAAAAAAATTTTTTTTTTCACTTCCGATTTCACCCCAAGAACTAATCCCTTAAGTCAAAATTTCACTTTCAAAACTACACGGCTCTGATGAAGCCATCAATCTCTGTATTAGTACCAAATTTCAACTTTCTGCGTCAAATAGTTTCGGAGAAAATCGGGTGTGACAGACGGACAGACAGACAGACACCGAAGTTATTTTATAAGTGTTCCGTACGGAACACTAAAAACAGCATTTTACAATATTGTAACCTGGGAAGATGCTTATAGCAATCAGAATTTGACGGGATTAGCACATACAATTCAGCCAGCTAAATTTTGGTTGGTACAAACATGCTTTTAGAGCTCTTGTTTATAGTGTTGTAAAATGTTGGTTATTATTAATGACAAATGCGAATAGCTGATCTATCCATTGTCACATCTCACCAGACAGTATTCATCACAATTTGATTTTTTCTTTTTTCTTATACCAAAACATTTAGTAGTTTCCTCTTTCTTTTCAGTTTTTTCTCGTGGAGTACTACTACCGGTAGTATTCGTTGCAGAATTCTTTTTCTTCCTTGTTTCCTTCTTTTTATTTTTATCTTTCTCCTTTTTTTCTTTTTTACTTTTATCATCTAAAATTTTTAGGTTCTATTATTCTTGGGGCACGATGGTAGGATACAACGAATTGTATTAAGTACGCATACCTATTACTCCATCGAAAGCGGACACAGCAGCTTTCGAACCGACAGAGTGGTTGACACAGTCAACGCTTTAAAAGCAGGTAGCGAGGGATCCTTCCTCAGGCATATGGTAGTAATAGGTATGCGTACTTAATACAGTTCGTTGTATCCTACCATCGTGCTCCGTTACTTCCATTTGATACCGTTCTCTTGTTTGTCAATCCTAGCCTGCCTGACGAGCCGTAATACGGCGAATCGCGTCTCAGGATGGATTTGACAGACAAGAGAACAGCTAGTAAACTGCTGGAATATAGACTTCTGTTTATTTTCAGTTGCTTTACAATAATTATACTATTATTCTTATCGATTAATAAAGATGAAGTATTTAAAATTTGAAAATTTCTTACACCTGCTAAAAATATTCAACCTATCATATTGTGATTGTGTGAAGTAATCAGATTTTCGTCGTGAACTAACTTGAACTAATAAACCTGAGCGAAAAGGCACTGTTATTAGGAAGAAACTCCGATATAGGAGCTGCAACATTTCGACATGTGATGTTTTTTAAAAGTGTAAAGCTTGCACGATAAGACAGAACTAACTTTAAGCTCAGTTAAACCTGAAATAGGCACAATTATTCTTTGAAAATCTTACCTGTTGTTGATGCAGCATCAGTCGTTTCGGAGCCTTCAGATGAATCAGTCATATCGTGTTTCATTTTTTTTTTTACTTCGGCTAAATATCGATTTTTTTTTCTTTTGCATGCAGATGTCATTGCTAGGTAATA
This sequence comes from Pachyrhynchus sulphureomaculatus, assembly GCA_019049505.1. Classification (NCBI taxonomy): domain Eukaryota; kingdom Metazoa; phylum Arthropoda; class Insecta; order Coleoptera; family Curculionidae; genus Pachyrhynchus; species Pachyrhynchus sulphureomaculatus. The sequence continues at coordinate 34,791,737 of CM032456.1, read as the reverse complement.
CAAGTCCTCTTTTTAGGGCTTCTTGACATCGTACACCTCACAGGCACAATCTTTCATTGCTGTGCAAATTGGAAATGTCTGAGTTTTGTTGTCTTCCACGAGTGTTTCAAAGTTTTCAGGAGCACATACCTAAAAGATACTACAAACAATTACGTAAAAGTATGTATTAGCACCTGGAAATATGTACTAGCACGTGAAAGTAGGTAATAGCACCTGAAAATAAGTATTTATTATATTATAATTTCTATCACAAAAGTCTCATTTAACGGGGATAAAAATCTTTATCGTTAATGAAAAGTAAAAAGGTTAAATTTATCTGGGCATGATCATTTTTTTTTTTTTATGGGTCTAGCACACGTACTGCAGGGAAGAAGTCCCTAAAGCGCTACAGGAGCGACACGTGTGCGGAAAAATCGATTCACGTTGTTCTTGAATCGCTGTACATTGTATTCGGTGGGAAACACAGTCCCGGGCAAATTATTCCAAAGGGATGATGTTCTCCATATGAGAGACTGCTTGAATAGCGTTGTACGAGGAGTAACAAGCTGAATCTCATACTCATGTGAAGTATTAGCGTGACGTGTACTTCTAACATGCACCGCTCTGGGAGGAATTAAGCGGGCCACGTCCTTCGAACACTTCCATGAAAATACGTGTAGAATAGGCTCAAGTCGCCAACCGTTCTTCGATGTTCCAGCGAATCAAGGCCCCCGGTCAGTTCCGGGTCTCCAATCAGACGAACAGCTCTTCTCTGAACAGAATCCAACAAATGCAGTGTATGTTTGGGAGCGGAGCCCCAAACATGGGAGCAGTATTCCATAGTTGATCGAATTTGAGCTTTATAAAGAATTAACAGTTGTGGAGTGTAAAGCTTTCTGGTTCGAAATAATATTCCTAACTTTTGAGAAGCTCTCTTTGCTATGCCTGCAACAAGTTCATGCCAGGACATATTTGATCCCAAATTAACGCCAACAAATTCAGTGACGATGTTAGGGGAATGGAGTGCCCGACATAACTATGTCGGGTTCAACAACGTCAACCTTTTTAGAAAAAAACTGCCGCCTGGGTTTTTGTAGCGTTAAATTTCACTTGGTTACTGTCATCCCAAGATAAAATTGCTTCCAGGTCTTTGTTAAGTTGAATGACTTCCTGCTGTCTGCGGATATTCGCCTGAGTAGCCGATGTCCGAGCGTACTGTCATCTGCAAAGCTGTAGATTGAAGAGAATGAGAAAAATAGTAGGAGACAGTATGGAGCCTTGAGGTACACCGGCGTTGATAGTGAAGGTGTTAGAAAGAAATCCGTCGACTGCCACTCGTAAAGAACGCTCTCTGAGAAAACATGAGAGCCACAAACTTTTCAGACATGCCATAAGAGCGTAGCTTAGCCAACAGCCCATCGTGCCAAACACGATCGAATGCCTTGGATATGTCAAGAGCAACCGCTGGAGATTCTCCAAAGTGTTCAATTGCGTTGTTCCAAATGTGTGTTACATAAGTCAGAAGATCTCCTGTTGATCTATTTTTACGAAAGCCATATTGATGATCGTTAATAATGTTGAATCCTTCAAGATATTTTAGAAGATGCTGATTGGTAGCCTTTTCCATGACTTTCGATATTATTGAAAGCAGTGCGATTGTCGGTAGTTATTTGGCAAGGTCTTCTTGCCTTTTTTAGGTATCGGCTGAACTGTGGTACATTTCCAGCAGGAAGGAAATATTCCCTTTCTGTAGGATAAGTTGAAAAGTCTACAGAAAACTGGTGTTAGATCCCTCGCACAGTTTTTGAGAACTATGGCAGGTATTTCGTCAGCGCCATTAAAATACGTTTTTTCTCTTATGATACGCTGTCCGAAGACAATATCGGGCATCCTTGACTGCACTATGGAAATAGTAGGTGGTGTTTTCCTTGGAAATCGACAGTAGAATGTGAAGCAAAGAGTTTAGTACTACTCAGTATATATCACCACTACACCAAACACTTTACTTACTTTACCCATCCAACATCACCATCCTCATAAAATCTTTTGTCCCACTTAAAGAAAACATAACCAATTACTTAAAAGAATTCAACTTCATAGTCTAATCTATTTATACCAAACTAACTCTAGTGGGCGCTAAATGATCTTAGCTGTCGATGCGCCCTGCCCAACAGAAACAAACAAACAAAAAACGGACTTTACTAAAGTGTTTGGTGTAGTGGTGATATATACTGAGTTGTATCATTGTGCCAAAGATTCCACATTCCCAACTTAGTAAAAGAGTTTAGTAGTTCGTAGTAATGCGAGCATTCTTTACGAGTGGCCGTTGACGGGTTTCTTTCTAATACCTTCGCTATCAACGCTGGTGTGCCACCCAAGGGTTAATACTGTCTCATACTCTTTTTCTCCTTTACATTAACGATCTGCTGGAAAGGACCAGGAATGTACAGCTTCGCAGATGACAGTACTCTTAGTTTTTCATTTACTTTGAATGCTCGAATATCGGCTACTCAAGAAAATATCCGCAGACAGCAGGAAGCCATTCAATTTAACGAGGACCTGGAAGACATTCTATCTTGGGGTAACAGTAACGAAACAGAATTTAACGCTACAAAAGCCCAGGCGGCAGTTTTTCTAAAAAAGTTACTGTAGAGGAATCAGACACAGTTATGACGGGATACGCCATTCCTCTAGTATCGTCACCCAATTTGGTAGACCAATATTTAGTGAAAGTGTTCGATGGATGTAGCCTGCTTAATTCCTCCCAGAGCAGTGCATGCCAGGAATACACGTCGCGGTAATACTTCAGTTTGTCACTCCTTGTTAGTGATGTCAGGTGTCTGTACTTTCGAGTATTTAGGGTACCTGGTATTTCTTAAAGGAGTATCTGTTACATTGTACCAGGTACAAAGTCCGATCTCGTCACGTAGTTGCCAATATATGAGGATGGATTAAAAAGTTCGCGGCCTCACCAAAAAATAATTATAATATTTTTATTATAGTACACTCAATAAGTTTATACTTTCTTTGGTTGTCACAGGGTAAAATTTTGTTGCTGTAGAATTTGTGGTTTTTAGGTTAGAACGAGTTTAGTGAGACCAAGTGCAGCGTTTTTGGAAAAATGGAAAAAAATTGAACAACGTGCGGTCATCAAGTACCTGTTTAGAAAAAGATTAACGCCAATGGAGATCCACGATGATATGAAAACAACACTAGGGGAATCTGCTCCGTCATATACCACTGTGAAAAAATGGTTGCAGAATTTAAACGTGGACGAGAGAGCATCGAAGATGAACCCTCGCTCCGGTCGGCCCACGACGTCTACGGTTGAAGAAAACATCGGCAAAGTGTGTGATCTCATATTAAAAGACCGTAGAATATCTATCAGGGAGATTGCAGACATGAATGAACACAAAACATCATTGCCAACGAACTCGGAATTTCTAAGGTTTCCGCTAGGTGGGTTCCCAGATTGCTTTCAGTTGAACAAAAACGAATTCGACCCACGATTTCTCGCGACTGTTTGGAGATGTTTGAGGCTGACCCGTAAGATTTTCTTAACAGATTAGCGACAATGGACGAAATCTGGGTTTACCACTATATTCCAGAGTTTGTTTGTTTGTTTTCTGTTGGGCAGGGCGCATCGACAGCTAAGATCATTTAGCGCCCCACTAGAGTTAGTTTGGTATAAATAGATTAGACTATGAAGTTGAATTCTTTTAAGTAATTGGTTATCTTTTCTTTAAGTGGGACAAAAGATTTTATGAGGATGGTGATGTTGGATGGGATGCCGTGGGTGTCTCTCAAGTTTTGATGTTGAATGGATTCGATTAGATGTAACACTGATAAGGGGGAGTCACATTTAGGACATAGTGGAGGGGGACCTCTCTTTAATAGGTGTACATGCGTGGAGTAGGTGTGTCCAGAGTCAAAATAACAATCCAAGCGGTGGAAAAAATCTGGTGAACCGACCCCAAAGAAAGCGAAGGCAATTTTGTCGGCTGGAAAAGTGATGGCCTTAGTTTTTTGGAATGCTAAAGATATTATTATGGTGGACTACCTTCTGAAAGGCGTCAAGAAATTAAAGAGAAACGCCCAGGATTAGTGAGAAAGAAAGTTTTGTTCCGTCAGGACAACGCTCGCGTTCACACGTCTGTCTTTAGTCTATGGCTCAAATTCGTGATTGTGGTTTCGAATTGGTGCCCCACCCGGCTTATTCTCCTGATTTGGCACCTACGGACCTTCATCTGTTTCCAAACCTAAAAAAAACACCTCGATGACCAGAAATTTTCATCAAATGAACAAGTCGAAGCAGCAGTTAACCAGTATTTTGAAGACCTTGAGGAATCTATTTTTCAAACAGGTGTGGAAGCTTCGGAAAGCAGGTGGAAAGAAGTGCATAGAGTTAGGTGGAGATTACGTCGAAAAATAAAAATATTTTTGAATGTATTTTATTTTGTCCTCGTACCTACCTACCTACACTAGTCGGTGGCGTTCGATACTTCAGTTACACTATTGATATGTATGTATGTATGTATAATTTATAATTATATATGGGCACCCATTTTTGTCGGTCATTACTACTGATACCGAATGTACCGAAACCGAACGCCACCGATGAAGACGATATATATTTCGTGGAGACAAGTAGGTATCTATCGCTACCGGCATTGATAGTTTTAGTTTGGTTGGCCGCAGACTCAGTTACCAGCCATCAATGTAGATACTTGGTACCAGGTACATTTATTGTCGACTACCAGGTACTTCGGATCTGGACGGCTAACGGGTACTTTGTATCCGGTAGTTACAATATTAATATCTCTACTCCTCATACGATCCTTTTTAAGAAGTCTTTTGTATGGAAAACCCCTTCTCGTGAAGCGAAGATCAACGTGAATCGCTTTTTCTGCAAGCGCGTCGCTCCTGTAACGCTTTAGGAATTTCCCTGCAGCACCTGCCCATAAAAAAATAAATATTTTATTTTTTTATTATTGAGGTTGACCAATTGAAGAATTCTTGGTTTAATTTTTGTATTTAGTCCTTCTAAAAATCTAATAATTATTAAAATTATTATCTGTTGTTTTGATGGAAGCATCGTTTTCTAACGATACTTGTAAAATGATCAATTCTGATCAATAAAGGGTATATTTGCTATTTTATGATTGTTATTTTATTTATTTTAATGAACTAATTTTATTATTATTTTTCACTAGCCGCGCCCGCGGCTCCGCTCGCGTGGACTTGAGTCACTACTATCGTCACTGCTTATTCCTTATGTTACCTAACGTAATAAAATATCTGCCATTAGTTCCCCTTATCTCCCATTATTTCTCCTTATCTCCCATTATCTCTACATAATTTCCATTATCTAGGCTTATCTCTGCTGCTCATCTCCCATTATTTCTCCTTATCTCCCATTATTTCTCCTTATCTACCATTATCTCACCTTATCTCCCATTATCTAGGCTTATCTCGACTTATCTCGCAATATTTCTCCTTATCTCCCATTATTTCTCCTTATCTCCCATTATCTCACCATAATTCCCATTATCTAGACTTATCTCCCATTATTTCTCCTTATCTCCCATTATTTATACTTATGTCCCATTATCTCACCTTATCTCTCATTATCTAGGCTTATATTGAATTATATAGAACATATGTATAAATTTATAAAAACATGTAAATCGGATACGTGGTTCTCAAGTGATAAGCGCACTAACGGACAGACAGAGAAACTTTGCATTTTATATATATTATATTCTTTGCAACATGATATTGTTCCATATGTAATGGTTTAGGCAGTGTATTGCAAACTTTTTCTCCGACTTGATTCACTATTATCGTCACTGCTTATTCCTTATGTCACCTAACGTAATAAAATATTTCCTATAACCTGGACAGAGAATATGTATGTTTAAAAAAAAGCACGTAAATCGGATAAGTATTTTCCAATGATAAGCGCACTAACGGACAGACAGAGAGACGTTACATTTTATATATATTATAGATATTCTTTGCCACATGATATTGTTCCATATTTAATGGTTTAGCATGTTTAAAACAAAAGCACGTAAATCGGATAAGTGGTTCTCCAGTGATAAGCGCACAAACGGACAAACAGACAGAGAGACGTTGCATTTTATATATATTATAGATATCCTTTGCTACATGATATTGTTCCATATTTAGTGGTTTAGGCAGTGTATTGCAAGAGAACGCGCTAGCGGCAAACTTTTTTTTTTTTCCGATTTGATTCACTATTATCGTCGCTGCTTATTCCTCATGCCTCATGTTACCTAACGTAATAAAATATAGCCTATAACCTGGCCAGAGAACATATGTATGTTTAAAAACAAAGCACGTAAATCGGATAAGTGGTTTTCCCAGTGATAAGCGCACTAACGGACAGACAGACAGACAGAGAGACGTTGCATTTTATATATATTATAGATATAGATTATTATTATTATATAACCTGGCCAAAGAATATATGTATGAATTTAAAAAAAGATACGTAAATCGGATAAGTGGTTCTCGCGTGATAAACGCACTAATGGACAGAGAGACAGACAGAGATATATTGCATTTTATATATATCATAGATTGTAGATATTCTCTGCTACATAATATTGTTCCATATTTAATGGTTTAGGCTGTATATTGCAAGGGAACGTGCTAGCGGCAAACTTTTTTTCGACTTTATTCACTATTATCGTCACTGCTCATTCCTTATGCTGCCTATCGTAATAAAATATAGCCTATAACCTGGCCAGAGAACATATGTATGTTTTAAAAAAAAACAGTACGTAAATCGGATAAGTGGTTCTCCAGTGATAAGCGCACTAACAGACAGACAGACAGACAGAGAGACGTTACATTTTATATATATTATAGAAGTATTTCGAAAAAATAATAATCACTACAAATTACAATTTTACCCTTCCAGAAGTGTTAGTTTCAGCATTCTCACCAACGCAATTTGCTAGTACATCCTTCGTGAATGTGATTTTTCTATCACTTGTACCGGCTTCTCGTAGAGGTTTTTCGTCAGTTGTTATACCTTTGGTATCAACTTTTGATTCAGTTTTGGGACAACAACCACATTTACAGAGAGGGTCATGACTCCAATCATCAGTTTGAACACTTGTATTAACTAGAAAAATAAACATTTTATATAAAAAAAAAAACGGCCAAATGCAAGTCGGACTTGCGCAATGAGTGCGTTGATTGCTTTTAAAATAAGAATGACTTCCCAAAAAAAAACACACCAAATGACAAAGTTTTTTCCGATCTGACCTTGAAATTTTTGTTTTTTTTTATATACCAGATAAATTATTAAAGGTAATGCACTCGTGATAATTTTCGTTCAATCTACACCCTGTGGAGAATAATCCAGAATTTTTTCAAAATATTTTAATCAGTACTTTAAGGGGGGAACAGTGATTTTTCGCGATTTCTAAAAATAATACAAAGAAAAGCGTGCGCAAGTATTACATTATATATATTTTTGAACCCTTAAGTCAAAATTTAACTTTCAAAACTATACGGCTCTGATGAGGTCATAAATTTCTATATCAATACCAAATTTCAACTTTCTATGTCAAATAGTTTCGAAAAAAATCGGTGAGACAAACAGACACCGAAATGATCTTATAAGTGTTCCGTACGGCACACTAAAAGATCGTTTAGGCCAGTACTTCCATTCCAAACACAAGTTGTAAAATAAATATCGTTTTACATACTTTTGTGTCGATTACAAATAATGAAAATTAATGTAATTACTCCGAAAACCCTGAAAAGAACGTATACCACGACGTATTTCAAGCTACCCCTCCAACTCCTTCCCCGCCTCTTTATCTCACTATGTACGAGGGTTGTGTAATAAATAAGGTTCCCACATTTTTTCAGGTGTAAGGCATTTTTTATTTGAACTGAAAAATAATCCAATGAAGATCATTGGAAAGCTTAATTTCTTAGCTATTTTTTAACATAATCTCCAGATTTTTCCACGCATTTTTGTTGACGACTAATCCACTTTTGGAATCCCGCTTCAAAGAAGTCCGCCGCCAGTCCGTGGAGAAATTTGGTGACCGCTTCCTGCACTTCTTCATCAGTCTCGAAACGTTGTCCAACCAAGTGTTGCTTTAATTTGGAAACAAGTGGAAGTCACTCGGTGCAAGATCAGGGCTGTAGGGAGCATGTTCAACGAGATCCCAGCCAAAATTGTCGATTAAATCCTTGGTTTGGCGAGAGACGTGCGGGCGCGCATTGTCGTGGTGCAGTCTAACGCCTTTTGTCAGTCTTCCTCTCCGGCGATTTTGGATGGCTCTTCTGAGTTTTTTTCAAGGTCTCACAATAATTTTCCGAATTTATTGTGATCCCTCGAGCATAAACTCAACAAGCAGGACACCCTTACGGTTCCAAAAGACCGTAACCATCACTTTCCCTGCGGACAGCGTCTGCTTGAACTTCTTCGGTTTAGGCGATCCGGTATGGCGCCATTGTCGCGATTGTTGTTTTGTTTCCGGGGGTGACGTAATGACACCACGTTTCATCCCCGGTAACAATGGAGTCTAACAAATCTTCGGTATTCTCGGCGCATTCTCGAAGAAACTTCTGGGGACACTTGACGCGATCGGCTTTGTGGGGTTTCTGAAAGCATGTGCGAGACCCACCGCGCACACACCTTGTGATAACGTAACCTTTCAGTCAAAATCGTGTGGATTATTTTTTCACAAACCTCAGGAACCCGGGCAGCCAGTTCCCGAATCGTTATCCTCCTCTCCTCGAGCAGAATTCGCTCAATCTTCGATACAACTTCGTCGGAGATCGATGGCCTTCCACTTCTTTGCTCATCGTGGATGTCTGTGCGCCCCCAGAACTCCCTACACCATTGCGGACGTGTTGAACGCTGATACAAGCTTCCTCATAAACTTCACACAACTGTCTATGAATATCAACCGGTGGTAACTTTTTAGCATGCAAAAATCGGATTACCACACGAACTTCGCACCTGGCGGTGACGGCGATCGGGGGGTCCATCGTGGATGGCTGTCAGGCCGGCACTGAACGTCGAGTTCTACCAAGGCGGGATCTAGAGTGGGGAATCAACGCACACGGCGGTGTTGCCGGATTTCGCCTAGCATCTCGTGCGGCGAGTTTACAGCATTGGGAACCTTATTTCTTACACAACCCTCGTATTTGACTGTAAATAATATAATATAGTTCCGAGGCAGTTTTGGTTCTATGAATAAGATATGTTCTACTCAAGGCAGGGAGCTGGCCTAACCTGGAAATTCAGCTGCTCATAGAACCGAAACTGCAACGGAACTATAAGTAAGTTATATTATTTACATATAGTCAAATACATATGTTAAGAGAAACAAACACAAAATCAATAAGAAACAATAAACCATAGTCAAAAAGTTAAAGCACTTGCAAAACTAAAGAGGAAAATCTATTTGACTTATAAAAACTCCGGAACACATTAACAAGGTACCCACCTACATAGAAACCAGAAATAGAGTTTAACGCCAAAATAAAAGCAATCAAAAAGGAGTGACATGGAATATGATATGTACGGTGCACAAAGGAAGTATGGAGTATGTTGAGAACTAGAAAAAAAAACAGTTAATGAGTATGTTCGAACGAGAGGAATCTCGGCTGAGATATGGGAAATATACTTCAGAGAGCTCTACGATACCGAAGAAACCAACGACATGGAGGACTATGAAACCGAATTTAAAGTAAGCTTTGAGGAGACAGAAGTATTAACAAGAGTGAAGAAATTAAAAATCAAAAGGGCACCAGGGATGGATTGAATATCGAACGAACTGCTGAAATATAGTGACCAGGAACTTACTAAGAACTATACAACTTTGTTCAATAAAATACTAGATACTACGAAGGTACTGAATGACTGGTACACCGGCGCTACAATTTCGATCTTCAAGAACGTATCCAGAAAACTATAGAAGAATAACTTTTCTAGATATAACAATGAAAGTGTTCACAGACCTATCGAAGGAGAAATGGAATCACAGAGAGTAGAGAAGAGTGACGAGGGTTCCGGAAAGATAGACCTACCCCAGACACAATATTCATTATGAAGCAAATTAAAGAAAAAGAAATAGAATACAATACGCCAGCGTATGTTTGCTTCATAGACTTAACTAAAGCCTTCGACAAAGTCAGACTTAATGACATAAGACAGATGTTGGTGCAGAAAAAGACATAGACAAACGTCGTGAAAGTCATAAAGAACTTAAACATAAACAAGAGGAGGAATTAGACAAGGAGACAGTCAGTCCGTTATTATTCAATCTTTTCATGGACAAAATAATAGAAGAATAGAGTCACTAGGAATGGAATACGGAATAAGTAACAACAGAATTAGTCTTATTTGTTATGTAGATGATGCAGGGCTGATCGCCAAAAGTGAGGACGACTTACAGAGACATTTTTTTAAATTTTATCGTGCCTGTCGACGAAAATATCTACTGAAAAGACCAATAGCAATACTATTGCCAAAGAATCCGTTAGGTGCAAACTCGTAGTGGAAGATAGACCCATAGAACAGTTAACCCAGTTCAAATACCTTGGTATGGACCAAGACAGACAAAGACCTTAGAGGATTAATTAATAAAGCAGCAGTCAACTCAGGCTGCTTAAGAGATGTTGCATGGACCAATCAATACATGCGAATAGCCAGCAAGGTTAAAATATACAAGACTTGCATCAGACCCATAATGACCTACTACATAGATTCACGAGAAAATACCAGCAAAACAAGAGTATGCTATGTATTGCCGAAATGAAAACCGTAATAGTAGGTAAAACAAGGAGGGATTGTATACGAAATACTGACATCAGGGAACAATGTGGCGTGCAAGACGTTGTAAAGATGGGGGGAGACAAAGAAGAAGACAGTGGCAAAATCATCAGATCTATAAACAAATTTAAGCAGACGAAGGCTTATTTCAATATAGTTTCAAGTATTATATATGTATAAAATAAATTAGAATCCATATCTCATTAATTTTTGAGGTTTATTATGTCAATAGATTTTGCAGGCAAACAGACCATAGGAAATTGGAGCCATGATTTTCTTGGTCTAGGGTTCCTGAAGCGCCTAAAAATGTAAAAATCTCGGAACGCAATTTTTTCACAAAAGCTTTATCAAGGGAAATAAAAAATAATTAAATATTTTATTTTCGCTTCTAAGGTGTGAAAACGTGATGAAATATATTACATCAACATCAACTAAGGTCAGTTTTATATCCCAACTCATCCTGTAAACTTTCTGTTTTACCTTTGTTAAGACTAACATCCGATTTTGTTTGATTTATTTTTTGACTAACAATAGGTCTAACATGAGTAGCTTTTCTGCAGAACTATCGCTGACGTAGTCTGTTTGAGTTTCCTTTCCGTTTTCCTCAAGAAAACTGCCATCTGTGAAAACCTTAAAAATGTATCAAATGCGTAAATATTTTAAAGACTGAAATTCTATTGTATATTATATACACATACAGAAATAATAATAATAATAGTGTTTTATGTGCCAATTTTGAAATATAGGTAATAATAACAAAGAAAAAAAATTATTTAATTATACATAATAATAATAATAATACAACAAAAAAAATAAATTTTCCTTTCATATACAGTAAAATCTCCCTTGGGCGGACATCAACGGGACCGACCGAAAGTGTGCGTGTCCGCTTAAAAGAAATACAAAAAATCATTTTTTTAATAAAAACTGTAATGAAAGAATTTGGGACATTTAAAACATATACTTATGTATATGTTTTAAATGTGGGTGTTTTTTTATAGAGGTATAGAACTTTGAAATGGAATAAAACAAAGATGAATTTTTTAAATTGACATGAAATTTACTTTATTCGAAAGATAATCTTCTGGCATTATAATTTAAATATGACTTCTGGCATATGACCGCCACGGCTGGCTCGGACGTAGTCTAATCTGGAGGTCCAATTTTCGATGACTTTTTTGAACATTTGTGGCCGTATATCGGCAATAACACGGCGAATGTTGTCCTCCAAGTAGTCAATTGTTTCGGGCTTATCGGCGTAGACTAGCGACTTCACATATCCCCACAGAAAATAGTCTAGCGGCGTTAAATCGCACGATCTTGGAGGCTAATTCACGGGTCCGAAACGTGAAACTATGCGGTTACCAAACGTTTCCTTCAATAAATCAATTGTGGTACGAGCTGTGTGACATGTTGCGCCGTCTTGTTGAAACCACAGCTCCTGCACATCATGGTTGTTCAATTGATGAACGAAAAAGTCAGTAATCATGGCTCTATAGCGGTCATCATTGTCTGTAAACGTTCTGACCAGCATCGTTTTTAAAGAAGTACGGACCAATGATTCCACCAGCCATATAACAGCACCCAAACAGTCAGTTTTTCTGGATGTAACAGTGTCTCAACATACACTTGAGGATTATCATCACTCCAAATACGGCAGTTTTGTTTATTGACGTATCCATTCAAACAAAAGTGAGCTTCATCGCTAAACAAAATTCGCTTATGAAAATCGGGATCAACGGCAATCTTGTTTTGGGCCCATTCACCGAATCTACGCCTTGCTAGGTGATCGTGTGGCTTCAATTGTTGCACGAGTTGGATTTTGTAAGCACGCAAACCAAGATCTTTTCCGCAAAATCTTCCATAAAGTGGATGGACACATATCCAATTCCTGTGCACGATGGCGGGATAGACTGATTCGGGTCTTCCTCTACGCTTCGCTCTACAGCAGCTATGATTTCTTCTGTACGCACTGTATGACGTCTCTGTGGATGCGTATTATCATTTAGAGTAAACGTGGTGCGAAAACGTTTCCATAGTTAATCGAATTAATTACTCTGATGGACGATTATGTTGATAGTAAAATGGACGTAGTGCACGATACGTATTTCGAACAGAACCATGATTTTCAAAATAAATTTGCACAATTTGGAAGCGTTGTTCAGGCGTCAGTCTATTCATGTTGAAATGCCAAACCAAACTAAACATAAATCACTTGACAACTGACAAAATGGCCGCCAGTTAAAAAAGTGTTGCTAACTTAAAGTTTTATACCTCTATAAAAAACACCCTTTACATATATTTAAAATAAATAAAAAATTTAAAACTTAAGGAAAATACAAAGATTTTTTACTTTTAGATACGTATAAAATATAATAGGATAGAGTTATACATATGAAATGAAAGGTCATTTTAATGACGGAAAAAAATTCATATATTGTTGTTTGTCTCCTCTTTTTCTTTAAAATGGCGTCCACAAATCGTATTTCTAATTTTGAAAGAAGCTCTAAAGACTCTGCATCTCCGTGATCTTCGGCAAAACTTTTAAGTTGCTTGGTTAGGGTAATGGTTTCACCATAATTTGGGAAAGCATCTGTTGGTAATGGAACCTTATCGACATCAGAATCTTCGAAAAGTCCTTGTATTTCAACTGGATTTTCAATTTCTTGTTCTGAATCTGGATATTCAACATACAAATTTTCATCTATGTTCAAAAAATCATTACGGTTTTCATTATCAGTCAACTCCAACACATTCTTATTTTGAGGATATCTGCAAGTACGTTAAGTGGTAAGTCATCTTCTGGATCAGATGTAACAGCCACAATTAACTGGTCTTCACTTTGCATATTTTCATGCTTATATCCCGCTTTACGGAAGCAATTTTTAACTGTTTGCCTAGTTACTTGTTCCCAAGCGGTTCTTGCAAAGTAAACTGCATCCAAGGCGTAATTTTCTTAATTAACTCAAAAGCTGTACTAACAGTTTCAATGTTTACTATCAGGTGTTTTAGTATTAGACTTCGGTAATAAATTTTAAAATTTTTTATAATTCCCGGGTCAAGTGGCTGACAAGCTGATGTACAGTTAGGAGGCAGAAACAAGATTTTTATATTTTTTAAGCGGACGTCTTTTGGATGAGATCCCGCATTGTCTAAAAATAATAAAATGTTTCTTTTTTCTTTTGTCAATCAAGATCTTGTAACCACTCTGTCATAATTTCTCCTATCATCCAAAATTTCTTATTATATTTCCAAGTTACAGGCAGGTTGTTTATGTTAATATTTTTAAATGCTCTGGGTTTAGCTGCCTTACTAATGACTAAGAGTTTTTCTTCTTCTCCCGCCATATTTGCACAATGCAAAACCTCTCTTTGGGATATTTACCACCAACACATTTTTCTTTTTTTAATGTTAGCGTTTTGTTGGGTAGAGCCCTAAAATATAGGCCTGTTTCATCGGCATCATAGATGTCTCTTGGTGAATATCCCTTAATTAAAGAAAAGCATTTTTCCCAAAATGATGAAACATCTTCAGCAATGACCGAAGCTCCTCCTGAAATTGCCTTAAACTTATGTTGTGGCGGATTCTAAATTTATTAACCCGGCCAGAAGAAGCGCTGAATGAAGAATGTCCCAGAGACTGGGCTATTTCTTTTGCTTTGCATCGTATTAGCAGACCTGAAAAAAACATTAACTATAAGTTTTTTGCGTTTTTGTCACGACAAGCCTACTGATACTCGCACCCCTTTTATCCATTCTTTGACTTGATATGAAAAGAAAATCAACGCCCTAATTCCAGAAAACCTTACCTAAAAAAAATAACTCATGTGCATACCTGTCAAAGAAATCCCCTTATGGCGAGCTGCTATAAACCAGCCATAACACAACTTGTTACCATCACCAGTCAAAAAGCTTCTTTTTAATTCAAATTGCTGTTCGACATCCACTTGTTTAGAAGGATTTCTTTATGTCCAATTATATCAGCAGCTTGTGTTTTTCCGATATTAAAACGTTTGGATAAGTCCTTTACAGTTAACTTTTCCTTATTGTGAATGTGTGTGAAAAATTGAGATCGGTAAATTCCCGGTTTACTCGGGGAAGTCCCTTAGTGAAGGCAGGCAGCGACGTTGGCGCGCGGCGCGATTGGAAAACGCAACAGCGATACTCGCCACAGAAAAATGAGATAAGGCGCTTATTTTTTGTTGTTTTTTGTCCGGTTAAGAAAACATTTTTTTGTGTCCGCATTCGTTCAAGAGAATGTCCGTCCAAGAGAGCGTTAACACAATGCCAATTATATGAGAGTCGGTCGGGACCACGAGAAACTGTCCGTTCAAGGGAGGCGTCCGTGTAAGAGAGGTGTCCGCGAAGGGAATTTCACTGTATACATAAACAAAAGGCAAAAAGAAAGTTAAAATCAATGTTAAAAAAGTTTCTAGTTTACCCCCGTTAGAGAACTAAAATAACTAATTCTCTTAGTGTCGTGCCCATTACCATTACACCCGCCATGCCCAATATATATTTATTTTTCCTCATAAAATTACATGAGTTTAAGGTCACTGTATATGTTCTCCAAAACTTAGCAAGAACTTTTTAAATTGATATTTAAATGCTATAACTAATAAGATTTTAAAACGTCCAGGAATATTGTTGTACAGTTTATAGGTATTGTAAGAAAAGAATCTTATAAAAAGCAGTGCCGTGAGGAGAAGGGGAGATGCAATCATGATACCTTAAATTAAGGGTGTAAACATCAGTTCTGTAGCGAATTTTAGCTGTTAGAGACGAGGGACGATTAAAGAGTGTTACGATATTAAATAAAGTGACTTTGCAATTGAATGCAGTTTTCTGCAATTGTCGATAGAAAGCCATGCAGTTTCATTTAACTTGTAAGAAATAGGACCATTCCGTTGAATACTGTATATAAATCTTAAAGAGGATTTTTGGGCGCGTTAAATTCTATCTTCATCTTCTTTAACAATACAGGGACCATAAAGAGCGTCAGGAAAGTTGAAATGACTAAGAACCAAAGAATGTGCAAGGTTTATTTTCTGAAATTTTGATAATAATAAAAAAAATTTTAAAAAATATGTACTTAAAATTTACAAAACTCAAAAATTCTCACCTCCTTAGAAACTTTTTTTGTTTACAAGTACACAATTTATTATATACATTTAGTCTTTGAAATCACTATTTCGGTAACATAGTTAATAAGGTTTTCGCGATTTTGAATATCCCTCTGTTTTTTATTATCATGTTTACTTATGTACTTTTTTAAAACCTCGGAACTGTGTTTTTTAAATATTTCCGATAAATCTTCGCTAGATTTTACTTTGTTAAAATTGTCATTTTGGAAACTGAGATAACAGCTCTTCTCTGCAGTTAAATAGTCAATCTCCCTGAGTAGGGTTTCGTATTCTTCTTCAAGCTTTTGGTCAATATTTGTATCAAAATTTTCATTACTAGGGGTACTCTTGGTTACTTTTGACCATTGGGTGCTGACAATTTTACCCAAATTTTTTAAGAATTTTGAATATTCATCTACCGTATGCATTTAAGATCTTCTTTTTATCATTTTTTTTTTTAAATTTGATTTTTCCGCGCTTATCAATGTTAGAAAATATTCATTCGTACCTAAATAGTCTGACGTTTAAATAATCAATAATGATTTATATGTTATTTATGTCCTAAAAACCTGGCGATATACAAGAAAAGGGTTATAAGTAGAAACAATGAACCATGTTAGTACTAACGTCACAACTGGTAATCAACAAACATAAAGGATTTATATTTACGTTATTGTTCACTATCAAAGTTACAAAAGATGTTATTCTCAAAATTTCGAAACAAGATTAAAAAACCGGCCAAGTGCAAGTCGGGCTTGCACAATTGGTATTCCGTACCGTGATTGTTGAAATATTCTATGAAATTCACACATTTATCTTCAATCTAAAACTTACCAATAAATGTATAAAAAACGAGACATCTTTTTAGTAAAAGTTTAAAACAAATATTTTCTACTAGTCCAGTAAAAAAAGGTCAAAGAATGATCAGACAGGTATAGTTTAGATACAGCAATATTATGATTTTATCCTGTCTGGGGTATCACCAGGACTATTGTAATGAGTTTTGGACCTCGAACAACTTGTGCTCTTTTGTTTATCAACAATTTAAGTTTTCAAAACGCGTTTTTTGAGCTTAAAATGTGAATAATTCCAGTTATAACATGTAGGCTGAAAAGTTTTTGGTCTAGCTAATTAAAACACTTTTTTTGCAAAATTCGACTTTATTCATCAATATAATCTCCTTCAAGAGCGATACAATCAGTCCAACGCTTTTCTAACATTTATATACCTTTCTTGTAGTATTTGTCTTTGCCTTCAAAATAGGCCTCAGTTTCGGCGATAACGCAGCCACTGAAGCCAAATCTCTTTCCCGCGAGTATTTATTTAAGGTCTGTGAATAGAGAATAGTCGCTGGGGGTCAAATCTGGAGAATACGGTAGATGAGGAAGCAATTCGAGCTTCAATTCATGCCATTTTACCATCGTAACCATTGGAAAACGATGCATTATCTTGTTAAAGAGCACTTTTTCCTTGTTCATTTGGGGCCATTTCTTAGCGATTTCTTCCTTCATATGCACCAAAAACCTTATATAATATTCGCTATTGATGATTTTTCCCTTCTAGGCATAGTCGATGAAAATTATTCCATGCGCATCCCAAAATACAGAGGCCAAAACCTTTCCAGCCGACTGTTGCCTTCGGTCGGTTCGGGCGGCTTTCACCAGCTGCTGTCAACTTAGCTGACTGCCAATTTGATTCCGGTATGTAGTGATGGATCCATGTTTCATCCATTGTCACATATCGCATGAAAAAATTCTTTTTATCGTGCTTAAACAGGTCCAAACAGCGCTCAGAATCAACACGTTATTGTTTTTGGTCCACTGTGAGCAAACGCAGAACCCACTTCGAACAGAGCTTTCTCATGCCAAAATATTACCAACACTTTCTTTTGATATCCTTAGGGTATCAGCTATCTCACGCAATTTCACTTTATGGCAATCCAAAACAATTTTGTGGATTTTTTTGATGTTTTCCGGTGTAACTACCTCATTTGGGCGTCCAGAGCGTTCAGCATCATTTGTATCTGTACGACCACGTTTAAATTCAGCATTTGATGAAGTGATGATGAGTGATTTTCCAGGGGCAGAGTCCCCGTAACACTTATCAAGCCATTACTTTGCTTGAACGGTGTTTTTTCCCATCAAAAAACAGTGTTTAATCAACACACGAAATTCGATTTTTTCCATTGTTTTGAAAATATCAAAAGTAGCGTCACTAAAACCACTGTAACTTGTAAAATAATCGTCGAAATGTCATGAAATTTTGACACATATCGTTTGCAGGTCAGTACTTCCTAAAAATCATACGGATTTTTGAAAAGGGTGACATCTATGTGTCAGACCAAAAACTTTTCATCCTACGTGTCGTAGGCAGTCGGATCGAAACAAAAAAAACAAACTCTTCATAATGAAATTTCCAACAAATCCTCATTAGTTTTAAAGTCGCTCAAGTGTGTACATAACCTACAAAATTGAAAAACAGACAAAAAATAGTTCTCATTTTATTGTACAAGTCGACTAAGTGAACCAATCGGCTTGAAACTTTCAGAAAATATGCCTTTTATTATAGAAAAATGCCCTGAAATTTTGATATAAAAATATTGAACCCAGTGGGCACAATTGAATTTGTAATTTAAAATTTGAATTGCCTGCCATTTTATGTCATTTGGTCCAAAATGGATCTTTTTTTTTTAAAAAAAATTTAGGTCTCGAGGCCAACGTTCCGATGCCATTAAAAATAATTTTTTTGGAGTCATTTTAACCGTTTTTTTTACATTTCTTTATTAATAAAATAATAACAAATGCGTTTTTTTGGTCATTTTCACATTAACGAAAATGTTTTTTTTTAAAATTAAGGTCTCGCGATTCTCTACTAGATGTGATAAAAAATTTTCAATTATTTTTTTCAAAATAACTGAAAAACGAATTTGTTGTTATTTGATTAATAAATAAATGTCAAAAAGTGGTTAAAATGACTTAAAAAAAAACTTTTTGAATGGCATCTGAAAGCTGGCGTCGAGACCTAAATTTTGAAACAAAAACATCCATTTTGGACCAAATAACATAAAATGGGGGTCAATTCAAATTTTAAATAACAAATTCAATTGTGACCACTGGGTTCAATATTTTTGTACCAAAATTTCAGGGTATTTTTGCTATAACAAAAGGTTTATTTTCTGAGAGTTTCACGTCGATCAGTTCGATTAGTCGACCTGGACAATAAAAATTTAAAAAAAAAACCAGTCAAGTGCAAGTTGAACTTGCACAATTAGTGTTCCGTACGTTGATTGTTTTTAAAATAAAAATTTTTGTTAGGGTGGTATAAAAATGATCAGTGACTTCACAAAACACACCCCAAATGAATTTTCAACAAAGTTTGTTTCCAATCTTTACTGAAAACTGGTGACCTTGAAATTTTGGTTTTTTTTTTTTATATACCAAATAAAAATTATTAAGGTAATGCACTCGTGATAATTTTCGTTCAATCTATACCCCGTGGAGAATATTTAAGAATTTTTTCAAATTTTTTGATCAGTATTTTTCGAGATAAGGTAGGAGACGCGCAAGTATTACATTATATATATATATATATATATATATATATATATATATATATATATATATATATATACATATATATATTTTTTTTTACTCGTATTTTCACAAGCTTTCATTTGACACCACACTCGATGACCTAGTAAAAAAAATTTTTTTTTTCACTTCCGATTTCACCCCCTCAAAACGAACCTCTTAAGTCAAAATTTATGTTACGGTGGTATAAAATGATCAGTGACTTCACAAAACACACACCCAAATGAGTTTTCAACAAAAGTTTGTTTCCAATCTTTACTGAAATCTGATGACCTTGAAATTTTTGTTTTTTTTATATACCATATAAATTATTAAAGGTAATGCACACGTGATAATTTTCGTTCAATCTACACTCCGTGGAGAATATTCCAGAATTTTTTCGAAATTTTTTGATAAGTACTTTTCGAGATAAGGCCCGGGACAGCGATTTTTCGCGAATTTTTAAAAAATAATACAAAGAAAAGTGCGCGCAAGTATAATATTATATATATATATATATTATATATATATATATATATATATATATATATATATATTACTCGTGTTTTCACAAGCTTTCATTTGACACCACATTCGATGACCTAGTAAAAAAATTTTTTTTTCACTTCCGACTTCACCCCCCAAAAACTAACCCCTTAAGTCAAAATTTAATTCTCAAAACTACATGGCTCTGATGAGGCCATCTATTCCTATATTATTACCAAATTTCATCTTTCATCTTCTATGTCAAATAGTTTTCCGAGAAATCGGGTGTGACAGACAGACAGACAGACACCGAAGTGATCTTATAAGTGTTCCGTACGGAACACTAAAAAGAAGTTTTTTTGCCTGTTTTTTCAATTTTTTAGGTTATGTACGCACTTGTGCGCCTTAAAGCTAACGAGGATTTGTTGGAAATTTCATTATGAAAAGTTTGGTTTTTTTGTCTCAATCCGACTGATGTAACCAGAGTTATTCACATTTTAAACTCAAAAAACGCGTTTTAAAAATTTAAATTTGTTTATAAACAAAAGAGCACAAGTTTTTCGAGGTCCAAAACTCAGGACGATACTTCTGGTGATACCTGAGAGAGGATAAAATCATAATATTGCTTATCTAGAATGTGCAATAATGCTTTTTTACAGCATTACACCTAAATATTTGATGAATTATAAACAGCGTCACTGCTATAGTGCTTTAAGGATTTCCCTGCAGTATCGCTGCTATGCTCACGAAAAAAAAGAATAAAGCTGTGTAACCCTTGATGTTAGTTTTACTACTCTTATATTATGTGCCGGTTGCTGATAAATTACAGGACAAGTTTTTAACAAATTGTTATTAGTAAGGTATCCGTAGGAACTAATGTTAGGGCTAAGGAACATCACTTATTTTTGTCTTTTCTAGCCAGAATAATCTCGAGCTTATTGGATCGGTCAGTTCTTCAAGTAGGTCGGATCTTTTTGATAGCGGATAGCCGGGATACTTATGTCAACAACTGTTGGATGTATTTTATTTACAAATTAATTCTATACGCTTTTAGACCAACACAGATATATTTTATATAAAACTATCATCATCATCATGAAAATTTATTTTATCTGTGATTAGCCAAATGCCTAAAGCAGTAATGTGCCGAAAAGTATATGAATATATTACTGATTGCACCGAATACGTATTGATATTTCGTAGCTCTCCTGGTTAAATTCACAACTTTCCACGAAAAAATTCTCCACCATATTATCAAGTCAAATAGTTTTTTATACCAGATAAATTATCAAACGTAATGCACTCGTGATAATTTCCGCTCAATTTACACTTTATGGAGAATATTCCAGAATTTTTTCTAAATTTTTGATCAGTACTCTTAGAGATAGGGTGTGGGGGGGGCAGCGATTTTTGGTCATTTTTAAAAATAATATATACACTAAAGTTTGCATATATATTTTTGAACCCTTGTTTTCACAAGCTTTCATTTGACATCCTACTGATTTCACCCCAAAACTAACTCATTTAGTTAAAATTTAACTTTCAAAACTACAGTCCCTGGCCAAATTATTAGACGCACTGCAAGATTTCATGTAAAATATTAATTACCGAGTGATATTGTACCGTTTTATTATTTTAAATTGATTTGTTTTTTATTTTTATATTATTATTACCTATTTATTTGACATAAATAAAACAGCATTAGTTTAGAAAAGCATAAGTTTATTAAGTTTTAAAGAAAAGTGAAATTAATGTTAGTAAAAGTCAATATTTAGTTGAGCCACCTTTAGCCGCTATCAAACCTTTAATTCTGCGCGGCATGCTATCAATGCAAGATTGTACTGTCTCCTGCATTTGAGGATGATGATTCCACACATGAATAATCTTTTCTAGGAGCTGGGTTTTGTTGGTAATCACATCTTTAGCCACTTCTCTTTTTCATCAGCTCCCACACATTTTCAATGGGGTTCATATCAGGGCTAGCCCTAGCCAATCCAACAGAGGGATATTTTTTTGTTCTGCCAAAAAAGCTTTAACAGACCGAGCAGTGTGGCAGGGAGCTCCATCTTGCATGAAAGTGAATGGTTCCCCATTTGGAAACCATTCTCTGAGCTGCGGAATCAACCGATTTTGTAATACTTCTTTGTACAGATCTTGCCTCATTATTCCTTTGACGACGTACAGACGTCCAGTGCCCTTGCCGCTGATAACTGACCAAATCATCACTTTGGTGGGATGTTTAACCGTCGGGACGACACAATCAGGATGAAAATTTTCTCCATGACGACGACGCACATACTGAGCTTTATTCTGCAAAATTTCGAATGTGCTTTCGTCACTGAAGCAGACCTGTCAAAAATAGGAAAAATATATAAACTTCCATGTTTATTTGCTTTATTTAACTGAAAATGATAATAATGTATCAATTATTGATTAAATTGCTGTATCTTACCGATCTCCAGAAGTCCACATCTTTGTCTTGCCATTGTTTGGCCCACTTCAGGCGCTTTGCTTTCATTGCAGCTGTTAACTTGGGCTTCCTGGCGGGGCGACAGGCCTTAAAATCTAATTCTTTCAATTTTCTTCGAACAGTGCGCTCAGAAGCATTTACGCTAGCATCCTGGAGTTGTGATTTTATTACCTTTGTGGTAGCAAATCTGTTTTCTACACAAATTTTCTTCAAACATCTCTCTGACCGTGGATGAAAATTGGTTTTCTACCGCATCTTTTCTTTCTTTTCGGGCTTAATTCCTTCCCTGACTCAATTTTCTTTTTTATGCGTCGTACACTAGCTTCAGAAACCTCCAATCTTCGTGATATTTCTCTCGGTTTGTAAATGTTTTCGCAATCATAAGGGCCTTCACTTCAGCTTTTTTACGTGGTGAAAGATCGCCTTTTCTACCCATAATGAAAATAGTCCAAATACTTTTTTAAAACACTGCATACAAAATAAACTAATAAACTGAGTAGTATAAAACTGTTAAACAAACAATTACAGTCCATAAAGCCACAGAAACACGTCCGTACCTGACTCGATTCCGATCGCGACTGATACAGGTTTGTACTTGTTTACGTTCATGTATCACTTTGTCAACACAGTGTTGCCATATGTTAAAAATAAATACAAATATGTAGTCTACAACAATTCTTTTAAATAAAAAAATCAATAATATTGTAGTTTAAATATACCATTATTGCATAAAAACTCTTAAGAAACATAAAATTACTAAAAAAATACAATGCGTCTAATAATTTGGCCAGGGACTGTATTACTGATTGCACCGAATACGTATTGATATTTCGTAGCTCTTAGTCCCGGTTAAATTCACAACTTTCCACGAAAAATTCTCCACCATATTATCAAGTCAAATAGTTTTTTTATACCAGATAAATTATCAAACGTAATGCACTCGTGATAATTTCCGCTCAATTTACACTTTATGGAGAATATTCCAGAATTTTTTCTAAATTTTTTGATCAAGTACTCTTAGAGATAGGGTGTGGGGGGGGCAGCGATTTTTGGTCATTTTTGAAAAATAATATACACTAAAGTTTGCATATATATTTTTGAACTCTTGTTTTCACAAGCTTTCATTTGACATCCTACTCTATGACCTTGCAAAAAAAAATTTCACTTCTGATTTCACCCCCAAAACTAACTCATTTAGTTAAAATTTAACTTTCAAAACTACAACGGCTCTGATTGGACCATCAATATTTATGCCAAATTTCAACTTCCTATGTCACATAGTTTCTGAGAAAATCGGACAGAAACCGAAATGATCCCATAATTGTTCCGTACGGAATACTAAAAAATAATGCTTGCACGTTTCGGACTCTCACGTCCTCCTCAAATAGGCTTATCATTTTGCAAAACCCAACTTTTAAGCCTTGATGCAGAAATATTTTTTTTGTCGTACACTGGTGCGGGTATTTTTTACATAGGGGTAAATAACAACACAAACTTCTCTGATATTATATTTTCCTAATTTTATTGTCACAGTCACTTAAAAAAAAGACACACAAATTATAAGCTCCATATTTTAAACATATTTGTTTTTTGTCTAAGAGTTATCCACAATCACGTCATACTGTTTATTTAACCCGATCTAAGAGAAGCACAAGAAGATACTGTCCTATTTATTTACGTAGATGACAACCAAGGTGATAGCTGAAAATGTTTTTTACACTGACAGATTCTGTCAGTCGATTTGATTTATGACATAACTAAAATTGTAAAAACATGACGTAATTGTAGATGACTTTTAAAAAAAGCATAGATGGTTCTTCACACCAACGATGTCTTGCAGATATGTATGGATCGAGCGAAAAAATCGTATAAATGCTTCTTCTTGGTCTTTTATTGCCTTTATTTAATTTTACTAGCAACAGCAGTATGTATCAAGTGCATATTATATATACTTGAGAATATGCCATATAGACTAAGAGGGCGACCGGAAATTTTGACCTGTCAACTAACTGTCTGCCTAGTTGTTGATTATGACCCAGCTGGACTGTTATTTAACCATACAAAATTAATAAATTTAGTTTGTTCTTGATAAAATAAGAGGGAACCTGCAAAAGGCAGACGGCGCCAATACCGGAGGACGCTGGACCCGCTTTGTCCAGTCAAAAAACGGTCGTTTTTCGAGTTTTTGAATAAATAAGTCGCAAATTCTGAGTCCTACGCGTCTGCCCCAAGTTATTTTTGGAACATTTAGGCATTAATTAACAAAAAATCACGAGGGCAGACGCCTCACTTATAACCGAATAAGCCAGGGCATTTTCAAAATTCAAAAAAAAAATCGAAATTCTGATGGTATAAGCGCTATTATAGGTTCTACATAAAATTCGTACCGGATGAGTGAAATTACTTATACTAGAATTTAAAAGCATTTTATTTAAAATTTCTATAAACGCCTCAAAAATCTAGCACTTAATTTTAAGTAAATACTTTAAATTTCAGCTAAATTTTTTTTAACAGTGTAGCCTAATAATAATTTTACTCATCCGGTACGAATTTTATGTAGAATCTATAATAGCGTCTATACCATCAGAATTTCGATTTTTCTTCAACTCTGAAAATGCTTTGCTTGTTCGGTCACAAGCGAGGCGTGTACTCTCGTGATATTTTATTAATTAAGGCCTAAATTTTCCAAAAATAACTTGGGCAGACGCGTAGGAATCAGAACTTGGGACTTAAGGTCTTATTTATTAAAAAACTGGAAAAACGTCCGTTTTTGGCTGGAAAAAGCGGGTCCAGTTTCGTCCCCTGGTACTGGCGGCGTCTGCCTTGTGTAGGTT
>CM032456.1:34706443-34761443 GCA_019049505.1 Pachyrhynchus sulphureomaculatus | reverse complement strand
CTATAAAATTGTGAAAAGCACATTCAAATTCAGTTCAGAAGCAACATTTAGAGATAACCTGTAAAATGCACTGTATCTTTATTTCACAAGCAGTGTAAATATATGAAAAAACTTAGATCTTCCTTTCCCACAGTTTATATCTATGCATAAATTCGAATTATTATAGCACTTTATCCTTATTGAAAAAAAGAAATCGAATAAATATGTTTTATGCCGGCAAGATTACTTTTCCTTCTTATAGATAAACTAGTAAGCTCTTATATTGATTAAGATTGCATTTTTGAAAAGTGCATTTTTTGAACATTCAGTAATTTAGTTAAATTTGTTAATAAATCTTATATATCAATATTAATTAATTAATTAATTATTTGGTTAGTTTAATACAAATATCTAATTTTTAAACCAATAAAAATTATCCTAAAATGTTTAGACTTGCTATACACGATCGCTCATGTACTGTCTTGGATACTGATTCTCATTATGAAATACAGATTAAAAATGAGTTGTGTTGCCGGGCGTGTAGAGTGCACCGCGCGAGTTGTGTCTTTCGACACTTGACAATATTTATAACCTCACGTCCTTGTTGAACACGTATTACATATATATTCTTATTCACTCATTCATATTGGATTCTAGATACAAAACATTGCCTGAGCGAACGTGTGTTTTGGAAACACAACTAACTCTTATTACTTTGTTATTTTATGTATATTTTGAACATAAGCTACGTTAGCATTAGGTCATTAAAAGAAGGATTCTTTACTATTTTTTTTTTTCAAATTTATTTTTGCATCGCTGCTAATCTAGTTTTCTTGTCAATACCAAAATTAAAGTAAAAAAAAAAAACGGTCAAATGCGCAATTAGTGTTTCGTACCGTGATTGCTTTTAAAATAAAATAAAATCCTTACTTAAGTTCCTAGCATGTTAAGATCCAATATATTTTTTATGTTTTTGCTTAGTCAAAAATGTATAATAGTTATAGCATCTTAGTTACCTAATAGCCAATAAATCAATCTCGCTTAATCCAAAATCTAGTAATAAAAGTATTAAATAAATATTTAAGACCTAAATATTTATGTAATTTCAAGCAAATAAAATAAAATTATATCTCGGTACAAGAGCAACTCATAACTCGGTTACGGTAATGTACACTTAAAAGTATATTACATAAACCTTCATCATATGTCAAGGAACGTAGTTTTCATAGTTTTTTTTGTTATATACCAGATAAATTATCAAACGTAATGCACGAGTGAGAATTTCTGCTCAATCTTCACTTTATGGAAAATATTCCAGAATTTTTTCAAAATTTTTTGATCAGTACTTTTCGAGATAAGGGGGGACAGCTATTTTGTCATTTTATAAAAATAATACAAAGAGAATGTGCGCAATTATTACATCATATATATTTTGAATTCGTGTTTTCACAAGCTTTTATTTGATAACTTACTCGATGATCTTAGAAATTTTTTCTTCTCTTACCCCTACAAGCTAACCTCTTAAGTCAAAATTTAACTTTCAAAACTGTACAGCTCTAATTGGGCTATCAATTCCCATATTTGTGCCAAATTTTAATTTTCTATGTCAAATAGTTTCGGGGAAAATCGGGTATAACAGACAGACATGCCCCGAAGTGATCCCATAAGTGTTCCGTACGAAACACTAAGAAGTTTGAAAACAAAGATGACGTTGAATGCCAGTTATGCCAAGTTATGTGTGTTTCCATTTGATCCCAGTTTTAAATGACCACCTGCTCTTTAAAATTCAGTGCACTTTTCTTTTTTTTTACTTACTAATCTAATAACTTTATCAGTACATAATACTATTTTTCATATAACATCTAAGTCGATATTTACATACAATTTTTTCTGCTCTATAAATTTTACAATTCTTTCAACAAAATTCTTGTGGTATCGTATACCAAGTAAACATTTTTTATTCCTTCTGGTAAAAGAACTCTGTTTCCAAAAAAAATTAAAAGTAAATTCTATATAGTTTTACTTCCCTATCCTATTCTTATATTGTGGTACGGCCAAATTGAAATATACACATTATATTGTCTTTAAAGACTTTGCAGCAAAAGCTGGAGAAATCTTGCTCTCAGAGATTTGACAACTTATTTTTTTTTAAGAAGGAAAAATGATTCTTAAATTATTAAAGCCTACACACCTCGCTAACCCTATTTTTGGTTTTCGACGCTGGTAGGCTTTAACAATTTAACAATAAATCTTACCTTTCTTAAAAAAAATAAGTTGTGTGCTTCAAAGCGCTAATTGTTGTGATTTTGGGAAACATAAGAACCAGTACCAACAAAAAATAAATAGGACTTTACTCTTTGTTTTTTGTTCGTGCGTGGTGTGTGGTGGAAATATTCAACTCGACGCAATGAAAGCATACGGACTCACCGTCGCCGAAGAGATTTTAAGCTACCATCAGTGATGAAAAAATGATGGTGGCCATCTTTTTGGCGTAATCCTTACTTATATTGTCTCGAAAGGCATTATGACGACAGCTGCATCCTATGAACATGTTTTGAGGGCAAAGATTTTATTAGCTTAATAAAAAAAAGCGCGTGCTCTTCCGCTAAGACAACATCCCTGCTCATCGAAAGATCTTAACTTTGAAGTGTTATCTCATGCTCCCTGCTCACTCTGATTTCGTCCTAACAATTTTTGGCTTTTTTTAACGATACAGGACACTCTCCGTGGCCACTCATTTTCCAGTCGAGCCGTTTCTGCATCAGCAGTGAGCAAAAGTGACCCCCTACAGCACTGTTCTCGGCCGCCATGAAATCATGAACAAGTACGTCACTAAATCAGGATCTTCAAGGATATAATTCTTATTTATTCACATTAACTACTCTTTACTGGCCTACACAAACTAGCAAATGTAAACTAATTTAAAAGGTGATTACTCCTTGCTGACAATAGAGCAGATGAGCAATAAACTGAAAACGTCTCGTGTCATTTCACGCACTTGTTCTACTCAGCTGCTTCTTTTACTTTCGTTTCGGTACGACTAGTGCGTAATGCTCTGCGCGATGAGTAGCCAAGTGTTTTTCTTTCAAACATGCGTTACTTTCGTTGTATATATATGAACAAATTTAAAGATGGTATTTATGTCGTGACGTTTACTAGGGAAATGGAACAGACGTAACGACAAGTCGATGTAGCTAATTGAAAGTGTGAAAGAAATAAAATGTTTACTTGGTCCCAAAGAAGATCCCCCTAAAATTTAACCTAAATTGACCCTATATCGAAATAAGAGTTTTAAAAAATAGTAAAAATTAAGTACAAAAATTTTAAATATATTTTTTCTTAAAATTGTATTCGAAATGTGTGACTGACTAGAAAAAATTGCCAACAGCGAAGTGTAAAAATACTATTTTAAAAGTTAAGATCTCTATGTTGTACTTTTAGTTATTCTATTTACAAATGTAACAAAAGTTACAAAAACGTGTAGATTCTTGCAATACTTCTTAATAATTCCTTTTCATTATCAAACTTATACTTTATAATATGAATTATAATGGAAATTCTGTACCCATCTTGTATATTAGGTGTGTATTATTTTGATTTATACTACCGTTAAAAGGTTTAGAAGCACCTATATAAATTCCTGTATTCGTGACTTTGTCTTATATTGTTTCTTAATAAAATATTCAATTGTTTATATTTTTATCAATAAAAAATACTGATTCCTCACAAACTCATAAAAAAATCCGCTTTAAATGTTTAACGGTAAACAGACCAAGCCTGCGCAAATTTACAATAAAGCACGATCAACGCACCCCCAAAATTGGTTTACTTCATCGACCATCAACGAATTGGTCAAATGCCAGACTTTCAAAATTTATAAGATTCCTTGGTCCACTGGCTTTCGTATAAAGTTTAACATAATAAAGTGCAGAGTTTTTGTTAATAGAGAAGGAAGATAATATATAAGTATTTACAAATAACAGTAACATATTTTCTAAATTTGTATTTTAATAAGTTTATAAAACCAAATATTAAAATTAATTTATATAAGCGGCAACACCGCTATAGTATCCAAAGCGGTTTGTCGTACAAAATAGTAGATTGCCATTCAATATTCTAGTGCGGCGTTGCAAGGACGTAGCCTAAGCTAACTTTTGTAATTGAAATTTAGTTCACTGTTTTCTACTTGTCCTTATTGCACTCATCGAAATTTTAAATGGTTGGTTAAATTGGATGGGAAACGATTTTATGAATAACTCTACATTCGTTTTTTACATTATATATATATATATATATATATATATATATATATATATATATATATATATATAAATATAATATATATATATATATATATATATATATATATATATATATATAAATATATATATATACATATATATATATATATATATATATATATATATATATATATATATATATATATATATATATATATATATTACTAGTTTAGTGTTGGGAATGCAACTGTTGGCGATCTGGTTAAAATAGATAAAATAATGATAAAGGAAGAATATCTTCAACCTTTTAAGGAACCATGCTTTATGATCAGGAATATTAATGGTGTGTGTGCCAACAAAATAATGACCCGAAATACTCCGCTAGACTGTATAAATTCTTGAAAAGAAAGAAGCGCTAGCGTTTTGAAATTCATGGTTTAGCCTGCAAAATCGCACGACTTGTCGTCTGTTGAATATTTGCGAGATAAATGAGACAGAAATGCCACAAAGCATGGAAATATTTAGAAGAAGCTTGGCATCAAATATGAGAAGAATATTTAGAAAAATTGCTTAAAAAAATAGCACGAATTTTGTAATAAATAAGTGCCAAAGCTATAATTTTTTGAAAAATTTAATAAACTATTCTGTGTATTGATCGTGTAGTTTAAATTTTGTTATATACTATTTCTAATGGTATTTCGGTAGAACAAGTCGTCATTTCAATAATAATAATACAATAAATGTAATATATTTAGTGCTTTTATAATTTTTAACAGGCAAAAAACTTTTTTTCCCCCTCTTTAACCTTAATATTATCCTTAGGCTCAAGCCGCCACTTAAACTGTATTTTCAAATTACAACAAAAAATTTTGTAACTTTTGATACATCATTTTTTTGTATATCGAAAAAATTTTAACTCTTATTCAATACAAGTCAATTTTACATCACTAAAAATTCCTAATATTATTATTGACTCTCTGGTTCATTTTTCTTTAATGTATACGTATAGGAGAAAACATTGTCAAGCGTTTAAATATCTCGAAAATCACAATATCTACATTAAATTTTTTTGTGTAGAATTTTTGTCAACGTAAACAATTCTTTCTCACTAAATAAAATCTCATCCTGACAGATATAATTTTTAGGATAAACTTTAGTTTGAATAAGGACCACCAAAGAAATAGTATTTTTGTAAATGTGGTATTGGTTCTATCCTTATAAGTGTTTCGGCTTCCTCCCAACCTCATTTGTGAAGTTGTATCCACTCAACCGGAAGTAGGAAACACGTCTGCTACTGAACTAACGCAAGTTTTTTGTAATCTTCCCACGTCAGTTGTTTCCAAGATTCTAAGAAAGTAATTGTTCTGTCTACGTCGTTGACAAAAATAACCCAAAAGTGACTTGTTATCTTTAATAACTAAATAAAACAAAAAGTACTTGGTCCATGATAAGTGAGTATGGTTTTAAAATGGCAATAGTAGTAAAAAGATTTTTGGTTTCGGTATTTCAGTCTTAAAGATACCTTAAAAACATTGTTTTACAGTGGCGGCTCCCCAACTATGAGGAAAAAATTAACTTAATAGATCTATGAAAGTTCTGATAACGATATTACATGATCGTAGCTAAAATTTATAATGAACAAACTCATCATTAATGTCATTTAATCACTCACAGATGCAACAACCGAACTAGGCCTAATAAAATAAAATTTGCAACTGTACGAATATTGGCAATAAAACGTGATATAAAATTCGAATTCCACAATTTTAACGGATTTCCAATAATACGAGCCGCCACTGTATTTTTAAATGAATGTTTTCTGCCGATATTGTTTCGGATATGTTTTCTGTTGCTTTTTTCTGCATATTTTTATTGTCTAAATTGTTTATTTGAGAATAATATTTGCCATTGTTATCTGTTACCTATTTTTCACAGCAATTGTTATTAAGAGTGTTTTTAATGCGGTGGATTTTTTTGTAAAAATTCCAGCTAGTATACAATGTTTAGTCATACAGTCTACTTGTGCTTAATACTTTTCAGACATACCCAAAATCATTTCTCTTTACTTTAAGATTATCTTCTATATTTATGATATATATACAAGGTGTTACAAAAACCATTTAATATATTTAAACCAGTAAGCCTTTAAATTAACTGTGGAAAAATTAAGATAAATGGCGCTTTACTATAACTAATGAGAAAATCGACCATGAAGATTTATGGTTTTTTCCGTAACTACGCTAATGGTTGACTCAATAGACATATCAAAAACAATTGACAGCAATTTTGATACTAACCTGGATTGTTGATCGCTTTGCTTACTTTTTCAGTTTAAAAACTCAGCTCATGCTGAAGAAAAATTTTATTGTAGGTTTATTGCGACGTAGTGTAGAATAATACAAAATGGCTTCTTTTAATATAAAAAAAGTTTTCCTATCATTTTTACATATTTCACACTCTTGTATCGACTGAACTGATGCTAATCATATGCTGCATGATAATCCATACGCTGCTAATAGTTTAAAGCCAAACAGCATTAGTGACTACATCTAATTCATTTAATTAGTTCTTAATTCGGTATTTCGGTTTTAATAATGACCGGTTATTTAAATGTTCTGAAAAGCAAGGTTTTTTTTTAACTCTATAAGTGTAGTATGGGCGTTTGTAATTAAGAAAAAAACGCTATTTTGCAACACAGTGAATAAATGAGTGCGGGGAAGATGTTTATAGCAACGAAAATAGCACCAACCAATACAGGCAATAGAATTTGGAGAGATTAATTAACTATTTTAATATTCTCTTCGCTATACACATCTTCCCCACGTTCTATTATTTACAGTGTTGTAAGATGGCATTGTTCCTTAATTACAAACGCCCATTTAGTGTTTTTTATTGTAGTTTGTTGCAATAGCACGTTATTCAATGGTTTAATCGAGTAAGGTTTTTATTTTAAAAAACAGTAAAAATTTAGATCTTGTTCTAAGTTTAGCCTTTTTTAAGAGAATATTTCGAAAACATTTTGTCACAATGACCTTGTTTAGCAACAGTTTTCGTTGCTTGGAAACTGATCGTTTTAGAAAAATAATTTTTAACCAAATATGATGTTACTAAAAAACAGATAAATATTTGGCAACAAGGGCTGTTAAGTGGGACATTCATAAAATCCTAAAAATGCACGAATTGGACGAAAAGAGGTAGTGAATGTTGCTTTACTTGACTCAAAGGATCACCCTTTTAAATATAATAAACGATTTTCATAACACCCTGTATATATAATACAGAATTCTGCATGCCTAACCAATATGCATCAAAAATTTGTGTAACAAATATCATTGCATCTTTAAATATTTTGTTTCCCACAAAGACGAAAATTTCCCATTTCGGTTGTTACATTTATGAAATCATATTAATATATTAATAATTTTATATTAAAAAAATAATTCCGCCGCATTAAAAACATTAATGTGGGTGACAAAACTACTTAACTTGGTTTATAACGTTACAGACACATTAAACTTCTTAAAACGACTCCCTAAAGCATAACAGACAAAATTATAAACATTCCATGTCGACAGTATATCACTGAGACCTAAGACGTCTAGTCAACAAGAAAGAAAAAAAACAATCCCTCCTAACAACTAATAACAAAAACTATTATATATACTAAACAAATAATAGTGGAATGTGTGAGCGTATGTCCTAACTTAAAATGGCAATAAATCTGGATGTCACTTTCTAATAAAAAAAAAAATATCACTGGTTTTGGTATCTATATTTACCATATACCATATTGCGTGTACCCTATATGGGTTTTATAATTTTTGGGTACATAGAGGTTACTGCATATGTTGAAATTAGGATAGCTCGAAAAAATTTACCTTTATATTGTTTTCAAAATTCGTCATTCCAGAAAAAGCTTATCTCTACATCCTTTTACATAGTGACGTTCTTTCATTACGATATAAAAATTGATAAATGGATGCATTTAAGACTTACAAAAACCTTTAAAATTATATATTAAAATACTAGTCTCGGTTAAAAACAAATCTGTAACAATCTGAATATAAAACTAAAAAACTAAATTTTCTGAGCTATATTTGTCATTATTGTAATAAAAAATATTACATAAGTAAATCAACAAAGATTTTAATACTATATATATATATATATATATATATATATATATATATATATATATATATATATATATATATATATATATATATATAAAATCATATTAGACCTACTGAGAATTAAAAAATTGTATGAATAAATAATTCATTATTAATTGTAAGTGTAAAATGTATATGATTACAACAATCGAAATGTTATTTGAAAAACAATCGGTTTTAGGTATAACTATAGAAAAGTGATTTTTCTACGTGTTGCAAACACCTAATGTTAATGTTGTTTCGCCAATAAACGCTCCGTTTGTATAATTGTTCTTTCTTTTTTGTTTAGATAACCCAATTACAAAATTAGTTTAAATATTTAATTCCCAATAGTATTCAGTTTTTTAATAATTTTACATGTTGTTCTAGACCTAACTTTTAATTTACTGGGCAATTCGAGCATAATTATAAAACGTTAAAGATCTTACTATAATGTTTTTAGGAAAAAATGTTTTTCAACTTGTAGTAATTCACATTCTTTTTCAGAATTACCAAGAAGGCAACCTATTAATAACAATAACAAACTCTCAAATCTTATCGATTACAGAAGTTACCAAAAGAAAAATTAACGTAAAGATTGTTCAGGTATTCGGGGGGGCAACTTTTAAAAATTCGATTAAAGTTAATATATTTTTAAATGTGCTTGAGCAAATTATTTAAACATTAAATTGAATGTATTCCTGAAATAATGCTTATTATTATATTTTTAGCTACAAACTTTTCAATTTTTAAAATGGATGATAATTTTTGTGGCCATCAATTCAAAATCAAAATTAACAGCAGAAACTTTGTTTGATTTTAAAAAACTTCTACAGGTGAAAGTGCTTGAACATAACTCCCACTACGTGAGTCCTTATCTACCCCCCCCCCCCCCTTACTTATAATTATCTGATTTATTTTTTTTGGTTGATCTTCCTAATAACCTCCGAAGTATTTTTAATACCGTGTTTACGCCACCCATGTACTAACTGGCGCTGATCTAGGTTAACTTCGATTAACGCTTGTTGTCTAGCTGTGATTTTCTTTTGTTTAGATTTTCAGAAAATGTAATACGGAAATTTATAAAGTTACAAAACGCAAAGATTTGTGTCAGTTCCACTTCTGGGGAGGCGATGTTCTCTGAGGAAGATAATCGAATTATATGGTGTGTCTAATTTTGATGATACAGGCCTTACAAATATGAAAACAAATTAAATAAATTAAATATTTTCAGTAAGACAGTAACAATTTGTATCTCTGGCTATTGTAAGCCTATATTTGAACTTATACCTGCCCCAGAGATATAAATTATTTACTGATTTTTTCCGTTAGCACTCTGATAAATACTAGTAAGTCTGTTGAGTCGTGATGCGACGAAGTGTATCCCGAGACAGTACATAACTACTGAAATATGGAGAATGTACAATATTGGCAGTTTTTTCGTTAATATTTTAAAAACAATTACCCACGATTTGGTTTTTATAAATTTTAATACACTATAATAAATATTCTAGTATACGTAGGTATGCTAACATATTGGCAAAAATCAATAAACAATCAAAACTGAAAGTGAGATAACAAGAGGATACCAAGAAAGTAAAAATAAAGAGAGGTGTTAGACAGCGTGACATCATATCACCCAAAATATTCATCCTGGTACTAGAAGATATCTTCAAGAGCCTTCACTGGGAAAACAAAATCGAATTGAAAGAAATACTCTAAATATTACAAACTGAAGCAAAAAAGGTCGGCTTAGAGATGAACATCACAAAAACCAAATCCATGACGAACGAATAAATAGCCATTAATGACGCAATATCCATACACGGGCAACAAATGGAAAGGGTGGATTCATATGTGTATTTAGGACAGGAAGTTACGAACAGAAAAGTGAATCAAGAACTGGCACTCGAGCGAAGAATACGCCAGGGATGGGCGGCGTACAGTAAAATGATGCAAGTCTTTCAGTCCAAAAAGCTTTTAAAACTTAAAAGTAAAGTATATAACGAATGCATTCTACCAGTAACATTATATGGTAGCGAAACTTGAGTTCTGACATGGAAAGTTATTAAGGTATATCACTTAGGGCCTGCAGACCAAACGATTTTATTAGGAAAAAAACAGGGGTTCACGACATAATTGAAAGAATATCTTCCCTTAAATGGAGCTGATAATTGGAGGGGAAAAGTGACCAGATGGAGACCATGGGAGAAAAAGAAGTACTAGCAGACCTCAACAACGTTGGTATAACGATATTAAAAAATCAGCAGGGCTCAATTCGTATCAAATTGCTCAAAACAGGGACATATGGAAGCACATTAGAGATGCCTATATCCAATGGATAGAGAATGGCTAGAAGAAGAATAAATATTCTAGTGTATTAAAAAAGTCTAAAAAAGAAAGTGAGATGTCACGCCTCACTCTGTACCCTTTAATTCAATTCTGGTTAACGTAATTAAAAAGTAGATTACTCACGTTTTCACGTAAAAAAGCGCATTTTAAAATCGGACACTATCAATTACGATTTAAAGTTTGGTATAGTCGCAACAATTCAAAAGAGCATTACCCCAAAACTATTATTCAAATAAAGAAAATATTATTCCATTACTACAAGTTGTCAACTTTCAACAAAACATTATGTTTCTAATCTCCCTTTCAATAGGTTCAAAACCTAAAGATGACAAAATCACAACTAACCTCAAACCAGAAAAATTCACTGATTTTCACCATTCTTTTTTATCTAGTTGTGCTCAGCCTTTTTACCGTTCATATATCCGATCCACCTTTCGGCCGTTGTTTTAAACATCGGCTCATTTTCTATGGTACTTAGTAGCAACAGCTGATTTACGTGGGTAGCATGATAGTCCCACCTGGCTAAGTTAGGAGCTATGCCCAACGTAAAATGACGTAAATCATAGGAGGTTACGCTGCCCATGTCGAAGAGTGGTAGCATGTTTTTGAGGGTTGTTATGCCTTCGTTGTAGAGAAATTCGGCTTCCTATTGAATAAGAAAAATTAAAATTAGCATATCGTAGTAACAATTTTAAATATTGAAAATATTATAAACTTATTTGTTGATTTTATATGATGAACTGAAAATAACTGAACAGCTGGCGAAAGGGATGATCCCAAAACACGAATTAATATTTTAATGTCCATACCATACAGAGTAGTATAAATATTATGAAATGCAATCTATGTTACCGGCCTCGGTCGGGCGATGGGTATAGAGCCTGCCAAGTATACCCATGATCGCTGGGTCGAATCTGGCGCTAGCGACAGGGTGGGGTCGTAGATTTAAAAAAATACAAGCTCGTAGGTAATGCGCTAAGTACGTGACGCCAATAAAAACCGAAAAAAAATGGAACCTCTAAAAAAACCGGTCAAGTGCAAGTTAAACTTGCGCAATTAGTGTTCCGTACGTTGATTGCTTTTAAAATAAAAAAAAATTGTTACAGAGGTATAAAATGATCAGTGACTTCACAAAATACACCATATAAATTATTAAAGGTAATGCACCGTGATAATTTTCGTTCAATCTACACCCCGTGGAGAATATTCCAGGATTTTTTCGAAATTTTTTGATAAGTACTTTTCGAGATAAGGTCCGGGACAGCGATTTTTCGCGAATTTTTAAAAATAATTTAAAGAAAAGTGCGCACAAGTATAATATTATATATATATTTTTTACTCGTGTTTTCACAAGCTTTCATTTGACACCACACTCGATGACCTAGTAAAAAAATTTTTTTTTCACTTCCGACTTCACCCCCCAAAACTAACCCCTTAAGTCAAAATTTAATTCTCAAAACTACATGGCTCTGATGAGGCCATAAATTCCTATATTATTACCAAATTTCACCTTTCTATGGCAAATAGTTTCGGAGAAAATCGGGAATACGGAACACTAAAAACCTTTGCATGCGTTGGAATTCAAAAAAATAAGCTTGACGTCATTTATTTCCGTAATTGTTTGTATACTACTAAACTTCTAATTCTGTGTTCTTACCTGGGCTTGTCCCACTGGAGCAATACTGACTAAATCATACAGTCCCAATAAGGAGTAGATAAATCCGTTGAGGACAAAAGAAGCTGGTCTGGTAGGATACTCTTCATACCAGTGATATTTATTTAAAAACGTTGCCAATACGCCACCTTCAGAACTTGAAATCCTGAAAAGAAGAGATAAAACCTACATAACACGTCATTATTGGGTCTGCCCACTCCATTGCTGTAATACCTATAAAGTCATCTATTAACTTCGAAAAACAATAAAGGATATTAATAATGTACGGTAAGAATTTCTTTTGTGCTCCATCAATTAAAACATTTAAAAAGTACTTTTACCGAACACAATGAACGGTAGCCGAATTTTAAACCTCTCTCGAGTTAGTCATTACAAAAACAACTGATCTTATTAATTTCCCATAGATGGTAGGTAGGTGCTGTAAGTATATCCCAAATTTATATCACGCCACAGACTGTAAAATATTACTATTCTACAATAGACGAGAGATGCCTCAAGTAGGCACATTTAGTTGAGATCATACCAAAGATACAACTTTTTGTATCTTATACTAATCTAATTAATCTAAGATTAATTAAGATCGGATTGTCTTCTGGACTAGTATTCTTTACGTATGTGTTTACTGGTGTTGGTTAAGTCGCTTACAAAATTCGAGACGCTTTTTTTTTCCCACAGTAGTTGCCCAATTTCGTTCCTAAATGAGCCAGTACTCCTCAGGACCTCAGAAAAATGTATAAATTAAGCAATATTCCAAATTAAATGGTATATGACCGGGATCCTAGGCCTTTCTGAAGTTTCTAAAACTACCAATTCAATTAGAAAAAATCTTTTACTGGTACGTAGCCTTGATTTTTCGGGAGAACATAGGCTAGATCTTATGAGATTGTGACTAAAGGGAGCTAACGAAAAGGTCACGAGCAAGCGCGGCGCTTTTCGCTTGTGACCGTGGTGGGAGATGGCGGGGCGATTGACGGACCAGCCAATGCGCTCGCGGGGCGTTGTGTTTGCTCTGCAGAGGAAGTTTAGTGACACGGAAGTTTCTGATTCCTTAATGTTATGTTTTCGAAGACGAAAAGGTTTGTTGTTGTGTTATTCGTAGTTGCAAGATTATTTCATTCTTTTTGTAGCCACATTGTAGGTACCTTGTTGGTGTCAATAGATACTAAATAGCAATAAAGACATTTACTTCCCCTTTTTATTGTTATTAGTGTATTTTTGTTCAATAAGTACCTAATAGTATGAAATTCATTTAGGTAACAAATATTATTTTAGTGATCTTCCTTAATTTAGGTATACCCGCCTACTTCATTTAGTTTTGAGTCAACTGCTATTTAGTAAGGTGTTCTGAAATATCTACGTAAAATTGTGTGCAATTATTGCATTTTCTGTCATAATTATTATGTAGGTAATTTCAGTTTGAGGTTTATGATGCATATGTTTAGTTTTTATTAAGTAATTTTTTTACTTTTAAGAACCATGGTTGCTATTAAAGATTAAGTATCTAAAGACAACATTATGCCTAAAAGAAAATCGCAAATTTTTTTATACATCGAATTTGAGAGTCTAGCGCTGAACGCTCGCAGTGTCTTAACAGGCAAAATATAAAAACAATAGCGTCTATTCCTCATATTCCTATGATCTTAACGAATCTACCGATTCATTTCAAGCGGTTGCAGTTTCCAATAAGTTCCAGACTGTTCCATAACTGTTCATATTACGCAATCCATATAATAAACAAATCCCATAATTTTGATGATACATTCAAAATCCTGCATGTAGAAAATAAATCTAAAAAATTAAATATGCTTGAATGTCTTGAAATTAACCAACGGAAAAACTCCAATCTATTATTAAACGAACAGGTAGACTTAAAGCACTCACCCTTACTTAATCTTTATTAGTTCTCTGAAATAGTACCACAGATTTGCATCTTTAAAACAGCTTTGTCAGTAAATAATATAATAAAAAGATTACCATAATCTTATGTAATTAAGGATAGTTTTAAGCACTATATAACCAGTATTATTATCAAGCATTTTTCTTTCTAATTCACTTCTGAAGAAGCCATTGGATGATGAACAATTGTCAAGTCATTTTAAATATATTGGAAATTAAAACATAGTGTTGTTTTTATATGACTAACATTGTTGTAACTTCAGCAGTTTTTTTTTTAAATATTAATACTAGTAAACAATCTTACCTAAAAGGTTTAAGTCCATTTAACGCTGCCTGAAGATACCTTTGTTCTCCACCAGAATGGTAATAGGCTCTAGCTAGGACTGAAATTGCATGTCCCTGGCCCATTGCAGATAGCCAACCTACAAAAAATGATTAAATTAAGATTAAAAAGGGTTAATTCTACAGTGACATTGGGATTTTGGAGTCTTCAGCACACAACAATTGTCACCACTACACCAAACACTTTATTTTTGAATCGTTCGTTTAGGAACAGTGATGATTGACTCAGTTGACTAAGATAATCGTCACTCCTGATGATGCTAATATGATTAACGAAGCTCCTGTCAAGAGTGAAAATAAAATGTTTAGTGTCGTCATGACAACTGCTGTGCAGTCTAGTTCTACAGGGTTTCCTAAGTTGGAATATTATTTTACCGGGTGATAGTACTAAAATTACTTAATAACATTCAAATACCCAAAAAATGGCTGGTGTATACCTTTCTGACCATTTCAAAAAAGATTGCATTAAAAAAAAAATTCGATGACTATTGGTTAATCAGCCTCATAAATCACATAACAATGATATTTCTGAAGATCATTCACCGATGAATTCACAGTAAATGTGACGAAAACATCTCGGAAACTCAGTTTGGCTTTCGAGAGGGACTTGGAACAAGAGTGACTATATTTTCCCTGCAGGTTTTTAGTCCATGATGCAGAAATATGAACTGTTTTACTGACTTCTTCAAAGCTTTCGACAATGTTAAACATGAAAAGCTCATGCAGATACTAAAAACGATAAATATAGATGAAAACTAAATAAGAATCATTAGTAACTTATATGGGGGCCAAAGGCGAGCACTCTTTAAAGCAAATTGAGATATGTTGCCGAATATGCCAGGGCTGTGTTCTCTTTTCCACTTTATTTAATCTCTATTCCGGGAAGCTCTGGTAAGACAAACAGGTATAAAGGTTACTGGAGTACGTATAAATAGTATACGATAAGCAGTTGATACTGTCATTGTTGCGAAAAATTTAACAGACTTGCAATAGTTAGTAACACAAGTAAACGGACACTCTAAACAGTTTGGATTGAAGATCAACATCAAACAATAACCGGTCAACTGCAAGTTGAACTTGCGCAATTAGTGTTCCGTACGTTGATTGCTTTTAAAATAAAAAATTTTGTTACAAAGGTATAAAATGATCAAAACACACCCCAAAGGAGTTTTCAACAAAGTTTGTTTCCAATCTTTACTGAAAACTGATGGCCTTGAAATTTTTTTTTTTTTATACACCAGATAGATTATTAAAGGTAATGGACTCGTGATAATTTTCGTTCAATCTACACCCCGTGGAGAATATTCCAGAATTTTTTCAAAATTTTTTCAACAGTACTTTTCGAGATAAGGGGGGGCACAGCGATTTTTCGCGATTTTTTAAAGATAATACAAAGAAAAGTGTGCGCAAGTATTACATTATATATATATATATATATATATATATATATATATATATATATATATATATATATATATATATATATATATATATATATATATATTTTACTCGTGTTTTCACACGTCAAAAATTTTTTTTCACTTCTGATTTCATTCCCCAAAACTAGCCCCTTAAGTAAAAATTTAACTTTCAAAACTACACGGCTATGAGGAGGCCATCAATTCCTATCTTAGTACCAAATTTCAACTTTCTATATCAAATAGTTTCGGAGAAAATCGGGTGTGACAGACGGACAGACAGACACCGAAGTGATCTTTTAACTGTTCGGAACACGGACAAAGTACATGGTGAAGAAACTTACAGGGATCATTTATTGTCAATGGTAAAACAGTCCAGAAATATAGTTACTTGGGTACTACTGTATATGATACTTGGGATTACAAAGGACATGTAGAAAATGAAATGTAGAATCGAGAAAGGTAGAGAAGTATTTTTGTGGATAAAAGGTCCTTGCCAGTGATTTAAGCCTAAAACTTAAAATCAGAATTTTCCGATGCTACATTTTCTTTGTTTTGATGTATGGGATGGGTTAAAGCGCATGAAATAATTATAACTAAACTGAATGCTTTCGAAATGTGCATATACAGGCGAATCCTTAAAATCTCATGGTCGCGGCATACCACAAATGAAGAATTCCTAAATAGAACGGACAAAAATAGGGAAATCGTACCAACACCAAGAAATATAAAATATCTAGAACACAAAATGCGCAACGACAAATACTGCATAGGAAAACTAGAAGCAAGAAGGGAACTCGGTATGATTAAAAAATGGTTAAAAATCTTGCGCTATTTGTTCGAACTAAGTTTAA
Organism: Pachyrhynchus sulphureomaculatus; assembly: GCA_019049505.1. NCBI lineage: Eukaryota > Metazoa > Arthropoda > Insecta > Coleoptera > Curculionidae > Pachyrhynchus > Pachyrhynchus sulphureomaculatus. Next base: position 34,744,535 of record CM032456.1, on the reverse strand, counting down.
CTCAGCTATTTCGGATAGCCAATGTCCGTAACGGATGGGGCACAGTTAGAAGCAGAAGATGGTACTAAAGCAACAAAGCCATTTCGTTAACTCCATTGCCGTTCTGTTCACAACTTAACCACATAATTTTTTTTTATTTTTATAACATTATTCTTTCATGAATTGCATATTCGTATGAAAACGAAAGTAAACCGCCTCACAGAAAATAGAAGTTGAAAGCGCTACAAAAGTCGGAGGTGTATTAAAGATATTTTTAGAGCCGCTGAAAAATGATGAATAAACTTAAAACATTTTTATAATTCAACAACAACAATCTATGGTATGAAGGCATCATTAATAGCAGGATGCTTGAGGGATGTAGTCTAGAAAAATAAATACTTCATAATGGAAAGCAAAACAAGGATATACAAGAAAACAGTGAGACCGATCCTCACATATGCTGGGAAAATAAGAGCTGACACATATAAAACAGCACAACTGATGAGGACAATAAAAATGAAGGTGATTAGGAACATACATTGAAAAACTATCCACGATAAAATCCGCAACAAAGATCTACAAGAAGTAAGTAAGATCCAAGAAATGTCCAATCGGACTAGAACGAAAAAAATCGGATGGACGACAACAGACTGGCAAAAAGGGCTAAACTCTATAAACCTTGCGGTAGAAGAACTAGAGGCAGACCTCCGAAAAGGTGGAAAGAATGCTGGACGTCCACATCGGAAGAGACCTAATGGGGCAGGCAGTATGTCTACTTATATAACACACCATGTAAGAAAGAACAAGAAGAACTTTTTTATAGGTTATATTGGGCGGCGTGAGTTATTTAAAAAGTATAAATACACTGTATGAGATGCGACCCAAAATCTGACTACGCCTCTGCTAGTAAGTTATTTATAAAAATGGCAAGAACTAAAGATAGACTTTACTACCATCAATTACAACAAATGACCTACGCGCTCGTCGTTTGATTATATAATATACTAATAAATTATAACATCATTACACACGTATGCCAATAAATATAAAATCAATTATTATATTTATTCAAGAATCCTAAAAAAGTCATAAAAATTATTTTAGAAATACTGTCGATAATATGAACTTTAATCTCTAAATTAATAGTAGTTATTACTCCTAAAATAATAATATTAAATAATTTATCAAATATAGGAAATTACCCCCAACGCATGAAAAGACTTACCAATGAGAGGAAGGCAGGAGGAAGAGGATTCACGGACATACGATCACTACACACAAAACAAATACAAGCACTTAGGAAATGCTTTAACACTAAGCAAACCAGCCTCCACACAGCAACAGTGAAAGCAGACAAAAACTACACACCTCTCGACTTATCCCGGGCAGACTATTTCGACTATTTCCTGAAACAGAAGACTTCTTACTTGCCATCCAGGATAAAGTCATATTAACCAGAAACTACCAAAAGCATATTATCAAAGACCCAACTATTACAGAAGACAGTTGTAGGAAATGCCACCAGCAGAAAGAAACGATCAAACACATAACAAGCGGTTGTAAAATATTAGCCCGAATGGAATACACTGCACGACATGACGGCAAAAGTAGTTCACTAAGCACTAGCCACACCATATAAACTCACAGAATACACAACTCCCTACTACAAATACACACCAACATCCATACTTGAAAATAAAGATTACAAGCTCTACTGGGACATCAGTATCCATACAGATAAAACAGTCTCCGCCAATAGACCCGATATTACTTTTCAGTGCAAAAAAGGAAAAGTCACCTATCCAATTGACATAGCTATCCCCCAACGACACAAACATTCAAACGAAATACACAGAAAAAATCTCCAAATACACAGACCTGGCAACAAGAAAAAGTCATCATTGTCCCCCTCGTCATATCAGCCACAGGCCTTACACCAATAACAGTCACACCACACTTAGTACAATTAGGACCCAACACAAACATACACAGAAACATTCAGAAGTCAGTCATTTTGAAAACATGTAACACTGTCAGGTCATTCCTTAATACACAATGGTAATAGCGTTTGTGCTGACTTGGCTTGGGCCTGCCTGCCGAACATGGAACCACATTGACCAAATGTGAGACAGAAGAAAAAAAGTATAATAATAGTGTTTGTGCTAACTTGGCTTAGGCCCGTCAGCTGAACATGGAACCACAATGACCAAATGTGAGAAAGAACAAAAAAAAATAATAATAATAATACCGAAAATCAAGTTGCACAAAGTTACGGGCCCTTAATTAAAAAAAAAACATTCAATTATTCCTTTCGCTAAAAATATACTGAAGAAATAAAAACAAGAGTTTTTAAATTAAAAATTGAAAAACTTATTACCTGGTTCTAGTACCAAAAATCCAGGAGCTACCTTCCTCTTAACTGGTATACTCCAACCACCAGTCTCTGTATCTTGGTACTTAACAAACCAATTTGCAGCGTCATAGAATTGTTGGATATGTTCAGATGAAGACAATGTTAGATTGTCTAATGATCCAGAACCCCTAAAATTAATAGTTTTTTTATTTAATATTCTAAAGAAGAATAATTTACGATAATTCCGCAAAAATGGACAGTGTAACTTTATATAATATCTACAGGGCGTTCTAAGTTCAAGCATTTAATTTAATAAGCTATACGCCTTCTGCTAAAAAAAAACAGAACGTTTTGAAATTAAAAAAATATTAGCCCCATTACTTGTGTCTTTTTATTATCAAAAGTGGCAATCTTCATTAGTTGTTTTATGACATTTATTCCATTAGATGCCTCGGTATGATTGTAAGAGTGATAGAGCGTTTTGACGCACAGTCGGGAACTGAGTTTCAATGGCTTCTATGTATAACTTGGCAATCGAAATGCATCAAATGCTACGAGTTGTTTAAGCGATTTCCATGTGGTCGTGAGGGCGACGAAAAGTCAGACCATCCAAAAACTGAACTGGACATTTAAAAGGTGCGTTATTTCATTAAACAAAGATAAATTGGAGATTCCAGAACCAACTGTCATTAACAAAGTGAGACAGTTTTTACCATGCCGATACTTTCGAGTTCGATCCCGGTTATTGACTCTCAATCATCGCTCCTGATGACGCTAAGATGGTTAGCGAAACGCGCGTCGATCGCAAAAATAAAATGTTTGGTATAGTGGTGATATATACTGAGTGGAAATTTAATAATAAATTTTTTATGCAACATTACGGCCGTCAGGAAGTATTTGCCAATCTAGAAATTTCAATGTCACTGCCAAAATTTAATACCTAATTAAGCTCTTTTATTATATTGGGTAAATTTAATTGTTCTTAATAAATGTCCATCATAAAATTGTTTAGATAAGCCTTTTTGGAGAAATCACAAATTAAAAACCAATTAGAACAAATTTCCAAGTTTTGCATGATAATCGTTTTGAGACAATTTTTGAGAATTCCAGTTGAAGTAAGAACTCATTTCAAGTTTCTAGGAATTATGGAAATTCTTAGTGACATTTTATGATAAAAACTATGCTATAAATACCATTGCCCTTTAGGAAATTAACCATTCGCAAACAGTACTTTGCCAGTGATACAGGTTCAATTGTTATGTGAAAATGCCAAAAACGAAAGAGATTTCCGTTGAAAGTCGGGCTCTGATAATTGCGAGATATCAAAATGGCCACTCGAGTCGACAAATCACGAGTGATATGCGGATGCCAAGGAGAATGGTGGAATATAACGTAAAAAAATTTTCTACGGGACATGCAATTCCGACCAAAAACGTTCAGAAAGGCCTCGAAAAACGACTCTCGCTGAAGACAGAGCTATAACAATGTCCAGAAGACGTAATCGCCGCCTAACCGCACCAGAAATCACAGCTCAAGTAAACCTGGAGCGGCCCATTCCCATCAGCGTAACAACCGTGAAGAACAGGTTAGCAAAAGGCGGACTACACGAGAGAGTTGCAGTGAGGAAACCACTTCTTAGGCAAATGAATAAACGTAAAGGATTAGAATGGGCCCGAGAACATGAAAATTGGACCTCAGAACAATGGAATTGCGTCCCTTGGAGCGACGAATCTAAATTCGAAATTTTCGGTTCAAATTGACGAGTTTACGTGCGGCGGTCAGTTGAAGAGAGGATGTTGAAAACCCGTTAGTTGCCTACAGTAAAACGTGGTGGAGGTTAGTAATGGTTTGAGGTTTTTTGGCAATGTAAAGTTGAAAAAATCTTTAGGATAGAAATGCGAAAAGAACAGTATCAAGAAATTTTGCTAACTCAAATGCTTCCTTCTGGAAGACCTTTTTTTCAGGGGAAATTTATTTTTCAGTATGACAACGACCCTAAACATTTTGCTAAACAAATTAGAGAACTTTTGGACCAATGGAAATCCGATGACGTCCTGAAAGTGATGATTTGGCCTCCACAATCACCCGACTTGAACCCCATCGAATTGCTGTGGGACCATCTGGACAGGTGTGTTTGAAAACTCAATCCAACATCAGAAAATCACTTGTGGAAACTTTTACAAGCAGAATGGGTTAAAATAACCGAAGAAATTCTGAAGAAACTACTGGACAGAATGCAGAAACTCTGTAAAGCGGTAATTAAAAATAAAGGAGGTCGCATAGATGAGAAAAATCCTGGAAAATCATGAATATTTTTCTGATTTTCTAGACTGTAAATAATGTGAAAATAAATAATAATTCATTAAAATAAAAAAATATATATGAAAAATATATTATCTGGGTTTTTGTTGTCCTGAAATAACTAGGTGGGCAAATACTTTCTGACGGTAGTGTATATACCTCAATGTTATGCTAATAACTTTTAATTTTGATCTTGGAATTTTATGTTTAGATTTGTCCTTGCTAGCATAGTTAAGTCCTTTCTGTAAGTCTACTATAAGATCTCTAGTTAGTTTCTTCCATTCGGGTAATGTTCCTATGCCATGATATATGTTGCTATCCTAAAAAATAAATGCTGTTTATTAAAACATAAAAAAATTATAGAAAAATCAAAATGATAGACTGCATAATTCAGTAAGCAAAAAAAAAAACAAAAATTTCAATAAAATCATATTATCGAACAGTTTAGAAAATACGCCAAAGAAGTTTCAAGATGACGACATATTTTAAAATAATAAGGTCTGATAGAGTAAATTAATGATGGAATGAATACAAGTCCACGACATAGGATAAGGACTAGAATAAGTTATTTATTTATGGGTAAACTAAATATATACTAATGTATTTGACACTTGGTAGTGAAAACGACGCTGGGCGCCGCGACGCCAAACAACTTTTTTTTCTATCGACATACCTTTTATAAAACGGCGTTGGAAAGTCTTAATTTTTTTCAACATTTTTTTCTTAAACTGTTTTTTTTTCTAATTGGTTTTGCAAAAAAGTTATGCCCCCGGGACGTATCAATAAGGCCCGCGATCGCAATGTGTCACAGAAAGAAGAATCATGTTTTTTAGAGTTTTTAGACTTGACTCGATTCCTCTACGGAAGTTTTAAAATGCGCACACTACATTTATAAGTAATTTCAAGGGCAGCGCGTGCCTTGACAAGCGAGAGAGATAGACAGTAACGCCATCTCTTAGCAACAAGCGGAAATACCCTATTATTTTTGTGGAGAACAATAGAATCTTCCACGGGCTTCAAGTCTAGACTAGAACCTTCCTTATCGATATTATAAAAGGAGTGCGTCGGCGCGACGTGAGTCAGTCGAGTGTGAGTCGAGTAATCGAAGCGATACGGTCGGAGAAGGATTTTAGTTGTACTGCGAAGTAGTGATTGTGAAGGTATTGTGCATTTGTTTGTGTCGTGCGCGTGCGATATCCATAATTGTTGTGTCGAGTTCCATAATTGTTACGATTTTGGCATAATGTCACAAAAACGTAAAGTTGATAGTGAGTGCAGAGTTTTTCAGTCTAAATGGGAAATTGCATATTTTTTCATAGAATGGAAAGGTAAACCACTGTGTTGCTGTTTGTAAGGAGTTTAACTTGAAGAGACACTATGATACGAATCATAAATCAAAATTCGATTGTTACACTGAAAAAATAAGAATGGACACATTGTCATCTTTAAAATTTAAACTTCAAGGTCAACAATCGATGTTTACTAAAGCTAATACTGAGAGCGAAGATGCCCTGAAATCAAGTTTTATTATTGCATTAGAAATCGCGAAGAGATCAAAACCTTTCACTGATGGTGATTTTATTAAAGACTGTATGTTGAAAGTTGCCGATGTTTCATTTCCATTTCAAAAGTCAATAATTCAAAATATTTCGCTGTCAAGAAACACTGTTGCTTCAAGAATAAATGATTTATCTCAAAATTTGGTTCTTCAACTGAAGGAGAAAATTAAGGAATTTACAAACTTTTCACTGGCTGTTGACGAGAGCACTGATACTGTTGATACAGCTCAACTTGTTGTTTTTATACGAGGTATTAACAGTAACTTTGAAATAACTGAAGAACTATTAAAGTGCGTTCCATTGACAGGTACTACAACAGCAAATGATATTTATTCTGCAATTGAGCATTTGATAGCAGAATATGAACTCGACTGGAATATACTTAGCAGCACAACTACGGATGGCGCTCCTGCCATGGCTGGCAAACACTCGGGCGTTGTAACTAAATTAAAACAGAAAACATCAGGTTATTTTGTGGGATTTCACTGTATAATTCATCAGGAATCATTGGCATCCAAATATTTAAAAATGGATCATGTCATGCAACCTATAATTAAAATAGTAAATTTTATAAGGAGCAGAGGACTAAATCACCGACAGTTCAAGCAGTTTTTACAAGATTTGGACGAAAAGTTTTTCTGATGTTCCTTACTTTACCGAAGTTCGTTGGCTCAGTCGAGGAGTAGTTTCAGAAAAATTTTTTGCATTACGTGACCCTATTCAAGCTTTCATGTTAGAAAAAGGCAACCCAATTGATTATGACAATGACTGGTGGGTTGATTGTGCCTTTTTGGTAGATATGAATAAACACTTGACTGATCTGAATGTAAAGTTACAGGGTAAAAATCTGATTGTCACTCAAATGTATTCATGTATTCAAGCCTTTGAAACAAAGTTAAGGCTGTGGGAAAATCAGGTAAAAAATCAAACTTTGGATCATTTCCCTCATTTAAAATCATTTGGCACAGTGAACCAAAAAAAATTGGATCAATATTCTCAACTTCTGCAAAATTTGATCACGGAATTCAACAATCGTTTTGAAGACTTTCACAAAATGAATGAAATAGAATTCCCAATTTTCAACAATCCATTCAATTTTGAAGCTTCACAGGCACCAGTTCATTTGCAAATGGAGTTGATAGATCTTCAATCAGACAGTATTTTGAAAGAAAAATTTAAAGAGATTAACGCTCTTACATTTTATACACAATATTTCAAGAGTTTGGATAACTACCCGGAATTAAAAAAGTATGCAGCACGCATTCTCTGCATGTTTGGTAGCACCTATTTATGTGAGCAGATGTTTTCCGTCATGAAAATAAGTAAGAACAAACATCGCACAAGACTTTCGAATGAACATCTCCAATCAATTCTTAAAATAACTATAACCAATATGATACCTGACATCAATGAGCTTGTCATTTATAACTTTGATATAATTTTTAACAACCGTATATTATATACTAATAAAATATATATTAATAAAAATAATTCAATAAATAAAATGTTATAATTCAGTACATTTTTTTTATTTGAATCTGGCCCGCCTACACATTCTAAATTTAATATATGGCCCTCTGCAAAATTGAGTTTGACACCTCTGCTGTAGAATATTAATTTTTGGTCATCGCGGTTGTCACGGATCGTATGCCACGTTTGGCAGTTTTCAAACAATTTTTCTAGTAGGCGGTTGTCATATTTTAATCTGACAGCTCTTGTTTGCACACCTATTTAATAGAGTGAACAGTGTATTAATAACTAGATATGATTCTTATTTATGGAAAAGCAAGAAGAAATTCTCGGGAAGTCATTAGACTGTATAACCCGAATCACAAAATGTTTTGTCGGTTGGAACGAAATTTGAGGAGCAAGATGGATGTATTTTCTGATCAGAAAGGTATTTCTAAACGAAAAACTGTTTTTAACAGATGAAGTAGCCGAAATTATGTAATGTTTTCAAAATCAACCATATAATTCAATCAGACAAGCAAGCAGGCAATTGAATGTATCTTATGGGGCTATTCAGAAATCTCTTAAAACTAATAAATACCATGACTATAACATGCATAATCTTCAGTTATTAACACAATTTGATTCGGAACGACGACTGACTTTTGAGGTATGATTAAATATGACGAAGAACATTATTTTCTGTATCATATATTATGGAGAGATAAAAGTCATTTTGTCAGCAATGGCAAATCTAACAAAAAAATTATCATTACTGGGAATCAATACAACGTTAATCAAATTTAGAATCAAGGCCATTATGGCATTAACATATGGTGTGGGATAATTCGCAGACATATGGTTAGACCATACTTTTTTGAGGGAACATTAACGGGAAATAGATTTAATTAGACTTTAATTTCTTGATTAATACTCTACCAGTTTTATTAGAAAATGTTCCCATTATTTTAGGAAGGCATATGTGGTATCAACACGACGGAGTTCCACCTCATACAACTGCTGCTGTTAGAGAGTATTTGACTGAACGGTTTCAACGAAGATGGATAGGGATTCGCAGCCCAGTTATTCAATGGCAACCTAAGTCCCAGACCTTACGCCGTTAGATTTCTTCTTGTGGGGGACTCTTAAAGAGATCGTATATAAAAGTGTTACAAATGATATTGAGCACTTAAAGGCATGCACATGTGTGCAATAGTATATCTGGAGAAATTATTTACAAAGCTACTCATCAAATGTTAATGACAAGAATAGAAAAATGCACGAGAGAAGGAAGACATATAGAACATTTAATTTTATAAATATGTAATAAGTTATGTAAAGTTAAAAGTTATATAGTTTTTTGTGATATTAATAAAAATAATGTATTCTTGTTTTTTATTGTTCAAAGATATTTTATTAAAGGAAAAACCTCAATAGCATAGTAACTAATATTATTATAATTACTGTTAGATTAAAGTGTGACGCGCCTACCAGATAAATGGTTTGAAAACTGCCAAACGTGGCATACGATCTATGGCAACCGCGATGAAAAAAAAAATATTCTAGAGAGTTTTTGCTGCATAACTTTTAACAAATTAGAAAAAACCGGTCAAGTGCAAGTTGACCTTGCGCAATTAGTGTTCCGTACGTTGATTGCGTCTGAAATAAAAATTTTTGTTACGGAGTTAGTACCAAATTTCAACTTCGTACGTCAAATAGTTTCGGAGAAAATCGGGTGTGACAGACGGACAGATAGACAGACTTATGTGTTCCGTACGGAACACTAAAAAAAATTTTAGAAAAAAATGTTGAAAAAAATTAGGGCTTTCCAATGCCGTTTTACAAAAGGTATATCGATAGAAAAAAAAAGATGTTTGACGTAGCGGCGCACAGCGTCGTTTTCACTACCAAATGTCAAATGCGTCAGTATACTCATATGCACTATACCATTCTACTTTTAAATAACCGGTCAAGTGCAAGTTAAACTTGCGCAATTAGTGTTCCATACGTTGATTTTGTTACAGAGGTATAAAATGATCAGTGACTTCACAAAATATACCCCAAATGAGTTTTCAACAAAGTTTGTTTCCAATCTTTACTAAAATCTGATGACCTTGAAATTTTTGTTTTTTTTTTATATACCACATAAATTATTAAAGGTAATGCACTCGTGATAATTTTCGTTCAATCTACACCCCGTGGAGAGTATTTCAGAATTTTTTCGAAATTTTTTGATAAGTACTTTTTGAGATAAGGCCCGGGACAGCGATTTTTCGCGAATTTTTAAAAATAATACAAAGAAAAGTGCGCGGAAGTATAATATTATATATATATATTTTTTACTCATGTTTTCACAAGCTTTCATTTGACACCACACTCGATGACCTAGTAAAAAAATTTTTTTTTTCACTTCCGACTTCACCCCCCAAAACTAACCCCTTAAGTTAAAATTTAATTCTCAAAACTACATGGCTCTGATGTGGCCATCAATTCCTATATTATTACCAAATTTCACCTTTCTATGTCAAATAGTGTCGGAGAAAATCGGGTGTGACAGACAGACAGACAGACACCGAAGTGATCTTATAAGTGTTCCGTACGGAACACTAAAAAGAAAAACAATATCCAACAATTTTCCATAAATTGAGGCCAGGCGTCTAAAAATGATCACCCTGTACACCAGATTTTATCGCATACAAATTAATTTCAAATAAGTATCTTAAAATTCAAACTGATTTCCTTTGGTCTTTTATTGACTTATTTTTTTATTGATAATTGAGCCCAACACAAAGTAATTTATAGAGCCGTATGTAGCAATATTTCTATAGTTAACAATGTGAATAAAAAATGGCACAACAAGAACATGTGCATATGACACTAACCTTGAAACAACACAGTATAAGTTCGTAAAATTACAACGGATTATTTAAAGCGCATGCTAAAATCTCATTGATCTCCTATTCGGTTATAAACTGAACATATTTACTGTATATATTCTGCTCCAAGGCTATATTTACTATAAATTTACCTATGGTCCCAATTCTAAAGAAGCAAAAGTACTACTTCATGCGGTACTGCTATTTAGAGAACCTTGAAATATAGTCTCGTGTTCAATAAGCAGCATTTGAGGCACAACATTTCAAATGCAAAAAATGCCATTAAAGCTACGCAATTGATTTTCAAGTTTGGGAGAGGACGTTGAGGCGTAAAAGAACGTGCACAATATGGTATCAGCGATTCCAACGCGGTGCCTTTGATCTTTCGAATCGTGAAGTTCTAGACAACGCCAGATCAAGCACGGTAAACACGAGACCGGATTTCATTTTTTTTTTGAAATAGGGAGTTCTCCTTTACGCGGAGTATTTTCAGGGCATGGTCCAGTCTGATTATTATTCATATTGGACTCTGCAATATCATTCCGCCGATTCCCACTTCGCTTCATTGAAAAACGTCAAAAAAAAAAGCATAACCTAATTCACTGCTTGAAATTACCATCTTTTTTTAGAGAGGTCAGCTGTTTGAAAAGTGGGCAAAATGTGTGGAGAATAATGAGAAATATTTTTCATTATTAATTCTCTCGTATAATAACAATAAACATATAGTTCAGCTTAGACACCAAATTAAATTGTACACTTATTGTATATACGAGTATACATGCTCTGACGAGAAATGAAATAGTATGTTTCTGTCCTACTGAATATAACCAACTGACAATCTTAAATGGAGTAATTCTATAGAAGCAGTAAACAATTAATCTATTTATCGCAAGCTTAAGGGATCTTCTTCTTACAATATGCAATATATTTAATAATACAAATATCTATACCTGTACCTGTATTGTTATAAGAACGTCACTTGTTATATAATGCAAATAATAAGTATCTTTGGTCTCTCTATTCTGCAAAACAACCGTCAAACTACTATTTCCATTTAACACTAAATCGACTCTCATGACAAAATCCAAAACGTGGTCCAATTTCACTTTAATTCCTTCATTATAATTCTCGCTAGTTCTGAATTCAACTATTTTACTGTTTAATTCTTCGTTGTAACTTCTTTCTAGGCTTGCTGAAAATGGTACTAACCTACAAAACGTTGAAAGTAATATTAGAAAAGGTATAATAAGGCAAACAGTAAATTTGACACCTGAGACATGCTAAGCCCTTGCTTCGTGATAGTTTCGTTTACCGTGTGCTCAGTCTCGAGTTTAATTCCCGGCATATTTGTATACTAATATTTTAGAAGTGTATTTAGCTAGGCAACCTTTTACGTCGTGCTGCAAGACAGCATATATCGGCAAACTCTAAAAGCCAACATCGTTGTAAAAAAAGGTTATACTTTGTCGGTGGAAGGCTGCTAACACCATGAAAAGCACCACACGGGTGGCACCGACTGCTGAAATCAGCCCTCGAAGACTGGGAGCCAACCCCGATGGAAAAACTGTCGGCAGCATGTTGTTGGTTGGCAGCTGTTTAAACCGATTAGCGGACGAGGTAGATAACGCTCTTAAACGAGAAGTAGAACTTAAGTCAAGCTAGAAGGATCGAGCGCCGTTACCGACGAACATACTTTCCCACCATGTAACGGAAACGTTCATAGTTAATAAGATTAGCATTTCGTCGAGGTTCGTGACTGGCGGGTAGTAAGTAAAAATTGCGAGCTGAGAGAGTACCAACTGCCTGTTGTTCGGATCCACGGTAAACTGTCGGCCCCGTCCGGAGGACATACAACAGATGTTAATACTGGGTTGGTAAAATGAATCCCTTGGGTCTATTAGCCTGGCTATAAGCCTCCCCACTCATACTACTACTATCAGGTGATTGCAAAAGTTCGTGCTCGATTTTATATATAGATATTGGGGTCAACTATTTTGTGAACCCAAAGATCTACAAGAGGTCAGGGTGAGTAGCTTATGTCTTTTGGCAGAAAATGCCGGACTAGGACTGCGACCCCGACTCGAGTCAGTGGGGAGTCACAGAAGAACTTTTAGATTTAGGTGACACCAGGGACTCAAGGTACCACCCACTCATTTTACTACTACTACTACTACTACTTCATAGATGGCAGAAGCATTCACTTTTGACTGTGCTGATGTTTCTTTTATAATCATATTATTAACTGACAATTATCTAAATGCGTCGTGTGTTAACATAGCCTTAAAAAAAGTTTATTTAAATTCATTTGTGTACAAGGTTAATATTAAAAATGGAGGTAAAACTTCGGTATGCGGCCTAAATGGCCTAATTTTGAAAATTTACGAGAAAAAAAGGGGGGAGGGTGTTTTTGCTAACCTGAATTAACCAGAACTAACCTGAACTAAATAATCAGTAAGTATAAAATACTTTAAATAATGAAAAAAAGTGTCCCACCTTCATCCTGTACGTGCTATATTAGTGACTGGAAACCAAGTTAGTTGAGGTTAGTTCAGGTTAGCAAAAACGGCCTCCCCCAATTTTTCTCGTAAATCTTTCGTTTATATGGATCGTCTCCTGTTCTTAGGACATTTAAAAAGTGGTTTGGTTGATTTCGAAATGGTGATTTCAAAGTAAACGATAAACTTCGCTCTGGGCGACCTACCGACATTGATAATGCCTTTATCTGTGAATAATAATCCACGGATTACCATTGAAGAGATTGCCGAGAGACTAAATGTTGACTGTATTTTGTCACTTAAAGCAACTTGGATACACTTCAAAACTCGATATATGGGTTCCGCACATTTTGACAGAACTGGGCAAACTGAACTGTGTTTTGCAAAGTCATTTTTCCTCGCCCGTCAACAAAACGAATCTTTCTTGGATCAAGTCATAACTGGAGATGAAAAATGAATTGTGTTTAACAACATAATGAGAAAAGGAAGCTGGAAGCATGGACGTGAACGAGCAGAATATATGGCAAAAGTTGAATTGCATCCAATAAATGTGCTGTTATGTGTCTGGTGGGATTGCAGAGGAATAATTTTTCTACGAGCTTCTTCCACGTGGTTAAACAATGACTGCGAAGAAGTACTGTGAGCAACTCACCCGTTCAAATTTGGTCAATCGAAAAGACATCATCTTTTACCATGAAAGCGCTAGACCACTTAGGGAGTTAAAATGGGAAATCTTCCAGCACCCGCCATATTCCCCTGACCTTGCCCCTTCACATTTTCATTTGATTTGTTCTCTGTGAAATAATTTGAATGACAAAAAATTTGATTCTATAGAAGAAGTCAAAAACTACCTTACGATTTTCTTTGAAGAGAAACCACGCATTTTCTACAAAGAAGGAATTCAAAAACTTGCAAAATGATGGGAGACAGTTATGGAAAATGATGGAGAGTACATTATTGATTAATAAATACTATTTTTCATGAAAATGTGTTGTATTTAATTTGGTTTCTAATCGGGCACGAACTTTTAAAATGATCCAATAGTTACATATAAGAAACATTTTATATTATGTAGGATGGGATTACAAAGCGGTGTCTGACTAGAAATTTTAATTATAGAATTACAAAATTTATTGTAGTCCTAAAGTAGAAAAATACCCACTTTTTCTTATCAAAGTCATAAAGGTCAACAAAATCAGATTTAATATCGGCTCATAACGTAATTGCCTAATTTTATTTTTAAGCAGTTGTTGATACCCATGTATTTCATGTATTATAAAATAAATAAATATATAAAACTTTTGTTAAACGAATTAATACAGATGTCTTTAAAAAGATATATCACAAGTATTTTACAATAGTACAAGTAATTCAAACTCACATGATAAAGTACAAGAATGACAATGTAATAAATCTAGACTAAACGCATTTTAAATGATAAGAAATGTGCACTGAACATTTTGTTTTTAACTAAATGAACACAAAAATACTAACCATTTAGCTAGCTCCTTCTCTCCATCCTCAACACTCCTCCTCCTTGGCTCAGGCTCAGTTAAGTTTTTCGAATAATGTGACAAACCAAATTGAGCTATTTGAGTGGGGTAATAGTAGCCTTGGCTCTCCCATTGTGTGGAGACCGGAACACCTTCTATAGCGCTAACACATTTAACTCTATCTCTTACTTCTACATTATAGTTTTCGAAGTACATGTATACTCCTCTAGGGTCGTATTTCGATTTTGGATGGTAGACCTAGTAGAGGAAAATTGGCAAAGAGATTAATAACGTGACAAAAAACCTACGGGCGGCCACAGTCATCCTTGCATTGAGTTTTAAATTAATTTAAGCTCGTGAGTCTTTTCAATTGCATGTTTATTCATTTATGCATTAAGAATGTTAATAGAACTTAAATACTTCCAAAAATCGCATCAATTATTTACAGCATAATAAAAACAAGAAATTTAACACAACCTACAAATATATTGTTCAGTAAATCTGCAAAACCACCATTTAAGTATTAACGAACATCTGTTATATGAGGGTCGCCTCTCAAGTTTTTACAAACGACCACTAGATGGCGCTATTGAGATGTGACATTACCATTATTGTAAAATTTGACATTTGTTATTATTAAAACAGTGGCAGCTCAGAAATTGGCCGAGTAGTTTGTTTACAGTGAACGTTAAAAAAAAAACACTTTTGTGAACACATGGAAAATTCACGGGAAGGGGTTTTTTGGATGATTTTTTACCATTTTAGAAAAGGTATAGTTCAACAACAATGCCTCGAATCGCTTGGTTCATCTTTTGGTAATGAATCACCAATCAAAAAGACTGTTTACCATTGGTTTGCAGAATTTCGTTATGGTCGTTCTTCCGTCAGCAACGAATCTTGTGAAGGGCGACCAAAATCGATTGTTGTTCCAAAAGTATCGATGCTGTGCGCAACATGATACGGCATGTGACTTACCGTGAGGTAGAGGCATCCTTAGGCCGCTCCCTGATTTGTCGGTGCTTTTTTTTTTTATGAGTCTAGCACACGTGCTGCAGGAGGGACACGTGCGGAAAAAGCGATTCACGTTGTTCTTGAATCGCTGTAAATTGTACTCGGTGGGAAACACAGTCCTGGGCAAATTATTTCAAAGGGATGATGTTCTCCATATAAAAGACTGCTTGAAAAGCGTTGTACGAGGAGTAACAAGCTGAACCTCATACGGATGTGAAGTATCAGCGCGACGTGTATTTCTAACATGCACCGCTCTGGGAGGAATTAAACGGGCCACATCCTCCGAACACCTGTAGAATAGGCTCAAATCGCCAACCGTTCTTTGATGTTCCAGCGAATCAAGGCCGCCGGTCAGTTCCGGGTTTCCAATCAGACGAACAGCTCTTCTCTGAATAGAATCCAACAAATGCAGTGTATGTTTGGGAGCGGAGCTCCAAACATGGGAGCAGTATTCCATAGTTGGAATTTGTAAAGAATTAACAGTTGTGGAGTGTAAAGCTTTCTGGTTCAAAATAATATTCCCAACTTTTGAGAAGCTCTCCTTGCTATGCCTGCAACATGCTCATGCCAGGACATATTTGCTCCCAAATTAACGTCCAACAAATTGAGTGACGATGTTAGAGGAATGGAGTGCCCCGCCTTATCCATGTCGGGTACTTGCTATTAGCTTTCAATTTCTCTCTAAAGTCAGAAAATATTTTTTGTTTACCGCATAGCATACGAGGCTCGTTTGAAAAGTCCGTGCAAAGTCCGAGAGATGGCACCACCGGCGCGTATCGAGGTCATGTTTAGTTAGTAGCATCTCTTGAATGAACGCACACCCAAGTTTCAGCCATATTGGTCTATTTCTTTGTGTTTGGCATTCGTGTGAATCAAGGAAGTCGAGTGATTTTCAAGAAATGGACGAAAAAGAATTTCGTGTGGTGATTAAACATTACTTTATGAAAGGCAAAACGCCTCAGGAGACTAAAGAGAAGCTTGATAAACATGACTTTTCAAACCAGCCTCGTAAGTTTATCCCTTTATATTACTATTAAATAAATTGTTTAGCAAAGTATATTTAATTGATACGTACTCGTAATATTGTAAAAACGTCTAATAAGTTGGTAAATTTATAATGAATGATTGTTGGAAAAAGAAAACTAATTTTTTAAATCACTGGAAGATTTACATATGTTCACTGCACGCGTATACAAATACGATGTATTTCTGATCGTAAAGGTTGAATGTACACCAGTGATCTACAAGGTAAGTATGCTAAAAAGGCTACATATATATTAAACTTAATTATTTATAGATAACAAAGCTTCAGCAAAAGTAAATTTTTTCTCGTTCACTCAAAACTCAACAAAAGAACGTACATCTGAGGATGGCTTATCGGAACTCTACTAACCTTACTGTAGCTATGCGACCATTCAAATCGCTCCAAACCATCGTATGTAGCAAGTTTACCATAAATCTCAAAATATCTGTGCAAGAACGAGAAAGGTATATACACTTCTCCTCCTTCTTTCCTACAGCCAATCACATACTCTCCGTTAATATCACAGTCAATTTCTTCAGACCCTTGTATGTCATAAATTCTGCCGTTCATGACATTTGGATTTTGTGAATTCGATGGGTCGGTGTTGCATATTGAATACAGGACGACTATTGTAAAAATTGAGATGGAAATTAAAAATATTAGAGCTATTTTGATGTTGAATCGCATCATTACAAAAAATATTGGTGGATCCTGAAAATTTAAAGAAAAGATATTAAAGAACTTTATGGGTGCTAATAACAGAAATAAATGAATAAACTCGTATATATATATATATATATATATATATATATATATATATATATATATATATATATATATATATATATATAGTACGAGAACGTTCTTTAAAATTGTTTACCATGAAGAGGTTACATATACCTCGAATTTTCGAAAATTCGATTTTTTTTACAGATTATTATTCTCTATTCGCTTCAGACAAAAAGGTGGAGTTTATTATCTGAAGACTAGCAGCGCGCGCGGTGGAGGAAATTGGCCCTTTCTCCGAATGTTTATATGTTAAAGATTGTTGTATTTGCGGTATTGTGTTAACAATTATGGATAAAATATTAGTAAAAAGTCGCGGAGAGAAGTATGGTGTGGTTCGCTGTCAAAATAAGAAAGGGAATTCGCCCAATACAATATTCTACGGCTTCTCTATCAAAAAAAAAACATAAGTTGGAGCAACGAGTAAATTGGATTCAAACAGTGAGACGCTCAAAGTGAGTTTATGAGAATTACAATACTTTTATACAGAATTTATTTATTGAATAAATACAACAAATTATTGAATAAGTACTATGTTGGGAATGTGGAATCTTTGGCACAATGATACTACTCAGTATATATCACCACTACATCAAACAATTTATTTTTGCACTCAACGTGCATCAGAAACGATGATTGACATTCATCGCTCTTGATAATGCTAACATGCTTAGCAAAACGCGAGTCGAGCGCAAAAATAAAGTGTTTGGTGTAGTAGTGATATATACTTGAGTAAGTACATTAAATTGTTTACAGCCTCCATGAATCCCTTTGGCAACCAACAAAATACTCTCGTATGATCCTTTGAATCCGAGTTTCTTGTCGACAGTATTTCCTGACGAGTATCGAAAGTCATTTTCGAAAAATGCAGCTCAAACCGGAACAAACAGGTAAATAAGATACACTAAATCTAAAACGTAATTTTAAAAATTGAATTAAAATATTTAATCAATAATATAACATTTAAATCATAAACAAACAATTGTACCCGATGGGTCGGTGTTGCATATTGAATACAGGACGACTATTGTAAAAATTGAGATGGAAATTAAAAATATTAGAGCTATTTTGATGTTGAATCGCATCATTACAAAAAATATTGGTGGATCCTGAAAATTTAAAGAAAAGATATTAAAGAACTTTATGGGTGCTAATAACAGAAATAAATGAATAAACTCGTATATACATATATATATATATATATATATATATATATATATATATATATATATATATATATGTTACAACAGAGGTTTTCACGGATGGTGGAATGTAAAACATTAACATTCCGGTGCTTTTGCTGCTGCTGCTACTCGATACTGTGATCTTGCTGCCGCCCGAAGCTAAGCGATTTAACTTCGAGCGGTTGGACACAGTATCGAGTAGCAGCAGCAGCAGCAAGAGCACTTGAAAATACCAAATGAGATTTTGGCGAAACGTCGTGCAAATTCATTGTCGGTCAACTAAGAACGTGACCGTTCGTGTTCTTGAAAAAATGTGTTTCGAGAAAATTGTTTGCTATCAATGTATTCTTTGGTGTACTAACAAAGGCGCAATTACCTTAGTAAGTTGTCTAATCGTCTCCTGCCTCAATAATCGCCTGGTATCTTCGAGGCATGCTGTCGAGATTTTCTGCATACGTGCGCGGAAATGATTACCAAATTTTTCGAATCACGCGAGAAATCCAAGTCAAAGTCCTTAGAGTCTTTCATCTGAGTTTTCTCTTTACCAGGCACCAAACGTTTTCAATAGGGTTAGTGTCCGGCGATTGTGAGGGGCACGTTAGTATCTTATCATGGGCTTCGCGACGTGATTTTCGCCCAGCAAAGGTTTCTTCAACGTGCTTCGGAATTTGACATCATGAACGATGTTGTCGAATGGTCTCATGGAACACATTCAAACCCAATATTCTTAATTTTGCCGCTCCATGACGCAGCATCAATTTCGGATCCCGTGAAAACAAAGACACGACTCGTTTTTCGACTTTCGGAGTGTCTTTGCCTACCAAGCCATATTTTGTCAAGTCGTCGACATTTTTCGTCTCCTTAAAACGATTTACCCACTTCTTTACAAACGATACTTTTTAATATATTTAGCAGTCGCGGAATGTGTCATTTTAGGCCCCTTTGGATTGGAACAAAGAAAAACTGTTTCGAACCAACGCGAAAACAATTGATTCATTTTGCATTTTACGTGATTTCGACCAAACATCGGAATCGACTGATACTTTTACTAAAATGCGTCGTAGACAAAGGTTTTCTCTGCCGATTTTTTGTTAAATCACTAGAATCGCATCTACCAAAAATGAATTATCACGAACACGTTCTTACTTGACTATATATATATATATATATATATATATATATATTATATATATATATATATATATATATATATATATATATATATATACATATATATATTTATATATATATATATATATATATATATATATATATATATATATATATACATATATAACCCGTGAACTGAAAAGTTTTTGGTCTGACACATAGATGTAGCCCCTTTCAAAAAATCCATATGATTTTTAGGAAATGCCAACCTTCAAATGATATGTATCAATATTTCATGACATTTTGACGATTAATTTACCAGTTACACTGGTTTTAACGACGCTACTTTTGATATTTTCAAAACAAGTTTCGTGTGTTGATTAAACACTGTTTTTTTGATGGGAAAAAATACCGATATTTTCAAAACAATGAAAAAAATCGAATTTCGTGTGTTGATTTTTTGATGGGAAACACTATTTTTTGATGGGAAAAATTACCGTTCAAGCAAAGCAATGGCTTGATAAGTGTTACGGGGACTCTCACCTGAAAAATCACTTATCATTTACTGGTATGCTGAATTTAAATGCGGTCGTACAGATACAAATGATGTTGAATGTTCTGGACGCCTAAATGAGGTGGTTACACCGGAAAATATCAAAAAAATACACAAAATTGTTCTCGATGACCGTAAAGTGAAATTGCGTGAAATAGCCGACACTCTAAAGATATCAAAAGAACGTGTTGGTCATATTTTGCATGAACATTTGGACATGAGAAAACTCTGTTCGAAGTGGGGTACGGCGTTTGCTCACAGTGGACCAAAAACAACAACGTGTTGATGATTCTGAGCGTTGTTTGGACCTGTTTAAGCACAATAAAACGGATTTTTTCATGCGATATGTGACAACGGATGAAACATGGATCCACCAATACATAAAGGAATCAAATTGGCAGTCAGCTGAGTGAAAAGCAGCCGGTGAGAGCCGCCCGAAGCGACCAAAGATACAACAGTCGGCTGGGATGATTTTGGCCTCGGTCCGAGCGTTTAAAGTGAATGAAGAGATAAGCGTACTGTCATTTGCAAAGCTGTAGATTGGATTCTAGCAGATCGTTAATGTAAATGAGAAAGAGAGTAGGAGACAGTATGGAGCCTTAGGGCACACCGGCGTAATAGTGAAGGTGTCAGAGAGAAATCCGTCGACCACCACTCGTAAAGAACGCTCTCTGAGGAAACATGAAAGCCACGAACAGAACTTTTAAGGCATACCACGAGAGCGCATGGAATAATTTTCATCAACTATGCTGAGAAGGGGAAAACCATTAATAGCGAATATTATATAAAGTTGTTGGTGGATTTGAAGGCGGAAATCGCAAAAAACGGCCCCAAATGGACAAGAAAAAAATGCCCTTTTATCAAGACAATGCACCGTGTCACAAGTCGAAGGTTACGATGGCAAAATTGCATGAATTGAAGTTGGAATTGCTTCCTCATCCACCGTATTCTCTAGATTTGGCCCCCAGCGACTATTATCTATTCACAGACCTAAAAAAATGATCGCGGGAAAGAGATTTGGCTCCAATGAAGAAGTTATCGCCGAAACTGGGGCCTATGTTGAAGGCAAAGACAAATCCTTCTACAAGAAAGGTATAGAAATGTCAGAAAAGCGTTGGACTGATTGTAACGTTCTTGAAGGAGACTATATTGATAAATAAAGTCAAGTTTTGCAAAAAAAAATGTGTTTTTAAGTGAGCTAGATAATATATATTCTTTTTCCGTAGGTTGAAAAGTTTACAGAAAACTGGTGTTAGTTCTCTTCCGTAGGTTGAAAAGTTTACAGAAAACTGGTGTTAGTTCTCTCGCGCATTTTTTAAGTACTGAGGCAGGCATTCCGTCAGCGCAAAAAGCTTTTTGGTGTCTAGCTTCATTAAAATGCGTTTTATGATATGCTATCTGAACACAATATAGGGTATCCTTGACTACACTATAGGAATAGTGGGTGGTGTTTGTGTGTGAAGCAAAAAGTTCAATTAACAAGTTGGCTTTCTCAACTGGTGTTGTGTGCAATAGTATTATCGAGCTGAGTGGTACAGTGGGCTTAGTGAAATTTTTGTAAAAACGGCCTTAGCTACCGACCAAAAGGACCTGGAATTTGTTGGGGCAAGCAAGGATTATTTATTTGTTAATTGAAACGGCTTCATTGTGAACGTGACAGAGATGATTTACAACTACACCACTGTTCAAAACTTTTGGAAGTAGTGATTATTTGCAATGAACAAATTAAACTGTTGCAGAGTTTTATAAACAAATTACCTGCAATAAATTTTTACGGATTACCTCAACTTAACTGATATAATTACAATAAATTTTTAAACGCGTTTCTTAGAATACTTATTTTTGTCAATTTCCGACTGCCCACGTGTTTTATTACCTTTGTAAATACCACGGAAATCTCGACTAAAACAAATATTGTTTATTTATAATGGTTGCGTTTATTAAATAACTTCCGATTTCGTAAGATCTCAGCGGTTTTAACCAAGCATTGAAACGCAAGAGTTGAGATTTCTGGATTTATGTTTAAATCGTTTGTGCGATTGTGTAGCGAGTTCGTTCTTAAAATGGCACCGCGAAAGTGTTGAACAGCGAAGTGCTAACCCAGGGATGTCAAAGATACAGCCCGCGGGCCGCATCCGGCCCCCGGGACGTATCAATAAGGCCCGCGATCGCAATCACAGAAAGAAGAATCATGTTTTTTAGAGTATTATATACTATATAATTAAATAAATAAAATGTTATAATAATTCAGTACATTTTTTTATTTGAATCTGGCCCGCCTACAATTCTAAATTTAATATATGGCCCTCTGCAAAATTGAGTTTGACACCTCTGTACTAACCGTACTCTACATGTGGAATGCTATGAGCGACAACTTTTTAAAATATTCCAAATAAGGTGTACAAGTATGAAATGCGGATTTCAGACAACAGATGGTACACCAATGGAGTTTGTGCTATAAAGATTTGACACTGCGCCATTTTGTTGTGTCATCAACAAGTGTCAGACGCGCACGAGTGATAAATTGGAAAAGTGTGTGCATAGTGTTGTGTTGTTGTGTTCAATATGTCGAAATTTATACCGAACAAAGAGCATTCGCGGACAGAATTAATTTTTTGTTTTCATTTGAAGAAAATTGCTGTTGAATCATACCGATTACTTCGAAAAGCTTATGGTGAACATACTCCATCGCAAAATACGTGTGAACGATGGTTTCGGCGTTTCAAAAGTGGTGACTTCGATGTTGCAGACAAGGAACGTGGAAAAACCGCCAAAAAAAATACGAAGATGTGGAATTGCAAGCATTGTTGGACGAAGATGATTTGCAAACACAAAAACAACTCGCCGAGCAATTCGGCGTTAGTCAACAAGCTGTTTCCAATCGGCTACGAGAGATGGGAAAGAATCAGAAGACCGGTAGATGGGTACCACATGAGTTGAACGACAGGCAAATGGAAAAGCGCAAAAGTGCGTATGACATTTTGCTCGCTCGGTACAAAAGGAAACCGTTTTTGCATCATATAGATACAAGGGATGAAAAGTGGATTTATTTTGAGAATCCCAAGCGCGAAAAATCATGGGTAGACCCAGGCGCACCATCCACATCGACCCCAAGACCGAATCGTTTTGGCAGAAAGACGATGCTCTGTGTTTGGTGGGACTAGAGGGGCGTGGTCTATTATGAGCTGTTAAAACTTGGGGAAACGATTAATACTAAACGTTAGCAACAACAATTGACCGATTTGAACCGTTTGCTGCTTGAAAAAAGGTCAGAATACCGAATGAGGCAACACAAAGTCATTTTTCTTCACGACAATGCTCCATCACATACGGCAAAACCAGTTCGCGACACGTTGGAAGCACTCAGCTGGAAAGTTCTACCCCATGCTTTTACTTACTTACTCACCAGACTTGGCTCTTTCCGATTACCACTTGTTTGCATCGATGGGTCAGGCACTTGCTGAGCAGCGCTTTGGTTCGTACGAAGATGTGAAAAAATAGCTCGATGAATGGTTCGCAGCAAAAGGGTAAGATTTTTACTGGCGTGGTATTCAAAAATTGCCCGAAAGATGGGAAAAATGTATAACAAGCGATGGAGCATATTTTGAATAAAGCACTTTTTATCATTCTTCCGAATTTAACATGTTTTTTTAGAAAAAAATCCGAATTTCATACTTGTACACCTGGTACACTACACCCTTCACAGAAAAACAAATAACATAAACAAACGGCGACAGAGAAAAGGTCTGGTCGGCCTAAGGCCACAACAGAACGTGAAGATCAATTTGTCAAAGTGGTGTCTAAATGAAATCGACGCTTAACATCTCTTCAAATTAGTCCTGCTTTAGATAACACCCGTTTGGAGCTAGTCTCAGCCACTACTAATAAAAAGCAATTGTTGCCTGCAGGTCTAAGATGATTGTAGCTGCTAGGAAATCGAAAGTATTATTAAACCACAAGCAAAACAAATTTTAATTTGCTAAATTAAATAACGAAGGATACCTGACAATCCTGTCATAGCATCTCTAACCGCGTAGACAATTTTTCTCCAACAAGATAACGACCCTAAACACTCTTCTAAACTATGACAAGGGAACCTTAAAGGGAGAAAAAAAGAGAAACTAATAGATACAAAACAATGGTCATACCAATCTCCCGATGTCTCTCCCATAAATATATATTATAAATTGTTGTCCATTAAGCTTTGCGCAGCTGTTGGATGCCGAGTATTTTAATACATTGATAAATAAAATGCCGTCAATGTCTCGCTAGGATAGTGTAGAAATTTAATTATGGCTACCTAATTAAAAGTTACATACCAAACAAAATTGGCAAATGAATTGCTTTTGCTTGACACTGCACTTGAAGGATTACTAAATTCACAATTTATAACAACATTTTAAATAGGTACTATATTTACCAGAGAAACATAAATTAAGCAGGTGATTCATTAATTTAAATATTTGAAATTAAATAAACGCTCTAAGGTTGATGCAGATTTTATAGATGAAGGAAAAAAATGTTATAATAATAACCGGCCAAGTGCAAGTCGGACCTGCGCAATTAGTGTTCCGTACGTTGAGTGCTTTTAAAATTTTTGTTACGGACTATAAAATGATCAAAAATTTCACAAAACACACCCCAAATGAGTTTTCAACAAAGTTTGTTGCTGATCTTTATTGAAAACTGATGACCTTGAATTTTTGTTTTTATATAGCAGATAAATTATTAAAGGTAATGCACTCGTGATAATTTTCATTCAAACTATGTTACACCTTGTGGAGAATATTCCAGAATTTTTTCAAAATTTTTTGATGAGTACTTTTCGAGATAAGGGGCAGACAGTGATTTTTGGCAATTTTTTAAATAGTACAAAGAAAAGCGTGCCCAAGTATTACACTGCATATATTTTTGAACTCGCGTTTCACAAACTTTCATTTGACTCCCCACACGATAACATGGTAATTTTTTTTTTCACTTCCGATTTCACCCTCAAAACTAACTCTTTAAGTTAAAATTTAACTATTTAACTTTCAAAACTACTCAACTCTAATGGGGCCATCAATTCCTATATTAGTGCCAAGTTTCTGTGTCAAATAGTTTCGGAGAAAATCAGGTGTGACAGACGGACAGACACCGAAGTGATCTTATAAGTGTTCCGTACGGAATACTAAAAAACGATTAACGGATATTCAAATTTCGTGTTAAAAACACTATAATATGTTTGATTCTTTTTTGTATCTTTGTTTACGAGACCAGATAAGAATATTTTTAACAGTTATGTAGGTTACGTTATTATCTAGAAGCGTAATTACAGGTACAATAAGTATATTTTTAATTTAAAGTAGAAGCATACCGACAATATTTTGATGGCTACGATTCAATTCTTACTATAAAACTATCTGCGTTTCTGTCAATCTACTGCAAGATTTTTAGTTTTTTTTTCTTTGGCAAATGACAAATCAAGTGGGGTAACTGTAAACAGAGATACTTATAAGTACGCCTTAGGCAAGTCGTACACAATAACACTATAAGGGCATTTTAAAATCAACTGAAAAAGTAGTTAAAAAATACTCTAAACCGTTCCTAAAAACTCATCCCATTTTAAATTCAAATCGGTTTGGCCTTATAGCTAGAATCAATACAAATGATGCAACTTTCTTACTTCTGGAAAATCCCTTTTCTTGTGATTTGCATTGTGATTTTGTCTATAATCTTGTCGCGCGCAGCATTAGCACATCTTAATACTGTATAAGGCATTTGCTTGTGTTGGTGACGAAATAGAATTTGGAATTTACTGAATTGGATGAGCGCAATTAAGTTAGTTTAAATTTTATGTGTCGGGAAGGACGCAAGAGATATTAATTAATGGGATTCTATAGCCCCAGTATAACAAAGAATTCCTTAAGTCCCACTTTATTCCTATTATATGATCTAACCGAGTAAAGTACTAGGAGATTCTTTACCTATTTGCGGATGACGCCGTCATTTTATGCCATAGAAGAGAACAAAGGGAACTTAGTGTAATAATAACAGAATATCTCTTTGAATAAGGGAACAGTGTGCAATATATATCTTAGATATAATTGATGTTTTAGTTAATCATGAGAAATTATTTTTTCAATTGCGCATAATAAATTGTTTCAAATGAACTCGACATAACTTGCACAAGAAAAATGTATTTTTTTCTTATAGATAATCATTCTTTTAGGGGGGTTTAGTGTAAACAGTATCTGTTGCAGAGTGTGAGAGTAAAATTGTACATTTTAATAGGTGAGTTCAAATCTGAGCTAATTATTCCGAGCTAATTATTTCTTTATTTGTAACACTTAATATTTTATAGTTGATAAATCATTATCTTTTAATTAAAAGCTCCAGTATTATATATTTAGGTTAAGTGAAAAAGCTCAATTTTAATATATAACACATATCAAAAAGTTTTTGGTCTGACACATAGATGTCACCCTTTTCAAAAAATCCATACGATTTTTTAGGAAGTACCAACCTTCAAAAGATACGTGTCAAAATTTCATAACATTTCGACGATTAGTTTACAAGCTACAGAGGTTTTAATGACGCTACTTTTGATATTTTCAAAACAATGAAAAAAATCGAATTTCGTGTGTTGATTTTTTGATGGGTAACACTATTTTTTGATGGGAAAAATTACCGTTCAAGCAAAGCAATGGCTTGATAAGTGTTACGGGGACTCTACTCTTGGGAAAATCACTCATCATTTGCTGGTATGCTGAATTTAAAAGGGACGTACAGATACAAATGATGCTCAACGCTCTGGATGCCCAAATGAGGTGGTTACACGGGAAAACATCAAAAAAATCCAGAAAATTGTTTTGGACGACCGTAAAGTGAAATTACGAGATAGCTGACACCCTAAAGATATGAAAAGAACGTGTTTCTCATATTTTGCATGGACATTCGGGCAATAGAAAGCTTTGTTCGAAATGGGTACTGCATTTGCTTACAGTGGACCGAAAACAACAACGTGTTGATGTTTCTGAGTTTGTTTTGACCTGTTTAAGGATTTTTTCATGCGATACGTGACAATGGATGAAATATGGATCCACCACTACACACCGGAATCAAATCGGCAGTCAGCTGAGTAGTCAGCAGCCGCCCAATGCGACCAAAGAGACAACAGTCGGCTGGGAAGGTTTTGGCCTCTGTATTTTGGGATGCGCATGAAATAATTTTCATTGACTATGCTGATCAGGGAAAACCATCAAGAGCGAATATTATATAAAATTATTGGTGCGCTTGAAGGCAGAAATCGCAAAGAAACGGTCCCGAATGAACAAGAAAAAATGCTCTTTCATCAAGACTTGTGTCACAAGTCAATGGTTACGATGGCAAAATTGCATGAATTGAAGTTCGAATTGCTTCCTCATCCACCGTATTCTCCAGAGTAGCCCCCCAGCGACTATTATCTATTCGCAGATCTCAAAAAAATGCTCGTGGGAAAGAGATTTGCCTACAGTGAAAAAGTTATCGCCGAAACTGGGACCTATTTTGAAGGAAAAGACAAATCCTTCTACAAGAAAGTTATAGAAATGTTAGAAAAGCATTGGATTGATTGTATCGCTCTTGAAGGAGACTAAATTAATGAATAAAGTCGAATTTTGACAAAAAAAAAATGTGTTTTAAGTAGTAAGACCAAAAAATTTTCAGTCTCCCTGTTATGTGATGTAAAGCCTGGAGAAGCACATAATCCTTTGTTTTTATTCATAAGACTGACTCTTCATATGTATGTTAAAAGTAATATTGAGTTGGACATGGATAATATGTATAACACTACGCAGGTGCATATTTTCCCAGCCTTTTATCGAATCTGTGATCTGTTCAATCATCTTCCACGTGCCTTGATGATGGTCACATTTCTGAAACTGTTAAAAGCAGTTCCAGAGCTATCGATGATCCCTTACAATAACCTAATTATTTTAATATGTTGAATGAAGCTTTTCTTGACCAAGCCCGGTTAGGATTAGATAATAGTATAATTTAGTAACACTACTCTTAAGTGTTAAGGCACTTTGTCAACAAGATATTTGCCCTCTTATAGTAGTAAAGCTGTTTCAAAGTAAATGTCAAGTACTTGACTCTAAATTTTGCCCTGTAATACTTTTAGAGGCATTAAAAACCCTAAATTTGAACTTTGCTGAAAAGAAAGTATGCTACAAAATTAACCTTCTTTGTAAACCAAATTATGAGAAGAAGGTTCCAAGGGTGGTGACAACAACTAAATTTACCCATCTCACAAAAGTCTAATTATTCTATCCATTCAATATGTCTAAAATCTTTTGCCCATAGCATTTGTGTTAGTTGGTTTATGAAAATATTAATTTAATTAACAATCTTGTATACAATTTATCTTTAGTACAATTGCAAATGTGAAACATACATTAGGTTATTTTAGAACTGTTACTTTAGACATTTTAAACATGGTGTTTTAACATGTCTTATTATTCAAGTTAATAAGCTTTTAAGAAAGGTAACCTAGTTGTAAGATTCTTTAGCATTTTTTTTTAAATTAATTCTTACTAACATTTAAGGGGGGAGGTCTGTGTAAATGACTGGTTTTTTGTGAAACATTTATTGAGAAACTATAATATTTATGCAAAAAAAAAAAGTACATAAAAAAGAATACCTTTTAGGCTTCAAAAATAGAGCATCAACTTTTTTTAAAAAATTCAAAATAGTAAAGCAGCAGCTGCTCAAAGTTGCCGCTATAGGGCATTAAAAAAAAAACAGAGTATGATTATACGCCTCGCATGAATTTAAATTTGGGACCATTTTGAAAAAAATTAACCCTTTTTTTAGTAATAATTGTCAAAAAATAATGTTTATAATTAATCTGTTATAATTTTGCTACGTTCATTCAATGGTCAATAGGTAAATCTATAGAAAATTTGAACTACATTGCAGAGTGTGCAAAATTTTACATTTCGAGAAAAATGCATTTAAGGTTTTTGGCAAAGTCTCCATCCTTTCAATTTCTTAGCCTGTGTGCTTGGTCCAACTGCTTCTTCTTGCTCAGTATATTGCATATCCTTGGAGTTATTACCGAAGTTAATGCCGATGGCGAGGGTGACTTGGATGATAATTAGGTTCATTTTTATCAATTTTTCGAGTCAACATTATAAACAAATAAAAAGCCCAACACATGAAGTGATTGGATGGATTAGAGAAGGTCTCTTTCATGACATGGTAGGTGCATTTAGGGTTCGAATTTCACTTTAAAACTTAGTGAGGGCATTTTTCAGATGTTAAACTAACTTTTTATGAAAAAAAAATGGTCAAGAAAATTTTTTACACAGGCCTCTCCCTTAATGAAAGAGCATTTTATTGAAAGAAAATAAAATAAGTGTATCTAGTACACCACTAGAATACTTATGATTTTAGGTATGGGAATAAAAACTTGTAAAAAGAGTGTTGTCACAATAACAGCAACCTCACAAATAATTCAACAATTTGGGTGACATTTTCAAAATATTAAACACTTATCAAAGAATGGGGATTAAAAGGACAAATTCCTTTTGGGGGTCAATTTATTCCTAATTCAATACTTCCAAAAATATTGGTCAAGAGTATTAGTCACAAAAATAGTTGGAAACCCATTGATCTAGAGGGAAATTAAACATAAGAAACAAAATATATTAGCTCGAAAACAAGGAATGAGAGTGGGTGTTAAGAAAAGTAAAAACAATTTTCTAAATCCACAGCCACACATCAATTTATTATACATAATAATATTGAGTATATATATATATATATATATATATATATATATATATATATATATATATATATATATATGAAGATAGAATGATAAAATAAATAACAAAACAAACAGCAGAAAATCCAATTTAACATTAGACTTTTTCAATGTTATAAATATTCATTCATTATTTTGGTATGTACTTACCTAAACAATTTTTTCAGTTATATTTTTACTGTGTGTATAAAAATATATAATTAGACCAACATTTACTTGCTTACCCTTCGACATTATATTTCAGTAAAAATGAATTTATAGTAACATATTAAATATGATTAATTTCTATTGGTTAAAGTGATATTTTAATAAATATTTTTATTACAATAAATAACAGTAATTTAAGAAGTCCTTGGAATGCTTTGGAAGTTACAATGAACTAATATAAACTTTGTTGTAATCTATATATTACAAGGATCAAATATCTATCAGCCATGTTATGGATTAATATTAATTTCATTAAGTGAGCTTTTATATATAAAAGAAAAAAGTAATACACTCAATAACCTTTCTTTGTGGCTGTGATCTACACCTACATACTGACCCTTGTGATATAAAAGATCATAAGGGATTACTTAGAACTTTTATAGTGGGGTTATTAAAAGAACAATTTGATATAAAACAAAAATGATACCTTTGAATACAATGTTACTTGGTCTTTTACCTGTTATCCTTAAACTATTTTTTGTTTAATTACATTGAAAAATAAAATGGATAAATTAATGCTGAGATGAAATATAGATAAAAACTTATGTTTTAAGCAAAAAAAGTATATTTAGAAGTAACGTTTTATAAAAGTAAATTTTTTATAATTTTTTTTTAGTAGCTTTACTGAAAATGATTGTCACCTACGGCTTTTTACCTTTAGAACATTAAGAATATTGATAATATAACAAAATTTATGATATATTATTTACATAAAGTTGATCCACTTTTACCAATCACAAAGCAAAAATAGAAGACCTACGGAAAACTAGTTCATACCTTGGAAGAGTATATTTTTTGGCTTTGCGAGCAGCCACTGCTTGATTGCAAGTTACTCATTAGCACCCTTACATCGCTGTACTCTACTAGATTTTAAAAAATTAGTTTTCAAGCGATATTAGCACTGTTTATTTATTTATCGAAATCGAAAAAATAAACATTTCTTCGCAGTTCCGAGAACTAGTCTATTGTCAAAATTGTCAGTTGACACTTGACGTTAATCAAATGGCTCGTCAATATATAGGTTGTAGCACTTTGTAGAGTACAGTATGAGTGAGCCAAACCATGTACCAGGGATTCGGGTCAGTTGCCATTATAAGCCAAACCCTTTATTATTAAAAGAAGAAAACCCAGGCATTTTATGTCAGTAGTCAGTGACTTATTTTTGTTTACAAATTTCAAAGTTTTAGGTTATAGGTATTCCGATTCCTTGGTACAGAAATTTTGTTTCAATAATTTTCACACAACCATGACAAATTAAACCAAAAATTAAATGTGTATGGTACCTGGAAAGTCTATATAAATAACAGCGATAAGGTATGGAACCGGAAATTAAGAAACTGATGAAGTTAAAAATAACAGAGCAAAATTTAGCAGCTCTATTACAGAAAATTGATAATGAAATAAACCAGACGGACGTCCAGTGGATGCATTTAAAAAGTTTGATTCCCGCTGATCAAAATCAACTTCCAGTAACTTCACTAAAATGTGGAGTAACACATCCTCATTTTATTAAGGTCAGTTTAAGAACTTTCATATTTTTTCTTATTTTCTTGGAGGCCTCAAATTTGAGACAGTCTTTGGTGATATTCTACAACTTAATGCTAAATTTTTAATAAAACTGACAGTTGGATTTAAGTGTTGTACTGCCTTAGTCATAAAATATATTACTTTGGAGCCTAGGTTTGATTTAAAATTTTTGGGACTAGACTGAAAGCTCAACTTCCAAACTACATAGAGCTGCTCTTTTCAAAAAAAGCATCTACAGGGTGCTAAGCAGGAAAGGTCACAGTGACACAGTTCCTGACAATATAATACTTGTCTGCCTTGCCAATTCAAACAGTAACATTACCAAAGAAGTTAATTATTTATAAGAGCCTTAAAAATTTATAATCATGTATTTAATAATATGAAATTTTGCAAGCCCTTTAGTATTTAAAAGAACTTTGGCTCATATATATATATATATATATATATATATATATATATATATATATATATATATATATACATATCGACCGAAAGTGTCTGTTCAAGAGGGGTGTCCGTTTTAAAACAATTACAAAAATCGTTTTTTTAGTGAAAACTGTAATTAAAGAATTTGGGACATTTAAAACATATACTTATGAATGTACATATTTTTAAAATATACAAAAAACTTAAAACTTAAGGAAAAAACAAAGATTTGTTACCTTTAGATACATATAAAATATAGTAGGATAGAGTTATACATATGAAATGAAAGGTCACTTTAATGACGCAAAAATTCTTATCTTCCTTCTGTTTCTTTAAAATGGAGTCCACAAATCGTATTTCCATTGTGGAGAGAAGCTCTAAAGACTCTGCATCTCCGTGATCTTCGGCAAACTTTTAAACTGCTTGGTTAGGGTAATAGCCTCACCATAATTTGGGATAGCATCTGTTGCTACTGGAAGTCCTTGTATTTCAACTGGATTTTCAACATACAAATTTTCATCTATGTTCAATAAATCATTAAGGTTTTCATTATCAGTTAACTCCAACAAATTCTTATTTTTGAGGATATCTGCAAGTACGTTAAGTGGTAAGTCATCTTCTGGATCAGATGTAACAGCCTCAGTTAACTGCTCTTCACTTTGCATATTTTCATGCTTCAATCCCGCTCTATGGAAACAATTTTTAACTGTTTCCTTGGTTACTTGTTTCCAAGTGGTTTTTGCAAAGTAAACTGCATCCAATGGCGTAATTTTCTTAATTAACTCAAAAGCTGTACCAGCAGTTTTAATGGTTACTATCAGGTGTTTTAGTATTAGACTTCGGTAATAAATTTTAAAATTTTTTATAATTCGCTGGTCAAGTGATTGACAAGCTGATGTATAGTTAGGGGGCAGAAACAAGATTTCTTTTTTTTTAAAGCGGACGTTTTTTAGATGAGATCCTGCATTGTCTAAAAATAACAAAATGTTTCTTTTTTCTTTTGTTATTTTTCAATCAAGATCTTGCAACCACTCTGTCATAATTTCTCCTGTCATCCAAGCTTTCTTATTATATTTCCAAGTTACAGGCAGGTTGTTTATGTTAATATTTTTAAATGCTCTGGGTTTAGCTGCCTTATCAATGACTAAGAGTTTTTCATTTTCTCCCTCCATATTTGTCCAATGCAACATTATAAACCTCTCCCTAAAATACAAGTCTGTCTCATCGGCTATTACAGATGTCTTTCGGTGAATATCCCTTAATTAAAGTAGGGCATTTTTCCCAGAATGATGAAACATCTTCAGCAATAACCGAAGCTCCTTCTTCTGAAATCGCTTTAAAATTTATGTTGTGGCTGATTCTAAATTTATTAAGCCATCCAGAAGAATCACTGAATGTAGAATGTCCCAGAAACTCGACTATTTCTTTTGCTTTGCCTCTTATTAGCGGACCTGAAAAAACATTAACAATGTAAGTTTTTTGCATCTTTTGTCATGACAAGCCTACTAATACTCTCACCCCTTTTATCCATTCTTTGAATTGATATGAAAAAAAAAATCAGCGCACTAATTCCAGAAAATCTTATCTAAAGAAAAATAATTCATGTACATACCTGTCAGAGGAACCCCCTTATGGCGAGCTGCTATAAACCAGTTATAACACAACTTGTCAATTTTGGTACCATCACCAGCCAAAAAGCTTCTTTTTTTCTTTCAAATTGCTGTTTGACATCCACTTGTTTAATTATATCAGCAGCTTGTGTTGTTTCCCCATATTAAACCACTTCAATAAGTCCCTTACACTTAACTTTTCCTTATTGTAAACTTCAACAATTTGAATTTTTGTTTAAGCGTGAGAATACATATATATATATATATATATATATATATATATATATATATATATATATATATATATATATATACATATACATATACATATACATATACATATACATATATATATATATATATATATATATATATATATATATATATATATATATATATATATACACATACGAGGCTGGTTTGAAAAGTCCGTGCAAAGTCCGAGAGATGGCACCACCGGCGCGTATCGAGGTTATGTTTAGTTAGTAGCATCTCTTGAATGAACGCACACCAAGTTTCAGCCATATTGGTCTATTTCTTTGTGTTTGGCATTCGTGTGAATCAAGGAAGTCGAGTGATTTTCAAGAAATGGACGAAAAAGAATTTCGTGTGGTGATTAAACATTACTTTATGAAAGGCAAAACGCCTCAGGAGACTAAAGAGAAGCTTGATAAACATTATGGTGACTCTGCACCTTCGATTAGAACAGTTTATAAGTGGTTTCAAAATTTTCGGACTGGCCATATGGGCACAAGTGACGCTGGACGTTCTGGACGGCCTGTGGAGGTTACGACTCCAGAAATCATTGATCAAATCCATGATATGGTGATGGATGACAGAAGAGTTAAGGTGCGTGAGATTGCTAGTGCTGTGGGCATCTCGACTGAACGGGTACATAATATTTTGCATAAACATTTGGACATGAGAAAACTATCCGCAAGATGGGTGCCGCGATTGCTCACGCTTGACCCAAAACGGAATCGTGTGAAGTGTTGCAAGGATGGTTTGCAGCTGTTCCAGAAGAATCCGGAGGACTTTAAGCGTCGTTTCGTCACTGTAGATGAAACATGGATAAACTACTATACTCCTGAGACCAAACAACAATCTAAACAGTGGGTTACCAAGGGGGAATCTGCACCAAAAAAGGCGAAGACCGTTCCTTCGGCCGGAAAGGTTATGGCGACTGTCTTTTGGGATTCGCAAGGGATAATCCTCATCGACTATCTGGAAAAGGGTAAAACTATTACAGGTGAATATTATTCATCGTTATTGGACTGTTTGAAAACCGAGCTGCAAGAAAAACGCCCGCGATTGGCCCACAAGAAAGTCCTTTTCCACCACGACAACGCACCAGCACACACCTCAACAGTTGTGGTCGCAAAATTAATGGAAATACGATTCCAACTCGTTTCACATCCCCCCTATTCTCCAGACTTGGCTCCCTCGGACTACTATTTGTTCCCCAATTTGAAGAAATGGCTGGCGGGACAAAGATTTTATTCAAACGAGGAGGTGATTGCAGACACTAATGGA
This sequence comes from Pachyrhynchus sulphureomaculatus, assembly GCA_019049505.1. Lineage (NCBI taxonomy): Eukaryota > Metazoa > Arthropoda > Insecta > Coleoptera > Curculionidae > Pachyrhynchus > Pachyrhynchus sulphureomaculatus. The sequence continues at coordinate 34,709,269 of CM032456.1, read as the reverse complement.
TATTTTGCAGACTTGGACAAATCCTATTATTCGTAAGGGATCAACAAACTAGAACATTGTTGGACGAAGTGTATAAGCCTAAAAGGAGACTATGTCGAAAAATAAAAAAGTTTACCCCAAACACATAAGTAGTTTTTATTTTTGCACGGACTTTTCAAACCAGCCTCATACATACATACATACATACATACATACATACATTTTTTTTTTTTTTTTTTTTTTTTTTTTATTGGTCTAGCACACGTGCTGCAGGGAAGTCCCTAAAGCGCTCCAGGAGCGGCACGAGTGCGGAAAAAGCGATTCACGTTGTTCTTGAATCGCTGTAAATTGTACTCGGTGGGAAACACAGCGCTGGGCAAATTATTCCAAAGTGATGACGTTCTCCATATAAAAGATTGCTTGAAAAGCGTCGTACGCGGAGTAACAAGCTGAACCTCATACGGATGCGAAGCACCAGCGCGACGTGTATTTCTAACATGCAGCGCTTTGGGAGGAATTAAGCGGGCTACATCCTTCGAACACTTTCATGAAAATACTTGTAGAACAGAGTCAAGTCGCCAACCGTTCTTCGATGTTCCAGCGAATCAAGGCCGCCGGTCAATTCCGGGTCCCCAATCAGACGAACCGCTCTTCTCTGAACAGAATCCAACAAATGCAGTGTATGTTTGGGAGCGGAGCCCCAAACGTGGGAGCAGTATTCCATAGTTGATCGAATTTGGGCTTTGTAAAGAATTAACAGTTGCCGTGGGGTGTAAAGCTTTCTGGTTCTAAATAATATTCCCAACTTTTGAGAAGCTCTCCTTGCTATGCCTGCAACATGTTCATGCCAAGACATATTTGCTCCCAAACTAACGCCCAACAAATTGAGCGACGATGCTAGGGGAATGGAGTGCCCCGACATAACTATGTCGGGTTCAGCAACGTTAACCTTTTTAGAAAAAACTGCCGCTTGGGTTTTTGTAGTGTTAAATTCCACTTGGTTACTGTCACCCCAAGATAGAATTTCTTCCAGGTCTTTGTTAAGTTGACCGACCTCCTGCTGTCTGCGGATATTCGCCTGAGCAGCCGATGTCCGAGCGTTCAAGGCGAATGAAGAGACAAGCGTACTGTCATCTGCAAAGCTATAGATTGGATTCCCGGTCTTTTCCAGCAGATCGTTAATGTAAATGAGAAAGAGAGTAGGAGACAGTATAGAGCCCTGGGGCACACCGGCGTTGATAGTGAGGGTGTTAGAAAGAAATCCGTCGACCGCCACTCGTAAAGAACGCTCTCTGAGGAAACATGAGAGCCACAAACAGAACCTTTCAGACATACCATAAGAGCGCAACTTAGCCAACAGTCCATCGTGCCAAACACGGTCGAATGCCTTGGATATGTCAAGAGCAACCGCTCGAGATTCTCCAAAGTGTTCAATTGCGTTGTTCCAAACATGTGTTACATAAGTCAGAAGATCTCCTGTTGATCTATGTTTACGAAAACCATATTGGTGATCGCTAATAATATTGAATCGTTCAAGATATTTTAGAAGATGCTCATTGTTAACCTTTTCCATGACTTTCGATATTATTGAAAGCAGTGCAACTGGTCGGTAGTTATTTGGCAAGGTCTTCTTACCTTTTTTTAGGTATCGGCTGAACCGTGGCACATTTCCAGCAGGACGGAAATATTCCCTTTCTGTAGGATAGGTTAAAAAGTCTACAGAAAACTGGTGTTAGTTCCCTTGCACAGTTTTTGAGAACTATGGCAGGTATTCCGTCAGCGCCAGAAGCCTTCTTGGTGTCTAGCTTCATATATATTCTGGAACCTTTTTAACTTTTTTTTTAGATGGAACACGTTGATGATCAGTCTGTCAATGAAACTGAATTGGATTTATCACTAGGAAATACAAAAACAAACAATGGCGATATGTCAGAAGAAGAAAATAGTAATTAAAAAAAACCTTATAAATTTACAGAAAAAGCTTTTATAAAACATTTCAAAGAAACATATTTAAGAAAATTAGTTTGAAGTACTTGTATTTCCTTTACTTTTTTGACCCTGTTTTCTTTGTTAATATTTTAAATTATCAACATATGTTTGTGTTTGATTAAATTTTGGTAAGAAAAAAAATGGTACTTTTTCTTTTACCTTTTTAATAATATTGTTAGAAACTCTGTATTAGGTAGTCAAGAAAAGGTATGTCTAGGGAACAGGAAGTTTAAAAAAAAAAAACAACTTTTGTATTCTACAATATTTTTATTGTATTAGGAATTTTTTGTCTAAATTTTATGAAAACAATGTCAAAACAAACATAAAAATGGTAACAAAATATTTAAATAGTTTTTAAACTCTTACTATAAATAGAGGTACTCCAATTTTTGCCAAATGTTACACCCTATCACCTAGTTTATGAGAAGACGGTATTAATAACCTTTTAAAATTTGATGACAAACACAGTGGGATTTAACTGCATTATAGAATACATTTAAAATTACATTTATTATATTATGTAGACAGGTGCTATAAAGCATATATTGGGTTTATTTGAGCAATTTTTGATATTGTTTCAATCATACAAGCAAATATGGGTACTGCAAATACAGTAAAACTTTTTTTGATACTAACAATTAAATCTATTTCTCTAAAATAATAAGACATGCTAAAGAAGACATTTAGCTTTCAAAATTTTTAATTCCTTAGTTTGAAAACAAAGAAAAAAGAAATATTGGGGCATTTTATATAGAATTGTGAAAAATATTTAAAAAAAAAAAAGTCTTGGAAATATAAAAAATGAGCAGAACTACTTGGTACTCTCAGGATACAAATTAAACTGATCATGTAAAAAAT
>CM032456.1:34606443-34701443 GCA_019049505.1 Pachyrhynchus sulphureomaculatus | reverse complement strand
CGGACTTTGCACGGACTTTTCAAACCAGCCTCGTATATATATATATATATATATATATATATATATATATATATATATATATATATATATATATATATATATATATATATATATATATATATATATATATATATATATATATATATATGTTATAATAAACACTAAATTATATGACTGTGAAATATGGCCTGTATGAAATTTTATTAAAATACTTAAAAAAACAAACTCAGTCCTTGCGACAGTACTCAGGAATATAACATTTTAATGTAAGCACTTGGCATGTTGCCAGATAGAATGATACAAGATGGACAAGGCTTATCATATAATGGAAGACAAGATTAGAAAAGAGAAGCGTTGGGCGACATCTAAAACGATGGAGAGACGATATCAGAGCGGCATCAGGTACGAACTGGTATCAGAGGGCAAGTGATCGATCGAGATAAATGGAGGAAACTTGGAGAGGCTTATGTTCAGGAGTGGATTGTTAAAGGGCTGCTGAAAAAGTGAAGATAGCTTATAAGCACGACGATATCTGTTTTGTGAAAAAATATATATAAAAAAATAAGTAAACAACACTAAAAGAAGTGATTAAATGTGCCAAGAATTTATAAGCGTGAATGATCTATTAAAATTGTTAGCATATTGAAATTTAATCCGAAAAATTATCTTTGTTATTTAATATTTCTATAGGATATACTTAATGAAGTATATTTTATACAAACACAAAGTATTTATGTTCACGGATCACATTCGATTATTTAGCGTGCATACACGCGAATCATTCGGTCACGCCACTATGTGGAGGCGTGCCGTCGCGGGCACTCATCGTTCCATTTAAAATCATTGCTTCTAACTGAATGCTTTCAGATGGGTGACAATTTAGAGGAAAACATTCACGCGGAAGCAATAGTTTTAAATACGGACGACGAAGGTCCATGACGGCGTGACTTTACAAAGTGGTCTGTGCGTAAGTGCATTTATTCGTCTGATGGTTCCACGTGAAGTCACGTGATATAGTAAAGTAATACCTAAAATTAACCTTGTCAGGTAAATATTACTCTTCAAACATTAACCTACATTTAGGAATTTGTAAAATTTCTCTTTTTAAATTTTTAAATAGTCCTGTTTCTTAGCAATCATCATATATTCAAAGAATAAAGTAAAATAAAATTCTGCATCAACCTTAGATGTGTCATAAGGGACGGAATACTTTAGTGTTGAATAAGTTATCTACAATATTTGTAGCTGTAGAGTAAATGATTACCTAGTTTTTTTCTTAATAGTTTCAAAATTTCAATAGAGAATGTTAAGGGCTGAGAAGATGACACACATGTCCCACGGGTAGTCCCATTATAATTTCTAATTATGATCATATAATAACAATTAACATTTTAAGTATAAAATATAAGAGTCTATTTGTGCTCCTATAATCTCTAATTATAACTTTACCTCTTGTTCAATATTTTCCTTGTCTTCCACATTCATCACTTTTTCATTAACATTTTTTACACTTTCATCATTATCTTTTTTTGTGAAATTCATTAAAGTATGATCTTTATTGTTCTTCTGTTGTCCCTGTCCATATCTTTGCTGTTTGTTCTGTTTAGTTCTGTTGCCTTGGTGAGTTGGTGATGCTTGTGTTATTATTCGTACCTATATTTTAAGAAAAGAGAAGATTAGATTTGATACATGGAAATGTGTAATGACCTATTTATTTAAGAAATATGGGTGACTTAAGTCGAAACCTGTATATTGATACAGGTTGTTGCAAATTATGTGGACGTTTCTCTTTGAACTCGAACTTCTTCCTTTTTCTCCAGCCATTCTCTATCCTTTGGATATATGCCTCTCTCATGTGCTTTCATATGTCCCCCTAATTGAGGCCCGCTGATTTTTTTATATCTTCGTACGAACGTTGTCGTGGTCTGCCAGTACTTCTTTTTTCCTCCCATGGTCTCCATCTGGTCACTTTTCCGCTCCAGTTATCAGTATACCTGGCTACATGACCAGCCGAATTCCACTTGAGAGAAGAAATCCTTTTAATTATGTCGTGGACCTCGGTTTTTTTTTCCTTATCCAATTGTTTGCGGTCCCTAAGTGATTAGGATTTTTCTTTCAATTGCTCTCTGATGAACTTGCAATTTTCTAATAACTTTGTCAGAACCCATGTTTTGCTACCATATGTTGTTACTGGCAGAATGCATTCGTTATATACTTTATTTTTATGTTTTAAAGGCAGTTTGGACTGAAAGACTAGTTTCATTTTACCGTAAGCCGCCCATCTCAGATGTATCCCTCGATTGACCTCCATTTTCCTGATTCACTTTTCCGATTGTAACTTCTCAACCATACATATGTATCCACTCTTTCCACCTGTTGTCCGTGTATGGATATTCCGTCAATAATGGTTGTTTGTTCGTTTGTCATGAATTTGGTTTTTGTGATGTTCAATTTTAAACTGACACTTTTTGCTTCAGTTTGTAATTCTTGGAGCATTTCTTTCGATTCAATTTCGTTTTCGGCAAGAAATGCAAATCTTAGGTTGTCGAGTCTCTTGTTTTCCTAGTGAAGGCTCTCGAAGGTATCCTCTAGTACCAGGGTGAATATTTTGGGTGATATGATAACACCCTCTCTAACATCGCTCTTTATTTTTATTTCCTTGGTATCCTCATTATATGAGGTTACACACATGAGGATGGCCTCGAATATTTCCATGGATATCAACCTACATCGACAAATTTCGAATATACTATAAACATAACTATTTCAAACTGACTTCCATAAATTCTAGGTATTTCAGCGGGGAACAGTTTTTTAAATCCTTGCAAGTAAAGTCGGTGCACAGATTAATCGTCTCAAAAACTACTGGGAAACTGTTGAAAAATCAACTACAATGCCACGTCGATAATCCGGATCTCCATTAAACCGGATTCTTTAATAATCCGGACAAACATTTCTACTGCATTGTGTACTTTATAATCCGGATTTGATAGTACTAGGTAATCCGGACTTGCGTTTTTAGACGTCTACTTAATTTAAACTACATGGAAAAACTGAAATCGATAGTGAAGGGATTCCCCTAACTTCCAGTCTAATACATCGGGGATTCACACAAACTGTAGGTGCCTTTGACTGGCCTACAACGCATCGCGTTAAGGACTTTGTGGTTGTTTGTTTATTGTCACAAGTACAACATACTTACGTTCTATTTTACTTTATGTGGTTCATATAAGTAAGTGTAAACGTTTTTTTTTACGTATATGTACCTACATATTAAAATGCCTTCTAAAAGAAAACATATTACACTAACAATAAAACAAAAGTCCAATATATTAGAAAGACTAGTTCTTGGTGAAAGCAGAAAAGTGTTGGCAAATGTATATGGAGTAGGAACATCCACAATTTCGGATATAAAAAAGAAGCAAGGCAAAATCAAAAGGTATGTATATATGATTTATTTTAAAGATAATTCTGGACACTCACTATGGACGTGTAACTTCTTTTAGATTTATTTCCAAATGTGATTCTGGTCCTGGCGTCAGAAAAACCTTACGAAAAGCCGAATATCCAGAAATGGAAATTCGTTTGTATACATGGTTTTGTACGCAACGATCAAGGCACGTCCCAATTTCCTACGAAATTTTATCAGGCAAAGCAAAACAGCTTTACACTGAAACCTACGGGAATGATAATTTTAGAGCTAGCAGAGGCTGGATTTCTAACTTCAGAAAAAGACATGGTCTGCGTGCTTTAAAAGTTTGTGGTGAAAAACTATACAATGATGAAAATGCCATCGATCCTTTCCTAACTTTATTCACAGAGGAGATAAAAGAATTAAACCTTGGACCTACTCAAATATACAATGCAGATGAATCAGCTCTGTATTGGAAAATGTTGCCTGAAAAAATGCTAGTTCGTTCTCAGGAAAAGACCTTAACAGGTCGAAAAATAAACAAAGAATGCGTTACCTTTCTAGCATGTTGCAATGCTGATGGATCACAAAAATTCAAGTTGTTAGTGATAGGAAAGGCAAAAAGTCCGAGGGCTTTTAAAAATGTGAACGTACCTGTCGAGTACAAATCATCTGCTAATGCATGGATGACTACAGCAATTTTCTTAGACTGGTTTCATCATTCTTTTATTCGTCAAGTCAAAAGTCATTTAAGAAGTCTCAACTTGCCTGAAAGAGCCCTGCTAATCGTTGATAACGCTTTGAGCCATGGAACTATAGAAGAGCTGACTAGTGAGGATGGACAGTTTACAACATTATTTCTTCCACCAAATTGTACTGCACTTTTGCAGCCTATGAACCAGAATGCAATCAGACTGACAAAATTATTTTATCGGAAAAGTCTTTTAGCCCATATTTTATCAAATAATGAAGAGAACCTTGTTAGGTTATTAAAAAGCATTAACATAAAAGATGCTGTATGTCTACTATGCAATTCATGGAAAAAAGTCTCCCCTGAAGTCTTGAAAAAGTGCTGGCACAAAATTATGGTTTATGTGGAAGATACCAACCCAGACACTGAATATGAAGCTGAAGATCCGATTTCTCTGAGTGAATTGCGGCACAATTTGCTTTCCACGAATGAAGAAATGAAAGATAAAGCTTGCAATTTTTCTTTTAATATTTTTTTGGTTAATTCGTAAATATTTAACAGATGTTTCAGATATGCTGAATGTTCTCACTAAGCAGAATCTCACGAACGTGGAAATATGTAATTGGCTTGAAATTATTATGAAGATTTGTTACCACTGGAAGACATAGATGATACAGATGAACAACACGAGAGTGATAATGAAGGTTCAGAGTTAAATACTAATACAAACCAGACTGTTAAGAACACTGTGAAGAATGATGAGGCAGTTAAAAGTTTCAATGTGTGATGAGATGGGCAGAAGAAATTGATATATGATGTTCTTGTACTTTAAAAATTACAAATTTTTTTACAAAATAAGATAAAACTTGATGATAAGATATGCTTCTATTTTATATATTATTTTATGTATGTACTATTTTTTAGTTGTTTCGTATTAAATGATTCGTTTTTTAATATAAATAATGTCCTGCTTTAGTAATTCGAATTATTTACTAATTCGGATCACCGCGGTTTTAATTAGTCCGGATTATCGAGGTCTCACCGTATTACATAATAATAATCATAATTAAAAGTCTCTAACTACTAAATGTTTTTAAAAATTGATCGGAAACGAAAGGGTCTTAAAAATTGTATGCCATTCAACTTCCTTTAAATATTTTTAAAATGTATTTAAAATTAGTCAAGATCAGCTAAATATTTGCTAGGATATTAAGGACTAACGTGGGTTCCGAATAAACTATGCTATAATTCTAGCACATTAAATATTATTTCACGTACCACATTTCCTACTGCTTTCGTTCGTCCCTCCCTGAATACCATCCTTTGTCCCGGTGTCATGTACTCTGGATGTTTTATAAACCTAAAATGTATAACTGCCTTGTCGCCAGTCCTAAGACATTCTTTGGACATTGATATGATACTAGCTGTTTGCCTGATGCTTCCACAATGAACTAAAATGTTTATTAATGCAAATATTTGAAATGCTCCAATGATAAATACAAAGTCAAATTGTAATAACCGGCCAAGTGCAAATCGGACTTATGCAATTAGTGTTCCATACATTGATTGCTTATAGAATAAAAATTTTTGTTACCGAGGTATAAAATGATCAATGACTTCACAAAACACACCCCAAATGAGTTTTTAATAAAGTTTGTTTCTGATCTTTGTTGAAAATTGATGACCGTGAAATTTTGTTTTTTTTTTATATACCAGATAAATTATTAAAGGTAATACACTCGTGATAATTTTCGTTCAATCTATACCCTATGGAGAATATTCCAGAATTTTTTAGTACTTTTTGAGATACGGAGGGGAACAGCGATTTCTCGCAATTTTTTAAAAATGATCCAAAGAAAAGTGTGCGCAAGTATTACATTATATATATTTTTAAACTCTTGCTTCCATTTGACGCCCCACTAGAATTGGTAAAAAAAAAAAAATTTTCACTTTCCATTTTACCCTCCCGAACTAAACCCTTAAGTCAAAATTTAACTTTCAAAACAATCGGCTGTGACAGTCGAACAGAGAGACAGATACCAAAGTGATCTTATAAGTGTTCAGTATGAAACACTAAAAATAAATCACTGAAAAATACCAATATAAAAATATACTTACCCATAGCCTGATACCTTGAACTTATAGTAGTTGGATGATGTAAAATGAGGATCTCTCCCTGAAATTCCCAACAAGCCTGTGGATTTAGTGCTGGACAAACCATAACCATTCCCTTACGGATCTGAGATCTTTTTATCTGAAACAAAGAATTAAATAAGCACTGATAAAAAAAATACAAATAAAAGTGACTTTATTGCAAAAAATAATAATAGTTATAAATCCACAAATATAATAACAATAACATCAGTATCCTCACCTTCTTTAAAGCAAAACTTGCTGTCTGCCCTGCCCTAACTTCTTTAACGGCCATCCTCTTCCTGTGTATACTTTTGACAGCAATTGGTATAAAATGTCCCAAGGGATCAGGGCCCAGCATTAATGTGTCATTTAGTTTAATGACACCCTTTAATGTTGTTCCAGATACCACTGTACCTACACCCTAAAAATAAAATAGTGTTTTAAAAATGATTTTAGAAAACAAAAAGAAAAAAATAGTATATTATGAATAAATAGCTAGAAAATAGCACAGGAATAAATAGGGCGGAGCTAGCTAAAATGATAAATGTCTCTCAAGCATCTAAATAATAATCAGCCATCACAACCCATGGTATGCCACTAAATAGCGCTAACCTAAAACAAAAGGACTCTGTGGCAATTTAGTCACATGGTGTCTTAGAACGGTGCTATTTAGTCGAGTAATATTGCGCCGCAGAACTATCTAGTCTGGTGCTATTTTGTCCAAAGCTGTTTGGTCATGTACTATTTTGTCCAGCTGCTATTTAGTTAGTTGAGTTATTTTGTCCAGGGCAGTATTTTAATAAAATCGTTTACACAGATTCAATACGAAATCAGGTGTTAACATATTAAAACGTAGTTTAGAAATAACTGTATAATTATAACTTACAGGCACTGAATAGGTATCATCTATTTGAAATTCTGCTGGTTCATTCTCGTGATACTCCATTCTTGTTGTTAATAAGTTCAAGAACATCTTTAGTAGTTCTAAATTTTCTCCTGTTACGTTTGATACTTGGAAAATTGGACACAACCTAAAATAAAGCTAGTTAAGTGCAATTCGAGTTGGTTTCATAAAGCTGTAAGTTTTCTGCCATCTCTGGTATCCTAATTTGTGTGTAGATCACTAAATTTAGTGATAAGCCTTCTTTAACAAAATTTCCAGCATACAGAGCTTTTTGTGCCGTTGTAAATGAGAAAAACTATTACGAGAGCCAAACTGTGCAAAAAAACGCTTAAAAAAAGTACATTACCTTTCAGATACAAAATTAGTTGCACTCAACACTACATCATCAGCAGTCTTAACCATAACAGGTACTTTTCGACAACCGGGTGACTTGAGAATCCTGACTAACATTTTCAAGTTGTCTTGCAGGACGTTGGCAGGACACATGTCAATTTTAGTTACTACTACGAAAACTGGAACGGAGAGAGCAAGAGCTAAACCTAAGTGTTCTTTTGTCATCCCTATTATGCCTGCATTTGCACCAACCTAAAATTAAAGGTTCAATCAATCAATACAATTTGATGTAAACTTCTTTATGGGCATATTTAGGACTGATTTTACAAACAGCACCTTATTGCAAAAGTAGACGTTTATTTTACGATAATAATAACCTTTTCTTTATTTTGTATATTGTATATCTCACCACCGAGGTAGCCCAACTGTTGTGTGGCCGGTAAATACAAATATATGCGTTTCACATTTCCGCCGGTAGAAAGAGAATGATGCGACGTGGGTAATGATAAAAAAACAAAAATGTATCTTTATTCCATTGACGATACGAGTTTTGGCGGAGCCAGCGTATTTGTCAAGGGGCTACTGTTTCCTTGTTTCACATGTTCGTGGATCTCATTGTCTTTTTAAAGACGCGCTAACGACACAATGATACAAATGAAAAACTACCTAGTTTGAAGTGGTAAAATAAAAGTTTAAAGAAAAAGATATAATTATAGCACTCCTAAATCTTACCATAAGCATTCCGAAATCTGGAGCATGTCCTGTCATACCAAATACCGTTGTCTTCAAGTATCTTTCGTGTCCCGCCAGATCGATAAACGTAATTACTTTTGAACTCTTCTCGCAAATTTTTACCCAGTCTAGAGATCCGTGTTCTGGTTTGTTAACAACATTACCTAAAAAATTCGGAAAAGATTTATTAACTTCGGTTTCGCTTTTACCAATGAGGTTTGCTATCATTTTCTAAACGGGTATTTTACGCAGTGCGAGGTGCGTTCAAATTCTAAGGTGGGGAAAATCGTTGGACAGGGCTGCTCAACCGGAAAATCAGAGACTACGGAGAGTATTCTCCATCGTTGAAAAAAAGCCAAAAATCGCGAGATTCAAGGTCAAGTGAGTATGTAGCGTGAAACAACACTTCAAAGTTGTTCCAAAGAAATTCCAGAGTTAGGATTGCCCGATGTGCAGCAGCGTTGTTTCAAACGCACGCAGCCTCTCGGTCATTTTTCTTGAAGTACCGAGAGCTGTCCTCAAAATATGTTCATAGGATACGGCCATCACACAGTCAGTGGCATTGTGAGAATTATGCTTTTGCTGTCGCAAAAGATGGACACCCTTATTTTCTTTTACACTGACTAGAGTATTTACAAAAAGTGCCCGTGCCCTCCTGAATTATCAAAAAATATAATTTTTTTGGCTAATATGGTAGTATGGTGCAGGCATCGCCGATTAAAGGTATAACGACCCTACTGTAGAATGTTACTCAAGGTTTCAACTGCGTTTTTCCCAAAACTATATTTGTCAAATCGGACGAAATGACAGCTGCCACAAATCTTTACCGATTTGCTTGAAATTTTAAGAGTAACTTTTTAGATACATTATCTAAGGGAAGCGATAAGTTATAAACTTCCTTTTTATGAACAATTTTTCGTGAAATTTTTGGGTAAAAAGTAAACATTTTTTTTTAAATATACACCATTTTTTGAAAAAACGATATTTTCAAATTTCTGTTAGTTATCGACTAGTTTTCAACATATATTAATGAAAATTTCTTGGTTTTTTTTTTGTTCTAGGTTGAAATCGTTTGGCCCGTTTCAGGCCTCGCATAAAAGATGCCTGGTCGTCTTGGATTCTGAAGCGGCCATTTTGAATTACCTTAAGCCCCTTAACCTATGCTTGATAAGTGTTACGGGGACTCTGACCCTGGAAAATCACTCATCATTTACTGCTATGCTGAATTTAAAGGCGGTCATACATACTAATGCTAAACGCTCTGAACGTCCAAATGAGGTGGTTACACCGGAAAATATCAAAAAAATCTACAAATTTGTTTTGGATGGCTGTAAAGTGAAATTGCGTGAGATAGCTGACACCCTAAAGATATCAAAAGAACGTGTTGGTCATATTTTGCACGAACATTTGGGCATGAGAAAGCTCTGTTCGAAATGGGTGCCGTGTTTGCTCATAGTGGACCAAAAACAACAATGTGTTGATGATTCTGAGCGATGTTTGGAATTGTTTAAGCACAATAAAAAGGATTTTTCATGCGAAATGTGACAATGGATGAAAAATGGATACATCACTACACACCGGAGTCAGCTGAGTGGAAAGCAGCCGGCGAAAGCTGCCCGAAGCGGCCAAAGACCCAACAGTCAGCTGCAGAAATCGCAAAGAAATGGCCCCAAATGAACAAAAAAAAGTACTCTTTCATAAAGACAATGCACCGTGTCACAAGTCAATGGTTACGATGGTGAAATTACATGCATTGAAGTTCGAATTGCTTCCTCATCCACCATATTCTCCAGAGTTGGCCTCCAGCGACTACTATCTATTCACAGATCTCAAAAAAATGCTCGTGGGAAAGAGATTTGTCTCAATGACGAAGTCATCGCCGAAACTGAGGCTCTTGAAGGAGACTATGTTGATGAATAAAGTCGAATTTTGCAAAAAAAAATGGGTTTTAAGTAGCTAAACCAAAAATTTTTCAGCCTACGTGTTATATATATATATATATATATATATATATATATATATATATATATTTATTTATTTATTTTTGGAGATCACAGAACTTGGATGCACCTCGCATGAATGATAATGTCCATTACCTTCTTCGTCGAATCCTAAAATGTCGTTCCCCACAGAACTCGTTCTACCCGACTCCATTTCGTGCTTGTGTCGAAAAAGTTTCTGCCTCGCTGTACCTCTTCCATTGTCCAAATCGCCGTGAGTAAGTACACCGAGTAAAGTCGATTTTCCAGCGTCAACGTTTCCTACTACTGCCACACGAATTTCCAAAAAATCTGGAATATATGTTTATGTGTAAAGATGGGCATAGGAGTAGATTTTTTAATATAAATGAATATTATAACACATAACAGTAAATTATCGTTAACTCGCTTTAAATGTTTCCTGTAAATCTACTTCATGTAAAGCTGGATGAATGACAACTAATCATGGATGTCAGAACAGATGATTTAATTACGTGTCGCATGGCTTCAATCGTACTGCTCGTTTAGTGTTCGGCATCTCCGCCTATGGCGCGCTACATCAGCTTTGTACACTCTTCATATGAGAGACTATGATAAATAAAATTACCTACCGCTTTGATCTAAAACCTTCCTAATCAAATACTGCACACACACTCCTCTTGGCTCTTTTCTCTCTCTTAACTTGACACAGCTACATTCTAGTGTGTTTGCTAGAGACTGAAGTGTAGCTACAGCTGCCTCCAGTTCGTCATCTAGAAGTCCGTTCTCGCTACCGTCATCGGAAGCGCCAATCTAAAAATAAAGGAAAACGTTAAATGTCCTACATCGTTCACACAATTAATTAGTTAATCTTACTGCAATCGCATCAAAATTACAATACTTTTAAATATTGTAACAATCATAAAGTGAACGAAAGGTGCTCGAAGTTATTTTTTTGAGGAAAAATATTAGAAAAGGCATATCTTGCATGTCCCTTGCCGAGGTATAATCTAGGAAATAAGCCAAAATAACTGAACATTTTTATACTTACTTCTAATATAACCTCACCCCTTCCTTCACCAAGTTGTTGTCTCAATCGTCTAAGTAAAAGTTCATATTGTTCTTCGGACGGAGCCACTAATATGTTTCTACCCAAAATTTTGTCATATTCGCTACATTTTGGATTGTTTTTTTCAACAAAAGAGCTCAGAGACTCCCTTTGGAGCTCCTTCTGGTCCGTCATGACCCTTGTAGCCTAAATAATAATAAAAAAATCTGTTTATGTTGTGTAACTACTAGCAGCTTGTATAAAAATTAGCAATGCTGTTTACCCGAAACTTCTCGTTACTTATTATAAAATAGATATTTCTTCCACAATCTTACACATACTATTGTAATTAAAATTGAAAGTAATGAAAAATTGATGTAACCCTCGAATTCCTCAATTGTAGGCACTGAAAATGACATAGTACATTGCATGTTTCAAGCTACAATCCCAACTATCTCCAACCTCTAACCTTTCTATAGATATGGCGAAAGATTATACTTAATTTAACTTATTTTGATAACAAAAAACAATGAAAAAATGGAATACCGATGAAGTCCCACAAAATATATCGCCTTCCAACGTTTTCCTCCCCCTTGAGCAATATTACCCAAAAGCTGCTTTCTTCCATTATGTAGTATGCTTATAGTAAATATTAAATCGGCAATTTATTTCAGAATTGGAACCCCATGTTTATTGTAAGCGTATTGTATTTAGTTTTAAAACCCTACTTCAATTCACTCCGCACCAAAAGTTTCAATTTATAAAACTAAAAAAATTGTATTTCCCGGCCGGAAAAAACACTTATTACGAACTAAACATAACACGTAGGCTGAAAAGTTTTTGGTCTAGCTACTTAAAAAACACATTTTTTTTTACAAAATTCGCCTTTATTCATCAATATAGTCTCCTTCAAGAGCGATACAATCAGTCCAACGCTTTTCTAACATTTCTATACCTTTCTTTTAGAAGGATTTGTCTTTGCCTTCAAAACAGGCCTCCGTTTCGGCGATAACTTCTTCACTGGAGCCAAATCTCTTTCCAGCGAGCATATTTTTAAGGTCTGCAAATAGATAATAGTCGCTAGGGGTCAAATCTGGAGAATACGGTGGATAAGGAAACAATTTGAACTTCAATTCAAACAAACACCAGTAACTTTATATAACATCCGCTATTGATGGTTTTTCTCTTCTAAGCATAGTCGAATTATTCCATACGCATCCCAAAATACAGAGGCCGACTGTTGTATCTTTGTTCACTTCGGGCGGCTTTCACCGGCTGCTGTCCACTCAGCTGACAGCCGATTTGATTCCGGTATGTAGTGGTGGATCCATGTTTCATCCATCGTCACATATCGCATGAAAAGAATCGTTTTTATTGCGCTTAAACAGGTCCAAACAACGCTCAGAATCATCAACACGTTGTTTTTGGTCCATTGTGAGTAAACGTGATACCCATTTCAAACAGAGCTCTCATGCCCAAATGTTCATGCAAAAAAAAGCCAATACGTTCTTTTGATATCTTTAGGGTGTCAGCTAACTTACGCAATTTCACTTTAGAGTCATCCAAAAAAATTTTGTGGATTTTTTCATATTTTCCAGTGTAACCACCTCATTTAGACGTCCAGAGCGTTCAGCATTATTTATATCTGTACAGCCGCGTTTAAATTCAGTATACTAATAAATGATGAGTAATTTTCCAGTAACATCAAGCCATTGCTTTGTTTGAACGGTATTTTTTCCCACCAAAAAACAGTATTTAATCAACACACGAAATTCGATTTTTTCCATTATTTTGAAAATATCAAAAGTAGCATTACTAAAACCACTGTAATATGTAAACTAATCATCGAAACGTCATGAAACTTTGACACGTATCGTTTGAAGGTTGGTACTTCCTAAAATTCATATGGATTTTTCAAAAAGGGCGGCATCTATGTGTCAGACCAAAAACTTTTCAGTCTACGTGTTACTAATTATCTTTTAAAAATAGAATCCTACTTACACAATTATCTTACAACTATGTAACTATGATAAAATTTTATCACTGACAAAAAATATTAAATCTTATATGTACATGTATACCCAATAATCTAAAAAAATAACTTATTAATACAATCAATGTAAGCAGTATTATATTTATTAAAAATCAGGTGTTATCTCAGTTTTATTAAACAGAACATGTCATATTTTTAAACTCTAAAAAATGTTTATAAAAATCACATGCATTTAAATGCAAATTTGTTTTAATTTTTATGTACAGTCACTGTCCAAAAAGAACACCACAGTTCACGAAAATAGTAGAAAACATGAGCCTCAGCTATTGAATTTTTTTATTCTTAATTGTTAATTAGTGCTGCAAAATCAACTGTGCACAACAATTTGACCGCTCGCAAGGGCTTAAATTTTCTTGAAACGTGCGCTAATAGCGACAGAAAGTTTGTGTGTCAATTACTCCCTATATTTACAGAATATAGTTTCTGTGACAGGTTGTCCAGCCATCTGGAAAATCTTATCGACAGTAGAATGTCAAGCAAAGAGTTCAGCCAACAAGTTCGCTTTTTCAACAGATGTTGCAATAGAATTATCTGGCCGTGTGAGTGGTGGTATGGTGGATTTGGTGAAATTTTGACTAACTGTCTTAGCGACTGACCAAAAGGTCCTGCAATGGTTGGGACAAACGAGAAGTTTGTTTCTAATTCGTTAATTGTGTGCCTCCTTGGTTTGGTCGATAATTCCTTTGCATCAGTTTCGGGCACGAACAAAGGTGTTATGATTTATGGTGTTAGGATTTACACGCCATGGTCGGTAGGCAAGATGTTTAGAAGCAACAGCTTTTTTGCATTTTCGGTTAAACCAAGGCTTGCAGTTGGAAGAGCATTTTTTCGAAAAAGAAATGTAAGCTTCCATACCAGCCAAAATAACATCGGAAATCTCCCTGGCGCAGTCAGATGGGTCGTCAGATCGAAAAGAAACGTCTAACCAAGGGAAAGTTCGAAAATATTCCATGAGATCTTCCCATTTAGCAGATCTGTAGTGCCAAAACTTGTCACTGATTGGTAGGATACTCGATGTCGAAAGCAGTTTATGGTCGGAAGAACCTAACGGCAGATTTACGGTAACCCTGTAAATCTCCGGATTGGTGGTTAAAAACAGATCAAGAAGACTGGCGAACTCCTCGTCTCGATCAGGGATCCGTGTTGGTTCATCAATAAGCTGAATTAAGCCACAATTGACTGAGAATGATTCAGCTTCACGATCTTGTTCGTCGGTTGTATTGGAATATTTAAGCCAGTTGATATTGTGGACATTAAAGTCGCCCAGGATGGCAATTTCGGCATTTGGATAGTTAATTTGTAAATGATCGATGGTGTCTGCAAGAGAAGCGAAAAGTGTTCTAAAGTTAGTATCACTTGGTGGTCGATAGAGGATACAAATGAACTTTGTGGTTTGTTCGAGTCGTTATTTTTAACCACATAACATCAAAGTTTGAAGGCTCCAGAGCCTCTTCTTGTTGGCAAGAGAGGTCGCTTCTGACAAAAAGAGAGATTCCAAAGTTACGCCTAAGTCGGCAATAGAAGTCGTTGGTGTGGTGGTGATATAAACTGAGTGGTGCCAATAATTATAGCTGACCCGTTGTTTCTCTTAAAATTTGGTGTCTCTTTGCACAAAAGATATGTGCACATCTTATATTTATACCCTGTTTCAGCAATATATTTCGCGTTTTTATTTTTGTAAAATTAAAATTAATGTTTAGGTTTAGGTGGTCTAACACATGGGCTGAAAAGTCCCGGGCCTAACAAAGAAAACACGGTTTTTTTGGTTCAAAATTAGCTTTATTCATCAACGTAATCTCCATCAAGAGCAACGCAATCATTCCAGCGCCGCTCTAACATTTCAATACCACTTTTGTAGAACGATTTATCTTTTGCCTCAAAATAGGCCTCAGTTTCAGCGATAACCTCTTCATTCGTGCGAAATTTCTTACCGGCGAGCATTTTTTTCAGGTCTGCGAACAGCCAGTAGTCACTGGGAGCCAAATCTGGCGAATACGGTGGATGTGGGAGCAATTCGAAGTTCAATTCATGTAGTTTTGCCATTGTTTTGATTGATTTGTGACACGGTGCGTTGTCTTGATGAAACAAAATTTTTTTCTTTGCCATATGCGGTCGTTTCTTTGCAATTTCGGCCTTCAAACGCTCCAATAACGCTATATAATATTCACTGTTGATGGTATTTCCTTTCTCAAGATAGTCGATGAATATTACACCACGCACATCCCAAAATACCGAGGCCATAACCTTTCCAGCCGATTGTTGTGCTTTCGGGCGCTTTGGACGAGGTTCACCAGTTGCTGTCCACTCAGATGACGATCGTTTTGATTCCGGAGTAAAGTGATGGATCCATGTTTCATCCATTGTCACATATCGACGCAAAAATTCCGGTTTGTTACGTTTAAACATGGCCAAACACTGCTCAGAATCATCAACACGTTCTTGTTTTTGATCAACAGTGAGCAAACGCGGCACCCACTTTGAACAGAGCTTTCTCATAGTCAAATGCTCATGCAATATAAAGCCAACACGTTCTTTTGATATCTTTACGATGTCAGCTAACTCACGCAACTTCACTTTTCGATCATTCAAAACGATTTTATGGATTTTTTTGATGTTTTCTGGTGTTACCGCCTCATTTGGACGTCCACTGCGTTCTGCATCATCGGTGTCTCTACGACCACGTTTGAAGTCAGCAAACCAACGTTTTATTGTTGTTTCTGATGGAGCGGAGTCCCCATAACACTTTTCAAGCCATTGCTTCGCTGGAACGGTATTTTTTCCCATCAAGAAGCAGTGTAAAATTAAAACACGAAATTGTTTTTGATCCATTGTTTTGAAAATAACAAAAGTAGCGTCACTCTTAACACAATAACTCACAAACTAATGAATAGAATATCATGAAATTTTAACAGCTGTCTTTTGAAGGTTAGTATTAACTGAAAAAAAGGTGACTGCAATAAAACTAGCGCCATCTATGTGTTAGGCCCGGGACTTTTCAGCCCATGTGTTATATTGATTTTATTTTTCTTACATGACGTTATTTTAGTATTAGGATTAAATGAGATAAAATAAATTAATCAAATGTATTCTGTTATTTAAAACATGTAGTAACTTGTATAAGGCTAGATTACAAAAAAATAGAAATCTAGAAAAGAAATAATCTTATCTTATCAAAATTAGTGGACTCACTAGGTTTCGAATTCAAATTAAAAAAAAAAACATTTCTACTTGCATTAAATCATAAGTATTTATTGCTTTTAAACACTGGAACACAAGCTTTGAGCCCTGTTTTGTGAGCTTCCTAAGCAACAGCCGTGGAAACAGAAATATATAAAAATATTGTCAAATATTGGTTTGTCTATCTATATCTATGCAAATTCATTCATTGGGGGATTTTTCAAATGATTAAAAGTTTTTAGTAACTGACCAATGTATTATAATGGATATCGTGTCATACTACTCAGTATATATCACCACTACACCAAACACTTTATTTTTGACCTCGACGCGCGACGCTAACCACGTTAGCTTCATCAGGAGCGATGATTGACTAAAGGTAAACTACAAATCTGTCCTATTTATACTTAGCCTAACCCTTCAATTACTCAGGCGGAACTAATGGCAGAGGCGAGCCCAGCAGTTCCGGTCAAGTAACCAGTAGAGAGGACTATAAGGAATAGGCCTTCTGTCTTTATTTAAATTACTTTTACATTTTATAACTTCCATACTTTCGTATGCGTTCAACAATCTCCTATCACGTACATTTTTAATTAATCTTTGATTTTCTAATGTTACAATATGATCAGCTTTTCCTCTGAATAGAGTAAACTTCAATAATGAAAGGTATTAGAAATATAACTAGAATTAATGGTTATGACAATGACTTAGTAAACAAGCTAATAAATAGACATAAGTTCAGGTTAAATATTCAGAATTCCAGCTTTTTTACACACGAAGAAAATAACACCAAGTATGTCTCCATACCATATAATCCGAAATATAGCAGGGGATTCAATAAGGTATTTAATAAGGTAGGCCTCAACTTAGTTTATAAGTCATCAGACAATCTGAGGAATATTTTAGGAAATCTCAAAGATAAGTTTCCTAACTGAGAGAAAAGTGGAATTTATGAAATAGTTGTAATGATTGTGGCAAAAAGCATGTTGGGCAAACCAAAAGGTCAATTAAAACACGATTTAAAGAACATTTAGCACACCTAAAATACAGTAGAACAGAAAAGTCTAGCATTGCCGAACATGCCCTTGAAGCTGATCATATTGTAACATTAGATAATGTAAGATTAATTAAAAATGTATCTGAGATTGTTGAACGCATACGAAAGTATGGAAATTATAAAATGTAAAAGTAGTTTAAATAAAGACAGAGGGTCTATTCCTTATAGTCCCCTCGACTGGTTACTTGACCGGAACTGATGGTCTCGTCTATGCCATTAGCTCCGCCTGAGTAATTCGAGGGTTAGGCTAAGTATAAATAGGGTAGATTTGTAGTCTAGCTTTAGTCAATCATCGCTCCTGATGAAGCTAATATGGTTAGCGAAACGCGCGTCTATTGCAAAAATAAAGAGTTTGGTATAGTGGTGATATATACTGAGTAGTGTCATTGTGCCGAAGATTCCACATTCTCAACTTAATTGTGTCATAATTTAAAAATACTTAGAAATTTATAATGTATAAAATTGTTTTAAAATGTAAATATAAGAATGTAAGGTTAAGTTTCTTATTAAATGAAAATTTTTCTACACAATTGTGGTGACTCTAAATTGAAAAAAAGGCTCATCAACAGTTCTTCCTTTAATAAGATTTCGTTTGCAATGGAGCTTTTCTTCGTAAGGACTATCCCGAATATCATTCGTAAAATACAAATGACGTAGCGGTTTGATTTCATGCAAATTTTTATTTTTTAGCAAGTTAGTAAGTAAACGGGAGTATTAAGAATATATTCGGTGTAAAACAATGTTAATTATAATTTTTAGTTCACTCCTTACGTAAATTTCCCTCATTAGATTTTGGACAGTGACATTTGTGATTCTACTGGTGGCTTTTATACATTTATTTTTGAAATTTGTTCATAAATTTCTTTTATTTAAAGCCCTTCCAATTGGATAATACTGAGGAACATTGGACCTATTTACAATCTTAAGCATAAAATCGATAGATTTCGTTAATAAGTTTACTTATTGCTTGACACACGCATTCCGCATTGACACACTGCTTGACACACATGATATTTAGTTTCAAATTTTTCTATTGCAATGGAGATTTCTGATGCGGGGTTGGTAGTTGTTAAAGCTTGTAGACAGCGATTAATAATGGATTCGACAGTAGATTTTGAAATTTTTACCTTCTTTGCAATAAAATGCCTGGGTATACGGTCGAACCTCCAAAAACGACCCCTCTGACTAACGACCACCTCAGTTAACGGCCGATTTTGGGGAATAACGACCAGGTACGAAAATATCTTAAAGTCGGTGTTTTAAGGGAGTTACGCTACGATATTTAAAAAGGACCGACAGGGATAATAAAACATTTTGGATGATGGAGTTTTTGTAAGAAAAGAGCCAGAAAAAATGTTTTATTCTTAGATAACGCGACATGCCATCATCAAAAATTTTAGGGAACTTTACAAAAAGTAACTTTTACGTCATGTGACAAACATGAATAAAATGGTAATAAAAGTGTGACAGTTTTAGATGCCGCATATTGGACAATATCTTCTGTAAGTTCAATAAAAACAAGTACGGTTACGAAGTGCTTTTACAAAGCTAGGTTTCCAAAAATATCGGAAGAGGTTGAAAGTGAAGCAGAAACCTCAGAGGACAATGAACTTGAATGCTTGCAAGAAATTCAAGCTCTTATGTCAACTATTTGTCAGGTGATGACAGCAGAAGAATTCGTGATGGCAATATTGAAACTTCTAATATTGATAGTGATATTATTTCTATCACTGCAATTAGAGCATCCGATGATAAAGAAGATTCTACCGATGAAGGTGAAAATCCAATAGAAGTTAAAAGGCCACGCCCAAAAAATCATTTAGAGGCACTTGATTTATTGTCACAGTTGTTAAATTTCTGCCAAGATAAAAGAGCATTTTGTCTGAACAGGAACGCAAAACAAACTAAAATAAGTCATTATTTAAAAAAAAACTTAAACAAAATAATAAAAAAAAAATTAAAATTTTAAACATAAGCACAAAATGTGAAGGGAAAAATGTTTTTTTTTTTTTTAATTTTGATATTTTGTACCTCTACTAAGCAAATTTCGCAATTTTATGGGATCTCATTCCACCCAACCTCTGACTAGCGACCACCTCCTATAGCGACCATTTTCAAATTTGTCAGATAGTGGTCGCTGCTGGAGATTCGACTGAATTTGGATTTTCAAAGAGTCTGTCCATAATATTTTCGAAAATAAATGAAAATAGTACCATCAGCTGCTATACCCTTTTGTTGTGGAAAGCGACAACCTTTATTAGAGTTATGTCAGCTGGTTTATGACATTTGGGACATTAGATGCCTAGTTATATCGGTAAAAGTGACATTATGTCTTGACAACCGGTTTCAAACAAAGAGCTGCGATTGAACTTTGGGTTACATTCGTGACCAAAACACATTAAATGTGTACAAGCGGTTTAAACGATTTCAAAGGGGTAGTGAGACGCGGGAGAATAATGGGAATATAAAAAGTCAGGCCATCTAAAATCTTGACACACATACAACATTTAAAAAATCCGTGCGTCTTCAACAAAAGCATAATAACGTTCGTGAAATTAATTGAAAATGAAATGGGGATTCTAGTACAATATCTTGACGGCTCGTAAGGTTTGTTCAGATATTGTGAGGTGGTATTTGAGCTAAAACCAAGTCTTGTTGAGTCCTGTGACTTCCTTCTTTTCTATCAATTCATTTATCGATGCAAAAAAATAACAGACACAGAATAGTCGATAAAAATAGGTTTTTGTTTCGTTACTAGGTATTGACTGCATGGGTTGTTTTATACGTTTTTTTCTTAAAACGGCTAAAATTTATAATGAAGGGAGAATAAATAAATTTTTTAAAGATTAAACCAATTTCAAAAAAAGGTGATTAAAAATTCAAAATAATATATTCTCTTCATCTTAAAAAAGTGGTCCTAACTTTCTTATAAAAGAAAATATAATAAGCAAAAGAAATATTCGCTGTTGTCACTCTAAACGACAAGCGTAAGCAATATAAGCAACATATAATTAATATTTAATACGCGAAATATAATATGTAAACACACAAAATTAAGCAAAATGTTGAAGTCTGCGCAATCGTGGTAGCTTATTTTTTTCTTTACTGGTAATTTCTGACTAACTTACTTGAAGAAGTTTCTTTTTAACTATAAGACTTGCATCGACTTCAAAATTTTGCTAAATTTTGTGTGTTCACATATTATATTTTGTGTATTAAATATTAATTACATATTACTTACATTTTTTGCGTTTTTCGTTTGGAATGAGAGGAGAATATATTTCTTGCTAATTATATTTTCTTGTATGAACAGATAGGAACTAACTTTTTAAGATTAAGATAACGTTCTATTTTTTACATCAGTTTTTTTTTTTTAATTTTAGTTTTTTCTTTATTAAGAATTAGTTAAGAATGTTAGGTGAGGTGTATTTTGTTTTTATTAAGTACAAGAGTAAGGAGTTTGGTGAAAGTGGGTAGGTTTTTTTCACAAGAAGTGCTGCTAAGAAAGGAAAGATACGCGAATGTGAAAGGAGAGCAGAGAAAGGGAAAAGAGATTTGAGATATATATATATATATATATATATATATATATATATATATATATATATATATATATATATATATATACTAGCCGTGCCCGCGGCTCCGCTCGCTTGGACATGATTCACTACTATCGTCACTGCTTATTCCTTATCTTACCCAACGTAATAAAATATCTCTCATTATTTCCCGTTATCTCCCAATATTCCTCCTTATCTCCCATTATCTAGGCTTATCTCTGCTCATCTCCCATTATTTCTCCTTATCTCCCATTATTTCTCCTTAACTGCCATTATCTCACCATAACTCCCATTATCTAGACTTATCTCTGCTTATCTCCCTTCTCCTTATCTCCCATTATTTATACTTATCTCCCTTTATCTCACCTTATTTCCCATTACCGAGGCTTATCTCGACTTATCTCCCATTATTTCTCCTTATCTCCCATTATCTCACCTTAACTCCCATTATCTAGGCTTATATCGAATTATATAGAACATATGTATAAATTTATAAAAACACGTAAATCGGATAAGTGGTTCTCGAGTGATAAGCGCACTAACGGGCAGACAGACAGACAGAGAGACGTTGCATTTTATATATATTATATTCTTTGCTACATGATATTGTTCCATATTTAATGCTTTAGGCAGTGTATTGCAAGAGAACG
Source organism: Pachyrhynchus sulphureomaculatus (assembly GCA_019049505.1). NCBI lineage: Eukaryota > Metazoa > Arthropoda > Insecta > Coleoptera > Curculionidae > Pachyrhynchus > Pachyrhynchus sulphureomaculatus. Next base: position 34,679,732 of record CM032456.1, on the reverse strand, counting down.
CGCTAGCGGCAAACTTTTCTCCGACTTGATTCACTATTATCGTCACTGCTTATTCCTTATGTCACCTAACGTAATAAAATATATCCTATAACCTGGCAAGAGAACATACGTATGTTTAAAAAAAAGCACGTAAATCGGATAAATGGTTCTCCAGTGATAAGCACACTAAGGGACAGACAGACAGGGAGACGTTGCATTTTATATATATTATAGATATTCTTTGCTACATGATATTGTTCCATATTTAGTGGTTTAGGCAGTGTATTGCAAGAGAACGCGCTAGCGGCAAACTTTTTTCCGATTTAATTCACTATTATCGACACTGCTTATTCCCTATGTTACCTAACGTAATAAAATATAACCTATAACCTGGCCAGAGAGCATATGTACGTTTTAAAAAAAAAAACACGTACATCGGATAAGTGGTTCTCCAGTGATAAGCGCACTAACGGACAGACAGACAGACAAAGATACGTTGCATTTTATTTATATTATTATAGATGTAATAAAATATATATCTATAACCTGGTCAGAGAACATATGTATGAATTTAAAAAATCACGTAAATCGGATAAGTGGTTCTCGAGGGATAAGCACACTAACGGACAGACAGAGAGACGTTGCATTTTATATATATTATAGATACAGATTATTATTTTTATTATTATTATATAACCTGGCCAAAGAATATAAGTATGAATTTAAAAAAAGACAGGTAAATCGGATAAGTGGTTCTAGCGTGATAAACGCACTAATGGACAGACAGACAGAGAGACATTGCATTTTATATATATTATAGATTATAGATATTCTCTGCTACATAATATTGTCCCATATTCAATGGTTTAGGCTGTGTATTGCAAGGAAACGCGCTAGCGGCACACTTTTTTCCGACTTCATTCACTATTATCGTCACTGCTCATTCCGTATGCTACCTATCGTAATAAAATATAGCCTATAACCTGGCCGGAGAACATATGTATATTTAAAAAAAAAAGTACGAAAATCGAATAAGTGGTTCTCCAGTGATAAGCGCACTAACGGACAGACAGACAGACAGACAGATAGAGATACGTTGCATTTTATATATATTATAGATGTAATAAAATATATATCTATAACCTGGTCAGAGATCATATGTATGAATTTAAAAAATCACGTAAATCGGATAAGTGGTTCTCGAGGGATAAGCGCACTTACGGACAGACAGACAGAGAGACGTTGCATATATATATATATATATATATATATATATATATATATATATATATATATATATATATATATATGTCCAACTAGTATTCGGCTATTTTCTGTTATAAAGATAACTCTAACTACAAAAACGGAGTTAAATGGTTATTTCATTGTGACCTAAGTTGAAAAATACCTGATCGAACGAAACCAATTTCATAAAAATCAGTACAGTAGTTTTATAGATCTTTGAGGGTAAACATACAGTGGAGAAATTTTGGATGTTGAGAAGCATATATAGGCTAACATATGTAAATATTAGATTTGTATTATATTACATAAATACAATACTATGAACTAAGAACATTCTTCTTTTAAAGGCAATTAAAACAAGAATAAATATGGCTTTCACAACTTTGCCTAGAAAAAAAATTACGGTTTTCGGGATTAGACTGTGTCAACATAGAATTTAACTTATTTTTAGTGTTCCGTACAGAACACTTATAAGATCACTTCGGTGTCCGTCCGTCTGTCACACCCGGTTTTCTCCGAAACTATTTGAAATAGAAAGTTGAGAATTGGTACTAATATAGGAATTGATGGCCTCATCAGAGCCGTGTAGTTTTGAAAATTAAATTTTGACTTAAGGGATTAGTTTTAGAGGATGGAATCGGAAGTCAGAAAAAAATTTTTATTAGGCCATCGAGTGGGGTGTCAAGTGAAAGCTTGAAAAAACATGAGTTTAAAAATATATATAATGTAATACTTGGGCACACTTTTATTTGTATTATTTTTAAAAAATCACGAAAAATCGCTGTCCTCTTCTTATCTCGAAAAGTACTAACCAAAAACTTTTGAAAAAACTCTGGAATATTCTCCACAGGGTGTAGATTGAACGAAACTTATCAGGAGTGCATTACCTTTAATAATTTATCTGGTATATAAAAAAAAACAAAAATTTCAAGGTCATCGGTTTTCAGTAAAGATCAGAAAAAAAAATTTGTTGAAAATTCATTTGGGGCGTGTTTTGTGAAGTCACTAATCATTTTATACATCCGTAACGAAAATTTTTATTTTAAAAACAATTAACGTACGGAACACTAATTGCGCAAGTTCAACTTGCACTTTACCGGTTATTTTTTATATTTACTTATTTTTATTCGTTCTCAGTAACAATATACAGTTGCAATAAATGCACGGCGCCATGGAACATTGTTAAAATTAAATAAAATACAATATAAAATTAAACAAACAGATAAGTATTATAAACATGAGTTAAAATAAATTAAAATTACAACAAAATAAACTACAACCAAGCACCCAAAACCATCCTCCCCAATATCACAACAAACAACAATAAACATTTCTTATCACATCTCATTCCTACCAGAAGCATTGAAGAATTAATCCAGTGTGTAAAATGGTTTACTCAACAAATAATTCTTTATAATTTTTTTTGCTTTAGCATAAGATAGATTTTGAACTGTTAACGGAAAACTATTATAAATATGTACAAGCTTTTGTATGTAACTAAAATTATATTTCTCCGCACTAGGTTCGCCTTACGTCTGGTTATATGAGTGTGGCTGTGAACGACATTCTCAAACAGATCTTTATTTTTAATGTTCCGTAGGGAACACTTAAAACATCACTTCTGTGTCTGTCCGTCCGTCTGTCACACCTGATTTTCTCCGAAACTATTTGACACAGAAAGTTGAAATTTGGTACTGATATAGGAATTGATGGCCTCATCAGAGTCGTGTAGTTTTGAAAGTTAAATTTTGACTTAAGAGGTTAGTTTTGGGAGGTGAAATCGGAAGTCATCGAGTGAGATGTCAAATGAAAGCTTGTAAAAACACGAGTTCAAAAATATATATAAAGTAATATTTGTGCACATTTTTCTTCGAATTATTTTTAAAAAATTGCGCTGTCCCCCCCTTATCTCGAAAAGTACTGGTCAAAATATTTGGAAAAAATTCTGGAATATTCTCCACAGGGTGCAGATTGTAAGAAAATTATCACCTTTCATAATTTATCTGGTATATAAAAAAAAAATTCAAGGTCATTAATTTTCAGTAAAGACAGGAAACAAGCTTTGTTGAAAACTCATTTGGGGTGTGCTTTGTGAAGTCACTTATCAGTCACAAATAATTTTTTTTTGAACGCAATCAACGTACGGAACACTAATTGCGCAAGTTCAACTTGCACTTGACCGGTTTTTTGTATGAATTTAAACAAATCTAATATATACATACTGATAAGTGTCAAAATCTTATACTCTATAAACACTGATTTACAGCTCTGTTCATCTGAAATATACTTTGTAAACATTTTTTTTGAAGTACTAACAGTCTTTTGATTTCTGATGAGTTACCCCAAAAAATTAAACAATATCTCAGCCTAGACTGAACAAAAGTATGATAAGCCGATATGGTTGCATCAATGCCAACATGAGCTTTTAGAGCATAGCAGTATTTAGCTATGCTCACTGCTACAGCCCCAACATGCGCCTTCCAGTCCTGCCGTCCATCAATTGTCAAGCCAAGAAAAAACATGCATTCCACCCAAAGCCAAGGCATTGCGTTTTTGACACATTTAACAGCAGGTTACGTCCAGAACATTACAAGCCACATGTACACTTTATATCATTAAGACTCTACAAGGCATCTTCACGGATCCTTATTCTTCATACTTGAAGATATCTGATGCAATGGTAGGCGAAATGTCGAAAAATTTGATACAATGTTATCCCAAATTCCTTAGCAAGAATAAATGATATATTTGGCTCAAAATGAAAAATTAAAAAAAACAGTCAAACATTTATTATAAGAGGTGTGTCAAAAGTTTGTGAGGAAGAACTGCTGCTTCTACAATCCCTGTAATATTTTAAATATTTCAAAAATATATGTTCTTTTATATGCTCATCTAAGTACGGTTTCCAAGTCAGATAAAAATAATTTAGAAAAATCTTACCTTAACTCTTCCTTCAAAGTTCAGAAAATATTATCTCTCTCCTTATATGAAAAAAAAAAACGTTAATTTTTCTCTCCTAATTCCTCGAATAAATATTCTAATAAACTTCAATCTACGTCGTTCGCGTCGGCGTCGTTGACATTAATACTTTGATAACTGCACTGGATGACTTGATTTTACTGATGAACATCCCTAAATTATGGAAATGCATTAAAGGTTTTTAACCGTGTTGGAATACACACACTGTCAACAGCTTAACCTGAAAACAAAGGCAATTTTATAAAGTTGGCACCCGAATTTATATATAAATCGGTTTATCTTTGGAGTGTTTAGTCCAGAGACAAAGGCTTCAAAAAAAAAGTTTCATAAACATATTGAATAAGATGATACCGTGGACCGCAAATAGAAAAATCATTCGATAAATCGGTGGTTTTTGAACTTTTTAGTGTTCCATACGGAACACTTATAAGATGACTTCGGTGTCTGTCTGTCTGTCTGTCAGACCGATTTTCTCCGAAACTATTTGTCATAGAAAGTTGAATTTGGTAATAATATAGGAATTGATGGCCTCATCAAGGCCATGTAGTTTTGAAAGTTAAATTTTGATTTAAGGGGTTAGTTTTGGGTGGTGAAATCGGAAGTGAAAAAAAAAAATTTTTTTACTAGGTCATCGAATGTGGTGGCAAATGTGAAAACACGAGTAAAAAATATATATAATGTAATACTTGTGCACACTTTTCTTTGTATTATTTTTAAAAAGTCGCAAAAATCGCTGTCCCCCTTTATCTCGAAAAGTAGTGATCAAAATATTTTGAAAAAATTCTGGAATGTTCTCCACGGAGTGTAGATTGAACGAAAATTATCACGAGTGCATATATATATATATATATATATATATATATATATATATATATATATATATGTATACGTATATATATAAAAAAAAATTCAAGGTCATCAATTTTCAGTAAAGATTGGAAACAAACTTTGTTGAAAACTCATTTGGGGTGTGTTTTGTGAAGTCGCTGATTCGTAACAAAATTTTTTATTTTCAAAGCAATCGATGTACGGAACACTAATTGCGCAAGTTCTCCTTGCACTTACCGGGTTATTTTTTGCCTATGTCACCTTTGGCAGGTTTTTAACTTTATTTTTTTAATAATAACCAGAATTGGGTAGTTTTTAAGAATCGTCTACTATTATGTCAAGTTTTCAACTGTTTCAATTTTAGTCATGTCTGAAGGCATGCGCAAAAGTGAGAGCTGAGAACAACGGTCGGCAAGGGCAAGATAGTTGCACGAAGCGTAACCCCGATCCATGGAAATTTCAACTATGGAGCGTTACTCCGGAACGAAACGCACCTTTTGTGTGGCAAGAAATGGCGCCAATCACGGAAATGACGTACCGAGAAGTGATCAATAATATTACCGCATGCTTAAAAGAGTGTCGGAGACGTAATAGTTCACAATGACATTATTTTAAAGAAATAATTTTCCAAGGACTGAAGTTTAATACACAATAGAGGTACTTTATACTTTGCATCAATTATTAGAGGTACAACTTAATTTGATACCTTTTTGGTGTTCACAAATCTATCAAAAAAAAAATATCCATTATTCTCCACATATTTTGATCACTTTTTAGGCAGCCTCTTCGGAACAAGATGGTAGTTTCGAGTCGATAAATTCAGTAAAGCTTTTTTTGACGTCCTGCAATGAAGTAAAGCGGGAATTGGCGAGATGATGCAACGCCGAAATAAATAGTAATCAGACTGGACTATAAACCACATCAGGCAGAACTTTCCATCCCAAAGAAAAGATAAGGTCTTGACTTTTGTGCCGCGTGTGGCCTGCCTATGTTCAGTACCATACTTTGTAACTCTTATGGGTTATAGCACCTTTTCTTAGGAAATATAGTGGGTGATATTACAGGAAGAACGGTACTACCGGACTTTACCATCGGGGACCAGAACAATATTAATTTAAGTACCTAATATTTTTTCACACTTTTATATCATCAATAAAATCCTAGCTTAAATTGATGTTTTTCAACAACTTCAAATCAAAATTTGTAATATTAGTAGATTTTCTAATTTTTGCAAGAATTGCAGTAGACGTTATACCCTGGCTTATGCAAAATAATTTTATTAAAAAAAAACCGGCCAAGAGCAAGTCGGACTTGCGCAATTAGTGTTCCGTGGGCTGATTGCTTTTAAAACAAAAATTTTTGTTACGGAGGTATGAAATGATCAATCACTTCACAGAACACACTCCAAATGAATTTTCAACAATTTTTTTTGTTCTTTACTGAAAACTGATGACTTTCAAGTTTTTTTTTTTTATATACCAAATAAATCATTAAAAATAATGCGCTCGTTTTTGATCAGTACTTTTCGAGATAAGGGGGAGGGGGACAGCGATTTTTCGCAGTTTTTTTAAAAATAATACAAAGAAAAGTGTGCACAAGTATCACATTATATATATTTTTAAACTCGTGTTTTTACAAGCTTTGATTTGACACCCCACTCGATGACCTGGTAATTTTTTTTTTCATTTCCGATTTTACCCCCCAAAACTAACCCTTTAAGGCAAAACTACACGGCTCTGATCAGGCCATCAATTCCTATATTAGTGCCAAATTTCAATTTTCTATGTCAAATAGTTTCGGACAAAATCGGGTGTGACAGACGGACAGACAGATAGACACCGAAGTGATCTTATAAGTGTTCCGTACGGAACACTAATAACAACTACGAAGTAGTTGCATTTAAACAATGAGGTTGTTTCGTATGTTTCTTTTTATTTAATACTGTATAAATTGCGTTTTTGTCTTTCGTAATTTTTAATATATTAAATATATTTCAGTAACATCGGGAAACATACTATCAAAAGTATAAATTAAAATTTCTTGGTATAGAATGTTTTTGAATAAAACAGACATACGTCTGATGCAATCACATTAAAACATGAAGAAATTTTATTGAATTAATTTTATTAAAAAAATATAAACCAAGAGTTTTTATATTTCCTTTTGTTTGATCCTGTATAAGCTTCTTTACTAACATTTTTTAATAATTCAAATAATTCTTGTGTTAAAATAATTTCAATAACATTGGAGAACACACTAATAACCAAGGTATCAATAAAAACATAAAGAGAAATAGCATGATGCAATTACCTCGGAACATGAGGAAAACAACGGATTCACACATTGTGCAATATTACAGTGTTACCAACTGTTTTATTTACCACTTTTTAAAGGGCGTTTGTAATTAAGGAAAAACAGCACTGTAAACAAAAGACCGAAGGGAAGATGTTTATAGCAACGATAATTTGACGGGATTAACAATACCAATCAAAATAGACAATTAATTCCGCCAAATTCTATTGTCTGTATTGATTGGTACTCTTTACGCGACCAAATTCTCCTTGCTGTTTTGTTTACAGTGTTGTAAAGTGGCGTTTTTAGTGTTCCGTACGATGACTTCTGTGTCCGTCTATCTGTCACAACCCCGATTTGCTCTGAAACTATTTGACATAGAAAGTTGAAATTTGGTAATAATATAGGAATTGATGGCCTCATCAAAGCCGCGAAAGTTAAATTTTGAATTAAGGGGTTAGTTATGGGGGTGAAATCGAAAGTGAAATTTTTTTACTAGGTCATCGAGTGGGGTGTCAAATGAAAGCTTGTAAAAAGGCGCGTTCCAAAATATTTATAATGTAATACTTGCGCACAATTCTCTTTGTATTATTTTTATAAAAGTGCGAAAAATCGTTGTCCCCCACCTTATCTCGAAAAATACCAGTCAAAAAATTTTGAAAAAATTCTGGAAGTGGGTGCAGATTGAACGAAATTTATCACGAGTGCATTACCTTTAATAATTTACCTAGTATATAAAACAAAACAAAAATTTCAAGGTCATCAGTTTTCACTAAAGATCGGAAAAAACTTTGTTGAAAACTCATTTGGAATGTGTGTGATCATTTTATACGTCCGTAACGAAAATTTTTATTTTAAAAGCAATCAACGTACGGAACACTAATTCGCAAGTATAACTTGCACTTGACCGGTTATTTCCTAAAGAAAAAACTCATACGTATTTAACTAGCAGAAAAAATAAATCTGTGAATAGCTGGAATACAAAAAGTTTAATATAAAATGGGGTAAAGTAATTTTTTTACTATTTTTATATACTTCCATTTGTAAAAAGAAGTATTATTTTCATGAAAAAAACCATCAAATCAACCAAATTTTAGGTTTCTTCACGTTTCAGCGCCTCCAGAACAAGAAAAATATAATTTCCCATTTCCGCCCGTCTGTCTATATGCGGAAGCGATATCGTTTCCGTAAAATGGGGGTGAAAGGAGCGAGGGTCGTTCAATATGGTATAGTTCCAATAGAATTACGAGAATTTGTCCTGCTTTGGTTCGGATATGCACAAATTTTAAGCATAATTGTTTATACTGAAACACAGTGATCAAACGGGTGGGGAGGAGGTTAAGTGGGTCTGCTTTGTAATATGTAACAGTAATACTAGAAGGTTTTTATTTCTGACTAGGGGAAGTTCAGTATACAACTGCTCGGCTCAATCGAGTATAGTTAAGAAGTCTATAATCTTTATTCGTACAGATAATAAATAGTAGCATATACAATCTAAGATATCAACATAAATAATACAACCGTTGATACAAGTAAAATAGCAATGGACACATAAACATAATACAAGCTTAAAGGAATGTATATCGAAATAAGAATAGAGTAAGGAATATATAAGGATGAGTATTTAAGCATAACGTCAAATAATACAATAAGAAAGACATCGGATTAGAATAGACCTTGAAAAGGTCTTTAAAGAGATAATTTTATAGAATTTTTTAAAGCTAATACGTAGGCTGAAAAGTTTTTGGTCTAGCTACTTAAGACGAGTAGCTTTTTTTTTGCAAAATTCGACTTTATTCATCAATATAGTCTCCTTCAAGAACAATGCAATCAGTCCAATGGATTTGTCTTTGCCTACAAAGTAGGTCTCAGTTTCGGCGATAGCTTCTTCACTGGAGCCAAATCACTTTCCATTTTTTTGAGGTCTGCGAATAGATAATAGTCGTTGAGGGCCAAATCTGGAGAATACGGTGGATGAGGAAGCAATTCGAAATTCAATTCATGCAATTTTGCCATCGTAACCATTGACTTGTGACACGATGCATTGTCTTGATAAAGAGCACTTTTTTCTTTTTCATTTGGAGCCGTTTCTTTGCGATTTCGGCCTTCAAACGCACCATAACTTTATATAATATTCACTATTGATGGTTTTTCCCTTCTCAGCATAGTCGATGAAAATTCTTCCATGCGCAACCCAATATACAGAGGCCAAAACCTGCCCAGCCGACTGTCGTGTCTTTGGTCGCTTCACCGGCTGCTGTCCACTCAGTTGACTGCCGATTTGATTCCGGTGTGTAGTGGTGGATCCATGTTTCATCTATTGTTACATATCGCATGAAAAAATCCTTCTTATTGCGCTTAAACAGGTCCCAACAGCGCTCAGAATCACCAACACGTTGTTGTTTTTGGTTCACTGTGAGCAAACACGTTATCCATATAGAACAGAGCTTTCTCATGCCCAAATGTTCATGTAAAATATGACCAACACGTTCTTTTAATATTTTTCGGGAGTCGGCTATCTCACTCAATTTTACTTTATCCAAAACAATTTTGTGGATTTCTTCATGTTTTCCGATGTAACCACCTCATTTGGGCGTCCAGAGCGTTCAGCATCATTTGTGTCTGTACGACCGCCTTTAAATTCGGCATATCAGTAAATGATGAGTGATTTTCCAAGGGCAGAGTCCCCGTAATACTTATCAAGCCATTGCTTTGCCTGAACGGTATTTTTTCTCACCAAAAAACAGCGTTTAATCAACACACGAAATTCAATTTTTTCCATTGTTCTGAAAATATCAAAAGTAGCGTCACTAAAACCACTGTAACTTGTAAACTAATCGTCGCAATGTTATGAAATTTTGACACGTATTGTTTAAAGGTTGGTACTTCTTAAAAATCATATGGATTTTTTGAAAAGGACGACATCTATGTGTCAGACCAAAAACTTTTCAGTCTACGTGTTATAAGTTTACTTAGATTGGATATAATGCGGTATCGAATTATAAGCATTCATCGCAGCATAAGTAAAAGATCTTAGAAATATAGCCTTTCGGTGTCTAGATATTTTCATATGACGGGTATATTCACACTATGCTTTAATTTTCATCTAATGTACAAAGGAAAATTCGTTTCCAGAATCCTGTGAATGCAATGTATAATTTTTGTCTGTTAAACATAGTAAGCAAACCGAATCTTGCCAATTGTGGAGAAACATGATCTCTATTTGTAATTTTTTGGATACTGGAACTATACATTATACGTGGTGCGATCCGAAATTTTTCAAATTAACGCTATATAGCCAAAACGCGAAATAATATTCGACTCGGGTCGATAGGCGGCGGTAAAATAGCTATGGACACATCCCTAATGACGCTGAGCTCTTTACATTTCGAGGTTAGAATACTGAATCAATGAACCCTGAATTCACTGTACTAATCTGGAAGAGTAAAGGTCCATGAAAATGCCACGTGTAGTTGTAGTTGATTCACTCAGTCTAATCCCAAGAATCTTTATTTTTCAAATAAAACAAAAATACAAAAATCTTTATCCTGGGTACGACTTCTATTCCCGATTTAGGCGTAACTTTTGAATCTGTCTTTTTGTCAGAAGCGACCTCTCTTGCCAACGAGAAGAGAATCTGAAGCCCCCAAACTTTGATGTTATGTGGTTAAAAATAGCGACTCAACAAACCACAAGGTTCATCAGTATCCCATATCGACCACCAAGTGATACCAATTTTCGAAGACTTTTCTCTTGTAGACACCATCGATCATTTACAAATTAACTATCCAAGTACCGAAATTGCCATTCTGGGCGACTTTAATGTCCATAATATCAACTGGCTTAAATATTAAAATACTACCGACGAACAAGGTCCTGAAGCTGAATCATTCACAATCAATTGTGGCTTAATTCAGCTTATTGACGAACCAACGCGGATCCCTGATCGAGACGGGGAGTTCGCCAGTCTTCTTGATCTGTTTTTAACCACCAATCCGGAGATTTACACGGTCACCGTAAATCCGCCGTAAGGTTCTTCCGACCATAAACTGCTTTCGACATCAAGTATCCTGCCAATCAGTGACAGAGAGGCGCTTAGGCCGCGCAAGATTTGGCACTACAAATCTGCTAAATAGGAAGATCTCATGGAATATTTTCGAACTTTCCCTTGGATGGACGTTTGTTTTCGATCCGACAACCCATCTGACTGCGCCAGGGAGGTCTCCGATGTTATTTTGGCTGGTATGGAAGCTTACATCCCTTTTTTCGAAGAAATGCCCCTCCAACGGCAAGCATTGGTTTGACCGAAAATGCAAAGAAGCTGTTGCTTCTAAACATATTGCCTACCGACAATGGCGTGAAAATCCTAACACCATAAATCGTAACGCCTTTGTTCGTGCCACACAATCAACGAATTAGAAACAAACTTCTCGCTTGTCCCAATAATTCCAGGTCCTTTTGGGCTAAGGCAGTTGGTAAAAATTTCACCAAATCCACCATACCACCACTCACACGGCCAGATAATTCCATCGCAACCACACCTGTTGAGAGAGCGAACTTGTTGGCTGAACTCTTTGCTTCTCATTCTACTGTCGATTTCCAAGGAAAAACACCACCTACTATTCCCATATGCCACACAAGATGCCCGATGTCGTTTTCAGACAGCGTATCATAAAGCGTATTTTAACGAAGTTAGACGCCAAAAAGGCTTCTGGCGCTGACGGAATACCTGTCATAGTTCTCAAAAATTGTGCAAGGGAACTAACACCAGTTTTCTGTAGACTTTTTAACCTATCCTACAGAAAGGGAATATTTCTGTCCTGCTGGAAATGTGCCACGGTTCAGCCGATACCTAAAAAAGGCAAGAAGACCTTGCCAAATAACTACCGACCAGTCGCACTGCTTTCAATAATATCGAAAGTTATGGAAAAGGTTATCAATCAGCATCTTCTAAAATATCTTGAACGATTCAATATTATTAGCGATCACCAATATAGCTTTCGTTAACATAGATCAATAGGAGATCTTCTGGCTTATGTAACACATGTTTGGAACAACGCAATTGAACACTTTGGAGAATCTCGAGCGGTTGCTCTTGACATATCCAAGGCATTCGACCGTGTTTGGCATGATGGACTGTTGGCTAAGCTACGCTCTTGTGGTGTGCCTGAAAAGTTCTGTTTGTGGCTCTCATGTCTCCTCAGAGAGCGTTCTTTATAAGTGGCAGTCGACGGATTTCTTTCTAACACCTTCACTATCAATGCCGGTGTGCCCCAAGGCTCCATACTGTCTCCTACTCTCTTCCTCATTTACATTAACGATCTGCTGGAAAAGACCGGGAATCCAATCTACAGCTTTGCAGATGACAGTACGCTTGTCTCTTCATTCACTTTGAACGCTCGGACATCGGCTGCTCAGGCGAATATCCGCAGACAGCAGGAGGTCGTTCAACTTAACAAAGATTTGGAAGAAATTCTATCTTGGGTTGACAGTAACCAAGTGGAATTTAACGCTACAAAAACCCAAGCGGCAGTTTTTTCTAAAAAAGTTAACGTTGCTGAACCCGACATAGTTATGTCGGGGCACTCCATTCCCCTAGCGTCGTCGCTCAATTTGTTGGGCGTTAGTTTGGGAGCAAATATGTCCTGGCATGAACATGTTGCAGGCATAGCAAGGAGAGCTTCTCAAAAGTTGGGAATATCATTTCGAACCAGAAAGCTTTACACTCCACAACAACTGTTACTTCTTTACAAAGCTCAAATTCGACCAACTATGGAATACTGCTCCCATGTTTGGGGCTCCGCTTCCAAACATACACTGTATTTGTTGGATTCTGTTCAGGGAAGAGCTGTTCGTCTGATTGGAGACCCGGAACTGACCGGCGGCCTTGATTCTCTGGAACATCGAAGAACGGTTGGCGACTTGAGTCTGTTCTACAAGTATTTTCATGGAAAGTGTTCGAAGAATGTAGCCCGCTTAATTCCTCCCAAAGCGGTGCATGTTAGAAATACACATGGCGCTGGTGCTTCACATCCATATGAGGTTCAGCTTGTTACTCCGCGTACAACGCGTTTCAAGCAGTCTTTTATATGGAGAACATCATCCCTTTGGAATAATTTGCCCAGTGCTGTGTTTCCCACCGAGTACAATTTACAGCGATTCAAGAACAACGTGAAAAAAAACGTAATATAAATAGCCTTTAAATCCAATATTGACAGCATAGAAAAAATTTGCAAAATTTAAGGGAGGAAATACAAAAATCTCAGATTTTTGTGTTTCTTCCCATGGTTCGCAATTTCCGCCACTCTGTTGATCTGTATGTTGATCTATTGGCATGATAACGCCCCAAGAATTAAGATATCTATTTGAGATTTGGTATATAATACTTTATGTAGGAATGTAATTTCTGTCGCACTGTCTGTCTGTGTGTTGGTCAGTAAACCAGTCGGTGTGATAATATTATTCCAAATTGATACTGTCTAATCCCAAGAACTATGATTTCTCCTCTAACTAAGATCATGAAAGCTTCCATTCCATGTTAGGTGACGAGTTTTAACAACACAAGTGAATTAAAATATAACAAATTTTTTACAATCAATTTTTTATCCTCAGAAACAGGAGTTTTAAATTCATCTATTTCAAATTCAAATATTTCTCTGATGAGCCTATACATATTTCCAAAAAAACAATAGTTTTCTCTGGTCCAAAATCATCAAATTTAAATGTTTTATTAAAATTACATGTCCTTTTAAATCAATTCTGAAGTACAAAATGAAGAATCTAATTTTTTGGAATAATTATGTTTAAATTTTGTTCTAATACCGCAGAGCAGAAATTCAGAATATCAGATCATATGTAATAATTTATATTTCTTGTACGATGTATACAAACCAAAGTGAACCAAATTGTTCCCGTGACACAATATTTTTTAATTCTCAGTTAAATTTTGATTTTAAAATTTTTTGAGAATACAAAATAATTAAAATACACATTGCACCTAAAGACTTAATATTTAATTTATTAAATTTGTAATATGAGGGTATTCTACTTAGCTAAGAAGGAAAATCCACAGAGTTTGTAGGAAATATTTTTTGACTGTCTGCTCTAATACACTTGGTCCAGCATTTCTCAAGTTGTTTCATTCCATAAAAAAAATTTCATTTTCGTCTCAAAAAACGACGCTACAGCGGCTTTTAACTCATTACCTCTCAGTAAAATTTTTGGCCGCTGAAGCCTTTGTTCAGATATTTAAATAAAAAAAGTCCTATGATGCTAAATCAGGGCTGTAGAGTAGATGTCATAACTCAGTGAAGCCACAGCTTTCAGTAATGGCTTGAATGGTATGAACTTTGTGAACCCTACAATTGTCATTCAGTTTTTAGATCATCCTTCTATAAACCTCTCCATTAATTGTGGACCTTTTTTTCAATATATTCAATAAGCAAAATTCCTTGTAGACCTAAATGCAATCACCATCAACTTTCCAGAAGTTAACATCTTCTTTGACATGGAGAGACCTTAGGAACCCATTGTATTAACTCCTGCTTCATGGGAGGATTCTAATAGAATACCTAAGCCCTGTCATCTATGACGATTAGTAGAACATAACTCCCATCATCCTCTAAAGTCATCAAATGTTTTTGAGAGTAGTTCCTTTTCTGGTGTAAGATATTTGAGGATCAATTATGCAGCTTTTTTAGTTTGTTTAGCAAAGACTGAGATTTTCACCTCAGCAAATCCTCAACAAGTCTGATGGTTTCCTCAGTTCTTGCCTCAACTAGTCTTCCTAATCTCTGGTAGTTCTCAACTGAATCTCTTTCTCTTCAAACTGTTAACCACAATTTTACTTGAAAGTAAGATAAGCTATCCTGGCCATACTCCTGGTTCATTTTTCATAAATAACTTTTGGCCTATTTCTCTCTTGAGCAGAGACCTTATCATTACGTGGTGCTTCAAATTACTTTGAATTTTTGGAAGAAATAGAATTGTAAAAACTGTGACACGCAAGGTACTACAAAAATTTGTCAAAAGACTTAAAACAATGGCAGTGATTTAAAAACCAAGCAATTTTTTTGTATGCTTGGTCAGGTAGATACCTTAAAAAACACTATTATAATTCTTCCAGAGGGACTAAAGTGATTTGTGACCCAATTGGCACGGTCACTTATAATTTAACTGTTATGGGAAAAGTAATTTCTTTCAATACTTACTATCTACTAACAATACTCATTCTGTATCTACAAAAGTACAGTTTTTCTGGAAATAATTGAGTTATTTTAATATAACCATATGGTAGTGCCCTGTTTTAGAAAGTTTTTATCTTTTAAAATATTAATGCAAACAGACAAAAATAAAATAACGCAATTGTTTACCACTTTACAACTCTTTTCCAGGAATCGCCAGTACTTAGCTAAAAAAAATAGATAGGAAAATAAAAATCATAATGTTTACATAACACCATGACAACCGAATTTTATGATTAAAGTGTTATTATTGAAGTTGTATTTAAACAGAAATATAAGTATATGTCATATTTTACGTAAAAACGGCTAAAAATAATCATTTCGGGAGACAATTTGAACTGCAAGGGTACTTTAAATTCCACATATGGAAATACAATTGACAGCAAATTAAACTCATTTTTTAAAGCACAAATACAATGACAGAGATTAAACTAGAACTAGATATTCAAATAACACAATTGTATCATTCCGGAAGAGTATTTTCAGTGAAAAATTATAATTTTTTAAAATCTTACCTTTTAAAATCAATCAGCTGAAAATTTTTTGGTGACATTTGTGACATTTACTTCCACGCAGTGCGCATTCTGCAATCACAAAAGTTGTGGCATTGGGCATTCAAAATTGATGTGTTAATGCACAGACTGATTCACTGCCTGGAAGATCTTTTTCTAAGGATATAGCCTAAACAAAGACAAAAACATTACCAATTGGAGACCGGTTAGTCATCGGCGTGTTCTGAAAACTTCAATATGTTTGAAATTTATAATCCACCAAAAAGTTGTCACACCAATCACTAGTTAAACACTGCGAAAAATGGTTAACGACAGAAAATCAGCCGAAAGGAAACGGACATTTGGGAACTAAAAAAAAAATCATTGCCCTTGGTAATTAGAAATAGTTTATTTTAAGTAGTCTCAAAGGAATTTAACTTTCCTGAATGCATTAATCTACTTTTTGGTAATATAGCTGCCTAGCCCAATTTTGCTATTTTTCAGAATAGGTGTATTTTGGAGGATTTTTTTACTTGTCTTGATATTAAAAAGGCAAAACAACTTTTATTAAATACCTAAATCATATCTGAACATTTAAATATCAAGTTAATCATGACTACACCTACGAGATCTGTGCAGTAGACAGGGCTGAGTGAAGTCCTGACCCATAGACATAGAGGATGGACTGAGCATTAACTTCATAAAATTGACCACTCTCTAGAAAGAGACAAAGCGATTGTGCGGCCAATACCTGTCTCTTTTCTGTAGGCCTGTAATAAACAAGGCGCTGTACCCCGAGACGGAATTCCAGGCGAAAAGAGCCCTATACCCGATTTTAGTTCAAATAGAACACTTAGAAATATTATTTTTAAGAGCGCCGTAGCTTAGCGGCATTCTAAAAAGAGACAGCTACTTGCCACTCATTTGTTTTGTCTCTCTCATACTTTTGCGTCCATATTTCCTTCACAGCGGGATACGGAACACTCGGTCCATCCTTTATGTCTATGCCCTGACCTGTCCTACATGTTGTGTTGGATATGCCAACGAAAACTAGTTTGAATTATACACCACAAGGAGTGGAACAGTCCGGCCCATTAAACACAAAAATATCAACATAATTATGACCAGCGTATTTAAATATTAATAAAAATGTCATTAGTTTCTTAACTATCTAATAATATAGTTGATGTCAATATTTAGTGCTGCCCATAGCATACCCCAACTGTGTTAAGAAAACAGTTGAATCTTGTCTTTTTTATCAGTATTTATGGAGATTCTTGATCAAACTCATCACTAATTTTTAACCAACTATAGCATCTATGTTATTACAATGTCCAACTGGTCTAAATTTAGGTCATTTGGTAAATTTACAGCTTTTATAGCTAAAGCCAAGCAGTGATTCACCTCAGAGCTATAAATGTCAGATAAACGTCAAAAAAATGTTTTTGTTGTCCTTTATCGATATGAATTTTTATTAGTCATAAATTTACGCGTTTAAAACAGTTATTAAACGTGGATAAACAATCTTTCCGACCGAATAAGCAACTTAACTAACAGAAATTTTGTAATAGATTCTGATAATCAACACAAGAAGTAAGAAATCTTATTTAGGGCATTGAACTTTTAATGTAAAAGTGACTAATTAAAACGGATTTTTTAAAATTAATTATAAAACATGTCTCCGCACCACCAGAGAAGAGATTATAGGCGTCAACCGTCTAGTAATTTTACATATGTTAGTCCATGTGTGAAATATTTAATTTTTATACTTAATTTTGTGTTTTGGGTAAGTGGTCTTTAAATGCTTTGTGAAACATGAATTAGTTTGAATACGTTTCAATACATAAAGTATATTATTATGCCATTGAAGATAAGCATTTTAATGCAGAATTTATTTTAATCTCAACACGAGGGCAGGTTTCTTTCTTCATTTGACAATTTTTTTTTATATCGCCACTCCACCCTTCATAAATTTGTTTGTCTATTTTTAAACAAAATTTTTGAAAATCAATTGATAAAATGTTAGTTAGAGGTGGTCTTTAAATATTTTTTAAAATATGAATTAATTGGTTTAAGATGTTCTTAATAAGTAATGTTTGTTACTATATCACTGAAGATACAAATTTTAATGTAAAGTTTGTTTTATCTGAACATTAGAGCAGGCATCATCATTTGACAATTTTTTACATCACTGCTCTACCCTTTATAAATTTAATTGTTTCTCTATTTTTAAATAAAATTTTTGAAAATTGGATAAAATGTTAATAAGGGGTGGCAGAAATGAAAAGGCTGCCTATAATTTTATGGTTATTATTGATCTTCATTATTTTTTTAATGCTACACAATGTTATCACTGCTACACCACCCCACTTTATTTTTGTGACATATATTTGACTAACCATATTAGCATCAGAAGCTACATTGTGGTAATAACTTTGTGCAATTTCATTGTACTGAAGATTCTAAAACCCCAACTTTAATGATGTTATTATTACAATCTATATTTTTGCTCTAGCTTTTTGGAGGCCTGCTTATAGGTATCGGTCTTTATGCCTTTGTTGACAAGTGGCAATTGACAGGATGGGTAAAGCTTGAAAATGTTTATGATGTCATATTAAACGTGTCATTAGTTATGGTTATAATGGGAGGAGTTGTATTTATAGTCAGTTTTGCTGGATGCGTTGGTGCACTTAGAGAAAATACCTGTTTACTCAAATTTGTAAGTAGCATTAATTCCTAATATATTATTATTTTTTATATTAAATTTATAATACTTTAGAACTTAAGGGGTTATATACAGTCAGGAGGGCTAAAAAAAGGGATTTTTCAAGAATTTTTCCTGAGAAAACTTTTAAATTTATTAATGGAAAAATGTTTACACATATTCTGGTAACTTTTAACTATATTTCAACATTTTTTAATTGTAAAAATAATAATTTTGAAGGCTGCTATAGCTGATCTCCAGGAGCTCCTCTCAAAAAAGGCGTCTTGCGGTGACCATGATATCTCTGGACTGGATCATCTAAAATGAAAAAACCAAACGGATATCGTTAAAGTATTGTATAATCTAGTTATTAATCGAAGGAATAAGCAAAATAAAATTTTTTGCAAAAAAGAGTCTTCTCAAGAAAAAAAAATAATTTTTGGCCAAAATTTTGGCATTAAATTGTTTATAAAAAAAAATATATTTATCGGTGAGAAAAAACCTTCGATTAATTACTAAAAAATATACTTAAGAAGCTTGTGTTAAAATTTGAGACTGATCGGTTCAGCAGTTTCCAAGGAATCGTGGTCACCGACTATAAAAACATGGTTTTAAGAAAAATGCGTATGAAGTTTGAAAAGCACTTTACATAGAGTAAAAAAATGTTTTTTTCAACTTACCCAAGAACCCTAATACACTTTCATTTTATGTACCTGAATACAATAGAAGGGACATTTACAATAGGCAGGTAAATTAAGGAGAGAGCATTCTAGGAAAGCATTGCCGCTCCGGCCTCCCCTTTTCAAGTGCTCTGATGTCTTTACAAATATTCGTGTAACTTCCAGAATAATCATCAGATTGACTTAAAATTTTCTGTGCGTGTACTTAAATATATATACATTACGAAAATAAAATAAAAAAAATCGTTTTTTTGAAAATTCTAACTGTATATAACCCCTTAATAATAAATTTGATACTTTATAATTATATTAGTACCTTATTATTTAAATTGTGTCTAATATTGCTAAAATTTTGTATTTTGCAGTTTTTGTATAGAATACTATTTTTTTTAGTATTCGCTATGTCTATTAATTTTCTTCCTTGTGGAAATGGGTATTGCAATAGTTGGATTTGTGTTTCCTCATTCCATGCAGTCAGTTTTAGAGGAAAACTTTACTGATAAGATCATCCATACATATAGAGACGATCCAGATTTGCAGAACTTTATTGATTTTGCTCAACAAGAAGTAAGTAATAAATTAATTGGTATTTCAGAATAAAATATATATACAATTTAACTTCAGGTTTCAATCATTAAATATGACCAACCAGTCAATGGCTCTAATTCTTCTTTCTTTTAAAAGAAAGAAGGTTTGCTATTGATTGATTGGCCATGTTTAGTAATGATCCATAAGATTTATAACCCTTTATTAAGGGCTATTGATTGTCTGGTCACTTCTGAAGGTCTGAAAGGAAGAATGTGAACTATTGACAAACTGGACATGGCTAATATCATTAAGTCAATAATTCAACATTTTTTTTTTCTAAAGGGTGAAACGTGAACTACTCGGTGACTGATCATTTTCAATGAAACATTTAATCCAATATTTCATCGTTATGAATTTTAAATAAAATTTTGGATTCTACATTACATTTTACACAAATTCTTTTCAAAGAATATTAAAATTAGCTAGCTTACCAGGCAACAGTTTATACTTTATTATTTGTGCAATGAATGTACCAGGTGTACAAGTATGAAAGGCGGATTTTTTTTTCTAAAAAAACATGTTAAATTTGGAAGAATGATAAAAAGTGCTTTATTCAAAGTATGCTTCATCGCTTATTATACATTTTTCCCATCTTTCGGGCAATTTGTAAATACCACGCCAGTAAAAATCTTCCCCTTTTGCTGCGAACCATTCATTGCGCTATTTTTTCACATCTTCGTATGAACCAAAGCGCTGCTGAGCAAGTTCGTGTCCCATCAATGCAAACAAGTGGTAATCGGAAGGAGCCAAGTCTGGTGAGTAAGCCGCATGGGGTAGAACTTCCCAGCTGAGTGGTTCCAACGTGTCGCGAACTGGTTTTGCCATATGTGATGAAGCATTGTTATGAAGAAAAATGACTTTGTGTTGCCTCTTTCGGTGTTCTGGCCCTTTTTCAAGCAGCAAACGGTTCAAATGGGTCAATTGTTGGTAACGTTTAGTATTAACCATTTTCCCTGGTTTTAACCGCTCATAAATAACTATGCCCCTCTGGTCCCACCAAACACAGAGCATTGTCTTTCTGCCAAAGCGATTCGGTCTTGCGGTCGATGTGGATGGTGCGCCTGGGTCTACCCATACTTTTTCGCACTTGGGATTCTCAAAATAAATCCACTTTTCATCCCCTGTAACGATGCGATGCAAAAACGACATCCTTTTGTACCGAGCAAAATGTCACGCGTGTTTTTGCGCTTTTCCATTTGCCCGTTGTTCAACTCATGTGGTACCCATCTACCGGTCTTCTGAATCTTTCCTATCTCTCGTAGCCGATTGGAAACAGCTTGTTGACTAACGTCCAATTGCTCGGCGAGTTGTTTTTGTGTTTGCGAATCATCTTCGTCCAACAATGCTTGCAATTCCACATCTTCGTATTTTTTTGGCGGTTTTTCCACGTTCCTTGTCTGCAACATCGAAGTCATCACTTTTGAAACGCCGAAACCATCGTTCACACGTATCTTGCGATGGAACATGTTCACCATAAGTTTCTCGAAGTAATCGGTATGATTCAACAACAGTTTTCTTCAAGTGAAAACAAAAAATTAATGCTGTCCGCGAACGCTCTTTATTCGGTATAAATTTCGACATATTGAACACAACAACACAACACTATGCACAGACTTTTCCAATTTATCACTCGTGCGCGTCTGACACTTGTTGATGACACAACAAAATGGCGCAGTGTCAAATCTTTATAGCACAAACTGCATTGGTGCACCATCTGTTGTCTGAAATCCGCATTTCATACTTGTACACCTGGTACATACACACAAAATCACTCCTCAACCCTCCTCCATTTAATTAACTCCATATAGGTTTGCCTATAAATAATGAAAAGTAACATCATTTTTGGATTCATCATCCCAAATAACACTGAAAATAACATATGACATTATATATAAAGCAATATTCTAACACCGGCCTCTACTCCTTATGTTTCACTGTAAAAAAAATTTGCCTTACATTTGTTCTTTATTCCAATTAAAAACCAAGAAAAATTTTGAAAAATAAAAGATTTATTGAATCTCACCCCCTTCCTCTAAAATGATATCGTTCAAAAACTTTCATTCCCTCAAGTATTATATGTGTACCAAATCTGAAATTAATATCTCCTTTTTGGTTGGGGCAACAAAAGACAGACTGGAGAATGTGGGACTAGGGACCCTATAACGTGAAGAAATATAATAGTTGTCTTCAGCAAAAAAAAGGTGTAAATTTAAATTAACACTGTTTTAGTAAGTCCTTTATTTGCTTATTTGTTTTAGTTTAAATGTTGCGGTCTCAGTTCCGAAGGCTACATGGACTGGTCAAAAAATGAATATTTCAACTGTAGTTCTCCGAGCGTAGAACGTTGTGGGGTTCCTTTCTCTTGCTGTGTTAATGCCACCGATTTAAGCTCAAGATTAGTAAATATTATGTGTGGCTATGGAGTCCAAACTTTATCAGTAAGTTTTGCTGTTTATGTAACATATTCTATGGAATGTCTGTGTTATGTAATAAGGGCTAAAAGTTTCCAGCTGAAACATGTTAAAACGAGCCTGAACGGGTGTAATCCTCGCAACTTCATATTCTGTATTACTCTGGAGTTCTAATTTAGTAACTTTACCATCAATAATACTTCAGCTAGTTGTAAATAGAAGTCTTGCTGCTCAATATTTGAACATGTTTAAACTCTAGTATCATGCAGCTTTTAAATTTTTGATGAAAGAAGACAAAAACCCAGCAAAAATTAAATGACGCTTAAATACTGTGTATGGTGAATCTTTCCTGTCATATTTTATGGTTAAAACATAAATTAACCATTTTGGTCTAGGGTGAGATTTGATTGAAGATGATCCTCATCATGGCAAACTTGTAGATCAACTCACACCAGAGAGAAGCAGACTGGTGTAAGAGGAAGTGCAAAAGGAGAAGCAACTAAAAACTAAAAAATTATCGGAAAAGCGTGGACTTTTAAAAACCACAGTGCTTCGAATTCTACGTGACCATCTCAGTATAAACTTTTAGATGTTCTCTTTGAAGGACAAGAAAAAGATGTGATCGACTCAATTGCGATAGAAGATGAAAGCATGGTTCTGTACCATGATCCTCTATCTAAACGGGAATCTGTGGAGTGGCGTCATTCTAGATCTCCACGGCAAATAATATCATGGCTATCGTCTTTTGGGTTTCACAAGAGATTTGCTTATCGACATTAAAGAACGAAATAATATAGTTACTGGTGGATCTTATGCGTGATTAATGCACAAATTGAGGGATACTAATAAAAGAAAAACGTCGCAGAAAACGCACAAGTGTCAGTGCACACTGCAGTTGCCATGAAGGCTGCTTTTGCCAGGAAGTAAGTCACCCACCGTACAGTTTGAATCTAGCCCTTAGCGGCTATTTTTAATTCTCTAAAGTCGGATCTGCATAGGAGAAAATTTACATGTAATGAGGAAATAATTTCGGAACTTTATTTTAAGGAAATTGCAAGTTCTAAAAAATTTATCAAGATAAACTGTGATCATTTGGAGAAATAAAAACACGATATAATAAAAATACTTTTCACTTGATACGTAGAAATCCGATTTAGTCAGAAGTACTTGCCCAGCTATAGATTCAAGTTATAGAGTGACTCACCCCATGTCAGTAATTTATATGGGCCAACTGCTTCTGATAATCAAGAATTGTCTCAGACTTATTCTTAGAACTTCTTCAATGAGGAGAAATAGAATCTCGTTAAATTAGTAGTCTAGAATTAATAAAATCGACGATCTAGATTAGATTAAAGTAACAAAGTAACATAAATAAATGAAACCTTCTTTTTTATTGAGATTCTTTATTTCAACTATATCATTTCCTAAATTAATTTATATTATTTTTTTAAAGGTTGCAGAAGCTAGCAAAAAAGTCTGGACATCCGGTTGCATTGAAATAGTCCGGTCCTGGGCAGAGCGTAACCTCTACACCATAGCAGGCATAGCTTTAGGAGTAGCTCTATCACAGCTCTTTGTAATCTACCTAGCCAAAACTTTAGAGGGCCAAATAGAGTTACAGAAATCGAGGTGGGCTAGTTGAAACGTGGGGTATATTTGTAAATATGACGTCCTGCCATTTTAACTTGTGTGTGTACACAATTCGTTTACGTCGTCTATGTGTATTTCTGTGAATTTATTAGTTGTAGGGATAATGATATAAATACAGGGTAGATCAAATTAATTTGGAACTCATTCTGAACTTTCACACCTATCTTCTAGTTTAATAAATTCTGTATGGAGTAGGAACATAACCATCAGCTGTTATCCAAAAATTTTATTTTAAAAATTAAAGAGGAATCAAATGACGACCGTTTTTCAAATCTTTGTTGTTAATGTTATTGAAAAATTAGTGTTTGAAAATGTACCAAGACAACAGCTGAAAAATATTTTGGGATAATTCGTCTCAAAACTCGAGTAGAGAAGGTCCAGCGCCGCATTTATGAAAAAGAAAAAAATCTTAACTGTCACGATCTATCATTGAAACTACAGATAAAAATGATACGCTGTTATGTCGTTCCGGTTCTCTTCTACAGCATGGAAGCGCGGACATTTGGGGACATTCGAGATGTGAATGTATTGACGGCTGCTGAAAATCAGTTGTACAGACAGAATTATTGACAAGAGCGTTCTCGCCAGGGACTTGTAGGTAATTACTACCATCAAGCGACACAAATTGAAATATTTTGGCCACATTATGAGAGATTCAGAAAAAATACGTGGTTAAAAAAATTTGAAGCAGTGGTACAGAAAACCTGCGGTTCAACTTTTCCAAGCGGCTGTCAATAAAACGATCAACATCAACATGGTAGCCAACATGTTAATCAATGACCGTGAACGGTCATGGTACCCGAAAAGGTTTAAAAAAAATTAAATTGGGAATTGGTTTTTGGGATTCAACCTTGTCAAATTGAAGCAACATTTCGACACTTGATCCACGATTATCTTCGGGAGTCTTTATTCTTCGAGATTGGAACACTCGATTCATGTTCCCTGAAGATGCCTCGTGCAATCGCAAATTGACGGTGTCTAATCTAAAGAACCCCGATTTCTCATCTAACCAATGCGGTAAAAGGTTCTGTTTCATGTTAAAAATACAATTGTTAAAAATTTTGAGTATTGAGACCTATTATTTATTTTTTGTTTAAAATCATCGGATATAAATTCTGACAACAAAATTATTGTAACTTTAACTTAATATATAGATAACTTAAATATTATTCAATATATTAACATAGCACGCATATTATACAGGGTGATTAATAAACAATTTTATAATTTTTCTTACGTCTATTCCAAAGACCCATTTTGGCAAAGTTTTCAGATGCAAGGTTTTGAACAACTGTCTGCCATCCAGTTTTCAGCTAGTATTTTAATAAATTTGTGCCTCTCACCTTATTTACAGGATACTCAAAACTAAATAGGATCAGTTGATTATTAAGCGAGATTTTAATTGATCAAAAATGATTTCCAAATAAATTTGATGCACCATGTAAAATTGTTATTATTTGACAGTTTTATATTAAGCTTGGGCATATAAAAACGTAATCAAATGATTGACTATATTGGGATTATTGTTCTTTCTGCTATATAAAAAAGGTAGTGTCACCTGTCCATGTTAAACACTTTTAAGTAAATTTATTTTTTAAGCATCGAATCTTGTTACAATTGAAAAAGAAAGCTATTATCCATTCCAGTGATTATCTCTATGCTGGTTTTGACCATCTGATAGTCTGTTCAGTAAAGCTGTAATCCACCTAAGATAATTTTGACACCTTCAAGGATTTTAACGAAAGGCTATTTGGAGAGAGAGAGATGAGGACATGGATCTTCTTCTTCTTCAGCGTTTATCAATCCATTGCTGGATATAGGCCACCCTGATACCTTTCCACTTTTGACGGTCCCGCGCCTGTCTCATCCATACAAATTCCATTGTCTGGATGAGGACATGGATGCGATTCACAGATAATAGTGTCTATGTTTTCTGGTCGAAAAAAATAGTATACAATTCGTTTCTACTCCCAAATTACAAAACTCCATTCAAAAATTTGTTTAAAGTATTATTAAATAGTTTGCAAAGCTTGATGTTAAAACTGTGTTAAATAATGACTGAATTATTTTAACCAAAAGAATAATATTTTTGGTAGTTCGAAGTTAGTAAAATATATTATGCTCTTTAAGAGGTTGGAAATGAAATGGTATTGTAATTTTTTTCTCATTTGAATCTTTACTCGAATATTTATATTTGTTAAAAGCCTTTAGACAATCACTTTTGGTTAAAACATTTTATAATTTTAAGGATAGTTTGTGTTCTCTTAAGAAATGTTTTGACAATTGTTTGTAAATGCTTTTTGTATTTTGACATTTATGCTTTTTTTGTTAAAGTGGAGGCACATAAGGAAAGGCAATGAACGAAAAGTTAAGATTATTATAAATTTAAAAAAAATATGTCAAAAGTCCGCCCATTTTAAACGTTTTTTGCTTAATTCTCTCAAAAATTGCTTTATTTGTAAAAATTATTTCTTAAAATACTAACACTTTATTGCAAATTTGTGTCCTCACATCACTTTAAAACACACAAAAGGGCTCTGTACATTTCTTCTAATCTGCGCCATGAACTGAATGTTTTTACCCTATTATAGTATCAAAAACCAATCGTGAGCAAATTTTTGCAAAATTTTCTGTTTTGAGATTCCTTTATATTTTAAAAACTTTTTTGCCGGAGGATAAATTGAACGTTTTTATTGAATTATAGTTTTAATTAAATATTCCTAGCAAAAACAAATTTTTAATTATCTTTTTGTTGATAGAATTAGGTGGGGCTTATAGAATTTTTTAATAAGGATAACTTATTTATTAACTTACTAAAGAAAGTAAGAGCATTTTACATTTGTTCTTATTAATTTGTAGTATGAACTGAATGTTTTTTTTTATTAGATTATATTAACTGAATATTCTTATTACAAGCATCGGTAACTAAATGTTTATAGAACTGTTTAGTAAGGAGATTTGTTCCAATAATTCACAATCTCAGTTTATACTAGGAAAAATACAGAGTCATTTACATTTTAAAAACTCTTTTCATCACTCCGTTTATATTAAATATATTTATATATAATAAAAGACTGTTTTTAGTCAATTTCCACTGGTTTATTTAAATTGCGATGACGCGTTTCGCTGTCGATGCAGCTTCTTCAGATCTACATTTTACACTGTCAAACAAAATGATGTAATCTTTACCAAAGCAGACAAAGGTAACACAGTAATAGCAATATACAAAATCGACTATATTAATAAAACGTTAGATTTTTTCAAAACAGGAAAGTACGAAATTTTAAATAAAGATCCAACAAATATTTTTCAAAGAGAAATAAAACAACAAATTGAACAGGCTAAAAGTATCATTCACGATAAAGATAAAATTAAATTGATAAATATGAATCCCCAAATCCCACAACTTTATTTACTCATAAAACTACACAAACTTGACCACCCAATCAGACCAGTTGTTTCCTACATGTCTGCTCCAGCATATAAGACGTCATCCTTTTTAATTGATTTAATCAAATATCATACCAAATTTGAACCTAAATATAGTATCAAAAACTCATACCAACTCGTGAATAAAGTTAAGAATATAACAATTCCAGATAATTCTAAATTAGTCTCTTTCGATGTCAAAAACTTATTTCCAAGTGTTCCTCCAGCCGAAACAATAATTTTAATAGAGAACCTATTAACAAAAAACAAAGTAAATGAAGTTATAAAAATGGACATAATTAATTTATTAAGAACTTGCCTAAGACAAAATTATTTTTCATTTAACAATACATTCTACAATAGTAAGGAAGGGTTAATTATGGGGAGTCCATTAAGTCCATTACTTGCCGAAATTTTCATGGACAGTATTGAAACAATGATATTTAACAACCATAACAACAATAGTAGTAATTGCCTATACTGGTATCGATACGTAGACGATATAATTGTATGCTTTACAGGTACGGACAGACAATTAACTCACTTTTTACAGTATATTAATTCTTTACATAGAAATATCAGTTTTACAATGGAAGAAGAAGTCGAAGGGAAAATCAATTTCCTAGACTTAACAATCAGTAAAGCCAGGAAAAAACATGAATTTGCAATATATCACAAACCTTGTCATACAGATACCACAATTCACAATAGTTCTCATCACCCTAACCATCATAAACTTGCCGGTTATCATAGTTTTATACATAGACTAACTAATATCCCCTTATCAGAAGAAAATTTTACTAAAGAATTAAATTACGTAAAACAAGTAGCCGTTAACAACGGTTATTCGGTTACTTTAATCAATAGTATCGTTAAGAAAAAACTTAGAAACAAGGCTATCTCAGAAATATACCCACGTTTTAAGGACAGAAATACCACTTTTAAATGCTTAACCTATTTCGGCAAACCAACGGAAAAACTGGGAAATTTTTAAATCAAAAAAATATCAACATAGCGTACAAGACTAACAATACTATAGGGAAATACCTTAAAAACTACAAACCACAAATCAATAAAGACAACAAATCAGGGGTTTATCAATTAACATGTGGGTCATGTCCTAAAACATACATCGGACAAACTGGACGTACATTTAGACAAAGAATTACAGAACACGAAAAAAGTTTCATCCATAGAAAATCTAATTCAACATATGCTAATCATCTATTAACAGAAAATCACACATTTAACAAGAATTTCAAAATTTTACACACCCAACAAAAAGGTTTAAAACTAAACCTTTTAGAGACTATGCAAATAAATCGATTAAGGACTACAGGTACTTTACTCAACGACCAGGTAGATTTAAGCAATTCACCATTATTGAATTTATTCTCTTAACTCCAAATCTGTGTGGATTTTCCAATACTATCAATGTAATTTAATTAGGTGTAATATTATAATTAAGAAATTATATAAAACTGTGAATATTAACCCTAACTTGACAGTGTAAAATGTAGATCTGAAGAAGCTGCATCGAAAGCGAAACCCGTCATCGCAATTTAAATAAACCAGTGGGAATTGACTAAAAACAGTCTTTTATTATATATTTATAATGAATTTCCATCAAGTAGAAGCTACAACAATCCAAAATTTAAATATATTTATCAAATCCGCTGAATATTTTTATCAAAACCATCTGTGAGTAAATTTATAATTGCTTTACTACTTGCTTACTATTTGAGTTTTTTAATAAGGAAAGTAGAGGCAGCCATAGTGTAGTGAGTAAGGTGTCTGCTTTCTACGACGGTCGTATCTCGGCTCGGGAAAATATTAAACAAAAGCCTTTACAACATGACGGTAGCCTTACTCGGGAAAGCAATGGCAAACCATCCATAGTATCATATTTAGTAAAGTCCTGTCACTTTGGCCGTTCAGAACCGACATTAAACTGTAGGTCCCCTTTGTCTGTGGAACACTTAGAAACGCACTAACCACAGGCAAAGGCGAAAGGGTCGCCTACGTCCGTATCGGATATGGCACTTTAAGAAGAAGAATAAGGAATGTACAGTCTTCTACATCTCAAAAATGTATTGTTAAACTGAATGTTTTTATATCAAATTATGGTATCCACTGAATATTCTTATCAAAGCACATTTTGAACTCTTCTTATTTATAGAATTAAGCTCATGGAATTTTTTTAAGAAGATTCATTATTATAATTTACTATTTTAGTTCTTTACTAAGAAAAATACAGAGTCTTTTTCATTTTAAAGCTCAGAATTATTAGTCATTATTTATATAAAAATATAAATTTTAGTATTTAAAGTAAGTATGGTAAGTCATACAAACCAAAGGTTTTCATTAAGACTAGAAATAAAACATTTATTTTGGTCAGATATGGATTCTATACTTGGACCAAAGTATTTTAATAAAAATCGCTCATAGTAATCATTTCAAAATGCAAATTTAAATTACAAAAATTTCTTTTTCTTTAATGCTAATCTTAAATTGTTATTACAGTATGATTTTGTTCAATATAAGAGATTATTAATAATATTATTTGCCAGTTTTTTTTGGTCATCTCAACAAAAATACTCAAAAGATTGACATTGTGCCAAACAGTAGGCAAAATTATGGAAAAACGAGTGTATTTTTTTATTTTTTAGATCTGTTCCTCCTTGGTACGTCTCATACAAACCTGTGTCTGATACAAGACTTTATTATTAGAGGTAAGTGAAATTTTGCTAAAAATACAAAAGAATTTTGAATTAATTAAATTTTCAAGTAGATCTCATATAGTTTTTATGAATAACCAATATATTTATTTCAAACGTCATCTCTTGTAAGGAAGATCGTTACAAGAAGCAGTATTTATTAATATCTATATTGTCCACATTTCGAATTCCAAATAATGTTTTAAACTTAAATTTGATATACAGGGTGCTGATAATTTTGAAATAATAAAAATACTTAAAGAAAGATATTTCTTGGTAAATTTTAGAACCGTTTACGTTAGTTGGCCTCTTTATGTTATCCGATATTTCTTGATCATAGAAAAAAAAATTGACCACTCTTGTATAATATTTCAGACTTTATCATCATACTGTATAAGACAATTTGGTGTAATATATCTTCTTTATTTTTTAGCAATATTTTTATGACAGTTTATAAAAGATCTAAAAAAAAGTGTGATATTTTTATTTCAATTTTTTATGAATTCCTATTATAATTGAAATTTGTATAGAATAAGAGTAGTTTTTTTGATCCCATAAAGTAAATTTATATAATTATTATAGTAACTGTTTTTCCAATAATTATTAAGATGTAACTAATGTCTTATTTAACTTGTACATTAAAATTAATAAAAATCAAAGTTGATTTCTAATATCTTGTATTTTTTATTTAAGGTTTTTAATATATTTGTATTTATATTTTTATATTTATATTTATATTTATATTTATATTTATATATTTATATTTATATATATATATATATATATATATATATATATATCCATCTCCAATTTTCCCTTTTTCGAATTTTTCAAAAATATTCGTATCGTATGTGTTTGAACCTTACTCTACGGCAGAGGTTCCCAAACTTTTTTTTCTCGTTGGCCACTTTCAAAATTTTACTGGTTTCGGTGGACCCCCTGCTGCTACATTTCTACCATATTCCCAAAACTCGTCAAAAAATGTGAAGATTAGATCTAACGATGGAAATTTGCGTCGTGGCCGAGTTCCAACCCTAAATTCGGAGTGGTAAAAATAAAAAGAAAAATAATATATTTTCTTGTGTTCTATTTATTAAAATAATATGATTACAGACTTAATAGAATTAAAATTAAACATTAATAACGTACCGTAACTTCAACATTGCAAAACAACAATTAAAAAAAAATAGTCATAAGTTTAATGGGAGGGATGTACTTGATGGATTGACAGAAAATTATCAATATTTGGCTTCAGTTTTGTAAGGAATGACCGCAAATCTCCCCGTTCTGTGATGTTTAATCTGCTCCTTTTTTTTTGTTAATAGGTTTGTAATGACACTAAAACTTTTTTCGACAAGGTATGACGAGGGAAACGCTATCAAAAGTTTTCTCGCAATTTCCCACAGCCCAGGATATTTTTCGGGTATTTCTGCCTGCAGCCAAAATGTTTGATAGCCTTTTTTAAATTTCACCTTCAGCTCCTCATTGGTGCTAAGCTCGAGTAGCTCCTCTTGTAATACCACATTCGCCACTTTTCATCAAATGGTTTTATGATCCATGGTGGTATTTCCATCATCAGAATATCTTCAAATCTATTTTTGAAGTCATCGTGCAGGGCATTTAAATGGTGAACGTATGTCTGAATATCTTCATCAAGACATTCTGCCTGTGACAAGTTTGGAAACTGGGAGAATTCGCGCGGACTAATATTTTGCTTCATAAATTTCAATTTTCCAAGAAAAGCCGAAATTACACCCTTTGTTTTTATTAAATTTAGGCTGTCCCCTTGTAACTGCAAGTTAATGTCATTAAATTTTTTGAACAAATCTGTCAAATACGCGATATCTGCTTTCAATTTGATCAGGTTTTCTTTTAAATCTGGATCTTTACTTTCCAGAAACTCTAAAACTGATTCAAAAAGTGAGTAAAATCTAGTTAAACATGCACCTTTCGACAACCAGCGTACTTCAGTATGTAAGAGCAATCGTTGGAAGTCTTCATCATTTTCGTCGCACATTTGTGCAAATAAACGGGTATTCAACGCATTGCTTTTTATTTTGTTAATTGCTTTAATCACAAATTGAAGCGATTGGTGCAATCTATCACTCAAATTTTTCGCTACCAGGTGTTGTCGGTGGATGACACAGTGAATTGCAGTTACTCCTGGTATAATTCTTTTAATATGGCTTATAAACCCACGATATCGCCTGAAGATGGCAGGAGCTCCAACTGCTGCCACCGAAATAATGTTTGTAAATGGAATCGATTTTTCCTTAAAAAAATCACTCGGGACATAATTCGCGAATAGCAGCTCTTCATGGATGACTTCGTCCATAATAAATCGAATATATGCCAATAATAATGCTTCATTACCAGGTAAAGTTGACTCGTCCAGTTGAATAGAAAAATGAGTTGTTTGCAGATAATTACACAAGAAGCTTTCAATATCAGAGCTTATTTCATCAATACGTCTTTGTACAGTGTTGTTACTCAAAGGAATTCTTTTGAATACGTCAAATGGAGGTTTGTGCAGAACAGTTTTTAAAACCTCAACAGCGGGTAAAATTAACTGTTCTCCGATGGTGTACGGTTTTCCAGATTTCGCTATAAGCAATGAGATATTGTAAGATGCCCGCAAGCCATCATCGTTACTTTGAGACGTTGAAGCGAACATACTGTGCACGGTGGGTCTCTTTTCATATTTTTCCTTCAATGTTTGAAAATATTTTACATCTTTACCTATTTTATCAGGATGACACCTTCTTAGATGATCTTTGAGCTTTGATGGTTTCATAGAGTCAATTGCTCAAAACTTTGTTGCATAAAAGGTATATGGGCAATCGTTTGTCTGCCTTTGATGGAAGAAAACCAAATTTCAAATAATCAACACTGTACTGTCGACATTTCTTCTTAGATTCAGCCATGTTTCGAATCAGTTACCTACCTTTAAAGAAAAAAATGTTTGTTTTAGTAATCATAAGGCGACTTTAACAGGATATGGCTATTTTAACAGAATAAAATAGGATTAATTAATTATTGCAATGAAAAAACCAAAATGCCGTCGGCAAAACTGATTTTAATTATTAAAAGCAATAAACTGCTAAGACTCATATAGAGGTTTTCACAAAACGGCTGAACCTATTTTAATGTAATATAAAATATTTTTTGATTAATTATGTTTTGATACATTTCTGCAAATTCGAGATAAAATACTTTTAAAGAATATTTTGACATCAAAACTCCGCGATTTTAATGATTTATTTATTACTTTGATGTACGTTACGAGTGGTACATAAAGACACGTACAATTTATGAAAATATTTTTAGTCATTTCGCATTAGCAACTACGAGGGCACTGAACTATGTACAAACATGCAGGTCAATCATAGATCTCTCCTTTAGTGAATCACCACAGTCGGGTAAATAAATAATTTTATAATAAAAAGTACTAAAAGTTCAATCTTTCTCGGCTTTCTGTTCTTTTATAGAAGTATCGAATAATGGCCCTGTTCAGTATTTAATTTTTATTACGTACCTACTATACGCAAACATAACAAATATAATATTTATTACAATATAAAATAAAAGTATGAATAACAAATAGGCAGGTACTTACTTTTTCCGGCACTGGCAAACACTGACATTATTAACGTTTGTGGTTGACATTCATATTTATATTGGTGAAGAATCAAACAAGTTCATGCAAGATTGCAAGCACAGCACAGGTCGTATTTCGTCCCTTTGCACGTCTGAACGGGTTGCGTTGCGGGCGGGCGAGCGGCGCTTTGCAAGTCTCGACGCGCGTTGTACTGAATATCGAATATGCAAGTTTTTACAAGTAACAGTCGTTGACCTTCTTAAAATGCACTACTCAAAAAAATTAAAGGAGGTTTTAAAACAAGGAAATTAATGCTAAATAAACAGGCTATCTGATCCATATGCCGGCCTAACTGAAAAAATTTCAATTTCAAGCCCGTGGACCAAAAAAAAAGCAAAATATTTGCAATATTATTTTTTCGCGCTATCTGTTAGGATTGCATGAGAACCGTAGCTCCTACAAAATTTTAGCCAAAAAAATCTGAAAATTAGAATCTCAAAGCTTCAAAATGCTTTTTTTAAAGTCTCAATACGACCATTTTTCACCGAAATACAGCCTGTCAAAAATCACCGAAAAATTTGGAATTTTTTTTTATCCCTTAATTTTTTTAAGTAGTGTATTATCTGCCTACATTGATAGGTAAAGCCAAACCAACATTTTTGTTCTTTACTATCGAAACCAGATAAATTTTCGTGGACCCCCACTTACAATTTGTGAACCCCCATTTTTTTTTTCACGCCAACGTAGACCCCCGTCGAGTCTCCCGTGGACCCCTGGGGGTCCACCTGAACCACTTTGGGAATCACTGCTCTACGGTGTCACTCATTTCGATATATGCGGTGATTTCCATTATATACATAAATATATCTCTCTCTCTCTATATATATATATATATATATATATATATATATATATATATATATATATATATATATATATATATATATATATATATATATATATATATATGTATATACATACATATATATATATATATATATATATATATATATATATATATATATATATATATATATATATATATATATATATATACACATATACATATATATATATATATATATATATATATATATATATATATATATTATATATATATATATATATATATATATATATATATATATATATATATATATATATATATATATAGATATGTATATCCGGATTTGTTTTTTTATTCATTCAAAAAATAAACACCAATACTTTAAACCGATATATTAACGTTTTTAACATATAAATAGGTACATACATTATAAAACAGTGAAATAGGTATCTATGCGCTTCTGTTTCATATTGCATCTTCATGCACGTCATGTTTCTCTGTCTATTAAAAAGAAGCAAATCCGCTGGGGTTGCCTCTGGTTGTTGTTCGATATATCTCAAAGCTTTTTCCAAAGAAGCAAAACCTTCTTGATGAGAGATCTTAGTGGGAGCAATCTTCGATTTCCTTTTTAAACTTCTGCTTAAACTTCTCAATTGATGACACATCAGCAGAAAGTTTTTCACCACATACAGTCAGTTATTGTACACCGTACCGTTTTTTCCAGCGGTCAAGCCATCCAGAACTGGCGGTAAACTGATCTATCTCTGGGAATTGCCTACTAATCCTCCAACCAAATAAATTATGTGAGTATACTCCTACTTCTCCGTAGTAAACGCCATAACGCACTGCATTCATGCAAATTTACATGCTGAAAGAGTTCAAAAACATAAATAGGGGAACCCCTCACACGGGCCAGGGGGATTCCCCGAAGGCCCCGACGATTTTAAATGGAAATATGTACATACATATTTTAGAAGCTCGGTTAATACGCAGCATAGACGCGCGTACCTCGGATAATCAGGTTCTTAGATTGGCTCGGTTAAACCGGAGCTCGGACAATCGCGACTCGGTTAATCGGGGTCTACTGTATATAATAATATATACATACTCGTACATATATATATATATATATATATATATATATATATATATATATATACATATACATATATATATATATATATATATATATATATATATATATATATATATATATATATATATATATATATATATATATATATATATATATATATATATATATATATATATATATATATATATATATATATATATATATATATATATATATATATATATATATATTAGAAACGTCTTAACTTTCTTTACTTTTAATAAATATTTTATTTATTAAATAGAAGCTGTTATTTACCCCTGATGTATATCTTAATTTTAAGAATGGATTGAGTGAATATTAATACTGATAGCGGACAGAATTAACACATCAACTATCTCGTTTTTTACTGGTAGAGTACATGGAGAGATCGAGGTAATTTTTGTACGCCTTTTGAAAATAGTCTCTATAGTTGTTGAAAATTTGGTTGTACTGTTTGGGCACCATTCATTTTAGAATAAAAAGAATCTTGAGTTCAGCTCAAAAAATGAAAAAAATAGAGTTATTTAGTTGTTGAAACAAAATTAATTTACGTACAACCGTTGCGTCCTAAAAGAAAAAGTAGGAGTTTAGTGAAACACTAAATTTAAATATAGAAGAATATATTATCAACAAAATAAAAATTCCTAACTTTATTGCACTCTTAAAAAATTACTTCTACTAAATAAAAACCCCCATAAGCAAGAAGAGTGTACACTATGGCCTCGAGTCGTTAGATTAGGGTTACTAAGTTTTTAATAAAAAGCTTGATAAAACTCGATATTAAAAGTTTTTGATTTAATTTTAATAATTAACTCCGCGAATTACACGTGTAGAGTAGTGGATGGAAACGCACTTGTCGACAGGAAGTGAGATTTTTAGATTGGTATGCTTACGACTTAATTTCTCCTAGTGGGTTTTCCATAAGTTATTCGGTCTCTCCTGGTGAGATCCTCATAAAAATACTGTCTCAGCCATCACCAACCTAGTTTCATTTGGGTTGCTAAACACTTTTTGACCAGAAATGCCAGAGTTTGAGCAGGATATTTCCAAAAAGGAAAAAGGCCTTAAACTTGAGAGCTAGAAACCGTTACTGCACTACTACATTACTGAGACGGTCGAAAAAATAGAATTTTATTATTGGCTATAAAAACTTTGGTAACCTTTTCTGGTAGACAAGGTTTGAAATAATTTTATCATTCTGTTTTAAGAGTATGTTATTGTTGATATGAAGTAATTTAGTAGCATTGTTTAAGAGTGCGGTTTTTGCCAAAATGCCAAAGTGCAAATATTACAGTTCAGATCTGAAACATAAAATTATTTCTCCGTATCAAAGTGGAAAGAAGCAAATCTTTAAACATGCATAGGGGCACTGTCGGCAAAATTGTTAAGAAGTTCTCGAGAAGGGGCACCGTCGATCCGGCATTTAAAAGTGGTAGACCTCGAAAAACAAGAGAACAGATAATATTATAATTTGATAAAGCGAATAATGATCCCAAGAAAACTGCTGTTGATATTAATAAAGAACTAAGGCAGGAATATCAAGGTGTATTGGTGTCAGACATGACTATTAGGCGTCGTCTATTCTTTGAAAATCTTCATGGTAGGCGTGCTGTTAAAAAGCCAGTCCTTACAAAGAGTCACAGAAAAGAGAGATTGAAATTTGCTAAGGAACATAAAGACTGGACTCAAAATCGGTGGTCTCTAGTAATCTTTGGTGAAGAAAGTAGGTTTAATCTCTTCGGAAGTGATTCTACTGGTAATATAAGAAGACCAGTTGGTCTAAGATATGACCCAACATACCTTGTACCTACTGTCAAACATGGCGGTGGAAATATCATGGTATGGAGTCGTTTTCGACAGTCTGGTACGGGGGGCCATTGGCAAAGATAAATGGCAGAATGGATGCTCAAATGTATCTTGAGATATTGGAAAATAACTTGATTCCTTATGAAGAAGATTTGCCACTGTCCTGGATTTTTCAAGAAGACAATGACCAAAAACATCTCGTTTGGCCAATTGGTTTTTTGAACAAAGAATTCGGGTGATGCGCTGGTCTTCACAATCATCTGATTTGAACCCGATAGAGAATCTTTGGCACTATCTGGGTAAACAAATTAGGAAAAGAAATATAAAAAACCGAGACGAACTTTGGATCGCATTAAAACAAGAATGCGAAAAACTACCGCCCGATTTTTGTGCTAGGCTTATTGACTCTATGGACAGAAGATGTCAAGCAGCGGTGACGCAAAAGGTTATCCCATTAAATATTAAATATTTTCGACACCTTAGTCGTCTTAGTGGACTTTTTATTTTATAACAAAAATGTTTCCATACTTGTGTTTGTGCATAATTTTGTACGTCAAAAACTAAGCACAATTCTAATAAACAATAACTGTTTTAGTCTTGAAAATGTTTGTTAGCATGTACACGATTAATAAATAAATATTGTAATTGTAAACCGTTTAAATGTTAAGATGGGAATTTAAATATTTCCATACTTTTGTTCGTCACTGTATATATATATGTGTGTGTGTGTGTGTGTGTGTGTGTGTGTGTGTGTGTGTGTGTGTGTGTGTGTGTGTGTGTGTGTGTGTGTGTGTGTGTGTGTGTGTATGTGTGTGTATGTGTATGTGTATGTGTGTGTGTGTGTGTGTGTGTGTGTGTGTGTGTGTGTGTGTGTGTGTGTGTGTGTGTGTGTGTGTGTGTGTGTGTGTGTGTGTGTGTGTGTATGTGTATGTGTATGTGTATGTGTATGTGTATGTGTATGTGTATGTGTATGTGTATGTGTATATGTATATGTATATGTATATGTATATGTATATATATATATATATATATATATATATATATATATATATATATATATATATATATATATATATATATATATATATATATAATGCTTGCATGCTATACAATGGAATCCAGAATAGTATAGATATATTCAATGATAAGTGTAGTCTTTTCAAAACTAAATTGCGTAAGTTGTTTTAAGTGCATGTAGATTATTTTGTAATATTATTTAATTTCTGGTACTTTGTAATTGAAAAGATCTCTGTGATGAATCTGTAAAGTGCAGTAAATAAATATATGTCACTCATTTCAATATATGCTGTGATTTCCATTATATATATATATATATATATATATATATATATATATATATATATATATATGTATATATATATATATATATATATATATATATATATATATATATATATATATGTATATAAGTATATGTATATATATATATATA
This sequence comes from Pachyrhynchus sulphureomaculatus, assembly GCA_019049505.1. Classification (NCBI taxonomy): domain Eukaryota; kingdom Metazoa; phylum Arthropoda; class Insecta; order Coleoptera; family Curculionidae; genus Pachyrhynchus; species Pachyrhynchus sulphureomaculatus. Next base: position 34,640,675 of record CM032456.1, on the reverse strand, counting down.
TATATATATATATATATATATATATATATATATATAATGTATATAATGGAAATCACCGCATATATTGAAATGTTCCAATATATGCAATGAGTTCCATAACACCCTGTATATGCTTGAATATTAAGACTCCCTGACGATGCCTCGTAAAATCGCGAGCAAAATGACGGAAACTCACTAAAATTTGATATGGTCTAACTCGAAGTAGCATAATTTCTAAATTAGTCGATCAAATGATATATATCGCTTTCTTCTAACCCCCTCTTCCCTTTCATTAACTCCCTTATATGTTTGACCATAAATAATGAAAAATAACAATATTCAAATTTCTAGTCTCCAAGACCCCTAAAAATTATTTATAATCCGATATATGTACAGAACAACTTCTCTACCACCTCATTAACTCCTTATATGTTTGACCATAAATAATTGAAAATAATGAAAAAACCACACAATTTTTAAATTCCTAGACTTAAAAGGGCAAATAACACGATATAGACCAAAAATCTTTTTAACACCCTTCTCCAATACCCCTTCCTTCTCCTTATATGTTTAACTAAAAATCATTGCGTTTTTAAAATTTGTTTATTATATCAATCTCAAAAAGATGTTCAAAAATATGCAAAATTGCTTCTTCTAAAACAATAACACTTAACAACTATACATCCCTACATAAGGTAGGATATACACACCAAATTAGAAGTTGATATCTTATTTTTTTTCGAGAATTATCGTGTCAATAGACAAGACGACGGAAATGGTGGACTTTGTTCTTTGTGCTGGAGGGTGATTTTTCATAAATACAATACTTCCATTTAGTAAGGAAAATAAAAAGAACTCTAAACAAAACTTAAAAGACAAATATTAACAGTACCGAGATTTCAAACCGAGTAATTCACTACAATATTGAAATTTTACAGGTCTAAAATTAGGGATTTAAAAACTTCAGACAGCCGTATTTTCTTTGGGATTTAACTCTCGTATAAGAAATATTTGGTTAAATAATTCATTTTAGTGAGTACTATAACCTGTTAAAGAAAAAACTTTTAAATTTTAATTTTATTTTATGAAATTCTACATATTTTTATGTATTTTAAGATGAGTATTTAGATTGCCTTTAGCTGTAAATGTTTTTCCGCATATTGTACAAGAATATGGCCGCTCACCAGTATGATTTCTCATATGTTCTTTAAGATGACTTCTGTTTGAATATCTAAAAATAATAACAGTGATATAAGAAACGGTAGCAGCAGTCGCCCCTGTAGAACACAGCATAGCATGTCAACTAAATCAGTAATAGGTTTATTTATTACTTCTATTTTACCTTTTTCCACATATACTACAACTATGAGGTTTTTCTCCTGTATGGGAATTTATATGTGTTTCCAATGAGGCGGCATAGGCAAAGGATCTTCCACAATAAGTACATTTGTATGCGAGCCGATGTATTCTTCTGTGGTCACCTAAAATGAAAACTTTACAGTTTGATTTTGAGTTATTACTGAAAAAGTTTTTTTATATATTTTTATTTGGTAAAGAAGCAGAATTTTGGAGAGCATTGATTAAGTTGCTCTAGCTCAGCTACATTGAAAATTATGAGTTGAAAATTACCTAAAACGCTTTTATTTGCAAACATCTTTCCACAATCATTGCACTGAAATTTTTTCTCTTCACTGTGTGTCAAAACATGATAATTCACTATTGTTTTTGTGGAATAGACTTTTCCACAAATTTCACATGGAAAAGAGCCCTTTTTTGAGGTTTTTTTAATTGAATTATTCTCAGTTTTTTTGGGATATTTATAGACCTTGCGTTTTTTCTCTAAAAATAATGAAAAAATCCATTGTTAAAAATCAACTAATCTTAATTCTCTATGATTTTGATGATTCTACTCATTATATACCTATCAATTAATAACAGACAATTGTCTTTGTATTGATGAATTCATGAAGCCTGGAAAAAGAATTTCAATAAGTTGTATTGCTGGCTGGTGTAACAGTAGGTCTCTATCAACATAGCTCACCTGATGTTTATCAAAATGCACATCCCAAGATGGTTCGATAGATTGAAGAGCAATAAAAATAAGTGATAACATGGACTTTGTTCAGTCTTGCTAGTTATTAATTACTCTTGGAGCAAATTTTTAAAATGATGTTTCAAACAGGTAGCTCATAGGGACTATACCATTTGTTTTTCTTCTGCAAATTAGCTAGATTACAATGTAAGGTTTTACCTGTATGTGTGTAAACACGATGCCACCTTAGCGCACTGCTAGTGGGATAATTTTTTCCACATAAATTACACAGATATGGATATACTCCATTGTGGATGTTCAAATGATCCTTTAGAAGATTTGCCTCACGAAAACCTGGAAAAATATTAAGGATATAAAATAATAAATGTTCTCGATTTACATAGATTTTAAAAATATATGAATACCACCATCAAGATATGTAACAGTTTTTTTGGACACTTATCTCAAGATGAATCCCCATTCTCACCCTAATAGTAAAATTAAGCAATCCTCTATCCCTGGATGTAGATATTTAACAAATATTTTGTAACTGGATTTAACAGTAGAAGAGGTACCTTTTCCACAAATTCCACATACATGTGGCATTCCAGTATGTGTCAGATAATGCCTATCAAGATTTCTTTTTGTACTGTAATTTTTTTTACATATATTACACTGGAAACTTTGTAGCTCTTGTGTTTTTGTATGTTTTTTCATATGTGCCTCTAGTTTTATTTTTGTAAATAATTTTTTGCAAATTATACATGTTGAAAAGATGTCTTTTCTAGTTTCTTGTTCCTTTTTTAAATGTTTTCTGTATTCTAGGTTATTTGTAAATATATTATTACAGTATTTACACTTATATAATTTAGGATTTTGTGTTTTAGAGACATCTTTAGATATAGAATTACTATCATTATCATCTGAGATATTGTAAGCAATCTCTATTTCTTCAGACTTATATTTATGACTGATTTCTATAGCTCTTTTAAATATAAGTTCGGTTTGTAATATAGCAGATTTAAAACTAATAAATTCTTTTATTTTATTTTTACATTGGTTACAAATATTGGCAGGAAAATCATTGTCAGGATCAACCTAAAATAATGTATTTAAAAAAAGAACTAAAACAATATTTTAAATTTACTTTTAAAGAAAATTCAGTTAAGCAAATTTCAATTAAAGATACTGTTTGATAGTCCAGTTGACTAAACAAGTTTACCTCTGCAGGACCAAATAAACAAAATCTACAAATATCCTTAAATTTATGAACTGATAAATCTATATTTTCTTTTCCATTTGAACATGATATAACTTTGTTATTAGATGAAATAATTTTTATTATTTTTTGAACACTAACATCCATCGCAGTAAAATTTAAAATTATTTTTAAATTTATTTAAATTATTTTTAAATTTACTGCTCTCAATTGCCTTGAAACTTCCCTCCCACTCCGACGGCATACTTATGGTATGAATGTAGCAAGAAATAAATTTAATGAAGTATGTCCATTATGGCAGTAGTTACCCTTAACCAGTAGGTGAAATGCATCAAATAATGTCTATCAAATGCTCAAATCAAATGTTATAAAAATAAAAGGTGCCGAAATTTCATGGTAAAAGTATTAGTAGTAGCAAAAGTATTATTTTTTAAATTTTGTTTGAATATTATTTATTTTAAAGATCTAGTATAAAAAAGCATATTGTACATACTAATTTAAATTTTTTATAATTTTAAAAGATCACAGCTTAAGGAACCCATGTGATAGAGCAGCTATTTGTGTAAATCATTGGTCCTAACAAGATTGGAAATCTTACACAGAAGTGTTCTTATTTATTATTTGCACTTGAATTACCAAAACAAAATCAGATAAAATAATAATCATTTGAATCGTAACCTATGCGAACCCAGCTGCGCGACCGTTTTAAAAATATACGAATGCCAATAAACATTACATTTTTTAAGAAACTAGCTGTATTTTTGACAGTGTTTTGAAGATTTGGCATCCTGACTCATCTCAATAACAATGTTAATATGAAAAAATAACAGAAATTGACGTGGATATCATGTCTTATTTTAATTTTGTTATAGTTTCAGTGACATCGGCGTTTGTAATTAAGAAATACTCCAAGATGTTTATAGGAATAAGAATTTGGCGGGATAATACCAATTAAAACAGACAATAGAATCTGGCTGGATTAATTTGCTGTTTTGATGATATTGTTAATCCCGCCAAAGTCTGGTAGTTACAAACATCTTCCCTGCGCTAAATTGTTTGCAGTGTTGTAAAATGGTGTTTTTTCTTAATTACAAACGCTCAAAGAAGGCTAATGTTTCATAGAAAAAAGTCAAAAAATTGCGGTGGAAATTGCATGACAAATGTTACCCAGGATGTTAAATAAAAATAAAGTTATTAATTTATCTCTATTTCTTTTACAGCAATAGGCATAATGCAATATTACATTATGTGGATAATTAATTACCTGAAAAAATCTAAAAACTGATTACAAATTTTACTCCACCCTCTAGTCACTAAAAAGAATAGATAAAGTATGTCATCCATAACATCGTTTATCATCAAATCAATGTTCCATTAGAATTTTTAATGAGTACGACAAAGGTGGGTAGAAAACACTGGACAAAATTTCAAGCCTCTTATAGAAAGAATTCGCTCCTATCGTCAGTCGTGAGACGCCGTTAAAATAACGAATGGTCGCACGTGAATTGTTAGTAAAACCGATTGTGGATGCGTACCGGTGTTGTCACTTTTATTTGTTAATTTTAATAGCAGGTTATATGTGGTTATATATAACTTACTAAATACAAATTTAAAAAACATTTAGCTGTCTGTTATAAACACAATTGTATTTGTTTTCCTGTCAATTAGCTAAAAGTATGCACGATAATTTTATTTTATTTGATTAGAATTTTAATAACACTGCGAAAGCCTGTGAACAATTGAGTAGTATAAATTTTAGAGATCTGATAATACTTACATTCAAGCAATTGTTACTCGTCGGTATTATGGGCGTTTGTAATTAAGGCAAAAACGCCATTTCACAACACTGTAAACAAGAGAGCGCCGGGAAAAAATTATAACAAGGAGAATTTAGCGGTATTAACAACACCAATCAAAAGAGACAGTTAATAATTTTTGTTCTTAATTACAAACGCCGATAGTAGTCCTAGTTTGAGTCGACTTTTAATGTTGCATCGCTTTTAAAAATAAACATGTGGAGCCTGGGTTCACCCGCAGTATTTAAAACATTGATATTTCAATCTTATTATTTAAAAGGTATTTTAAACAGCTAAATAATTACTTTCTCCAAATAAACCATAAAGAATTTCTGTTTGTTTTTTTTCAATCTTCTGTTAGAATTAGAAATATCTATGAAGTTAGCAAGAAATATGTGAAAACTTTATTGTAGATTTGCTTTACGGCTTTAATAAAAACTAAGTTGAATCCTTGTCTTTGGTAGTTAGTATGGCCAGTAGGTAAACTAGCCATGTGGAGCTTGACATGAACGTTTAACATGTGTTTTGATCTCTAGGCTAGGGAAAACGCCGATTCGGTTATATTGTGTTTTTCTATAAAATATAATGGATTTTAAGAATTGTTACGTATCTAGTAATTGTAATCAAACTCCAACTGCAGCAGATTGTAATCGGAATAACATCATTGCTTATGGAGCTTGTAATTCTGTCTTAATTTATGATCCGCAGGTTAGTTTAAGAGAGTATCTTAGTAATTACAATGAGAAATATTTAATTCTAAACAAATCTTTAAGATTTATTCTATTTTAGTTTGGCAGTGGAGGTAAAATAATTCATACACTTATTGGCCACACTAAAAGAGTAAATTCTGTGAGATGGATAAGGGGTGATTCAAGTCATAGTGATCAAGAATTGATTTCTGGCCCAACTGATGGATCTTTATTAGTTTGGAGACTAAAAGACGGAAAATATGAATCAAGTTATTTAAAAGACGATGAATGTAGTAACATGTTAAGTGTGAATATTGTTGATGGGCGTTATGAAGGTAACAGAACTATTGTTTGTGGCGCTGCTATGAATCAATATTCTTTAAGGATTTGGCAGAGAGACGGAAATGAAGGTAATAAATAACTGTTGGTTTGAATCTAAAAATAAATACAAGTTGAAACTAATTTTTAGATTTTGTTTTACAACAGCGTTGTTTGTTTGGCACAACAAGTAACCCTAGTTTCTGTGTTGGGCTGAGAATAGGGGTTTTACCACAGACAAATAAACTGATTATAGCCTGTGCTATTGATAATTCAAAAATTAATATTATGGTGGAAAATGACAGTGATAACAAATGGGTTACATGTGAAAAACTTGCTGGACATGATGATTGGGTTCGAGGGTTAGATTTTACTATAGATGGTAAAAGATATTATACATAACCTAGATTCTAATAACCTACACATTAATATATAGTGTATTTATAGTATACTTGTTAGTTAAAGTGTACAGGGTGGTCGAAAAACAAAAACTGATGTCGGTGTCTGAGGCTCAATTTTTATGATAAACTCAGTGGTGAAAACCACATATCGATATCTAGTATCGTTTCAGATATACAGGGTGGTTTTCAAAAAATCTGCATTTTGGAAAAATATTTGTAATTCTTTTCGTATTGAAAATTTTTGATTTCTGTAAAAACATTCTTAAAGCACTTTTTCACATGGATTTCAACAGTGTAAGTTACATTTTTTTACAACTAATTATTTAATAATTATTTACTCAAAAATATAGTTTTTAAATGGATACCCTGTATATTTTTCCTTATCCAAATAAAGCTTTAAATTACCATTCTAAAAATATAGCACACTTTATATTTTGCTTAAATCTACTTCAGAATATAAAGGTTTTCAGTTTTAAATGCACATTGTGAAGTAGGCTTTGGATGGGGCGGCAATGTCAATTGTTTACCGATAGCAGACAAATCGTAAAAAAAATCCCAGAAGTAACTCTCAGAGTCATAACTACAATGAAATTTACTAAATGCTATAGTACTTTAAACTAGGTAGAAAACAAAACAAAACAACAATAAAACAATTTATTCTGAGTAGAGCAAACTAAAACAAAACAATTTTCTATAAGAGATATTCGGAATGTTGACCAGTTTTATTTGCACATAGCGGGCACCTTTTCTGGACACTTCTTAACGAGTTGATTAGTTTAAGAGGAGTCAGAGCTGCAAAACTTTGTATCACTGCACCTGGTGTTTGTCGACAATTTAAAAATTAGGTCTTTCAATCTTCCCCAGAGATAGAAGTCCACGGGTGTTAAATCCGGCGACCTTGTCGGCCAAGGGTTCAGTCCTTGGTTGGCTATCGAGTTACTGTCGAAATTAGCTGATAAAAAATTACTGATAACTGCAGCGTTATCAGGGGGTGTCTGGTCGTGTTGAAATATATTTCTAAGGCAGTTCTATTTGCTGCCTTAAAATTTCTAAATATCTCTGAGAGGTGAGTGTTCTTTCGTAAATAAATGGACCTATAACCCTGCCTCTAAAAATTCCTGCACACATTAAATCTAAATCTACCTTGATTTCTTTGCTCCATAACTAAATGAGGATTTTGTTGTGCCCACGTATAAGAATTGTAACGGTTAAAAATACTTGCGTTGCTTACCTAAGCTTCATCTGCCCAATTCAAATTTAATGAAAAATTTGGAACATGGTTACAATTCTCAGAAACCATTGGCAAAAAATGCCATTGAAAATCTCCGTCTCTAAGGTGGTGAACTTTTCTTGTCCTATATGGCCTGAATTTGTGCTTCTTCTGACTTACGTTAGTTCTTGGTAGTCCAGTGGATTCTTTTAACTGTCGGGTTGAAGTGTTGGGATTATTTCTGATAGTTCCTAAAATTACTATTTCTTCTAACTCCTTATCCCTGTTTGATGCATAATTTTTGGGTCGTTTCTTTTCAAACTGGCCACTATTAGCTGGTTATGTCGCATTCGAGTGAATATATCCTTGAAGGGTTGAGGCCTCTCTGGATACCGTTCAGGGTACAAATTGCTTGCCGCTTCCGAATTTTCTCCGGTTTGTATGAAACACACTATCATATCCCATTTTTCTTAATTTTCAAACTTCATTGCAATTTATTTGACAATTCAGTAACTGATCCTGAAATAAAATTTGACAACTATGAGTAAACGATTGAATTAAACCATATAGTCGCTCCGTCCAAAGCCTACTTCACACAATATGCATTTAAAACTCACGTAAAAACTGAAAACCTTTATATTTTGAAGTAGATTTAAGCAAAATATAAAGTGGGCTATATTTTTAGAATGGTAATTTAAAGCTCTATTCAGATAAGGAAAAATATACAGGGTATCCCATTTAAAAAATATATTTTTGTGTTAATAACTATTAAAATATTAGTTGTAAAAAAATGTAACTTACTCTGTTGAAATCCACATGAAAAGTGCTTTGAGAATGTTTTTACAGAAATCAAAAACAAACACCCTCTATATCTGAAATGGTATATGCGGTTTTTCTCCATTGAGTTTATCATAAAAATTGAGCCTCAGACACCGACATTGGTTTTTGTCTATCTGCTTTAGATAAAGGAGTTTACCTTTAAAAGTGTCCAATTTGGACCACCCTGCACATGTCTGCTTTATTATTTATCTGTCTTAGGAATATTTAAAACTATGTTGCTGTAAGCATTGTTTGGTAATCCCACTTCTTAATTTTTAGATAATGGTGATCTATTACTAGCATCCTGTTCTCAAGATTGTTTTATAAGATTATGGCGTATAACAATTATTCCAAATATAAATGGAGAAAGCTCTAAAGCTAACAGTAGTAATGATTTAAAGATATCTTTAGAATCGGTATTGGCTGGACATGAAGGTTGGGTATATTCAGTAAATTGGAGTCCTACCAGCATGCAGTTACTGTCATCATCGATTGATAAGAGTATGATTATTTGGGAATTCGATAAGGTAACTGGTAGGTAAAGTTTTAATTTAAGTTGGCAACACATTAAGTTTTATAATTCTGATTTTGGCCAAGCATTTTTAAGAACAAATATAAAGTACCAGTCAAAAATATTTATATATATATATATATATATATATATATATATATATATATATATATATATATATATATATATATATATACGAAGGGTACAGGGGAAAAACGATATATGTCCATGGGAGTAAATTTTTCAGGAGAGCAAAAATAAGGTTTACGGACTCGGTAATCCCTTCCCCCCCCCCTGAACGTTCCCCATATTATTAAATTTTTGAATTTTGTTTATAGCAAAAGGTGCAGAATTTTATTAAATAAAATTTTAGTTTGGATCTCTTAAATAAAATTTACAAATTGCTTAAAAAAAATGGCGAAAATTTTGAAAATGCGCAAACATGTTTCCTAAAATTCTTGGACATATACCGTTTTCCCCCCCCCTGTATGAAGGGCATGAAATATAAAAAATCCATTCGTTTTTACAGAGTCACATTAAGGTACAATAAATAAACAATAATAATATTATTATATTCTTTTTTATTAGATAAAGATTAAAAATATTTATTTATATTTTATTAAAGAAAAGAAAAAAATTCAGAAGTTAAAAATTTAAAATTCATCGTATTTAAACCAATATTAGTCTCCTTCGTCTATCGGAGGGTCATCGTCAACCATTGACCAAGCCATCAGTTGATGGCTTGAGCCCCTTATAAAATTGGCGGGATTCCTCCCTTATTAGAAATTGGCATAAATGTTGTAAATCTTTATGTTTTGCTGCGTTTATACAAAGCTTCTCCGAATACAGTCCCTTCAGCATAGGTCGAGGATCTTTGGTATTACTTTTTTTGTTTTTTCTCAGGGGCTTATTAACTTCACAACTTGTAAAAGAACCGTAGTACGAATTTTTGTAAAAAAGTTTTGGCAGTTTTTCTTTTATTATAGACAGAATTCTAATTGGACGCGTTTTTAAGGGACTCTTGATTAGTCCATAATTTAAATGTTGAGACCAGTTTTTTTAAAAAAATTCTCAATTTCTTCGCAATTCACTACGACAAAAGGTGTTGGCTTTGACCGAGCGTGTTTGATTATTTCTCGCCAATCATCCGGCGTTTCTGTATACGATTTTGACTCCACTAGGCTCATGTTTTTGTCACATTCCAAGTAGGTGTGTCCTCTGATTGGAAAAATCATTTCAATCTGGTCAAAACGGCCGACCAGTACTTGTTGGAATAGAAATCTAAAAAACGGATAAATTTTTATTTTGGCCTGCACACGAGTCGCAGAATATGACTAGTTGGCGAACCTGTGCAGATAAAACAATATTAATGAAATGGTGCAGCATAGAACAAACTTCATCTGCTCCCTTGTGAGCTACAGATTCATCATAAGTGTAGAAAATAGACTGACCATTTGAAAGAACATGGACATTAAATGATATAAAATTAAGTTGGCGTCTATAATAGACATCGTTAGTTGTGATATTCGGTGTAGGCAAATTTTTTTGATAATCTATTGCGATTGCCTCTAAAGATTCAGATTTAACAGATTTCTTCCGGTACATTTTCTTCATTTCGTAAAATTGTTCAGCCTTTCTCAAATGAAGTTGTTTTTTTATTTTTATTTCTTCTAGCTCTTTTTTGATAGAATTTTCAGTTGCCGAATCAATGCTACTATTGTTTTCTAGTCTTTGCTTTAGAGCATTTTCCTCTGCTGTTAATAAATCACAACTACTACATGTATCCTTTCTTGGATAACCAAATCCGATGTTGAACTTCGACTCGAAAATTGTTCTGAATGATTCATATGAAATATTTTTATCTCCATTCTTACCTGAATACATTTCATGCAGCTTTTTTATATTCAAATTTTCATGTAAGTAGATCCTTTTTGAATCGTGTAACGAATAATGGGATTTTCGACCTCTTAGTGATTTCAGAAATTCACACACTTGTTCCACTGTTTCACTTGGCAGCTTTCTTGGACGGTATTTATGTGTTCCTCTCATATCTTTTTTTGCTTCACCAAACTTCAAAAGATTATCTCGAAGCGTTTGAATTCGTCGTGGAGTTACTCCATGCAAAGCAATGAACGCTTTCATGCACACAGGCACATCCTGCAAAACACCATTAACAAAAACACGAACACGAAAATTGAAATTTGCAGACTTTTTGAACTTGATCGCCTCCTTTCCACTGGTAAAATGGTCATCAGACCACTCAGGTGCATGCTCTGACTATTATATGAACCAAGACCATTAAACTCACGTATTAATCGTTTTCTTTCTTCGGCTACAACTAATTCGAAACATTTAAATCGTTTACACAAGCAGTTTTCCCCAAGCTCATAGGTTGTATGTTTCAACTTTTTCATAACTTCCCTTAATCTTCCAGTTTTCATGCGTTTCTTGGGTTTATCTATTTTAAGATCTTCATTTTCATCACTATTTGAGTCAAATCCGTTGTCCATGTTAATTTATTAGTTATGTAAAATTGTATAATCTTATAAAATTAAAACTGCCTAGTAAAAAGTAACAACTTGTAGTAAAATTAAAGGAATATTAACGAAATAAAATATTGAAAATTTACCACTGACAAAATTCACACATTAAACCTCAGTCAATCATACAAACTAAAGCTGAAAGTCATGCATGGTGTGGAGTGGGCGTGGCCGGCCGCGCATGTCTATTGTCATACCGCGCCCGGCGCAACAGGGCGCGCCCCGCTAGCCCAGACTGGACATAAATCGTTCTTTTTCCCCACACCAATCTGGACTTGTATCGTTTTTTCCCCTGTATGAGAATTTTTTTCCATTGATTTATACAGCCTATGATTTTTTTTCAATAAACAGGTCTATACACGTTATATGTTAGTACTTCCAGAGATCTATCAGATGGTATCAAAATCTCAAAATCGAAAAAAAGTGGACATATATCGTTTTTTTTTTTTCCCCCTGTACCCTTCATATATATATATATATATATATATATATATATATATATATATATATATATATATATATATATATATATTTTTTTTTTTTTTTACTTACCAGGTGTACAAGTATGAAATGCGGATTTTCTTCCTAAAAAAACATGTTAATTTCGGAAGAATGATAAAAAGTGCTTTATTCAAAGTATGCTCCATCGCTTGTTATACATTTTTCCCATCTTTCGGGCAATTTGTGAATACTACGCCAGTAAAAATCTTCCCCTTTTGCTACGAACCATTCATCCAGCCAAGTGAGTGAGTGCTTCCAATGTGTCGCGAACTGGTTTTTGCAATATGTGATGGAGGATCGTCATGAAGAAAAATGACTTTGTGTTGCCTCTTTTGGTATTCTGGCCTTTTTTCAAGCAGCGAACGGTTCAAATCGGTCAATTGTTGGTAACGTTTAGTATTAACCGTTTCCCCCCCAGTTTTAATAGCTCATAATAGATCACGCCCCTCTGGTCTCACCAAACACAGAGCATCGTCTTTCTGCCAAAGCGATTCGGTCTTGCGGTCGATGTGGATGGTGCGCCTGGGTCTACCCATGATTTTTTGCGCTTGGGATTCTCAAAATAAATCCACTTTTCATCCCCTGTAACTATATGATACAAAAACGACTTCCTCTTGTACCGAGCGACCAAAATGTCACACGTGTTTTTGCGCTTTTCCATTTGCCTGTCGTTCAACTCATGTGGTACCCATCTACCGGTCTTCTGAATCTTTCCCATCTCTCGTAGCCGATTGGAACCAGCTTGTTGACTAACGCCCAATTGCTCGGCGAGTTGTTTTTGTGTTTTGCGAATCATCTTCGTCCAACAATGCTTGCAATTCCACATCTTCGTATTTTTTTTGGCGGTTTTCAACGTTCCTTATCTGCAGCATCGAAGTCACCACTTTTGAAGCGCCGAAATCATCGTTCACACGTCACTATCTTGCGATGGAGCATGTTCACCATAAGCTTCTCGAAGTAATCGGTATGATTCAACAGCAGTTTTCTTCAAATTAAAACAAAAAATTAATGCTGTCTGCGAATGCTCTTTGTTTGGTAAAAATTTTGACATGTTGAATAGAACAACACAACACTATGCAGACACTTTTCCAATTTATCACTCGTGCGGGTCTGACACTTGTTGATGACACAACAAAAAATGGCGTAGTGTCAAACCTTTATAGCACAAACTGCATTGGTGCACCATCTGTTGTCTGAAATCCGCATTTCATACTTGTACACCTGGTATAGTTCTCTTTTATGGGTAAAAGATAGTTGGCCCATTTTCAACCTATTGCAAATAGTGCAAATTATTACTACCTTTAAGAATGTATTGGTATTCAGCTTAGTTACGAATACATTTTTCAATCTCCAGGGTTATGGCTTGAAAAAATTCGTGTAGGTGAAGTAGGTGGCAACACCCTTGGCTTTTACGGTGGATTTTTTAATCCCACTGGTAATCAGATAATAGCATACAGCTACCATGGTGCATACCACATATGGACCAAAGCAGAAGATGGTACCTGGGAGCCATCTGTTACTGTTGGGGGGCACTTTGGAGAAGTTGTAGATTTGGCATGGGAACCTAATGGAGAATTTTTATATTCTACCGGTGCTGATCAGACTACTAGAATACATGCACCTTGGAAAAAGGATTTAAAGGAGGTAGAATATTGATATGGTAGAAGTAACATAAAAAATTGGGTACAAATATTTTTTCTTAATTCTATGAAGTAAATATAACATATTAATGCTTAACATATTTGTGTATTAAAGACACAATATTTATAATTAATAAAGTTGTTTTGGGTACTCATTCTCATGCAAAAGAGCTATTTATTGTAATAAATCAAGTGTGACTGTGAATTGATCGAATTCCGCTGAATATATCAATTCTTTCAGGATTTAGTAAAGGTATGCTGAACTGGTCCAGTCATGAGTGAACCATTTCTAAATACTGGCATTTTAGTTACTTATTTTATACACACAACTTTTGGCTTTTTAAGGTTACATGGCATGAAATAGCAAGACCTCAAGTACACGGATATGACCTAAGTTCTATAGCTGTTATATCTAGATATAAGTATGCTGCAGGAGCTGAAGAGAAAGTAATAAGAATATTTGCAGCACCAGATAATTTTGTAGATAACTTTAAAAGAATTTGTCAAATAGAGGAAAAAGATGATGAAATTCAAAAAGGTCAGCTAATTGATTTACTAATTTTGTTTATTTTTGTATCTATTTATTGAAGGGATAATACCATTGAAGTAAACTGTTAAAAATAAGAAAGTCCAGTGTTTTACAATTACGTTAGTGTATTATAATAAAATGGGTAATGAAATTACCCAATTCATATTTAGGAAAATCGTTATTTTTTTTTAATGAGCATAGCACACTTGCTGCAGGGAAATCCCTAAAGTGCTACAGGAGCAACGCGTGAGCAAAAAAAGCGATTCATGTTGGTCTTGAATCAGTGTAAATTATACACGGTGAGAAAAAACACAAAATAATATCCCCAGCTTTTAAGAAACTCCCAGCCCCCCCCCCCCCCCACAGCAAATTGAGTGAGGCTGATAGACGAATGAAGTGCCCCGACATAACTATGTCAGGTTCGGCAACATTAACTTTTTTAGAAAAAACTTACTGCATGGATTTTGATAGGGTTAAATTCTAGTGATAGTGATCACCTTAGAAAGAAATCCGTTGGGTATCACTCATAAAGAACGCTCTCTAAGGAAACACGAGAGCCATAAACAGAACTTTTCAGACATTCCATAGGAGCGTAGCTTAGCCAACAATCCATCATGCCAAAGACGGCTGAATGCTTTGGATATATCAAGTGCAACTACTTGAGATTCTCCAAAGTGTTCATTTGTGATGTCCCAAACATGTATTACATAAGTTAGAAGATCTGTTAATTTTTGCTTACAAAAGCTATATTGATGGTAACATGGTAATATTCAGCCCTTTAAGATATTTTAGAAGATAAGGTTGGTAGCCTTTTCTATGAGTCTCAATATTATTGAAAGTAGTGCGACTGGTCGGTAGTTGTTTGGCAAGGCGCATTTCCAACAGGAAGGAAATATTCCTTTTCTGTAGGGTAGGTTGAAAAGTCTGCAGACAACTGGTGCTAGTTCTCTCGTGCATTTTTTCAGTACTGTAGCTATTCCATCAGCATCAGAAGCTTTTTTGTTGTTTAGCTTCATTAAAGTACATTTTATGATATGCTTTCTGAAGACAATATCGGGCATCTTTGACTGTCCTATGGGAATCATGGCCATTATATTATTATTGATGACTTCTTTATGTCTTAAGGGGTAACATCACTGTAGAACTCACAAAAAATCGATTTTTTTTTTATTAGTTTAAAACACACTTTGAACCTTTAAGGATAAAGAGAAAAAGACACGATTTTTTTGTGTGAAATTTCGAGCACTTTTTTAAAGTGCATCGAAGTGCTCTGAAACGGCTCCCCATGGTGAATTTAAGCTATGAAGGACAGCTTTATAGCGCTGGGATTGCAGACTAATGGTAAAAAATTTAAAATACAAAATTTTTATTTTTTGATGTAAATAATGTGACTTAAACTTTGAACACGTTTTTCTCGAAATATGATTTTGCAAAATGACACTCGGCACAACTCGAACAATTTTGATTATATTCACTCCAAATTTTAAACATATCTTTAAAAACACATTTCAAAGAGAAATATGTAAGGGATTTTCAATAAGTTGATTATACCCTTTTTTATTAAGAAACAACTACCATTTTTTGGGTCGAAAATCGAACTTTTTCTTCGGATGCCATTTTCACAGAAATCAATATTTTCAAGATTCTCTATGTATTTTTCCAGTTATTGTGATGTAGATAAGGAAATATCTTTTTTGGTTTTCCAGATTTAAATTTGCAGCAGTTATACTGCGTGCCGTGGAGTCTCTTCATTTCGAGATATCTTATGAGAACAGCTCTATTGCTGCCATTTTATAATATTTTTGAATAATTTTTTTTTTCTATGTTTAAAAATATGCCTGATAACATCCTTAAGTATTTTTCAATTACTTTAACCTCTACATGAAAAAAAAAAATTGCAAAAACCACTTGATTTTCGTTCGGCACTGTGGCGTTACCCTTTAACAATTTATTCATTAGCCTCACCTTAAAGTAACCAATAGTTTGTAGCAGGCAATGGGTTATCTTCTCACAGGTGCTCATGTAAACTCCATTAACGATTGGGAAATATTCCAAAAAACAAAAAATTAAAAACCATTTGTTAATTGTTATGTCGGATCCCACATTTAAAAGGAACTCTCTGGTCTACTTGCTTGACTATTACTATTATAACTTCTATATGTAAACTTATTCTCTTTCAGATTCTGAATTTGTTCCTAAGGGAGCATCAGTGCCATCTTTAGGACTGTCAAATAAAGCAGTGTATACAAATGACAATATAGATGATGCTAAACCTACTGATAACAAAAATTCATATCCTGAAGAGTCTCATTTTACTGCACAATTTTTAACAGGTAATGTCCTTATATACAGGACGTTTTAGAAGTAATTTTACATGTATAGGAAGTTTGTTGATGGAGAATATCACAAATTAAATAGAAGATAGAAGAAATAAGTTTTAGTAAAAAAATAACCATAATACAGCCTTGGCCAAAAGTATTAGGCACCTTACAATTTACTTCATTTCTTGTGTTTCAGGGTGAAAAATTAAATTCGTATGTTTTTTAAAATCATATATTGAGGTAAAATTATGAAATAAATTAATATTTGGTGTGTCCACCCTTAGCTTTAATTACAGCAGCAATTCTTAGGGGCATGCTATGTACAAGCCTAGTACATTCAGTTGTACTTATGGCCTCCCACTCATCCATCAAAGCGCTTTTTAGTGCTGCTTTTGATGTTTTGCTATGCTCCCGTATCTTGCGCTTCAGAATACCCCAACGATGCTCGATAGGGTTTAGATCTGGAGACTGCGCCTTCCAATCCAACAAGACAATGTTATTGGCTCTAAACCGGCGCATCGTAGCCGCTAATTTATGACAAGGTGCATTATCTTGTTGGAATTTGATGTCGTCTAAATTAGTGTCGCCAAAAATGCGCGTTTGCGAAGGCATCAGTACAGTTTCTAGTACATTTATGTACTTTTGGCTGTTCATGCGGCCTTCACAAATGAACATTTCGCCGACACCTTTAGCAGCCATGCAGCCCCAGATCATAATGCTGCCTCCTCCGTGTTTTACAGTAGGTACCACGCAATCACGAATGTCACACCTGACGGTCCTAATAGCTGTAAGAATAGAAAAAATACTCAATTAAAAAATTAGTTATTATTTTGACTAAAACGGATTAAATCAAGAGTAATTGTATGTAGTTATTTGTTAAAATAAATCATATAAAAACTTACCTCAAAGTTGGATTCGTCGGACCATACAACATTAGACCATTCTTCTTCGCTAAAATGTTGGTGCTTCAGAGCCCACCTTAAGCATTTCTTCCTATTGGTCTCTGAAAGCTAAGGCTTCTTTCTAGCTTTGCACCCTCTTAATCCGGCTTCTGTCAGTCTTCTCTTTGCCGTTCGAGAACTAATCAGCATCCCAATCTCTTCTGACAGAGTTGCAGCGAGCTCAGATGATGTTTTTTTTGATTTTTAATAGACTCTCGGATGAGTTTTCTTTCCTATCGCTCATTAGTCTTACGTTGTCTGCCTGTTCTCATTTTGTTGGCATGGGAGCCAGTCTCCACCAACCTTTTAATAGCACATTGCACTTCGCACTGAGAACATTTCACTAACTCGGCTATTTCTACTTAGGACTTACCTTGTTCATGTAGGGTTTGAATTTTAATTCGTTTTTTGATACCAAGCTCACTTTTCTTAGGCATTTCTCAAATATAAGAATGTCCAGTTTTATTTGTGAACTGGCTTCTTGACACTACAAGTGGTAAAAACTGATAAAACATTAAAAAATTTTTTCAAAAACCTCATTATCGCAA
Source organism: Pachyrhynchus sulphureomaculatus (assembly GCA_019049505.1). Taxonomy (NCBI): domain Eukaryota; kingdom Metazoa; phylum Arthropoda; class Insecta; order Coleoptera; family Curculionidae; genus Pachyrhynchus; species Pachyrhynchus sulphureomaculatus. The sequence goes on along the minus strand of CM032456.1, from coordinate 34,622,681 downwards.
TTTTGTGGGCCAGGTGTTTTATGGACCTGTAAAAGAGATTGTCTATTGTTTAAGTTAGCTTTTGACAGCGCCGCCTATAGTACTGTTAAAACAATTAGTCTTTTTTTCATACTTTATGAGTTTTACGTATTTATTAGGGTTGCCTAATACTTTTGGCCAAGGCTGTATATAATAAATAAAAAAATGATAATAAAGAAAAATACGTAGTTCTCAATCATTTTAAAAATGCAATGATCTCACGTTAGCACTGTTGTAAAAAGTCTTATAAATTACTTTATCAAATATTAATCTATTTGATGATCAAGAAAGTATTAGTCAGATGACTATTTTTATAACATCATGTGTATCTTCTCCTAATATTTTGTTAAATAAAAAAATTCCTCCTGTTCTTAGCCTTTTGCTGTTGTGGTATAATGATTTTAATTTTCAGAGCCTCCAACTGAAGAAACACTTCTTCAGAATATGTTATGGCCAGAGATTCAAAAACTGTATGGTCATGGATATGAAATTTTTTCATTAGCAGCTTCACCAGATGGAAAATATCTGGCCTCAGCTAGTAAATCGACTAAGCTTCAACATGCTGCCATTTTTATTTGGTAAGTTACTGCTTCTTTTTTTTTATCTCTTTTCATTTTGATTTTTTAGGGATACTTCCAACTGGCAACAAATCCAAAATCTAGTATCTCACAATTTCACAGTAGTCCAGATGCAATTTTCACCAGATTCTAAGCACCTGTTATCTGTATCCCGTGATAGGAGATGGTCATTATTCACTAAAAATGGTGAAAACAAGTTTGAGTTAGTAGCAACTACTAATAAAGAAACCTCTGTGCATACTAGGATAATTTGGACTTGCTCGTGGACACATGATTCCAAATACTTTGCCACAGGTACTAAAATTTATTTATTTGTCTATAGTTATATTGTATTATAAATTCATTTTATATTTATTTATTTCCTAAATATTGATGTATTTTTTTTCACAGCAGTAATATATAATAAGTAAGTGGAAAAGCGTACTAATAATGAGGCAAATAATTAGAAATATTTGCAATTTTGTACTCTATATGTTATTTTTCAGCTGCTGATGTTGCAAAAAAACCTTTAAACATTTATTTTTTTAAAAATAATAAAAAAATAAAATGCAACTGTAAAACATATTACAATTTCATGTGAAAATTATAAAAAATAAGTCAAAAGACTTTTTTGTTAACGAGGTCATTGCCCTAAACATCCAATGGTGTGTAGGCCAATGACCTAATGTAGGTTTTTATCACTTAACTAATGCTGCACTCCTTTTGAGAGTTTCGGTTCCCTATTACAAAAATAAAATTTTCTGTACGGATTCTCATTTCCACCGATCATGTGCAGTCTGTCATTGAAGGAGTTTACACTATCTTGCAACTAATATTTATTTTATTTTTTTGACTTGCCTCAGGCTTTCAATGTGGTGGTATTGTAATTTGGAATTAAAGGTTATATGGTATATTGGTTGAGATCCTTGTCATGTAATTTTTTATTTATTTATATATTTCAGTACGTTACAGAAAACGGTTTGAAATGGTACATAGTTTAATTCAGAGAGCAGCTCTAAATTATAATAACTGGCCAAGTGCAAGTCGGACATGCGGAATTAGTGCTCTTTACGTTGATTGCTTTTGAAATAAAAGTTTTTGTTACGGAGGTATATAATGATCGATGACTTTACAACACACCCCAAATGAGTTTTCAACAAAGTTTGTTTATTGAAAACTGATCACCTTGATCTTTTTTGTATACCAGATAAATTATTAAAGGTAATACACTCGTGATAATTTTCGTTCAATCTACACCCTGTGGAGAATATTCCAGAATTTTCTTAAAATTTTTTAATCAGTATTTTTCGAGGTAAGAGGTTGACAGCGATTTTTGGCAATTTTTTAAAAATAATACAAAGAAAAGTGTGCACAAGTATTACATTATATATATTTTTGAACTCGTGTTTTCACAAGCTTTCATTTGACACCCCACTCAATGACCTGGTAGTTTTTTTAGTGTTCCGTACGGAACACTTATAAGATGACTTCGGTGTCTGTCTGTCCATCTGTCTGTCCGTCTGTCTGTCACACCCGATTTTCTCCGAAACTATTTGTCATAGAAAGTTGAAATTTGGTAATAATATAGGAATTGATGGCCTCATCAGAGGTGTGTAGTTTTGAAAGTTAAATTTTGACTTAAGGGGTTAGTTTTGGGAGGTGAAATCGGAAGTAAAAAAAAAAAATTTTTACTAGGTCATCGAGTGTGGTGTCAAATGAAAGCTTATGAAAATACGAGTAATATATATATATATATATATATATATATATATATATATATATATATATATATATATATATAATGTATATAATGTAATACTTGCGCACACTTTTCTTTGTATTATTTTTAAAAAGTCGCGAAAAATCACTCTCTCCACCTTATCTCAAAAAGTACTGATCAAAAACTTTTGAAAAAATTTTCGAATAGTCTCCACGGGGTGTAGATTGAACGAAAATTATCACGAGTGCATTAGCTTTAATAATTTATCTGGTATGTAAAAAAAAACAAAAATTTCAAGGTCATCAGTTTTTACTAAAGATTGGAAAGAAACTTTGTTGAAAACTCATTTGGAGTGTGTTTTGTGAAGTCACTGATCATTTTATACCTCAGTAACAAAATTTTTTATTTTAAAAGCAGTCAACGTACGGAACACTAATTGTGTAAGTTCAACTTGCACTTGACCGGTTATTTTCACTTACGATTTTACTGCCTAAAACTAACCCTTTAAGTCAAAATTTAACTTTCAAAATTACACGGCTCTGAGGGGCCATCAATTCCTATATTAGTGAAAAATTTCAATTTTCTATGTTAAATAGTTCCGAAGAAAATTGGGCGTGACAGACGGACAGACAGGCGGATAGACAGATGGACAAACACTGAAATGATCTTATAAGTGTAAAAATCTTATTAGTTACTTATTGATATTATACAAAAATTAATAATAGATTATACTGAGTAATCATTTTTGCAAAATGTCAAATTGAAGGATAACATAAATTTCAACAAACAGTGGTCACGTAAACCAGTTTAAAATATTAATGAAAAAACTCTACACACATACGAGAGTGAATTAAAAACTCTCATAAATAACAAGGTAAATAACATTTTTCTGCAAAAATAAAATTTTATTTTTTATAATCTTCGTTGAGCTCAAGACATTTTGGTCCAACGAGATTCCATTTTTTTTTATTCCTTCAGAAAAAAAAATCTGTTTGGAACTGTGCATAGTACTCGTTTACAACACAGATAACCTCTTTATTCTACAAAAATTGTTCCCTCCGAGCCAATTTTTGAGGTTAAGAAACAAAAAAAGTCCAGCTCATGCACCTTTGCCATTGCAACCGCCAATGTGTGAGCAGGCGCATTGCCCTGGTGAAGGAGCATTTTTGCTTCAACTTACTATGTAAACGGTCCAATAATGTTGCGTAATAAGAGCCAGTTTACACTGATCCCTTTTTCAAATAGTTACTTTGTTGCCATCACTTTTTCTGCCGATAAAACTGTTTTCTACTTTTTCGATGCACCTTCGCTAGCCCATTGTTTCGACTCGTTTTGTCTCTGGATTGTAATGATAGATTCACGTTTCGTCTACTGTTACAAAACGATTCCAGAAGTCCTTCTGGACTACGCTGCAACTTCTCCAAACATGATTTTGAAATGTTCTTCTTCCTGGATTTTTGGTCTGGAGTCAACAAACGCGGTGCCTATCGCGCAGTTAACTTTTTTATTTTTAGAATTTGATGCAGGATATTATCTATCTGTACATATGACATGCCTACCATCTTAGCAATCTCACGAAACTTAATGTGACGATCTTCCGTCATGATACTACGTAATTTATCCACCATTTCTTCAGAAGAAATCTCAATCGACCTTCCTGAACGTGCATCATCTGTAGTGCTCGTCAGGCCACGTTTAAATTCATTTATCCAGTAATAAATGGCATGAATTTCCTTGAGCTCAGTTTCTATTTGAATTACAGTCCACTTTTTTAAATAAAAATGATTTGTCACTGCATGATACTCGACTTAGCTACTAACAAATAACTGCACTTTGCATCTGTTTGAAACTTTAACAAGCATCACACTTACCAACATTTATGCATACACATACGTACATACACACTCATACATACATACATACACATACATTTACATATCCTTCACTTTCCCTCCTTTTTTGTTTAATATACAAATATTAAAGCTGAAATAAAATACACAAGATGGAGTAGCCCTGATGATTAAGAAGAAATACATAAACTACATAATGAACTGTTAGTATATAGAGACTAGTAATGGTTAAACTAAGAATAAACAACAAAAAGGCAAATGTGGGAATTTACGCACCCGAAAATTGTAAACCGGAAAAAGACAGGGAATAATTCTTTGAAGAACTCCAGAAAATGATAGATGAGATACCAATCAACGAAACAATAATAATAATGGGCGATTACAACGCAGGAACTGGAAATGAGGTATTACCAGGAGTTAAATAGAGATTTAATAAAGACATAAAAAATCACAATGGAGAGCTTGTGATAAATTTCTGCGCTACAAACGAGCTGAGAATAAATAATATATATTTTGACTATAAGGAACAATATAAATATACATTCGGGAATACTAGAGGTAACAGATCAGTGATAGATTATGGCCTAATATTAGACGTAAGAAGCTTGACATCACCAAACATAGGAGGGATCATAACCTAGTTATGTGTAAACTAAGGTGGAATATAAGTAACATAAGGTAATACCAAAATAAGGAACTGGAAATAAAGATAAGAATAGAAATCCACAGGAAGAATCAACGAGAGACCTGTACCAGAGAAGAATGAAAGGAAAAATCAGAATGCATCAAATAAACAACAATGATAACCTAGATGATGTTTGGTTAAAAATAAAATATTTTAGAAGCTGCATATGAAGCATTAAGTACTAAAACTATCGATAAAAATAAAAAATGGAAAACAAAAATATCATGGTTCAGTGAAGAAATCAAAGAGAAATGCCGTGAAAAAAAAGAAACCTGTCCCGAGTTTGGTCAGTCAGGACAGATGAAGCGCACCAAAGATATAAAAGAATACAAGTAGAAACCCACGAATTAATATGGAGAACAGAAACGGAATACGGGAGAGATACACAAAAAAATAGAATCAGACTTCTTGGTCAACAAAAACAAATATGGAGATTCAGAAGACGGCAGAGGACTGAGACGAAAGAACTAATAGAGTATACACACGTGAAGGAAAGAATATGGGTAACATATCTTACACAATTATATAAAAGGGAACAGACTGTCACACTGCTCCTAACACCAGAAGATAAACGAAGAAACATATATAACGGAGGAAGAACCTCAGCAAAATTTAAAAAGAGTTAAACTATCATAGTAAAAAAAGAAGCTATTGTAATTAATAACCCAACGGTTACAAATGTACTTAAACCATAGTTTTGTTCTGTGTTATAACTCATAAATATTATTATCTATTCATTTTTATCTTAACTATCATATTTGACACTGTCTATATGTACTTTTAAAATCCTTTGGCAGCAATAAATAAATAAACAATTTAATAGCAGTAATTGTTACTTTTTTGTGATTTGACCACTCATTTGCTAAAATACAACTAGAATATCATTATTTTACTACGTCTCGTCTCATTGGAAGCTCGAATTAAGAGTTCTGCGAATTTTAAGTATGATCTAACCAAACTGATCATGGTGTCGATTTGAACCAAGTCCGCCGAGGAGCGTTGCACTGCGGTCAAGTGCATTAACCGCTTTAGTTACAGTTAGCTTTTACTTCATGCTTTCAGTATGGGGTTAGTGCTTGATCTATATTGTATGTAAAATGTAGAACTGAATAAAAAAATACCATTTAAAATATACATTTTTTTAGGTTCCAGGGATGGGAAATTAGTTCTTTGGACTAAAAACGAAAAAATAGAGCCCCTAACACCACTAGGACAAATTGAAAAAGCTGCTGAACCTTTAAACTTTCCAAAAGAATCTGTTACTGCCGTAGCTTTTGCTCCTGATTTTGTGAATGGAGCTTATTTATGTGCCGTGGGATTGGAAAAGGGAATCATTGAAATATTTACAATGAAAAGTCTGCATTTGCAGAAAGTCCTAACTTTGTCTACAAGGTAAGTACTTTTTAGAGATATTTATACTTTAATGTTTTTCATCATAATTTAGTAATTTATATGGGCGGTCGAAATTGGGCTCTAGATCAGGTAAAAGGATTAAAAGACTACGAAATCGGGCCCAACAATAAAATTGATCCCTTCAGTGCTATACGAAATTGGGCCCAGAGGTTTATGCTATGTAAATTAGCAAGGTAATTGATAACAAAGAAATATTTTTGAAAAATGTATGTACATACTTAGAACATTTCACTTATTTAATTGAAATTATTATGTCAGCATCTCAATATACATACAAATACTACATTAATTATTACAATAATTTTAACGTACATAGTTCAAATATGGACACATTACTAACATTTTCTGGTTCTAAAAATATTAGTTCAGGTTAGTTCAGGTCGTGATTATGCAAATCGTTACCGGAACACAGAATTCGCTCATTACCCTCTCCTAACTGCGACATAGACCGATTTGAAAAAAGTACTGTAACAAACTACACAGCGTGACAGTAGACTGTCTCATTGGAAATAGGTAAAATTTCTAAATTAATGGTGTTGTAAAACGGACGGGATTACTTTATAATAAAAAGCTAATTTGAAGGGGCACTTGGCCCAGTTTCATAAAGGGATTAAGCCTTAAGGTTTTATAGGTTCCCGTAATAACAAGATCTGGGCCCAATTTCATGATGCCCATTTATATATAGAAATAAGTATTGTAATTTGCCCTGTTTTATCTTATACAAAATATCTTCAGAAACCGTGTTTCATAATGTAAGAATATTCAACACATCAGATTCTCCATTATCAGTTTTAATATATGACTATATCAAATATATATATATATATATATATATATATATATATATATATATATATATATATATATATATATATATATATATATATATATATACGTATATTTCTTTCGTTCGTTTCGTTCTTCGCTCTTTCCGACCATAAACTGCTTTCGACATCGAGTATCGTACCAATCAGTGACAGAGAGGCGCCTAAACCGCGTAAGATTTGGCACTACAGATCTGCTAAATCTCATGGAATATTTTCGAACTTTCTCTTGGTCGGACATTTGTTTTCGATCTGACGACCCATCTGACTGCGTCAGGGAGGTTTCCGATGTTATTTTGGCTGGTATGGAGGCTTACATTCCTTTTTCAAAAAAATGCCTCGAACGGTAAACCTTGGTTTGACCGAAAATGCAAAGAAGCGGTTGCTTCTAAACATCTTGCCTACCGACAATGGTGTGTAAAAACACCATAAATCCTAACAACTTAGTTCCTGCCCGAAACAGATGTAAAGAAATTATCGACCAAACCAAGGAGGCACCCAATCAACGAATTAGACACAAACTTCTCGCTTGTCCCAACAATTCCAGGTCCTTTTGGTCAGTCGCTAAGGCAGTTAGTCAAAATTTCACCAAATCCACCATACCACCACTCATACGGCCCGATAATTCTATTGCAACGACACCTGTTGAAAAAGCGAACTTGTTGGCTCAACTCTTTGCTTCACTGTCGATTTCCAAGGAAAAACACCACCTACTCTTCCCATAGTGTAGTCAAGGATGCCCGATATTGTCTTCAGACAGCGTATCATTAAACGTATTTTAATGAAGCTAGACACCAAAAAAGCTTCTGGCGCTGACGGAATACCTGCCATAGTTCTCAAAAACTGTACGAGGGAACTAACACCAGTTTTCTGTAGACTTTTCAGCCTATCCTACAGAAAAGGAATATTTCCTTCCTGCTGGAAATGTGCTACAGTTCAGCCGATACCTAAAAAGGGCAAGAAGACCTTGCCAAATAGCTACCGACCAGTCGCACTGCTTTTAATAATATCAAAAGTCATGGCTATCAATCAGCATCTTCTAAAATATCTTAAAGGATTCAACATTATTAGCGCACACCAATAAGGCTTTCGTAAACATAGATCAACAGGAGATCTTATGACTTATGTAACACATGTTTGGAACAACGCAATTGAACACTTTGGAGAATCTCGAGCGGTTGCTCTTGACATATCCAGGGCGTTCGATCGTGTTTTGCACGATGGACTGTCTTCTAAGCTACGCTCTTATGGTATGTCTGAAGAATCCTGTTTGTGGCTCTCATGTTTCCTCAGAGAGCGTTCTTTATGAGTAGCAGTCGACGGATTTCTTTCTAACACCTTCACTATCAACCCCGGTGTGCCCCAAGGCTCCATACTATCTCCTATTCTCTTTCTCATTTACATTAACGATCTGCTGGAAAAGACCGAAAACCCAATCTACAGCTTTGCAGATGACAGTACGCCTATCTCTTCATTTACTTTGCACGCTCGAACATCGGCTACTCAGAGGAATATCCGCAGACAGCGGGAAGTCGTTCAACTTAACAAAGACCTGGAAGAAATACTATCTTGGGGTGACAGTAACCAAGTGGAATTTAACGCTACAAAAACCCCAGGCGGCAATTTTTTCTAAAAAAGTTAACGTTGCTGAACCCGACATAGTTATGGCTGGGCACTCTATTCCTCTAACATTGTCACTCAATTTGTTGGGTGTTAATTTGGGAGCAAATGGCATGAACATGTTGCAGGCACAGCAAGGAGAGCTTCTCAAAAGTTGGTAATATAATTTGAGCCAGAAAGCTGTACACTCCACAAAAAACTGTTAATTCTTTATAATATACACACACACATCTGTATGAGGTTGAGCTTGTTACTCTTCGTACAATGCTTTTCAAGCAGTCTTTTATATGGAGAACATCATCCCTTTGGAATAATTTGCTCAGGACTGTTTTTCCCACCGAGTACCATTTACAGCGATTCAAGAACATATATATATATATATATATATATATACATATATATATATATATATATATATATATATATATATATATATATATAAATATATATAAATATATATAAAATATATATATATATATATATATATATATATATATATATATATATATATATATATATGTATATATAAATATAAATATATATATATATATATATATATATATATATATATATATATATATATATATATATATATATATATAAATAAATATATGGGCATTTTTAAAATTTTGTAAGGCTCTATTTCGTTGTTTCATTCCATTAAACAAATGTTTTGTTTGCGCCTTAAAAAACCATGCTATAACGGCTTTATACTCATCATCTAAGAAGAAATTTCAATTCCTGAAGTTTTTCTTTAGATGTTTGAACAAAAAAAAATGCAGGGTACAAATCTCTCTCTAGGGTGTATGTTCCAACTCGGTGAATTCACGGCTTTCGGTAATGCCTTAAACACTCCTAGCCTTGCGGACCCTGCAGTTGTCGTGCAACAGCAAACTTTGGTTCTCTATGACTGCAGATGTATTTTTCTTATAATCTGCTTCAGTGTCATTCTGTACACCTTTTCCCAATAAGCAAAATTTCTTCGCAGTCTTCTTTGGGAGGATCCCATCAGAACACCCAAGTCACGGCGCCAGGAATTTCTTTATTTTTAAATCGGACAAATGTTCTTGTGAAATTTCTATCTTCTCCATTTTCTATAATTGCGTAAGGAATTTGGCAATCTATTGTGCAACAATCTGGAGAACTAAGAATGTCAGATATTTCAGTTATTCCTTAACAAGCCTGATGATTTCGGTCGGTCCCATCGAAACTTTACTTGTGAAATAAGATGGGCTATCATTTCCGTACACAAGGGACATTGTTTCCTGAATAACGTTTGGTCGAGAAACTGCGCTACGCTTCAAATTACTTTTTTTTACTTTTTGCAAGAAAAAATCCTAAAAACTGCAAAACACAACGGACATTAATTTCACAATCAAGCAATTTTTTTGTAAGACGTCATTTTTATTGCTAGTTAGATAAGTTAAAGAAACACTCTCGTAGTAGCAAGGTATGGATTATGTTGGTAGTTAGCGGTTCAAAAAAGAATTTTTTTTTTGAAAGTGATACTCATTAAATGTATATATATATATATATATATATATATATATATATATATATATATATATATAATATATATATATATATATATATATATATATATACACATATATACATATATATATATATATATATATATATATATATATATATATATATATATATATATTACATGTGTTTCTCATCTTCTGGAATAATTTTATTCATTTATTTTTAGTAATGCGCATCATCTTACAGTGAGAAAATTAGCATTTAGGCCGAAATTCGGGCGGGGAGGATACACAGAAGAAAATAGTAGCGTCATTCAACTAGCAAGTTGTAGTTCAGATACGTCTGTAAGAATATATGATCTTATATTGTAAGGAATAATATTGTTTTTGTTACAAATATTTTCGTAATATAATCGTTTTTGATAAAATGTCCCGGGTTTTATTGTATTTAAAATAATTTCTTTCTCTCAGAAGAGAAATACTTTTTAAAACATTCTATAGCTTTCCCAAGGGTTAAATTTTATTATATAATACCTGACTTATACGAGACTGGAAGGTGATACTAGAGACCTAGTTGTTTACAGAAATTTTGTTATTGACCTTTGGATATTTTGTTACAACTTTTTATTATTCTTTTGTGGTTACGAGAAAAACAAGATCTCACATTTCCTTCTATTAAACTGGCCCGATCGATGGAGTACAAAAAGTTCAAATAAATAATAATAAAAATAATTCTAACCAAATTACATAATTCTTAATGTCATGATTATTTATTGCCATTGAATTATTTCTTGCTGAATTCAATTATTTTGAAGTAATTGAACCACTTTATAGTACTCTGTGGCAATTCAATTAGTCTTTATTTATCCTATCAGTTTATAAAATTCCAAATATTTTATGGTAATTCAATTACTCACAGGTGACAATGCAAACATTTCGCTAACAGCTAACAATCTGTAAAAGTAATCAAAAGTCGAGTGACTAAACAGTCAGCATAAAGTATATGACATATCCCATTATTCATTATCGCTTTGTTTCTTTATATGATCTGGATTGATTGAAGTGATTAGCGCTTGTGCAAAAACTTAATTATCTTGAAAATGTATATTATACTATAATTCGTTATGGATTTTGAAGTGAAAAGTATTTGCCATGGTAAGTATTTTTTGTGTTGTTTTTTTCAAGGGATAGCCTTTTAGTAACATTGTCAGTGTGTATCAAGCCAAAATCCTCGCACTCGACTATAAATAGGTTAATTAGCTATCCATATCACAAAAAATATCTCCCGCTTGTACATGCCGTTTTGTTTTACTGGCGCATACATCATTATTTAAAATTTTCGTGAAACTATTTGTTTCTATACCGAAATTACCCAGAGTGCAAAGGATAGGAGAAGAAAAACATTTTTTTTATTAATTTTAACCAATGATTTCGCCGTTTAATTGAGAAAAAACTATCATAGAGAACAAATTTGTATTTCTCCATCAAGTGAAGTCAGTCCAAGTGCCAAAATTGCCGTCTTACGCGATCTTAATGTTGACGTATCAGCTGAATTCGTTCAAATATCACAGACGAGAAAGTCCGTGAATCTGACCTTTATATCTAGTTGTAAACTTATTTAGCTTGTTGATGAGCCAACACAAATTTCTGATCGGAGAAAAAAGTTTGCTGATGTTCTGATACAGTTTGTGAAAATCAATCTTGGGATATGCACACATCGTAAAACCTTCCTTGGATTTTTGTAATAAAAAATTCGTTTTAACATCGAGTTAGTAACATATAGTATTTAAATTGCAGTAAATTTGACACTACAGATCTATTAAAAGAACTCACGGAACATTCTTGAACTGCTGTATTTAAGAGTTTGTTGTAGCTCTGACAGTTCGATCAAAGATGCAAAGAAGCTATTGTTTCCAAAGTTCTATTTGTCGACAGTATCATTTAATAAGTTTTTAGCATCACCTTATCATTACTTACACGCACAGTACTATAACAATTACATATGTTAAAAGAGACAAATCTTATTCTTGTGGATTTCCACTGCCCTAACTATTCTCAATATCATTAGAGTGAAGTCAGTCCTTTGAAAAACAACTGCGGCATTTTGAGTGTGAATTCAAAAATAAATGGATAGCGGCATAAACAAAGAAGATTAAATTATCAAAATGTCTAGCCTAGCCATTCGTTGTTACAGAAAGCGTAATTTAAATGTTTTCTGGAATTATATCGTGGAACAAGTACAGGCGCTGAAATAAGACTTCTAGACAATGTGCAACATGAGTATATTAAATAGATCATTACCAATCTGACTCCCTATTATCCTGTTTACGGCAGGCCTTTAAGATAAACAGAATACGGTTCTCTTCAGAAGCTTCTGAATTTCTTTTACCGACTGAAACGATGTCCTCTAATTATAAATAAATAATAACTTCATAAAATTACTTTTTTTATTTTATTTACCGTATAACTTAAGCTAAGTAACAAAACTTACCCACTAAGTAGTAACTCGACCTGAGGTTTTCAAAAAATTTGTAAATAAAAGATATTTGACCCTAAACAACCCTGTATAGGGTTGGTTTTTTGGAAAAATAACTTATTATTTTAAACCTGTTGCATGCATAGTAAAGAGAGCTTCTCAAAAGCTGAGAATATTATTTCGTACTAGAAAGCTTTATACTCCACAACTTTTAATCATGTACATACAAAGGTGAAATTCGACCTCCGATGGAATATTGCTTCCATGTTCGGGGCTCTACCCCCAGGCATGGGAGCGTTGCATTTGCTAAATTCTGTTCAGATTCGCTGGAGATTCAGAGCTCACTAAAATCTACCACATAGAAAAACTACCACATTTCTAGTCTTATAAAATAAAAATATTCTTGTTTCTATGCATATATACTTACTTTTCTTTATAACGAGTATTTTTCTTTCTAGTTCTTATTTTCCTTGCTAAAGAAATGTATTGTATTGGTGAAAAAATCATCTTCCGAGGTTTTTTTTTTTTTTTACGTTTTAGGGGTCATAGATCACGAAAACAAACTTGGTACATGTATTATACCTAACGAAAGGATGGCACCTGTCATTTTTGAGGGATATTATTATATATATTATATATTATCGCTTCAGGGGATGAGGGAAGATATATGTCAATAAATTTTTTATGATTTTTAGCAGTAATATGTTAGTTTTACCTGTTTTTTGTTGAGATAATAAACAAATTTTTTGCACAAATATTTATAGTAAAACATAAGGGGTGAAGAGATAGGGGAGGTGATTAGAGGGGTTGTTTCCTATATGTCGTGTTATATACCCTTTTCAGGATTTTTGGAATCGACGAAGCTAAAAATTAAGTTCTTTTTTTCAGTACTTTAAGTCTTAACACTTATAAGATCACTTCGGTGTCTGTTTGTCCGTCTGTCTGTCACACCCGATTTTTTTCCGAAACTATTTGACATAGAAGGTTGAAATTCGGTACTAATATAGGATTGATGGCCACATCAGAGTCGTGTAGTTTTGAAAGTTAAATTTTGACTTTGGAGGGTGAAATAATAAAAAAAAAATTACCAGGTCATCGAGTGGGGTGTCAAATGAAAGCTTGTAAAAACATATACAAAATATGTAACATAGAATGTAATACTTGCGCACACTTTCCTTCGCATTATTTTTAAAAAATCGCAAAAAATCGTGATCAAAAAAATTTTGAAAGAATTCTGGAATATTCTTCACGGGGTGTTGATTGAACGAAAATTCTCACGAGTACATTACCTTAATAATTTATCTGGTATATAAAACATTTCATGGTCATCAGTTTTCAGTAAAGATGGGAAAAAACTTTGTTGAAAACTTATTTGGGGTGTGTTTTTTGTGAAGTCATTGATCATTTTATACCTCTGTAACAAAAATTTTTATTTTGAAAGCAACGTACGGAATACTAATTGCATAAGTCCAACTTGCACTTGACCGGTTATTTGGATTATATAATGGGAAATTTTTTAACTTTTATCTCAATCAGTTGTGGCTTAACTCGGCTTATTGACGAACCTACATGGATCTCTGATCGAGACGGGGAGTTCGCCAGTCTTCTTGATCTATTTTTAACCACCAATCCAGAGATTTACACGGTCATCGTAAATCTGTCGTTCTTCCGATCATAAACTGTTTTCGACACCGAGTACCCTACTAATCAGTGACAGAGAGGCGCCTAAATCGCGCAAGATTTGGCACTACAAATCTGCTAAATCGGAAGACCTCATGAAATATTTTCGAACTTTCCCTTTTCTAGACGTTTGTTTTCGATCCGACGATGGAAGCTTACATCCCTTTTTCGAAGAAATGCCCTTCCAACGGCAAGCCTTGGTTTGATCGAAAATACAAAAAGCTGTTGCTTCTAAACATCTTGCCTACTGACAATGGCGTGAAAATCTTAACGTCATAAATCGTAACACCTTTGTTCGTGCCTGGAACAGACGCAAAGAAATTATCGACGGAACCAAGGAGGCACACAATCAACGAATTAGAAACAAATTTCTAGTTTGTTCCAACAATTCCAGGTCCTTTAGGGCAGTCGCTAAGGCAGTTAAACACCATACTATCACTCACACGGCCAGATAAGTCTATTGCAACAGCACCTGTTGAAAAAGCGAACTTGTTGGCTGAACTCTTTGTTTTATATTCTACTGTCGATTTCCAAGGAAAAACACCACCTACTATTCCCATTGTGCAGACAAGGATGTCCGATGTTGTCTTCAGACAGCGTATCATAAAACGTATTTTAATGAAGCTAGACACCAAAAAAGTTTCTGGCGCTAACGGAATACCTGCCATAGTTCTCAAAAACTGTGCGAGGGAACTAACACCGGTTTTTTGTAGACTTTTCAACCTATCCTACAGAAAGGGAATATTTCCTTCCTTCTGGAAGTGTGTCACAGTTCAGCCGATCCCTAAAAAAGGCAAGAAAACCTTACCAAAATAACTACTGACCAGTAGCATTGCTTTCAATAATATCGAAAGTCGTGGAAAAGACTATCAATCAGCAGCTTCTAAAATATCTTGAAGGATTCAACAGTATGGCTTTCGTAAACATAGATTAACAGGAGATCTTCTGACTTATGTAACACATGTCTGGAACAATGCAACTGAACACTTTGGAGAATCTCGAGCGGTTGCTCTTGATATATCCAAGGCATTCGACCGTGTTTGGCACGATGGATTGTTGGCTAAGCTACGCTCTTCTGGTATGTCTGAAAAATTCTGTTCGTGGCACTCATGTTTCCTCAGAGAGCGTTCTTTACGAGTGGCAGTCGACGGATTTCCTTCTAACACCTTCACTATCAACGCCGGTGTGCCCCAAGGCGCATATTATCTCCTACTCTCTTTCTCATTTACATTAACGATCTGCTGGAAACTGAGAATTCAATCTGCAGCTTTGCAGATGACAGTACGCTTATCTCTTCATTCACTTTGAACGTTCGGACATCGGCTACTCAGACGAATATCCGCAGTCAGCAGGAGTCATTCAACTTAACAAAGACCTGGAAGAAATTGTATCCTGGGTTGACAGTAACCAAGTGGAATTTAACGCTACAAGAACCCGGCAGTTTTTTTTAAAGAAGTTAACGTTGCTGAACCCGACATAGTTATGTCGGGGCACTCCATTCCTCTAACATCGTCTCTTAGTTTGTTAGGGGTTAATTTGGGAGCAAATATATTCTGGCATGCACATGTTGCAAGCATAGCAAAGAGAGCTTCTCAAAAGTTCGGAATATTTCGAACCAGAAAGCTTTACACTCTACAACAACTGTTAATTCGTTACAAAGCTCAAGTTCGACCAACTATGAAATACTGCTCCCATGTTTGGGGCTCTGCTCACAAATATGAGAGCATTTGTTGGATTCTATTCAGAGAAGAGCTGTTCGTCTGATTGGAGACCCGGAACTGACCGGCGGCCTTGATTCGTTGGAACATCGAAGAACGGTTGGCGACTTGAGTCTATTGTACAAGTATTTTCATGGAAAGTGTTCAAACGATGTAGCCCGCTTAATTCCTTCCAGAGCGGTGCATG